>CM020188.1:7666424-7853335 GCA_009805545.1 Oryza longistaminata | reverse complement strand
GGTTTAAAAAATTTGTCTCGTAAATTAGCTTTCATTTATGTAATTAGATTTGTAAGTAGTCTATATTTAATACTCTAAATAAGTGTCTAAATACAGGGACTAAAGTTAAGTCCCTGGATCCAAACACCACCTTAGGGAATAATTTCCATTTAATTTCTTCGTATGGATGTTTATGGAACGGAATTACTAACCTTTCGTCGATAAAAAATCCATCCCCAAATATTACCTAATTTAGGCCATCTGATGAGTTTTGTGGCTCATACTCTAAACCCTTGTTGTTCAACTCCAACAACCTTCTCTTCTTCTCCGGAGACACCATGAATTCCGAAGAAGGACATATGGATTGGTCCTCATTTAGAGATCGGAGAAAGAAGAAGGGAAGAGAATGAGTTCGCAGCCTTTAGAGGGACACAAGAGTGGGAGGTGGTGGCTTGATGGTGGGCGGCGGAGTAGGCGGACTGCGAGGCACAGGTGCCGGCGCCAAAGCCATAAGGTTGGTAGCAGGTGGTGGGCTGATGTCGACAACGGTTGTAGGTGATAGATCCGATGACCCTCGTCGGAGACAAGAAAGATGCTGGGGATGGGAGTACCTCGCTGCCGTCGGCTTGAGGAGGAGAAGAGGGAGGAAAGGGGAAGGGGGAGGGGGCCAAATGACACTGATTGTGTGTTTCGGCAGCTGGCGGTGGAACTGGAGGCAGGGAGTGTGTGCTTATTGTCGTGCATTGGCGGCGTAGAGGGGGGAAGAAGGATAAGAGGGAGAGGGTTAGGGCTAGGGGAGTGTGCGTAAATCTTAAATCAATCGAATGGTCCAAAATTTACGAGATTTGACTGTATTTTCTGTTATCAGTCCCTTGATAAAATTCATTAAAATGCCACTCATATATAACAGAATTATTTTTAATGTGCAATTTTAATTTATGCATAGCATGTGGTAAACGGTGAAGTTTTTGTCATCTTTTGAGAGGGATTATGTAAAGATGGTAAAAGTGATGCTACTGATATGTGCCAAGATACAAAATAGGCTCACCGCTGACATCTAAGAACAAGTTTTATAAGTAAAGGTAATATAATCATCTCCAGTTTTATCCACATTATCTACTCATTAGTTAATTAAGAAGTGACACGCCCAACATATTATCTCAAGCAATTTGTCCTAATACACTACAATATCTTTTTCCTTCTTTCTCTTTCAATTTATTGACCTTCTTCTTTGATCTTTTTTGAAGTTTATATATTGAGATTACCCTTTACATAATGGACGATTTCATCTCTCTCCTCTAACTTGTTGTTTGAGTTTATATGACAGTTTAAAGGTTTTATAGCAATTGCTCTAAGATGGTGTGATAGAGAGCATCAACTGGATATATGCAGCCATTTTAAATTAGGAACTTAGTCTATCAAACAGAGAACTTAGCCCTCAAATAACCCAATCTGAAATTCGCTCCTATGGAGATTTGAACTCAAGACTTTTAGGTGCTATTCAAGTCACTGCAACCACTAAGGCTACACTGCCCATTACAGTAATGGAATTGATTTATTACAAATGAATTTACTATTTAAGTCTTCATGCATGGAGGGGGTTGAGAGGGAGAAATCGGTATATGTGCCATCGAAAATAGCTGGCTTCGCTAAAATGCTTCGATAAGTGCCATGGTTGAACGGAGGGTGTTCTCACTAGAATGCATCGTGGACGGTATTGCCCTTGGATCTTCATCTTCCATCTTCCTCTTCCTTCCAACGTTGACCATTCCTCTCTATGTCATGCCATCGTCCGATGACGGAGCCCGCCATCTTGGCCGCCACCGCCGCAGTCCTCCGTCAAGCATAGGACGAGCCAGCGTCCCCTGCCAACCTGCTCTCCATCAACCCATTTGTAATACGCCTTGCCCCGAACCTTTAGCTCATCTCGGTGAGGCGACTAGAAGTCCAGAACTCGTTCCTGTTGAGTTGTGATCCAAATTCATTTGCACATATATAAAGGCCAGCTTCTGCCGGAGCGAAGCGGAGGCCTGTCGCCGGAGGGTTTCACCTTCATATATACTTCTTGTAAGCCGCCGTTCGGTGTTGTAACCTCACCCCAATACAGTGAAGATATTTTGCTAGCCTGCGCCCGTGATTTTTTTCTTCCTGCTTTGGGAGGGTTTTCCACGTTAAATCTCATGTCTTCTGTGATTGATCTATTGTTCTTTATCGTTTATTTGCCTATCGTTTCCTAACAAGTGGTATCAGAGCTTGTCTCACACTAGGGTTCCGCGATGGCATCGATGAAGTATGATCTACCGCTGCTAGACTACAAGGCGAGATTCTCACTGTGGCAAGTTAAGATGCGGGCTGTTCTGGCGCAATCTTCGGATCATAATGAGGCGCTAGAAAGCTTCGAGAAGAAGAAGAAGGATGAATGGACCATTGAGAAGAAGCGGAAAGATCGTAAGGTTCTGTCGCTGATTCAACTTCATCTATCTAATGATATTTTGCAAGAAGTGTTGCAGGAACGAACTGCTGCAGAACTTTGGTTCAAACTAGAATCGATCTACGGATCTAAGGATCTAACCAGCAAGATGCATATGAAGATGAAGTTGTTCTCGCACAAGTTGCAGGAGACTGGTTCAATGTTGAACCACATATCGGTCTTCAAGGAGATTGTTGCCAACCTAGTGTCGATGGAGGTACAGTTTGATGATGAAGATTTAGGTCTTCTACCGCTATCCTAACTGCCAAGTTCGTATGCAAATTTCCGTGACACCATACTATTAAGCCGTGACGAACTAACCCTTTCGGAAGTTTATGAGGCACTCTAGAACAGGGAAAAGATGAAAGGTATGGTTCAGTCTGACGTGTCGTTCTCCAAGGGCGAAGCATTGCAGGTCAGAGGCAGATCTGAGCAGAGAACCTACAACGACATCAACGATCGTGACAAGAGCCAAAACGGTACAGGTCGTTTGAAGTCCAGAGGTTAGAAGTTCTGTAAGTACTGCAAGAAGAAAAATCACTTCACTAAAGAATATTGGAAACTGCAGAATAAGGAGAAAAGGAAATCCGATGATAAGGCCTCTGTCGTCTCGGGTGCTGAAAACTCTGATTCAAGGGACTGTCTTGTCGTTTTTGCTGGTTGTGTTGCTGATCATGATGAATGGATACTTGATACCACTTGTTCGTTTCATACCTGCATTAACAGAGATTGGTTCAGTTCTTACAAGTCTGTTGTTGACGGTCGTTAGTGATCAGTTTCGACCGTCAATACTACCAAAATAAAGGAGAACTAGTCATGCTTGCAATGCATATTTATGTTTAATAATAAATATTCCACTAGCAGTAGGATTACTAACCTCTTGTAGGGAATAAACATAAAATGGAGGGGAATCGACATCAAAACAGGCGATCAATCAATCGGACGACGTCGAGAATCAGACTTATCAATAAATGGGACAAGAACTCAGAAATGACATGATCAATTGGGCTAAAATTCACAAGTTTGCAAAGAGAAGAAGTCCAGAAGGCCGCCGGCCGAAAATGGGCTGGATTGGACCAGCCCATGGTTCGGCTGAACCCCCATCTCCACCGTTGAGGCCAGGGTTCGACATGGACATCCAGGATTGCATCCCAATGATGGTTGGAGGGCATTTCCGACCATTCCAACTATCACAACCGTCATTGGGAGGCTATAAAAGGACTTCACTCTCTCCATTTCTCCACACACCTTAAGCAAGAAGCTTCATACATTTCTTAAGTTTAATATAGTCTCTAGAGTACAGTGGAATAGAAATAGAAATAGAATCTTTAGTCCTCGGAGTCTTAGGAAGAATTCGGGTATGGCTCTAGTAGCTTTTCCTTCTTTTGTAAGACCTGTACTTTTATTAGAATATTCTTTTTTATACTACTACGGTATTATATTACTTTCCGAGTATATGAATACCAACTTTATTATATGTCCAAGTTATATTTATTATGATGCTAGCATATCTGGGAGATGCAATGGTGTGGGTATAATGATCGTATTTACGATGACTCTATGTCATGACGATGATATTAGAGTAGTATTTGGTAATTTAAGCGTAGTGTTTAGATTACTGGATATCATTATTTGGGGTTATATGCTGTGGAAGCGAGGTGGGCCGCTGATGGTGACAGCTTAGTACGGGTATTCCTCTGCGCGTGTATATAGTCCTAAGTTAATTTCCTGAGGAGGGTACTCCTCCGTATTTATCCCCGATTGGATGTTCATGACGGATTGTCGTAAGAAACTTGGCAATCAGGGATGGCTTCTCGAAGCACCAGGAGGGCATCGGAAAGAGGGTATTAGCTAAGTAATGCTATAACTAGGATGTATGTATAATATGTATGTATAATATGAAGTATAGGAATAAGATATTTCTATATTCTTTCCACTTAACTTAGATAATTGTGAATGAGTGTATGAATGCTTCTGCTTAGTGTCACTCTACCCTCTGAATTACATTAACCCCTCCTTAGACTTTGGTTGTAACAAGTAATATATAAATTAATTATTAGTACGATTATCTCTATTATAATCTTCCCACGGGATTAAACAAATACGATACGCTTGGAATACTCTCGGGTGAAATGCTACAATGGTATATCCGTGCGCTTGCGGATGAACTCTGTAACCGTAATATACCAAAAGTATTTCTGCGCCATTGCTGGGAATTATATTTCTAGTAATGTCGTTAAGAAATACTAACATCTATGCAGAATGGAGATGTCGTGCGTATGGGAGATGACAACCCGCATTAGATCGTGGACGCATGATGTCATGGCACGCATGATGAAAGTTGTGAGACACATACCAGGGGTGGCGAGAAATCTCATCTCTCTTAGCAGACTTGATGCAGAAGGATACAAATACTCCGGTTTAGGTGGAGTTGTAAAGGTATCAAAAGGTTCTCTCATTTATATGATAGGTGATCTGAATTCTGCAAAGTTATATGTCCTTAGAGGAAGTACATTACATGGTTCTGTTTCCGCTACTGTTGTTTCTAATAATGAACCTAGTAATACTAACCTATGGCATATGCGTCTTGGACATATGAGTGAATTTGGTATGGCAAAATTGATGAAGAGGAACCTGCTGGATGGTTGTACTAAGGGTAACATGAAGTTCTGTGAGCACTGTGTTTTTGGTAAGGACAAGAGGGTAAAATTCAATACCTTTGTTCATCGCACCAAACGTATACTTGATTATTTGCATGCTGATTTGTGGGGGCCTTCTCGTAAGCCCTCTAATGGTTGTGCTCGTTATATGCTTACCATTATCGATGATTACTCTAGATAAGTGTGGCCTTATTTCCTGAAAAATAAAGATGATACTTTTGTTACTTTTAAAGAGTGGAAAGTTATGATAAAAAGACAAACTGAAAAGGAGGTAAAAGTACTTCGCACTGACAATGGTGGTGAATTCTGTTCGGATGCTTTTGATGATTACTGCAGGAAAGAAGGCATCGTTAGGCATCACACCATCCCGTACACTCCGCAACAGAATGGTGTGGCTGAGTGCATGAACAGAACCATCATCTCGATGGCTCGTTGTATGTTGTCCAACGCTCGTATGAACAAGTGTTTTTGGGCAGAGGCTGCTAACACCGCCTGCTATTTGATCAACAGGTTGCCTTCTATCCCACTTAATAAGAAAACTCCCATTGAAGTATGGTCTGGTACGCCTGCTGATTATTCACAGTTGAGAGTTTTTGACTGCACTGCTTATGCTCATCTTGATAATGGAAAATTAGAGCCTAGAGCTATTAAGTGTTTTTTTCTTGGTTATGGTTCAAGAGTAAAAGGATATAAGTTATGGATTCCTGAAAATAAAAGGACTTTCTGGAGCAGGAGTGTTGTTTTCAATGAATCTGTTATGTTTAATGACAGCTTGTCCACAGATGTTATACCATGTGGTTCTGATGAGGAGCAGTAATATATCAGCATGCAGGTGGAGCACGTAGATGATCAGGAAACTGAAATTGTTGATAATGATGTTCATGATACTGTTCAGCACTCACCCCCTGTTTTGCAGCCACAAGATCAACCTATTGCACATCGTAGAACAAAGAGGAGTTGTGGAGCTCTAGTCCGTGTAATTGAGGAATGTGATATGGTTTATTATGCTTTTAATTGTGCTAAGCAGGTGAAGAACACTCATGAGCCGACTGCATACTCTGAAGCTGTTGTTTCTAGTGATCGTGAAAAGTGGATCTCAGCTATGCAGGAGGAGATGCAGTCTCTCGAGAAGAATGGCACATGGGAGCTTGTGTGCTTGCCAAAACAGAAGAAGACTGGTCGTTGCAAATGGATCTTCAAGAGAAAGGATGGTTTATCTCTCAGTGAGCCTACAAGGTTTAAGGCAAGGTTAGTAGTAAAAGGTTTCAGTTAGATTCCTAGTGTGATTATAGTAATGTGTTCTCTCCAGTTGTAAAGCATAGTTCAATTCGTATATTCTTCAGTTGTGTTGCTATGCATGATCTTGAGCTTGAGCAGTTAGATGTGAAGACATCATTTTTACATGGAGAGCTTGAGGAGATATACATGGACCAACCAGAAGGATTCACTGCTGGATGGCTGCACTTAGGGTAACATGAAGTTCTGTGAGCACTGTGTTTTTGGTAAGCACAAGAGGGTAAAATTCAATACCTCGGTTCATCGCACCAAAGGTATACTTGATTATGTACATGCTGATTTGTGGGGACCTTCTCGCAAGCCCTCTCTTGGTGGTGCTCGTTATATGCTTACCAGTATTAATGATTACTCTAGAAAAGTGTGGCCTTATTTCCTGAAACATAAAGATGATACTTTTGCTGCTTTTAAAGAGTAGAAATTTATGATAGAAAGGCAAACTGAAAAGGAGGTAAAAGTACTTCGCACTGATAATGGTGGTGAATTTTGTTCGGATGCTTTTGATGATTACTGCAGGAAGGAAGGCATCGTTAGGCGTCACACCATCCCGTACACTCCACAGCAGAATGGTGTAGCTGAGCGTATGAACAGAACCATCATCTCCAAGGCTCGTTATATGTTGTGCCAAAGCTCGCATGAACAAGCGTTTTTGTGCAGAGGTTGCTAACACCGCCTGCTACTTGATCAACATGTCGCCTTTTACCCCACTTAATAAGAAAAGTCCAATTGAGGTATGGCCTAGTATGCCTGCTGATTATTCACAGTTGAAAGTTTTTGGATGCACTACTTATGCTTATGTTGATAATGGAAAATTAGACCCTAGAGCTATTAAGTGTCTGTTTCTTGGTTATGGTTCAGGAGTAAAAGGATACAAGTTATGGAATCCTGAAACTAATAAGACCTTCATGAGCAGGAGTGTTGTTTTCAATGAATCTGTTATGTTTAATGACAGCTTGTCCACATATGTCATACCAGGTGGTTCTGATGAGGAGCAGCAATATTTCAGCGTGCAGGTGGAGCACGTGGATGATCAGGAAACTGAAATTGTTGATAATGATGTTCATGATACTATTCAGTACTCACCTTCTGTTTTGCAGCCACAAGATGAACCTATTGCACATCGCAGAACAAAGAGGAGTTGTGGAGCTCCAGTCTGTCTTATTGAGGAATGTGATATGGTTTACTATGCTTTTAGTTGTGCTGAACAGGTGGAGAATACTCTGGAGCCAGCTACATACACTGAAGCTGTTGTTTCTGGTGATCGTGAGAAGTGGATCTCAGCTATGTAGGAGGAGATGCAGTCTCTTGAGAAGAATGGCACATGGGAGCTTGTACACTTGCCAAAACAGAAGAAGCATGTTTGTTGTAAATGGATCTTCGAAAGAAAGGAGGGTTTATCTCTCAGCGAGCCTCCGAGGTTTAAGGCAAGGTTAGTAGCAAAAGGTTTCAGTCAGATTGCTGGTGTTGATTATAATGATGTGTTCTCTCCAGTTGTAAAGCATAGTTCAATTCGCACATTCTTCAGTATTGTTGCTATGCATGATCTTGAGCTTGAGCAGTTAGATGTGAAGACAGCATTTTTACATGGAGAGCTTGAGGAGGAGATATACATGGACCAACAAGAAGGGTTCATAGTACCTGGTAAGGAGGATTATTTTTGCAAGTTGAAAAGATCCTTGTATGGTTTGAACAGTCTCCTTGTCAATGGTATAAAAGGTTTGATTTATTTATGTTTTCACATGACTTTAAGAGGTCTGAATTTGATAGCTGTGTGAACATTAAATTTGTTAATGGATCACCTATATACTTGCTGTTATATGTTGATGATAGGTTGATCGCTGCCAAGAGCAAGGAAGAAATCACTACATTTAAGAAACAGTTAAGTAGTGAGTTTGATATGAAGGATCTTGGTGTTGCTAAGAAAATTCTAGGTATGGAAATCACTAGACGGAAATTCTGGTTTGTTATTTCTTAGTCAGCAAAGTTATCTTCAGCGTTTTAACATGCATGATGCAAAGCCTGTTAGTACTCCTATTGCACCTCATTTTAAATTATCAGCTTTATAATGTGCTAGTACTGATGAGGATGTAGAATACATGTCAAGAGTTCCATATTCTAGTGTTGTTGGTTTTTTGATGTATGCCATGATTTGCTCCCGTCCGGATTTATCTTATGCTATAAGTTTGGTTAGTAGATAGATGGCTAATCCGTGTAAAGAACACTGGAAAGCTGTTCAGTGGATTTTCAGGTACCTTAGAGGAACAGCTGATGCTTGCTTGAAGTTTGACAGGACTGATAAGGGGCTTGTTGACTATGTGGATTCAGATTTTACTGCTGATTTGGATAAGGGAAGGTCACTCACAGGTTATGTGTTTACTATTGGTAGTTGTGCTGTGAGTTGGAATGCAATATTGCAGCCTGTTGTTGCCCAGTCTACCACTGAAGCAGAATACATGGCTATTGCTGAAGCATGTAAAGAATCAGTTTGGTTGAAAGGATTGTTTGCTGAGCTTTGCGGAGTTGATTCTTGCATTAACTTGTTTTGTGACAGTCAAAGTGCCATATACCTCACTAAAGATCAAATGTTTCATGAGAGGACAAAACACATTGACATCAAGTACTATTATGTTTGCGATGTAGTCGCGCAAGGTAAATTAAAGGTATGCAAGATAAGCACTCATGATAATCCTGCTGATATGATGACAAAGCATGTTCCTGTTGCTAAGTTTGAGCTTTGCTCAAGCTTAGTTGGTATAGTGGTTTAGCCCAAGAGGCTATTTGGTGCCGAAAATGCTTTTGTCTTTGTTGTGTTCAGGGGTGAAGGATTGCTTCATACTACAAGAAGGAATTTGTCTCAAGGTGGAGTTTGTTGAGTTGTGATCCAAATTAATTTGCACTTAATAAAGGCCAGCTTCTGCCGGAGCGAAGTGGAGGCCCTGCTGGAGGCTGGGCGGGAGCGAAACGGAGGCCGAAGCTGGCCCATTGGGTTGTGCACCTGGGGACGCCCGGGGGTGCGGGGCGAAGCCCCCGCGATACGGATAGTCTTCACTTTTAGGGTTCCACCATATATATACCTCTTGTAAGCCGTTGTGTGGCGTTGTAACCTCACCCCGATATAGTGAAGATATTTTGCTGGCTGGCGCCCGTGTTTTTTCTCTCCTGCTTTGGGAGGGTTTTCCACGTTAAATCTCGTGTCTTCTGTGATTGATCTATTGTTCTTTATCGTTTGTTTGCCTATCGTTTCCTAACGACAGCACCTGCTTAATTAAGCCACTTTCATGCGTGTCTTCGTCCTTGTCACCGGCAGCCGGAACACGTCCGGGCACCGTCGCCGATCGCCGAACGTCATCGTCTCTCCTTCATCAATGTTACCGGAGCGCCGACCAGGCCCCTTCCCACCGCCCGTCGGCCGGTCGCCGTGGATCGGACAAGCTAGCTAGCTAGCTAGTCTCGCTGGTGAGAAAAAACTTGGGTGGTGTTTGAATATCCTAAAGTTGAGGATGAAGATAAAAATTAAGTGTTTCACGTAAAACGAGGTAGTAATAACGTATGATTAATTGATTTTTAATTATTATAAACTTGAAAAATAGATTAATACGATATTTTAGAACAACTTTCATATATAAAGTTTTCGCACGAAACACACCGTTTAGCAGTTTGAAAAGCGTGCCACTTTTATCCAAAAATTTATTCAAGAAAAGAACAGGGCACACTTTTATCCAAAAGTTTATGGAACTTTTGATCAGAATCTTTCGCATACGTACACGTAGACCATCTAAATTGATGTCAGTTCAATTTCTTTGCATATATACTCGACCCTTAATTTCACCCTAGAAATTCTGTTTTGTTTTGCTTTGCTGTTAAATAGTACTATAAGCTTTACATGTTTATCCGTTATAATTCGGTCATTATCTAAAAAATTAGTTGTAATTCGGTGGGGAGAAATGAAATAGGAGAGACGGATTGATATAATGTTTATTTATACTTATATAATTATTGTCTTGTAAATGCTAATGTACTTAATTGCTATTACTACTTATAAAACTCGATCTACTTGTAAATGCTAATGCAGTACGAAGACATATTCTCGTAGTAGTAAACCACCGCACAATATTAAATCCAGGGCCGGCCCTGGGGCAGTGCGGACAGTGCGACCGCACTGGGCCTCCAAAAATGAGGGGCCTCCAAAATATGTATGGTACAAAGCCTGATAGGCTACTTTGTGTATTGAGAAGATGCTGCTAGATGAGATTGTTATTGACACTATCATCACTGATTTTGCATCTAGAACTGTTAGAAGAAATTATTTTAAATGATCTAGAGATATTTCTTTTTGGTATTTTAAACTTATTAGTGTGAAATTCATTAATGACAATGAGTTTTTAAATATTATCTTGTATTTTTATGGTGAATGGGGGCCTTTATTTTTCGTTCCGCACTGGGCCACCAAAAAGTCAGGGCCGGCCCTGTATGATGCCGGAACTGATCCTCCCCATCAAATCCGGCCGAATCTCTTTTGATCTCCAAAAATTGTTTGAGGGCTTTTGATCCATTCAATCTCCCCTTTCTGTTTCCCCAAAAATTGATGCGAATCGATAGAACTCGACAAAAAAGGGCCCACGGAAAGCTCACCGGCTAACCATCATTGGCGACCATTACAAACGAAGATTAAATCTGGCGCATAAAAGCTGAATTGAAAGGAAAAATCATGGGGAAATGATGAGGGATGAGAGGGGAATTGATATTTGTAATTAATTGGAAGAGGAAACACACAGGGAGGTAGATCAACGTGGCGGCGGCACTAGGTTCAGCCCGAGCGGCGGCTGGAGGCGCATGCAGCAAGTAGGAAGTGGATCGGACTCGTAAAAATATACGGAATCCTCGTAAAAAAAATACGGAAAAAGGTTCAAGAGGGAGAGAAAAAGGGAAAAAGATCAAGAGGGAGAGAGATTGTGGCCCGGGAGGGAGAGAAAAAGAGAGCGGGACCGGCTGAGAGACAATGACGGACGAAAAAGGTTACGGAAGCAAGCCTTACGTATTTTTTAATTAGGTATAAATAATATTATATAACATTAGTTTTATTTTTGTTAGATGTTGAAAATCTTTTGAATTTTATATATTTTCGTTAATATTTAGGGTTCTTTTGTTGTGTAAAATTATAATTGAATTGTTTATTAAATGATACTCTCTCTGTTTCAGGTTATAAGATGTTTTGACTTTGGTCGAAGTCAAATTACTTCAAATTTGACTAAGTTTATAGACAAATATAGTAATATTCATAATACCAAATTAGTTTCATTAAATTAACAATTGAATATATATTTTCATAACAATTTTGTCTTGGGTTGAAAATATTATTATTATTTTTCTATAAACTTAGCCAAACTTGAAGCATCTTGACTTTGATCAAAGTCGAAACGTCTTATAATCTGAAACGGAGGGAGTAAAATAGGTGATTGTATTTTTAAAGGTGTTACAGGTTTTGTTTGCAAATATATATACATATGCTATAAACAAGTTACTTTGTACTCCATTGAAAATAGTTTTTAAAGCCCCGTCGATCCTTCTAGGTTGGAAATCTCCTTTTTTTTTTTTTTGAAATCCACATTGTTACTTTGCACTTCTCTTCCCTCAGTGCACTTCTCTTCTTTTCTTTTTATTTTTTTATTGACGGGTTTTTTTTTCTTGACATTTTTTTTCTCCACAAAGCCGAGTGTTGGAATCTGGGGATGGTTTGGCACGTCGTCAATTTTTCTCTCAAATAATCTGGAGACTTATTTGCAAAGGGAAAGACACCATGTGGCCCTATCAAAACTTGCAAGTACTGCTAACATTAGAATATAAGATAGTCGCACCAGTTGACGCGCCTGCTACTGGTGGTTTTACAACCCGGCCGTGCAATGTCATTTTATGTGATATTGTCTAAATGATTTAGAATTCATTCAATGCTATGAAACCAGTTTATCAACAGATACGATAGCATTGATATATTTTGTTTCTTGAAAGAAACACATAAGCTACATTTTGCAACCTGTAGTATTGTTTCTTTCTATGCTACAAACTCAATCAATTGCCAAGCAATGTGGGTCTTGATTGTTAATTTCAAGTACTATACAATCCCCGCAAAAAAAAAAGTACTATACAATCCATTGTCACCTATCTGGTCATCTTTATGTATCTCTATTGTTAAAGTGAACAAAATAAAGTTGGTCGATTAAATTCTAAGCAACTGTAAAAGCAATTTTATGATGTAGACATGGCAAACAATCAACTGATAAATGTTTTTTCTTATTGACTGATTGGGATACATATTGAACATGTCACAAAGACATCATAGGAGATGCACTTGCTAGTGCAGTGATAAGGGATATGTGATTTCAATATTCAACACGCTTACAATTTCTTTTAAAAAAAATGTTTGGAGGGATGTCTCTCTCCGAATCATTTTTTTTTTACAAAGACAGCATGCTTTGACATTCAGGTTGAGTATTATGTTGTGATATAAGTGAATTTGCTGCTTCTTATTAGTGGAGTGAGAAATTTATATGCATTTCAGAACGAGGCTAAGCTTGTGACGATAGAGAATCAACGGTTGAAAGCTTTGCTTACTACGTTCAGAAATTTTCATTGGGCAGTCAATTTTCATTGGGGCTTACCGCTTACGGGCCTTGTATGGCTGCTTGGACCATTGGGCTACACCCCGAGACTGTCGGTGAATCGGTCGTCCCTGCCAGTGCCAGATAAATCGCGAGATTGAAGGAGCGGAGGCCGCACGCGTGATGTTTACATCCTCGAACCGTGCCGCGCCACGTGGCAGGGCCGTCCGGCCGGGAACCAGCGTTGAATTCGGTATTAGAGATTAGTTCTATACAGTGAGTGCTAGAACTATTAAAATGCAGGATTTAAAGTTTACAGTGTAAGATTTAAAAAGGAAAAAGTACGAAATACCCCTCTGAACTATCGCGGTCGACCGAATTAGCCCCCTAAACTCAAATATCGGATATTTTACACCCTAAACTATACATACCGGACAAACGACCCCCCTGAACACTGTTCCGGGCAGTTTTGATTTCAGCTATCACACGTGGCGCCAACGTGGCAGCCTAATCAGAAAAAAAATTAAAAAAAAATCCCTGGGCCCACCTGTCATCCAACTTCTCCCAGCCCCCTTGCGCGCTCTCTCTCTCGTGTGCGTACTCGGACGGCCAGCGGCGGAGCTCACTCGCGCGGTTGGGGGCGGAGGCGACCGGTTCCCCCAAATCCAGCCGCCGCCGCCCTCTTCTTCCCTTTGGCCGCCCCAGGGCCAGAACATCAGGGAGGCAGGGTCGATCAAGGGGATCGCGACGTCGGCCTTCTCCAGGATCTGCCTGTCCAACGTGAAGCTCAACGGCGGCGCGCCGGTCCGGCCGTGGAAGTGCGAGGCCGTCAGCGGGGCGGCGCTCGACGTGCAGCCGTCGCCGTGCACGGAGCTGACCAGCACGTCCGGGATGAGCTTCTGTACAAATTCGCTGTGAAACTGAGGCTGTGTTTAGTTGGATCCAAAGTTTGGATTTTGGTTGAAATTGAAGATGATGTGACTGAAAAGTTGTGTGTGTATGATAGGTTGATATGATAGAAAAGAACCGAAGTTTGGATCCAAACTTTGGATCTAAACACAGCCTGAAACTGTCAAGCGTGCATGTTCAGGGGCCAAGTTGTTCTATATATGCGATTTTTTTCTTTCGATGAGGCAATGAGCGTGTTATGTTGGTAACGCCCATCAAAGATATGCTATACATTCGTCAGAGTAAATGAGTAATTCTCCGGAAAAAGTGTGTTCGGGAGAGAAGTTTGAAACTTCTATCAAGCGCACGTAAAACGGAATAGTTTGCGTAACTAATTTAGCTATAGAAGACAGAATAGTTTATTAACGCGTAACTAATTTAGCTATAGAAGAACATATTAACATAATTTTTAAAATAAAGTTTTTGTAGTTTCCTTTTTAAAAAATACTACTCCCATTTAAGGTTGTCAGTATCCCGATTCGATCATAGTATCTTACGATACTACGATTCTAATACTACGATTCTATCATACTGAAACGATACCGATCCCACCTAGTATTCTAAGTTTCATAGTATCTCAATCATACTATTCATTACTACGTGATCCTACAATCTTAAGTGGTATCCTGATTCTACGATTCCTACGATACTACAAGATATTATTTTAAGATATTATTTTAAGATAAGATGGTTTAAAAAAAAGTATATAAATATGCTCAAGTTTATATAGAAATCAGTTAAATATATCAAAACCAATGTGGTTTCTCTTGATAAATGTCTATATTTGTATAATATATATGTAATTAATATAAATATTAATTAATTAAACTTATAAAACGAAATTCTCGTAGTATCCCGATACTACGATACAATACTACTTTGAGCAAAATGATACTATGTAGTATCTCGATCCTGACAACATTGCTCCCATTCAGCAATTTAAAAATTTTGCAGACCAAAAATGAGAGTAGAATTTAGGAAGATGCAGAACCCACCCTAAGGCCTAGACATGTTTTTTTTTTTCCTTCTGCAATTCGAAGAACGATGATACAATGCTCAGCAACTCATCATTAATCAGAGAAATTCTGGATTGTTAAACTAGTAGTTTCTACCACATCTCTCCACCAAACGATTGCACAGCATCCACTACTGTGCCATACCTCACGACAAAATGGCGGCAGAGAGGCAAAAGTACATGCATCATATATGAGATGTAACATAAGACTGCATCAACAGGAGCAGCTAATGGCTGTTATAAGGGCGAAACGGGTGCGGCTGGCCTCCTCCTCCCTGCCCAGCAAAGGGCATCATCATCTGGGGCCCCGTACCAGGAGGAAATTGCTGGTCACCGTACATCGGAAACTGCTGCGGCGGCATAGGTCATCCACATCAAGACCAACACCGGTAGGGGAGGGTTCATCCGGAACGTCACCGTCTCCGACGTGACGCTGGACTCCGTCCGCTACGGCCTGAGGATCGCCGGCGATGTCGGCGGGCACCCCGATGACCGCTACGACCGGAACGCGCTCCCCGTCGTGGACGGCCTGACGATCAAGAACGTCCAGGGCCAGAACATCCGGGAGGCAGGGTCGATCAAGGGGATCGCGACGTCGGCCTTCTCCAGGATCTGCCTGTCCAACGTGAAGCTCAACGGCGGCGCGCCGGTCCGGCCGTGGAAGTGCGAGGCCGTCAGCGGGGCGGCGCTCGACGTGCAGCCGTCGCCGTGCACGGAGCTGACCAGCACGTCCGGGATGAGCTTCTGTACAAATTCGCTGTGAACTGAAACCGTCAAGCGTGCATGTTCAGGGGCCAAGTTGTTCTATATATGCGATTTTTTTCTTTCGATGAGGCAATGAGCGTGTTATGTTGATAACGCCCATCAAAGATGTGCTAAACATTTAATCATTCGTCAGAGTATATGAGTAATTCTCCGGAAAAAGTGTGTTCGGGAACTCGGGAGAGAAGTTTAACTTCTATCAAGCACACGTAAAACGGAATAGTTTATTAACGCATAACTAATTTAGCTATGAAGAATATATTAACATAATTTTTAAAGTAACTTTTTGTAATTTCTTTTTTAAAAAATACTACTCCCATTTAGCAATTTAAAAATTTTGCAGACCAAAAATGAGTAGAATTTAGGAAGATGTAGTATTATAGCCCACCCTAAGGCCTAAACATGTTTTTTTTCCTTGCAATTCGAAGAAAGATGATACAGTGCTCAGCAACTCATCATTAATCAGAGAAAATCTGGATTGTTAAACTAGTAGTTTCAACCACATCTCTCCACCAAACGATTGCACAGCATCCACTACTGTGCCATACCTCACGACAAAATGGCGGCAGAGAGGCAAAAGTACATGCATCGTATATGAGATGTAACATAAGACTGCATCAACAGGAGCAGCTAATGGCTGTTATAAGGGTGAAACGGGTGCTGCTGGCCTCCTCCTCCCTGCCCAGCAAAGGGCATCATCATCTGGGGCCCCGTACCAGGAGGAAATTGCTGGTCATGTATCCAACCAAGCACATTTGAAAAAAAAAATGAATTTCAACATTTTTTGTATAATGTTTAAATGATCTGGGATTCTGATGATGACGTCCGCGTGTTCCATTCAAATGAGGGGGGCACACAGTACATGAGGTTTGTACTTGTGTCACCGAAATGGCAAAATCCAAGGAAGAAAAGCTCCAAAAAGGAATCAAATCAATCCACCCCAAAAAGTCCAACCCCCAACCAAGACGGCGACCGTTACCACGTTTCAAATCCAAACCCCCCTCTCTCGCGTTTCAAATTTAAATCCTCCCTCCAAATCACCACCAAAATCACAAAACCCAACCCCCACAATTTGAATAAGACAAACACACAACCTCTCTCTCTCACACACACAGAGCTCGCGAGCTCTCGCGCCTCGCCTCCCATGGCGGCCACGAAGCGGGAGCCCCTCCGCCCCATCTGCTCCAACGCTGGCACGGTCGAGAGACGGGCTCGCGGCGGCGCGGCTGCGGCTGCGGCGGCGAAGGAGAAGGAGAAGGAGAACGAGGTGCCCACCGAAATTGGGCAGAGAGAGAGCGCGCGCGACCGAGGAGAGGGAGACCGGGAAGGAAGAGAGATGAAATGTGGGCCCAAGGAGTCTTTTTGCTGACTAGATTGTCACGTTGGCGCCACGTGTACAAGCTCAAGTCAAAACCGCTCAAAACAGTATGGAGGGGGTAATTCGTCCGGTATTAAAAGTTTAGGGTGCGCTATGTCTGGTTTTCGGATTCAGGGGGGTAATTCGGCCAACCGTGATAGTTTAGGGGGGTGATTCGTACTTTTTCCATTTAAAAATTGGGTAATTTTAATTATCATCCTTTAAAATGTACCAACTGATACCACATTTTTTAGGATACGCGCAAGCTACGATAGCATAAATCAAAATATTTCTACTATGTAAACCAAAAACCATGCAAGTATTATATCATAGATCGTTACCACTCGACGCGCTGCGCATCGGAAGAAAGCGCTAAGAAGGCGAAGGAACCCTCGTGATGTAGCGCACGTCGATGTAGAGGAAGTAGTCGATCGCACCGGCTCCCTCCTCGTCCGTTCTCCTCGCCGTACTCCCACGCTGATCAGCACCGCAAAGCAGCGGCGTCTCTACCGGTATCCACACATATAGAGACGGAACGCCACGCGCTGATGTGCTAGCACCCGCGCGCGGCTAGGGTTTTGCTCGGGGAGGGGAGTGGCTGCTAGGGTTTCTCACGTGATGCAATACTTCTGCCGGTCACACCCCTCACGAATATATAGGATCCGTGACTCGGGCCTCCAAGACCCGTAGGACTCCTATTTGAATCCCTATCCGAATTAAGCTCATATTGGATCTCCATCTAATCTCCTTATTCCGGCCCATTAAGCGTGCGACCCTGTAGATTCATGTATACTCGGTTGTAACCAGAAAACTCCTTTTCGGTCCACGTGTCAACAGCGGCACCTAGCAGAACGTATTGACCTACCGGGCATACATAAAAATAATATCGACTGAACCTCTAGTATATACATGTATGAACCCCTTTGTCTCACGATATCGGTTAAGCTCAAGGCTAGATATGTGCCATCATCTAATAGCTTAATCATTCACTCGAACCTGTGATAGATTATATAACTTGTGATTGGCTCCTCAATCACCTTTGCCAAGGCCATGCACTTTTATAATCTATAACATCGAGGGGCCCAGAGATATCTCTCTATAGGAGAGGCAAATCCCATCTTGATTATTCATATCCCACTACATATTTCATAGCATATCCGAAAACTACTTTTATAATTACCCAATTACGAAGTAGCATTTAGCAGTCCCTAAGTAAGCTACTACACATGTTGGGAACCATGATAATCTCAGGTCTAAGGATTCAACACCAACACTAAATGAGATCACTGATAACACAACACATATGGCTCTTGCAGTGTCTCATGTTGGGTCTGTCCAACAACCTGTTCCCCAACATATGTCCACATTATTAATTTGGTATCTCTATACCATGATCCATGAGACATGATCATCAATTAATATATATGCTGATCATTTAAACATATTTATTCCATATATGATATTTGATCAGGGATCCTTTAGAAATAGTAGCATACAACATAAAGAGTCTCATGAAAGAGTCACATATTCATTAACCAATAATGAGTTATTTATTTTAAGAAACAATGTCGGATAAATATGTAAACATAGTATGTGATACAATCATCTCTATGATTGTCTCTAGGGTATATCACTAATAGTTTTATAGTGTGTAAACCTCAATTAGTAAAATTTCTCTTAAAAATTTCATTGCAAATGTATGAACAGTGCTATCTAGTCCTTCTAATCATTCACAGATAATGTAATAATAATAGTTAATCTTGTTGTTGCATTGGTAATTTTTCGTTCACATTCCTATTCGAATAATTAATAAACCGCAGATGAATTCGTAGAAGGATACGTACGTGATTTTCTTTGGCTTTCTGATTAGGACGACCTACCAAGAATGCCAAGTTGTTTTACTTATATTACCAATTCCCACGTGAGTCTTGTTATATATTTTTTATTTTTTTTAGAGAAAGATATTTTTTACCTGGCCTATACATCCAACCGAATATATAGCCTTTTCTAAATTAGAAACTTAGCCTATCATATCATACAGTGAACGTACCAATTCCCGCGTGCCTCTTGTTATATGTACATGATGTACTGTTAAATATCTATTTAACCGATTATATTCAATACTCTCCCCGTCCAATAAAAAAAAACCAACTTCTGGCTACGAATTCTCATAAAAAACCAAGTACTATATATGCATGGCAATATCTTTAGTAGATCGAGTTTGATGGAAGTGTAAAATTGGTAAAATGCTGGCTGCCTACCTAACCCTATTTCAGACTACGTTTTGCATACCCTAAGCTATATATCATAGTTTCGGTACTGGCTATACATTCCAACATAACCAAAACTAAATAGATAAAGATATGAAAAAAAATAAGCAACAAATATTTATGAGTTTTCGTTTTGCAGGTGTTATTTTACGATGGGGCAATCAGTGGTTCCGCACTCTCTCAGTGGCAGTTTTCGGATTCGGATAGTTTCGGTCGGATATATTCGGAAATTTTCGAATTCGGAAATGAATTCGGATTTTTTTCGGATATGAAAATGAATATGATATAGGTGATATCCGTCAGATATTATCCGGTATTTTCCATCGGATATCCGACTTACACATAAGGCCCATAAGCCAGCCCAACCCAAAGAGGAAGCAAATCAGACTTCATAGAAAAAATAAACTTCAAATTAAATTTTATGATACTAAATGAACTTATATGAAAAAGTTGTCAAAAACAAAGTTGTAGAACTCATTGAGATCTACCAATTTTATTTTGGTCATTTCTCCATCCGAGTTTGATTGAACTATATAAAATTTGAATTTTAAAATGTAAGAAATTCAAATATATTTTTGGGGTAGTAAATGATTTCAAATGGAAAAATTGTCAAAAACAAAGTTGTATAACTTATCAAGATCTATAACTTTTATTTTGTTCATTTTTCTAGATGACTTTGTTTGAATAGTTTGAATTTGAATTTGAAAATATGACAAATTCAAACAATATTTTCATATACTAAATTATTTCAACTGAAAAAGTCATCAACAACAAAGTTGTATAACCCATCGAGATCTATAACTTTTATTTTGGTCATTTCTTCATCCGATAAAGTAATAGTAACATTGTTCATAAATTTACATCTCTCGTTTGGTTTTATAAACTATAAAAGAGATGTAAATTTTGTGAACAATATTACTATCACTTTATCGGATGAAGAAATGACCAAAATAAAAGTTATATGTCTTGATGAGTTCTGCAACTTTTATGTTCATAACTTTTTCAGCTGAAGTTATTTACTGCTTCAAAATATCATTTGAAGTTTTAAAATTCAAATTTTTAATTAATAAAACAAAGTCACAAAAAATTAGCTAAAATAATAGCAGTAAAAACACAATAACATGATAGAGCATGATTTTAGAAACAAAATAGCAAAAATCGTTTGTGACTAGTGAGGGGTTTTTATATTCCGATTAATATTCGTCACCGTATTCATTTCGCTTCGTATTTGCTCCGTATTTGTATTCGATAATATTCGATTCCATTTTCATATCCGGGTTTCTGATTCCGAAAAAAATTATGAAAACAAATATGATAGAGCTAGTTTCCGACCGTATTCGATCCGTTTTCATCCCTAGTCTCACAGTAGTTTTTATGATAGTTGTTCTTGTCTATCTTATTTATAAGGTATGGCCTAATCTTTTTGCTAGTGAGACAGTCCTAGCAGCTGCAGAGGAAAGGGTGCCACCTCATGTCGCCTTTGCAACTATAGAGGACACACTACCAGTAGATGCTAGTAGGGAGTGTCCACTTTGTTTAGTGGATTACGAGGCTCAGGAGGTGACAATGTTGTCCTGCTGTTAACGACGAAATTTGGTAAGCATCGGAGTTATCATCGGCTTAGAGTCAGTATCAGCTTTGGAGTCTTGGGATAGGCCGATGATGAAATTATCAATCGCCAGTAGTTGTATTCTTGATGGATTCGAGTAAAGACCAATTAAAGGAAACTTATCTTGAAGAGTCCGAGTTCAATAAGGATGAGACATGGCAGTTTATCTATTAATTAGCCAGGGTTTATTTTCCTTTTATCTTTAGGAAAGTGTGTTTAGTGTCCGATAAGGACTTTATGTTTTCCTTTTATCTTTAGGAAAGTTTCTTTCTTGTCCTACAAGGACTAGTACCTCCCAATGGGTATAAATATGTATACCCAGAGTCATTGTGATCAATCTCTCGATCAATACAACTACTCTCGTCGTATCGCCATCTTCTTTACCGAGGTTTTTACTTATCATCCGGCGGAATTTGGCACCTAACGCGGGGCTGCATTGGCTTTCGATCTCCGGCGAAGGGGTAAAGTCCTACGTTCCGCCGGCCCTGGCAATTGTATCATCTACATCGGCGTCGTTCAAGACTGCATCAGTATATTCGACCTCTTGGATCGCTCCGGTTTGGTTGATATATTTGCATACCTGATATCTCAATTCTATCTCTAATTGCATTGTGTTTAGAGACGCATCGGTTTAGTTGGGACTGTCTCGGTTAGGTCTGATCTCCTGTCTTAGCCGATATATCTCTACAATCATAATGCTGTTATAAATAGATTTGTTATATCCATCACATTAGTCAGATCTATCGGCTCATCAAGTATTAGATTATCATATACAATCTCGTGTTGCATCGGTTAGGTCCGACCTACTAGATTAGTGTTAGTTTTATCGAGGTGCTAGCCGATAAGTTATCTGAACGTTGCATCGTCTTATAAGGATTGCATATACATATAAATTAGATTTAGTCGATGACAACAAAGATTTCTTTGATCTATCTAATCTTGTGGATTTTATGACATCGGACCTCCGGCCGATGTATGCTCTAACCTTCGGACAATACTTATTCTATTATATCATATTGTGAGCCGATTGGTTTCTACTAGATTTGATTGCCTTTATATTGTTGTTTACATCAAGTATCAGAATCTACATTGGACATATAGCCAATTGCTCAAAACCCTATCGACATCGGGTGGCATCGGCATCGGCTGGAATTACTCCATCAGCTTGTCAGCCGATCGGCTCATTGATCTACTGTTTGCATATCTTCTTAGTTGCAGGATCAAACTGACTGGCACGTCCGCATCTCATCAATATATTAGACCTGCACTGGAGCTAAGCAGATCTCCCAGGCCAGTGTGTGTTTTTCGCATCAACACTTGCGGCCATATTTTTCACTACCAATGTGTGTCGCGGTGGGTTAGGGATCACCATACTACCTACCCTATGTGTAGGGCCGTGGTCTGAGAGCTTCTGTGCCCTTGTGTGGGCCTATAGATTGAGAGTTGCTCCCTCCGTCCCATAAAGCGATTTCTGGGGGGAGACTTTGTCCCAAAAAAAAAAGCGATTCTTTCACAAAACACCATATATTTTATCTGTGTCGCATCATTTGTGGGCAATAGTGGGCCGCGATCTCTCTCTCCTCTCCCACCACAGAAACATCATCCCTTCCCTTTCCCGGAATCGCCGCTTCTCTCTCGCGTATTCCTCTCTCTCGTTCCCCGAGTATTCCCCTCCGCATCTCCCCCCCGATCCTCCCGCACGGCCAAATCAAAGCCGCGACGTCCAGATGCGAGACCTTAGCAAGCTTCCTACCCCCTCCGCACCTCCCTCCCGATCCTCCCCGCACGGCCCTCCCCGCTCCACGCCGCTTCCCCTCGCTCCCGCTTTTCCTTTGGACGTTCTGCATTCACCAGGATGCGGGCGCTCAGATGTGGTGGCAGACAGTTGCGAGGGTTTAGATCCGATGAAGGAGGCGGCTCCGGTGGAAGGATTCGGCTCGGTAGCGGCGTTCATGGAAGCGGCGGAACGGTTTATGGTTTTGATTTAAGATACGCGAGCCAAGGCGGAGGAGGCGTGCCGGCTTGCGGTTCTGATTCAAGAGGCTACGGCAGGAGACGGATCGAATGCGGCAGCAATATCGAAGCTTCGCAAGGTGGTGGCGACGGCGAGGGGTGGAGGCGGTTCAGATGCGGCAAAGACATTGGAGGTTTGCAAGGCGACGGATGTGATGCACAAGGAGGTGGCGGCGCCCGCGGATCTGATGCAGGAGGGGACAACGGCGGAGGAGGTGGCGGAGCCCGCAGATCTGATGCAGGAGGGGACAGCGGTGGAGGAGGTGGCTTTCCGACCTCCTTTTCTGATTCCGGCGCCAACAACTGGGGACATTGGCAGTGATATGCGTGGTTTAATTCCAGGTGTGGAAAGTATATCAAGCATGACATCACAAGGCCACTGGAGTTGCTGACCGAGGCCTAGAAGTCCGTTGAATTGAAGGGAAACAGGACAATCTGACATGGTAGATCCTCGGATAATTTTGAATTTCGTTTGTATTTTAGACATTTTAAATAAATAATTTTATTAATAGACCTTCCAGAAAACTATTTCTTGTCATGCAATGAAAACTGCTTTGAATGGCGGATGTAGCACAGATGCACAGGGTGTGGTTGCATACTGTTAATAATAACCCTTGTGTGTTCATTAGTACTAGCTCTATATGGTTAGCTGTTCATTTTAGGATTTATTTTCTTGTAATTAGGATTTATTCTCTTCCTTCAACAATGGCTTTAGTGTATTTGAGTGACGTCTTAGCAGCCCTTCTTTCAACATCCTATGCAGTGTGCTCTTTGGTATACCTGAGGCTGATGCAAATGACTATAAAGTGCCTCTTTGTTTCAAGGGAACATTAGCAACATTTGTTAGGTTGATTTCTTTCTTTTTGCGACCACAATTCTTTTTTTTTCCTAGACCTTACATCAATTGGTATTCCCTGGGCACGGCATTGCTTCACTCTTCGCCAAATAGCTTGCACTCTAGCCCTTTTCACATTAAACATTGCTGCAACTTCAGTTGTAGCATTTTTTTCTCAGGATTCCATTGTTAGTTTTTCCAGCCAATGCTGCATATATCTGTTGCCTTTGTATTTTGGTCAGATTTTTGTTTTGATGTTCATCTTCGTCATCTGAATCATCCAACTCCTCTTGTTCGAAAACAACTTCCACATCACCCGCATACACGCCGTACTCTTGCATGTCTACAACAGCAATTATAAGGTTAGTCATATGTACCAATTCAGAATTTTAATATTTTATTGTCATTGATCAACATGCTTGCAAAATTATGGCATAACTTTTTAGGTTCACCACGTGGTTTTATTTGTAATATGATTTAACCATACATATCACATCTAAGAGGGACAGAGACATTGACACAATTTAGTTTATGTGCTTTCTTTCAGATTGCTGTTGTAGTGAACCGATTGACATGACAATTGTATGTAAATACAAGATATCAATGTATTTATTGGTCAATCTCATTATTCTTTGTGATTTACTATGTGCTGAAATGTCTAATTTACAATCTTGAATTGTTATTGCAACTAATACAACCAATGACACGGTTGGACTATTGTAGGTAGTTGGCATGATATAATATTACTAACTTCTAATTAAAAACATGGTTTCAGATAAATAATATTATTCTACAATGATCCTTTGGGTAAAACCACATTTTATCTTTTTTTTGTAAGTCTGATAGTCATGTCGGTTAAAGGACTTACCTGGATGGTATTGTAGGTCTTCCTCATCGGCATCAAAGTTGAGATCAAAAGGAAAGGCATTATGGTTGTGACCTCCATTTACTTGCAGAACTTGATCCATGGCATCAACATCGTCTACAATAACAAATACCATGTGAGTATCATGTACAAAAACAATACTTTTTGCCATGCAGATTATTCTATATTGATCCATGGTTCCATATTTGATGTTCTGTTGAATTATGTGTCCTTTTATATGACAAAGGTTTAATTGGTCAAAGACATGTCCATCTCAGTAGTAGTTATACTGATGGAAGTGCTCATGATTATTTTTCCCCAAATGTGTTACACATTTCTTATCAAATCTTCCGATTGTGATTTTATCTTATTTTGCTGGTATACTGATATTTGGGTCATACATGAATGAATTGTTTGTTTCTGTACAAACTTTCGTGCTGAAGTTTAGAGCTCTGTGTACAACATTGGAGGTACAACCTAACTTTCTTTTATAGTACTAGCTGAAATTATGACATTAGAAAGGAATATATATAAATTGTTTGCTTATTACTCCAGTTCATGATTTTACACATAGATGAAAACAGTGCCCATGCTTTCTGAATTCTCATGTTTATTCCTACTTTATATTAAGATGATGTTGCTTGAGCTACAGACAATTTAGGCCAATACCAGTACTATAAAGGAAACTATCCATGCAGAATCTAGCATATCTAGAATCTAGTATAACCTCTGATATTATGGAAGGGAATGAATTTCATTATGCTCAACTCATTGACAGAATTGAGTTGGTAAATATCAAAGAAAAAAAATCAAGTCCTAATTGTTTTCTCAAACTTATCAAAGACCAATTTTGTTCCAAGAAGATAGCAATTGCATCAATGCACATGTTATAGATCATTTTTACAGAGAAATGGCAAAGATTTTAGAGTGATTTATGCAAGCCATGTCTACAAAGATCAATTGTTTTCTATTCATGTTTACAAGGTTACCTAGATGTATTTCTTCTTGGTGGTCAGATGCATACAAGTTGAGATCAAAAGGAAGCACATGGTTGGCACCTCCTTGGAAATCACCTCCAGGAAGCTCATGGTTGGCACCTCCCTGGAGATCACCTCCAACCTGGTCATCCTCCTGATTAGCCACTGCTGCTTCTTCAGCCACTGCTTCATTGAGGTTAGGTACAACATGTTCATCTCCATCATCTAATGCTATATTTAGATCTAAAGCCATGGATGTGTTTTTGCAGAGTTATGAAGGGATAAAGTGGGAGGGAAACTTGTGTTTTTGCAGAGTTATGAAGTGATAAAGTGGGAGGGAAACTTCTGATTTGAAACTTGTAGGGTTTGTTGTGGTGGGGTGTGCTAAACTGCTAAATTTGTATTACATCCCGCCAATGAAGTGGCGCTTAACTCTTCATTTAAATTATTTGGCACCTTGGCGCCCTGTGTCTGCCTGTGTGTTTGAGTATGGAGTACTACTATTTTATTAATGTATGGCAGTAATAATACTTTATTTGTACCTAATGATTGGGTGTACTAGTACTGAGGGTAGTTTAGTCTTTTGCTCTTTGTCCTAAAACTACCTTGGGCTTCCAGGAATCCCTTCTTTCTGGGACGGAGGGAGTATGTAGACACTGCAATGAGTACACGCATATGTATGCTGCGGTACGATTATTTGGGTTTCTATATTATCTAGCTCAACGCAAGTATATTATTGTTGGCATATGATATAGTACTGTCTTTTTTATATTATATAATATTAACTACTAGCAAAATGATTTTAGTAGGTTGCATGTTTTTTATTGCCTTTTTGTTTTTTTGTATAATAAAATAACCACTACTAAAAATGTGACATATGTGAGGGTCTACAGAGATCATCCCCCACCCCTTTGAATCACAGGAATGAAAAAATAGAGGAATAAGAAAAACATAGAATTCTGACAGGAATACAAGTGTAAAACAGAGGATTGCAAAACACAGAAAAAACATAGGAATGACTGTTTGATTGGGCCGCAGGAAAAACACAGGAATTTAAGGAGAGGTAAAGACTCAAAGGATTCTTTCCATGAGGTTCTATCTCATGTTAAATTTCTTCCAAAACTTGCATGGGAAAAGACAATCCATAGGAATTTCATAGGATTCTATAGTATCTATTCCTTTGATTCAAAGGGCTATATAGGAAAAAATTCTATAGGAATGAAATCCTCTAAAATTCCTATGAATTTTCTTTGAATCAAAGGGGCCCTTAATGTTGAGAGATTTAGTTGGAGAGGAAAATAGAGAGAGCAGAGAGCAAAGAGATATTGATATTTCCTTCATTGTCTCTATATGTGGTGCTATTGGTTTATTTTTTTATTAACTAAATATGTTCATCGAAGGTAAAAATGGAGAGAGCGTGGATGTTTGTGTTAGTGGCATAATTTTGCGTGTTGATAGTTCATTTGGGCATACCAGATTATCTAGAATAGTCGGTGTAATTAGCTAGTGATTTGCTTAGGAAATCAATTCAATTAATGTATGTACTCCTTCTGTCCCAAAATATAAGCATTTTTTGTACAGTGACAGTCAAATATTTTGAGCTTTGACCATTAATAGAAAAAAGAATAAAAAATATCAATCATGTAAAATTAAAATTTATGTTACTGGATTTATCATCAAACAAACTATCATAGTATGCAACTCTTCTTATTTAAATCATCTTACTTTTATAGATATTGTTGATTATAGTAGCATCTCGAAGACCATGTTAGATTTTAAAAATACTTATATTTTAGGACGGAGGGAGTAGGAATTTGTGATGTATTAGATGGTTGTGCATGTAAATTGTAAGGTGGTCATAGCATATAGTCATGATTGGAGGTAGATGTAACCTTGATAAGTGGCGAGTACATTTTCGAATTCATTCTTAGTATTGATAAATCCTGAGCTTCACTTGATGCACTTAAGGCTCTGATTGACTCTATCATATAGATGTTACATCTTTTTTAAATAAATTTTGATATAGGGATATGTTAAAATGATTAACCGCATGATTTTATCGTACTATAGTCATATAATACCCAAGCTTATATATGATGTGCCAAAATTGAATGATTTTGTGACTTGGTAGATTTCATTTCATGAAATTGACGCTTTTTTTTTTACGCGAATCGCCATCCTCCTCCTATGATTCTTCCTGCACACGCATTTTTTTTACACGAAACACCATCCTTCTCCTATAATTCTTCCTCCACACTCCGCTACGACAGCTACTACTACGAATCGGGATAAAGAACATTTTATAGATTTATAGTACGAATCGGGATAAAGAACATTTTATAGATTTATAGTAGGGAAAATTGGAACCATACCATTATAATTTTGTAAAATTTAAGATATGTCATCCTGACCCATATGTCATTGACTCATGTAGGTCCTATATATTATTGAGATACCGATGTCATATCTTAAACTTTATAAAATTATAATGACATGGTTCCAAATTACGCTTTATGGTAATAGAATGGAGTATCACATTGATGTTGCCGAAATATTTTAGGACGGAGGGGATACTCGCTAGTTGTACGGCTTCGATGGCGGCTGCGATGAGTACGACACCCCGTACACCGGCGGTAACGGCAGCTTCCCTCCCTCCTGCGGCCGGCTCCCGGAGCTCCTCGGCGGGGGCGGGTGAGATGGGGTCGTCGGCGTCCGTGTCCCCAATCTGCATCGCCAGCGTTTCCCCCGACCTCGATCCTCTGCGCCTTGGGCGTCATCCCGTTCATCGATCCGCATCCTCATCATCATCAATCTGGAGGGCTCGATCTGTGTGTCGCCGCGTTCCGGCCTTAATCGATTCGTTGATGCCTACAAAGCAGATGGGAGTCATTTGGTAAATTCGATGTAAGTAATATTCAGGCATTGGCCACCTTGCTATGATGGGTTTACTGCGTTTGAGAACTGCTAGTATTTCCAGTTTTTTTTTTTGGGGGGGCTGATTGGTTCTTGATTGATCGGTATTTTTTGAATTTTGACTAGCTATTATGTAATTTTTCTGCCTGTAATTTAATTGGAATGTTTGCACTCAGTTTCTAATTATCGTCCCTAAATCGATCAAAGATGTTGTGCTTTGTTAACTTCACATCTCTTCTTCTTCTTCTTTTTTCCTGAAGAATGCTTCACATTCCAAACGGCCAAACGTACCAGCTACTAGTACTTTTTTTTTCACTGGTAATTTGGGCACTCGAAAATTACAGGTATATTTTCAGTAAAGGGGAAAAAATGTATTGTTCCTGTTCATAACCATGGGGTTAAGAATCACACAATAGTAGCAGGCAGGCAGGCATATTTAATAAAAGTTTTGCAAGTTTTGCATATTTCACACATAAGTGGCGAAGTCTGGAGCAATCGGGTACATAAATATGAAATCTCGTTATATTTATATTTATGGTACCTTTTTTTTTACTAAACGGAGCCTGATAAAAGTCAAGCATCTTCAGACTTCAGTACTACTACTTGCTTCAAACAAATGGTCCAAAGTCAAACATTACTGCAACTTGGAGTTTACTTAGAATCTTGATAAGAAAAGTAGAGAGTTTGGAGTAGTAAGTAGGCAGGGAGTGCAATGTCCATGCCTTAGGCTTTCTTGCCTACTGCGAGCTGCTACAGGGGAACTGGAGATTGCAAATTTCTCTTCACATTCAAAGATTTGAAAGGTCAGATCCTGTTTCTTCCTTCTTCGGCTGCTTCCTTGTGGTGAATAATTTCCCTGAAATGGGGCATATCCCCCATCTTATTCCTTTTTTCCCCAAATTTATCAAGAACCCTTGACTGCTATAGCTGGATGTGTAGGTTTGATTCAGTTCAAAGATATCCTTCTATTTGGATGCTTTTTCATTTTTGACTCTTGAAACTTGCTTGAATTAACCGTCAAAAAAAAAAAAACTTGCTTGAATTTGGAGTGCAGGTGTCATTCAAGTGAGCAACAAAAGGAGCTTTCAGATCTATATAGAAGCTTTCCGGATTAATACATCAACTTCTGAAAACAAAAGAGAATTTTCAATGCATGGTGCTGGGCTAAGCTTGATGTCTTCGTCAGGTAAAAGAAAAATTGTTAATTAGGGAAAGCCAATAATAGCACCAGTGAAAATTTAGTTTATATCATGTTGGGATGGGCTGGTGGAATTAAACAAAGGATACTATCTGTGTTATGCTGTTCATACTTTTCCCCTCAAAATGATAAATGAATGCAAGTATAGTAAATAAAGTTGATTTCTTTGTGGATAGAGTGGCATGCTTCAACTATTTCACTAAGTTTGTCTTTGAAATTTTGAATGTTTCAGAGCTGTAATTTCTTCTGCCAGATTTTACTGGGTACAACTCAGTTGCTGAATCTGGAAATAACTTTCAAGATACCCATTGATAAGCACTGTAAATCGATTGACAACATACAGGAATTTACTTGTTGAGAAGTTTGCTTGATGGCAACCATACTAGATTCTTTTGTTGGATTATGTATAAAAAAGGTACAAGGCATTGTCATGGAAGAGGCAATATTGATACTAGGTGTGGATGAAGAGCTCAAAGAACTGCAGAGGAGGATGAAACAAATACAGTGTTTTCTCCATGATGCAGAGCAGAGGAGGATAGAAGAAGAGGCTGTTAACAATTGGCTTTGTGAGCTGAAGAACGCTATCTATGATGCAGATGATATTATTGACAGGGCCAAATTTGACGACCTCGATCCTCTGCGCCTTGGGCGTCATCCCGTTCATCGATCCGCATCCTCCTCATCATCAATCTGGAGGGCTCGATCTGTGTCGCCCGCGCTCCGGCCTTAATCGATTCGTTGAGTCATTTGATAAATTCGATGTAAGTAATCTTCAGGCATTGGCCATCTTGCTATGATGGATGGGTTTACTTACTGCGTTTGAGAACTAATAGTATTTCCATTGAATTTTGACTAGCTATGATGTAATAATGTTTATGCATGTAATTTAATTGGAATGTTTGCACTCATTTTCTAATTCTCGTCCCTAAATCGATCAAAGATGCTGCCCCAAATCGATCAAAGATGTTGTGCTTTGTTAACATCACATATCTTCTTCTTTTTTTTTTCCTGAAGAATGCTTCACATTCCAAACGGCCAAACATACCAGCTACTAGTACTTCTTTTTTCATTGGTAATTTGGGCAACCGAAAATTACAGGTGTATTTTCAGTAAAGGGGAAAAATGTTTTGTTCCTGTTCATAACCATGGGGTTAAGAATCTTAAGATCACACACTCCTGCCACAATAGTAGCAGGCATGCATATTTAATAAAAGTTTTGCATGTTTCACATAAGTGGCGAAGTCAGGAGCAATCGGGTACATAAATATGAAATCTTGTTATATTTATATTTGTGGTACCCTTTTTTTTTTTTACTAAACTGAGCCTGATAGAAGTCAAGCATCTTCAGACTTCAGTACTACTACTTGCTTCAAACAAATGGTCCAAAGTCAAACATTACTGCAACTTGGAGATTACTTAGAATCTTGATAAGAAAAGTAGAGAGTTTGCAGTAGTAAGTAGGCAGGTAGTGCAATGTCCATGCCTTAGGCTTTCTTGCCTACTGCGAGCTGCGACAGGGGAACTGGAGATTGCATATTTCTCCTCGCATTCAAAGATTTCAAAGGTCAGATCCCGCTTCTTTCTTCTTCGGCTACTTCCTTGTGAATAATTTCCCTGAATTTATCAAGAACCCTTGACTGCTATAACTGGATGTTTAGGTTTGATTCAGTTCAAAGATATCCTTCTATTTGGATGCTTTTTTTCATTTTTGACTCTTGAAACTTGCTCGAATTTGGAGTGCAGGTGTCATTCAAGTGAGCAACAAAGGGATCTTTTCAGATCTATATAGAAGCTTTCCGGATTAATTCATCAGCTTCTGAAGACAAAAGAGAGTTTTCAATGCATGGTGCTGGGCTAAGGCGCTAAACTTGATGTCTTCATCAGGTAAAAGAAAAAATGTTTATTAGGGAAAGCCAATAATAGCATTAGTGAAAATTTAGTTTATATCATGTTGGGATGGGCTGGTGGAATTGAACAAAGGATACTATCTGTGTTATGCTGTTCATACTTTTCCCCTCAAAATGATAAATGAATGCAAGTATGGTAAATAAAGTTGATTTCTTTGTGGATAGAGTGGCATGCTTCAACTATTTCACTAAGCTTGTCTTTGAAATTTTGAATGTTTCAGAGCTGTAATTTCTTCTGCCAGATTTTACTGGGTACAACTCAGTTGCTGAATCTGGAAATAGCTTTCAAGATACCCATTGATAAGCACTGTAAATCGATTGGCAACATACAGGAATTTACTTGTTGAGAAGTTTGCTTGATGGCAACCATACTAGATTCTTTTGTTGGATTATGTATAAAAAAGGTACAAGGCATTGTCATGGAAGAGGCAATATTGATACTAGGTGTGGATGAAGAGCTCAAAGAACTGCAGAGGAGGATGAAACAAATACAGTGTTTTCTCCATGATGCAGAGCAGAGGAGGATAGAAGAAGAGGCTGTTAACAATTGGCTTGGTGAGCTGAAGAACGCTATCTATGATGCAGATGATATTATTGACATGGCCAAATTTGAGGGCAGTAAGCTTCTAGCAAATCACTCTTCACCCTCTCCATTGCCGATAAAATCTATTTCATGTTGTAACCTCTCTGTTACGTCTTGCGTTCGCAATGTTTGGACTCATCGCAAGATTGCGCTCCAGATTAGAAGGGTCAACTATAATCTTCAGAGGATATCAATTGACAAGACATTTTTAGCACTAGAGAATGTGAAGGCTACTTACAGAGTACTTGCACCAAGTAAGAGACATACATCCCATCTTGTGGAACCCAACCTTGTGGGGAAGGAGATTAAATATGCTACTTCAAGATTGGTGGAAATGATACTTACACACAGGGAAGAGAAGGCATTCAAGGTTGCAATTGTTGGAACGGGTGGAGTTGGAAAGACAACACTAGCTCAAAACATATACAATGATCAAAGAGTGAAAGGTAATTTTAGCAAACATGCCTGGATATGTGTTTCTCAAGAATATTCTGAACTTAACCTTTTGAAAGAATTACTTTGGAATATGGGAGTACATGAAAGGCAAGGTGAAACTGTTGGAGAGCTCCAAAGCAAGCTTGCTTCTACCATTAAAGATGAAAGCTTATTTGTTGTATTGGATAATGTATGGCAGTCCGAGGTATGGACAAATGTGGTACGAACTCCATTTCATGATGCTGCTAAAGCAACAATTTTAGTAACAACTCGAGATGAGTTGGTTGTGCGAAGAGTTGGAGCAGAGCATCTCCATCGAGTTGAGATGATGCCGACAGATGTTGGGTGGGAGCTACTTTGGAAGAGTATGAATATCAAAGAAGAGAAAGAAGTGGAAACCTTGCAACACATAGGGACCAAGATTGTCAGCAAATGTGGTGGTCTTCCTCTTGCAATCAAGGTTATTGCTAGTGTTCTAGCAACCAAGGAGAAGACCAAGAACACATGGGAAAAAGTTGTAGAAAGCAGTGCATGGTCTATGAGCAAGCTTCCAGCTGAACTTAGAGGTGCTTTGTACCTAAGTTATGATGATCTACCACACAATCTAAAGCAGTGCTTCCTTTATTGTGCTCTCTATGTCGAAGGTCAGATGATGCATCGTGCTGATCTTGTGCGGTTTTGGGTTGCAGAAGGCTTTGTCGAAGAGCAAGAAGGCCAGTTACTAGAAGATACAGCAGAAGAATATTACCATGAGTTGATTTGTAGGCACCTTCTTGAACCAGATCCTTTTTATTTCGATCACTACAGGTGCAAAATGCATGATCTCTTGAGGTATCTTGCTCAACATTTATCAAGAGAAGAGTGCTATTTTGATCAACTACCTTTAGAGCCTACTACTTGGTCTAAACTGAGACGTATTTCGATTGTCAACAAAACAGATATGTTATCAAGTGTGGTTGAAAAAGGTCACTGCAGAATAAGGACTTTGATGTTTTGCATGTCACCAAACATAGATAGTGATGTCTTCATGAGGTTTCCACATCTTCGAGTTTTGGACTTGACTGGCTCAATTGTACAAAGAATTCCAGATAGCATCAACAGCTTGATCCATCTACGTTTGCTTGATCTTGATGCTACCGATATATCTTGTCTTCCAGACTCCATAGGTTCTCTCACAAACCTGCAAATATTGAACTTGCAGAGGTGCTATGCATTGCATGATCTTCCAATGGCAATCACCAAGCTGTGCAGTTTAAGGCGCCTTGGTCTTGACGATACACCAATAAACCAGGTGCCAAGAGGAATAAGTAAGTTGTCATTACTTAATGATCTACAAGGGTTCCCTGTTGGTCATAGCTATGTTAACACAAGAAAGCAAGATGGATGGAACTTGGAAGAGCTGGGTCATCTTTCGAAAATGAAGAGACTTGACATGATAAGATTGGAAAATGCCATGCCTTGTGGTACTTCATCATTGCTACTAGACAAGAAACACCTCAAATTCTTAAATCTACGCTGCACTACACACACAAAGGAGTCATATACCATGGAAGATATTAATAATATTGAGAATGTTTTTGACGAACTAAAACCTCCATGCAACCTAGAAGATCTTAGTATTGCTGGATCCTTTGGTCAAAGGTATCCTACCTGGCTCGGCGTCGATTTATCTTCGCTGAAAATCTTGCGACTCATAGATTGCGCATCTTGGGCACATCTTCCGGCGGTTGGTCAGCTGCCTAACTTGAAGTGTCTGAAGATCATGGGAGCATCTGCTGTAACCAAGATTGGACCTGAATTTCTTTGTGACAAAACAGCTACTCCCAGGTTCTTGGGGGCAGTAGCCTTTCCCAAGCTTGAATGGTTGGTCATATCAGATATGCCCAATTGGGAGGAGTGGTCATTCACTGAAGAAGTAGTAGGAGCTTCAGATGGAAAGAGTTGTTCCGAAAACAACAAAAGGGTTTTACAAGTGATGCCTCTTTTGCAGAAATTGGAACTTGGAGACTGTCCAAAGCTTAGAGCTCTTCCTCAGCAGCTAGCGCAGGCGACCAGCTTGAAATGGCTCCACATAGAGAGGGCTCAAGCTTTGAAGGTGGTGGAAGACCTTACTTCCCTTTCTGACTCCCTTGTACTCAACAAGTGTGAAGGTTTAGAGAGATTGTCAAATCTTCCTCAAGTTAGAACTTTGTATGTATCTGAATGTCCTGCTTTACGGTGTGCCGGGAAGCTGGATTGTGTTCAACAATTGTGGTTATCAAAGGATTTGCAGATGGAATTTCCCCTTTGGTTATCTTTACTTAAGCAACGGCATCAACAACTTCATGGAGAGGAATTAGATCTCTACACATGGTGATAACAAATGATCAGTTAGAGCAAACTTATTAATAATCTTCTGTTGTGTATGTTCTTTTTCTTCTTCTTGTTTTTTTTTTTAACCTTCCTCGCCCTTCTTTTCTGTTGCTTGTAAGTTTGCTACCTCATGTATTTGAACATGTACTGTATATAACTAAAAAAGGTGTTTACAGAACATTATGAATATGATTGTTTTCTCTAAAGCGGAATGAATATATTTCATTGACATGGTTAAGATCATACCTTGCTTCAATGTCTTTAGAACAATGGCTATCCATTCCCCCCATGAAAACAGAGAAAAAGTGTGTGATCCTGTAATATTCATGTTGCCCCCAATATCATTGTTGTATCTCTTTCTATGAGGAAATTCCCCAGAAATGCTTTTCCAAAATATATTCACTCAAATTTTGGGCATGTTCCATTTCCATAAGAATCGACAAAAAAACCTCATTGTGTTCCGAAGGGCCCTCAGAAGACCATTAACATTTTACTGACAATAGGATAAGGAAATTAATCCTTCCCAACAGCAGTGTTGTCCCCAATTAATTTTAGCTGAAGATCAATGGACACATACTGGGGTTGGCCCATCTGTGATCTTAGCTAGCAATTAATCTGATTAATTATACCATCATCTGAACCTGATCAGCTACTGTTCTTTGCATAAGTTTTTTGTCAGACTTGACCCATGTAATGATATGATATATATTCTGGGCAAGCAAGCTGCCTGATTTGTGCCATTGCCAGTTATTTGTCACACATACCTAACGAGATAATAATTGAGGTTGATCCAATATTATCCTGTCTGCTGTCAGCATATGCAGGCCCTGATCACTAATTGGACCCAGCTCAGGATTCAAATTTAATCATGTGTGATTTTCAAAACATTTGGTTTCACAGTATACATTGTTACAACTAAATATCAATAAATTATTTTCATCTCTTTCTCATAAGAGTAAAGCGTTAGGGACAAGTGGTTTTACAAAAAAAAAAAAATTAAATAAAACAGTGGGTCAGGATCATCTGACTGATTCTAAATATATTAGTAATAAGAAAGTAACATTACAGTAAGTGTACTGTAGAGCTAAATTAAATAATTGTATATATGAAATCTACTAGCTTGTATTAGGCTTTTGCATGATATTTGGATCTTTCTTTACTTGACGTTTTTGTATTTATTTAGTGACTTAGAGATATGACTTTGACCATTACTTTTTTGTGAATTTATTAATACATAACAATAATATTATGAAAGAATTTATGTGATGAATATAATTGTCCAATAATATTTAACACAAACTTAGATAGTTTTAAACATATAATGGTCTTTGATGGTTACGGATACTGGAGTGTCAGGTAAAGAAGTTAAAGAATGGAGGTAGTATATGAGATTGGTAAACTGAATAATTAGCCTTTACTTCATGATTTCATTTCATCGAGCGAGATAGTGACGGTTGCTTTTTTGATTATTGAGAATATATATGACTATTTTGATATACAGATTTACTAGATTTGTTGTCTTTTCGTACACAAAAAGGGGAAAATTCATTGGTCGATGTGGTTGGTGTTTACCTTGGAACAGAAAAAAGAAACAGGATCTCATAACTAGATTCGGTAGCATAGTGGTGTGCAGAAATAGAATGTTTGCTACTCCATTAGTCATGATTACAATGGAAGAAAAAAAGAACTAGGAGAGCACGTGTGCTATATCGTTGCTCTTTGTTTTCATGCTTCAACTGTGCCTCTTTTGATCTTTCCATGTAGCTAAGCTTTCATTGTGTGGCTGTATTGTACTCCCTATGTACTTATAAAAGAAGTCATTTAGGACAATGTTTAAGTCATAACTCTCAAGTTGTTGAGTTTGAAAATGTAAAAATTATATGAATAGATTTGTCTTGAAAAATACTTTCATAAAAGTATATATATATATCACTTTTCAATAAATATTTTTATAGAAACAAGAAGGCAAAGTTATGTTTTGGAGACCGTGTCGCTGTCCTAAACGACTTCCTTTATGAGTATGGAGGGAGTACATATATATGGTGACATTGTTTTCTAGAGTAAAATATACAGAGGGTCACTTAACTTGTTTAGGTGTGTCATATAGGTCGCTCTACTTTTAAAATATACATATAGGTCACTAATTAATACTAGTATGATTTAAGTGACTCATTTGCTCATCTAACTATCATTGAAAACAATTACTTTTGAACATGTGCAGAAAACTGTATGTGTATTTTCCCCTTTCTCATAGCACTAGTATTTGGAAATACACGAAATTAGAGGTACCATAACCTAATCATTTCACTTGTGCCTGTTTTGATGAGTTCGTCTATATCTTAGTCCTCTCTCTCACTTACTATCAAACCCAACAGCGACAATCGATGAATACAAATAGTGACGGTGGCAAAATCCTAGGCGGAGCGATGACAAGCTATGACTATAAACAGCGATGAAGGCGAAATCCTATGAGGTAGCGGCTGCGGATATGTAGATGTATTTTTTTTTCAATCCTAGGTGGCATATATATACAATGTGTACTCACGTGGAAAGTTAAATGGTTAAATGACTTATTTAATTTGCATTAGTTGATTAAGATCTGTATTTTGAAAGTAGAATGACCTATATGATACACCTGAACAAGTTGGATGACCCTCCATGCATTTGACTCTTTTTTTTAATGAAGGATGGTTAGAATTACTTACTAAATTGCTTTTTATATTGAAGATATTTTTTTTCTGTAAGGTGTCATATTTCATCAATTGATGGATATTTAGGCATGCATCAAGTTGGATTCTATGTGTTTTTTTCTATAAAATGGTCAACATGCGAAAATCAGAATTTTGCAGGAGCCTACTTAGGAGATCCGCTTGCAAAAATTACTGGGAACTAAATATAAAGAACAAATCCTCTCATTCTTTCACCACTCCTCTCTTATCCTCTCCTCCCCCACTCTCTCACACACACTGTCACTCTTCTCTTGTCCTCTCCTCCCCCATCTCTCTGTCTCTCACTCTCTTATCCTTTCCTCCCCCTCTCGTGCGGCGGTGGGCTGGAATGGCCAGCGGGTCAGCCACTGGCAACGGGCAAGAGCTTCCAACGCTGGGCTAGAGTGCCGGGGAGCTCGACAATGGATCTGGCGCGAAGGTGGGCGGCGGCAGCGACACCGCCCCATGTGGATCCGTCGGCGACAGCCCTCCCTCACACGGATCCAGCGGTGGGGGCCCTCGGTAGCGGCGGCGCGGGATGGTGGCTGGCTCACAGGCTGCGGCGACGGCTGATCCGACGACAATGATGATGGCGGGCGGTGGATCCGACGAAGACAATGACAGCGGACGGCGAGCACCACGACAGTGACGACACCGGTGGTGGCGGCGACAATGACGTTATGCTTTTGGCCGGAGGCGGGCTAGGGTTGGACCGATTTGGTGTTTCGTGATTTCATTTTATTTTATTTGCGAAAATTATTTTCGTGTGCGGTCGGTACAGGTGACCGCATGCGAAAATGTAATTTTCGCAGACACCTGGGTGCATGCAGGCCGCCTAGCCGCATGCAGACATCGATTTTGTCGTAGTATGGGATACCAAAATTTTGTACTTAACTCGGTAATTATGATCCACAATATTCACTTAATTTTCTTAAATGAATTATTGGTCCAATAGAAAAAGATAGTACTCCCTCCATTTTATATTATAAGTTGTTTTCCTAGTTAAACTTTGTTAAGTTCCTCCACCAAAAAAAAAAAGAGAAAACTTTGTTAAGTTCGACCATGTTTATAGAAAAATTTAGCAACATCTGAAATATTAAATTAGTTTCATTAGATCTAACACTGCATATATTTTGATAATATTATTGTTTTGTGTTGAAAATACTAATACATTTTTTCTCAAAAAAAATACTAATACATTTTTTATAAGTTTGATCAAATTTGTAGAAGTTTGATTAAGAAAACAGTCAAATGACTTGTAATATGAAACGGAGGGAGTAATAACGTTTAGTCCACAAATTCTAGCCAAAAGTGTTTCCTTGATATGCGTGGAAAGATGGATAAGGAATCTGGACATATGGCATGATAAGCATAGAGATAAAGGGAAAGAAATGGTTGTGTAGCTATGCTCAGGCTTAGGTTTATCTCTTTATCTCTCATATATGAGGTGGAAAACAACGAACAAATTATGGCTAACAAGTGTAGTTTTGGTTGATTCCTGTGCCCTTCTTGACATGTGTGCTGTCTAGTTGAGCAAATCCTCCAAATAAACTTAAAACATTGTTCGTCACATGACATGTTATTTGGTTTGCTATATAAATTATGCATATTTCAGTTTAATCTATTTTCTTTTACTTCAGCCACTTCTGCTCAATGCATCCTAAATCTCAACATACAAATATATCACATTATGCAGTAACAATTATTACATCTTAAAACTCATACAAGCATACTGCATCATCCCTACATATATTATTTCCATTATGTTTTAGCATATATCAATATTCATTATTTCTAAAATATTTAACATACATTATCCACCCTTTTCATAGTAAAGCATGGGATATCATCTAGTTAATTAATTGAGTTTGTCTCACCAATTAACATAATATCGGCCCTTGTATTTCAACTGATACCGACTCAAGCTCCATGTCTCCACCTAATTAGAATCTAGAAGCACACAGAAATTGGATACGTACTCATAGGAAAACTAGAGTTTTTAATTGGACCTCCGAACGCTAAACCATTTATAATATTAGTACTAACTAGATAGGTACCCAACGCGTTGATACCTCTGTGATAAAATAGTATATATGAGTTGTTAAAATTTCTTTCTTACTTACTGTACGATTTTCTTTCATGTGTTTATATGTTTGCACCTCGATTAATTATCCAAAGGTTATAAATGGTTGCGTTGTATGATGTGGCTTTTGAGGAGAAGAGATACAATTTACATCCTTGATGAATCATTCAAAGGCTAAAAAAAATTACGGCGATGTGGCTTCATAAAGATAGAATTAACATTAACTACATTTAGTGGGGATAAACTTTATAGATATATAGGATTAATGATAGTGCAAAAAACAAACTAAATCTTGACATGGCGAAAAATTGAAGATTTCAGTGTTAAGGATAATATTGTGCCACTGCTTAATGTAAAAATAAAAAGGTTCCCTTCTTTTCAGCTCCTACATGGATGACTCCATATATGTTTATAGTACTCCGTATGCCATCTTTCCAGAGGAATCATCACGAATAAACTATGCAAAACAGAGTGTCTAGAGAATTATATTGATGATGTTACATCATCCTACTACAAAATTGAAGTTCTAATAGCTTAGTCAATATAATGTGGTAATTGAAGTTCTGATAGCTTAGTGAATTCTATAACTACCGATTTGGGGAAGCAATATCAACAATCTGAAGCAATATCAACAATCTGGTTGCTAACTAAAGACGACAGCTAACAGCATGGCAATTCCTTCACAATGTATGAACTACAAAGTCGTTACCAACACGAAGAGTCCGAGACAATTAATATGATCAAGAAAATCAATTCACACATTAAAAATAAAAAACAAAGAATAGTGATTCAGCCCGCAATTGCTAGATAAAAAGGGCCCTTGGAGACTGTTAGGTTTTGTGGCTCCAGTGTGTTAAGTAGTAGACAGCCAAGACATATATAGGAGCAAAGTTTGTCACAATAGTTAAAGTAAGGGGTCCAATATATATCACAATATATTTTGGCACTTTCAAGTGAACACATTTCAACCAAATATAGGGAAAGAGATATGGCACCAAGGGAAGTGGCAACAATGAGTGGATTATGTCTGTTTGCATCAAAATCAAATATCTACACAAACTAGTACATATGGCTCACCAAACAATAATAAAATAACTGCAAATGCAAGAAAACAATGTGCTATTAGAAGAATACACCAACAGAGTCCAAATATCCCAATAAAAGTATGCAACAACATTTTTTCTTCATATAAACCAACAATTTGGAGGTTTTTCCAACAATTTGTAGGACTTTAAAAATTAAACATACAATTTTCAATCGTGTATTTAAGAAACTTTTCAACTTGAGCCTCAACATTTTAACTAGAAAATTAAACAAAAATCTTATATCAATCGGCATTTCAAGCAAACCTTTAAATAGTAAGGTAATCACTGCTTCACTTGGGCAGAAGACCAAGCGGCACCACATGGCTATGGGATTTATGGTTGGTGTATTGGGCTTATAGGAAAACATGTCTTATCATGCGCTTGCCCACCCTAAGCCCATAGTCCTATACTCATTCGTCAACTCCAGCGGCGTGGCCTCTTCTTCAGTTGCTGCTAAAGAGAAAGAAGCCCAGGGTATGACAATGTTTGCCAGCCTTGCCAAACCTTGCCTTATTGGTGGGTTCATCCATGTCCATGGCCTAGTTTTACTAATATTGGAAAGTTACCTGAATTGATTTAACGATTGAGGAACTCATGTAGAGAATTGAGGTAGTGAAAAATAGCTAGAAATGGCACAATGGTTGGAATAATCTCAAAGTAGATTAGTTTTCATGAAGTACAAGTCTAGCTAGATTTGGTATGCAGGTGTTGTGCGGTCGCTAGATCATACATTGGCACGTGCAAAGTGGCAACCTGACAAGGTCACCGAATTTTTAGGTTTTGATCCAAGCCAATAGGTTCTAATATATATTTGAGGGCATTCTCATCCCATTTTCTAAAGTTTCCTTCGTCCTCCTTCAATGATCTAGATAGAATATGGTTTTCCTGGCTATGATAAGTGTTCGACTAGTAATCACAATCGTCTTAAAGACCTGGAGTTTATAACAATGATGTGAACGCATGTTCCAAGTGCTGAAGATTTCATTTTTTACATTTAATTAAGAAAACAAAACTGTTGCATCAGGACACAATGTTTTTCTTAGACTCAAACAAAGCGCCACCATCGTTGTCTATTGGTAAGATTCATCGGTCATCCATATATCCATCTTATCACCCCTCCCCCTCCCCCCATAAGCCTACCCATTATTGATTGCACACATTTCTTGCTTGTTACAGAGGGCATAGCTACAAAGGGATACTAGATCTATCGATAGATGTCCTAATGTACATAGAAGGTCACTGTCCGCCATGTGGACAAGCAAAGCATAGTGGAGACCCCTTGTAATGAATTATAAAATATATGGCATTGGGTGAAAATTAAGGTGGGTATAGCCTTGGTCCGTTATGTAACTTTAGTCAATATACATAACCAAAAGTGGAATTTACTGTCTGTTGTTCGATGACATTTTAAATAGCAGGTCCCATTATATGTATAGGACCAACGCCTCAGGTTTTTAGGTATGGCCATGGAAAGATCCCAATCAATAATCAATGGTGGGTTCAAATATTTTCTAGAGCCTGGTAGAACAAACATCAGCTAGCCATCAAGGGTAAACTTTGGCAAAGCGCATACACTGAACTAGACAATGGGTTAATGAACCGAAGAGGTTGCTCCTGGGGACCCAATGTCAGTAATGGTTTCCAACTTGCAAAGCTGCATCTGAAATAAGTTGACTATACTGATGTACATATTTGCAACCGTTAGAATTGCATGATGCATTTGCACTGCATTAATTCGCTTATTTGTGCATGTAATGATGTAGATATGAAAAATTAGTCATGCAACATTGAATTTATATCACATTTTGTCTTTTGTGAGAGGTGCTACAATGTCAACTGAATTGGACTACTACAATGCATGACTATTGAGGAAACGTGTGTACTGATACAAACACATACATATTTGGAGTCGTCATAGAGACCTAGAAGCTTTCAATTTTGTTGTCTTTGAGTTTTGTCAAAGTGACTTCCCTATAGAAAGTCTATTGAGGAATTAATTTGAGTTATTTAAATATTTTGTGCATGCATGCCAAGTGCCGAACCATGTTTTGATTTTGAAATCCATTTGGCATCTTTTGGTGATCTGGAGTGCAACGTGTAATTTATATATATAATAATTACTATGTCATATCTCACAGATATGGCCATCTCATTACTTGCCATTATAGTATCAACCTTCTCCATTTGCCTTTATGATATCCACCTTCTCCGTTTGTCTTTATATATCAACCTTCTCCCCGCCTTAGTTCTTCATTGAGCCATATCTATAGCTAAACAAGGTTCTATCTCCTCCTTGTTCTCTATTTTAAGTGATAGGTTAGTACAATTTAGATCTTTTAATCTTTGTACTCATGGTTTTCCTATGGTTTTTTTCTTCACAAATATGTCATCTTGACCTTGTAGGGTATTGGAACTTGATGACTCTTTGATGCTGTGACATGACTTCTTATTTTCAATTGTAGAGGTATAACTCAATTCAATGCAAAATGTTTCTCTTGGATTTTTTTTTTGTTGTTTGTTCTAATATGTGTACTATCCTCTATTTCTTGTATTGTTATTTCAATATTTTGTTTTTTTTTATGAAGATGAAATTCCGTTCTTAGCAAAATAGAAGATTATTTTTTAGGTTTCGAGTATATGATCATACTCCACAAGTTAGTTTTCCCTAGGAATTAGGCATATAGATAGCAAAATCTTGGATATTTCTAACCTTTCCTCAAAAAAAGGAGAAGAGAGTTGGGTATGAAGATGGATTGAGAGGTTGATATATGGGTAGCACATAATATTTAATTTTATTTACTACTTACAGTTGGGTTTTCCATGTTATCAAAAGCAAACTCATGTTGGCACCTAGTTCGACGCAAAACCGAGGAGAATGTCTTCAAGGGCCATGTGAGGGGGGATTAGGAATCTAGTTAGTTTCCTACTACACTGACATATAAACTAAAACAAAAGTTGAGGGGATAAAAGGACTTATTTGTATTTCCGTAAAGGACTTGTTTATTTCTTTAATACTTTAATACCAAAATGTATGCATTGCAGTTTTTATGAAAAACCATGTTTCTATATCTGAAAAATTAGTTGTGTTCCTAAACAAAACATATCTTCAGGATTTTCCCCAGCATGTGTCACATGTAGGCCCAAAACTGAAGAGCTAGTGACACATGCCGGACCAAAAAGTGCGTCACACACAAAGGTGAGTAGGGGTCTAGAGTCTAGTTTCATACTTTTATGTTGAAACATTATCTCAAACAAAAGTTAAAAGTCAAAACGACTTCTATTTGTTTAATACTTCTCCTAAGATATTTTACACTTGCATCAAATATTTTAGAAAAAATCCTTTAATACTTCAACCAAAATTGTAATACACGTGCATCAAATGTTAAAAGCTATGTTTCTATTTCCTGAAAATCCTCACAAAGAGCGTGTCTTTAAGATTTTCCCTTCCATGTAGGTTCAAAACTGATGTGGTAGTGACAAATGTAGTGTAGTGGTAGAGCCTCTAGTAGTGGGGACGCCAACCTGGGTTGCAACCTAGGTTTTGAAAAATAAAATTTCCCTTCCAAGCAACGATCAAAGCGTGCTCCGCATGTGAAGTCATGTACTGTGTCCAGGAGTAGGGGGTTGGTTCTCAACTTAGTTAAATGACACGAACCATCTTAATCCACCAATTGAGTGTTTTTAGTCAGTCACAATTAGTTTACACACAATTAGTTTACAGTTTTATGAACAACTTAGGTTGTGTTCGGCAGCCTGTGTTCCCAACTCTTCTCCCTCGTGTTCCGCGTGCACGTTTTTCAAACTGCTAAACGGTGTGTTTTTATAAAAAGTTTCTATATGAAAGTTGCTTAAAAAATCATATCAATCTATTTTTGAAAAAAAAAAGCTAATACTTAATTAATCACATGCTAATGGACCGCTCCATTTTCCGTGTGCAGGAGATTTGTTCACATCTCCTCCTAACGAACTCAACCTTATAAGAGGAATTAATGGTCAATAGTGGCCATCATAGAAATACTCCCTTACCATTTAGAGATGCCCTTTACAGAAAAAAAAGTGTAGAATTATACATAATAAAAATCTAGCTACTACTTTGCATTGGCATTTAAACATAATTTTGATATAAAAAATGAAAAAAAAACAAAAACTCTACTCATCCAGCATTGCAGTAAATAATTAAAGATTCTGTATTAAAACTTTCCTTAAGTGCATACCACTGATGATCATTCATTTGAAGGTGTGACTATCAATGCACTCTATTTCCACCTGATCTCCCTCAATCTCTACACACCCAACTCACACAATCCTTGCTCATTTAATGGCATTAAATACACAAAGCCAAGGCAATCCCTGTGATCAATTCAATTTGGGGACAGCCATAGCTGGTTCTTTGGCCTGCAGAAGCATTTGGTTTGATCATCATGGCACTGCTACTGCATGCACCACACACACACACACAGAACACAACAATTGAGTGAGTCCGTTTGTTGCTTAGATATGTACACATGCCATGGGACTCATGAAGAGGTCCATGCATGAACTTTTTTCAGAGCGACGTGTGCAAAAAAACACATGCATCGCAATCACCGTCCTTGTTTTCATTTTTCTTGAAGATGCATCACGTAGGAGCATAAACAACTTTTTTTAATTACTAGTAACATGTATGTGCATTACAATGGACCTATACGATTGGGGATAGACTTGGGGTCCATATGACTTTGATGCGCCGGTGGTTGCGCTCTATGCAAGGTGAGGATGAGAGGATGGAAGACTGCTTAATTTTAAGTAGTATATGCTACGGTAAAAATAAGAGAAATAAATACTAGCAATATTAATTTGTACAATTTTAAAGATGGTATAAATATAGCATAAGGGGTAAGGTCCGGGTTGGTATGGGATTTTTAAAGTGTATAAGGAGAGTTCCATTACAACTTTATCATAAATTGATCATATTGAAACGTTGCATATTTTTGTCACAATAAACTACAGTCGCTAAAATATCTATGTTGAAATCTGTGGATTTATATGTTCAAATGTACAATTTGTATTACAATAGGCACAAGATAGAACTCACATATATTTAACTCGTACAATAACAGTTGCTTTTTACTCTAAGTATGGTAAGCATGCAAGGTTGATAAAAATTAAATGCAACTTCTAAAACAGCTAAAACTCCACATGCATCGATATTGTCCCAACTCCAAGTCCCAAAACCTATGTAGCCCAAGTTAACCAAGGCCCAACCCGAACCCAAGCCCAAGTTAATTTGACTTTATAACTCAAAACATGTACTTCCTCCATTTCACGATGTAAGACTTTATAGCATTGTTCATATTCATATAGATGTTAATGAATCTAAACACATATATATGTCTAGATTTATTAACATCTATATGAATGTGAGCAATGCTAGAAAGTCTTACAATATGAAATGGAGGGAGTATAAAATAAGCCATCTAGAAAACTACTGGCCCTAACTGAACTGGTGACGTGGCATAATAACTTACACTTCATTTGACGACTTTTTTTTCCAAGTAAAAGAGAAAGAACAGTTCAAACTTTTATAATTTGTTTTCCTTTAACTGAATATGCTCTTTTGGATGAAGTTCATACATCCACATCATAAATCCATCATCCATTCCTAAATTTCGCAATAACAAGTATACCAAAGTTGACTTTGACAGGTTCTCGATAATTACTCGTGACATGCAAAAATAAGACTTACTCCTCTGTGCCAAAATAGGCAATAGGCACTTCTCAGCATCTTAAAAGTGATTTTTCAAACGCTTAGGTACATAAACCCATTTTAACAAAATCAAGCCTCGGTTATCTAAAAATATTTAGAAAATGTTTTGAAAATGGTCTCAAACACATAAATTTAGTTTCCTTAATATTCAAAACAGTCAAACCTCAACTTAAAGATGAACAAATTAATGACCCAGTAAACATGAAAAAGGAGGCTGGCAAAAGGCACTCACCATGAAGTTTAAGTCAGAATAAAGCAGCTACATAGTGAAGAATAAAGTGATAAGGATGTGCAAAGATAAGAGGAAAAAACCAAGGAAAAAAAAGGCAAGAATACACATAATTGCAGCTCCAGAGCTAGCTCAGCTAGGAATAAACCAGCTATACAAGGAGAAGGGAGGGAGAGCAAGGAAAAGGGTAGAGCAAAATAAAAAAACTAAAAAATCCTGAAAAAGCTAAGGATCCATGCATCTTTAATCTTTTGCCCTTGAGAGAGATATTCTTGGATCATCCAGCCTTATATTGTTCCAAAGATCATATCTAGGGTGAACATTCTTCAAAGATCTAGGCGACATTCAGTTGATAGAAAGAAAAAGGAGGGTGTCTTGTTTGTACCTTAAAGATCATTCTGTGTGCACTTTGCATGCTTAGCAACTTTTATATATTCACCACCAAAAGAAGTGATTAGGACCTTTCTCTCCCCACACACAATTCAAAAGGGAGGGAGAATCTAATTCCGAGGTGATAATAATTTAATCCGAATTGATTCCACCACATGTGTGCCCTAAGCACTGCAGCTTTGCTACCCCCTGCTGCTAAAGAAAGACTCAGCAATTTTTCTTTCTAGGCAGGGAGTATGTTGTGCAGTGTGAGGACAACACAACCTCACTACTCATCAGTAGCTCTCTTGATTCTAAGCATGCATGCATGCACAATTGCACACCCAACATCTAATTCAGAGACAACCAGAAAGAAAGAAAGAAAAAAAAAAGTTTCAGGATCCAAAGCTTTGGGGTTAAGTGGGCCTGAGGACAGGTAGTAATATCTTTGCACACCCCAAGGTGAGCTGATCAGCTGATGCAGTAGGTGCCAAACTCAAAATCATGCATGCAAATGGCCAATGATACATAAGAATCTCTCTCTATCTCTCTATCTCATCTGATGCCATCTAGTTGTACCTATATCCTAATTCCTAAATAACTAAACTAAGACTCTGGTTGGGGAGCTTTAAATTCTAAGAAACAACGGGCGGAAATCCAGCTGGTAAGAATCTGGAGAAGCCATGTAAAACCAGCTTATGACTTCTAGTTCATTTTCTGGATTTTACAACTGTAACTTCTTATAATCTGAAAAAAAAAAAAGCTGAACTATTTGAAAGAGTTTTTAATTGTGGGAGAAGTTGTAGCTGCCAAAAACTCCTCAAACATGCCTTGACAATAGGTGCGCATGTTAATTTAGTAATTATCACTTTAATCAGGGCAGTTTAATTTTATATCCACTTCATGATCAGACCAAAAGTGAAAGTTAGATAACTACTCCTGTCCCCTTAATCTGGTATAGTAGTATGTTCTATGGTTGCATGCATGCTAGGTTTGACAAAACTTGAGAGCCTGCAAAATTGCAATGCTGCTTCTGCTTCTGCTGGTGGTGCACATTTCCAGGAAGCATTAGATGATTGGTTTATTGGTGTGGTCATGGGGTGTTATCATTAGGACATGCACTGCCACTGTGGTCAACTCTTAGGGCACAATCATACTCAACCCCCCTCTCTGATACAGACAAACCCACTATATACTCCTCTGCAACAGTCTAATATAATACTGTTACTTTTGCTACTATAATAATTGGTGCCTAATTAAGCTGGGCATGGATTATCATTTTTTTTAGTTTCTCAGTTAGCAGCAAGTAAATGAGATGGATGTTTTTTTTTTAGAAAAAAAGTTCAGTTAGCAGCAAGTAAATTATTATGTTTGTTTGTGGTTGGGAATTTTTACCGGTTAATTACGTGGCGTGTTTCAGACCACCAGAGATTGGGTATCTGTCTGGGCGTTGGCTTCTGTCTACAGGTTTGTCATGGTTTCTGTCCTGTTAACATCAAAGGCAACAGAAAAGTATGGGCATTTTGGGTTTCGCCATGGCTACTAGTATTTGCTACTAGTAGATTACAGATCTATTTCCTACTATTATTAATTACATATGCTAGTGTCAGGGTTTCGTAAAAGAAATTATGTTTAAAATGATCTAAAAATATAGTAATATTTTCTTGGCTTAGTCTGTGTTTTTTTCCTCTCTTAATTTTCTATAATGGAAATCGTTACATTTCCAGCTCTCTGAGTGCATTTGTTTCTGTTGGGGGATGAAAATTGGATATTATTTGGTTTAGTTGTTAACATTAACATTCACTCGTTTGGAATCCTGTTGTGCGAGTCTGACAGCTTAACTTCCAAGTTTGGCTAAAGATTTTGCACTTGTGATATGTTAAATGTGAGTTTTTTTATATAAATCTGAACTCTTGTTTTACTGTTACATGCATGATCCATCTGAACAATGTCAGCTTTCTATAATGCCAATAACTTTAGTTATAATACGCAATTGTGTTTAATTTATGTACATATGTAGTGTAAACATGTATTACATCAGTTTATCTTGGTAGAGAAAAACATAAATAGATTAATTTACTCTGTGCATATATATATAGCAGTAGTTATGACCTGTGATCAAGTCATGAATGGCTCTCCGACAATAGAATTGATATATATTAGGACACTGCTTATGCATGCATGAGGAATAAATACACAGCACAAGAGTTTTGTGAATACATACATACAGCCCATGAGTGCATTAAGTTAAGTGTCAAACTCCATTTTTCTTTGTTATTATTTTAGTAATTTGCTCATCTCTTTCTCTCTCTATACCTGTATGGCTCTCTGTCCATCCTGACAAAAGAAATGAGAGAGAAGAGAAAAGACTATCATTTTTTTGCAGTTTAAAACAAAAGAAAATCACAGTGGAGGCATGCTCGTGCTGCTCCCTGACACACCACAGTCTCTCTCTCTCTCTCTCATTTCTCTCTCCCTCTGAATGAAGTAAGCTTGGATTCCTGATAGTGCAAGCAAAGCAAAGCACCAGACATATTGCCTAATTTCTCTCTTCTTTTTTTTTTTTCATTTCACATTCCCACTCATCAGTGTCTCTTCTTCCATCTCTTCATCTCTTTTCTCTTGATTACAACAAGTACTACTTCTACACCACATGCAAGATGCAAGCACTGAAAAATATAAGCTCAGAACATCATCTCATCTCATCTCTCATCCTTCTTGCTCTAGCCTTTGCTGAGCTTCAGACTTTCAGTTTCCCCTACCTAGCTTGCTTTCTTCTTCATCCTGTCTCTCTCTCTCTCTAAGTTTACTCTCTCTCTCTCTCTCTCTCTCTAGATCTATGTCTAGCTAATAAGCTCCTCCATAACCATAAGTCCATGTGAGCTCCAAGTTTCTTTTCTCTTGTTAATAATTTTTTTATGTCCTCCACTTGGGTTGTTGTTGGTGGAGGTAGTAGTAGAGTGCCCTAGCAATAGCACCCTATAGCACCCTGGTCACTTCATTCACTCACTGCAATGGTGGTGGAAGCTGCAAAACACTGAACCCCTTGCCCCTTTCTTTGTCCTCTCTCCCTGATTACCCCCCTTGACACCACACCACAACAACAAGCTTGCCCCTTGCTAGCTTTTGGTCTCTTCCCTTCTCTCTCTCTCTCTCTCCTGTCTGTCTCTCATGCTCAAACAAGTTCAGGGAAGTGAAGAAAAAACATAGCTGTAGCTACTAGCTGTATGTGGTCTCACACACAAAAGAAAAAAACACAGAAACATCTGTGCATGCATGGGAGCTGAGCCTGATCTCCTCTTCCTCCTTCCTTAGCTTATAGTAGCCATTGTTGCTGTGTCTGTCAAGGGGGAGGAGAAGAGGTATGGATGTGTGTGTGTGTCTTTGTGTTGTCTGAAACTCTGAATATAATGTAGTGTTGTGTGTTTTGTGGGCTGGTCCATACAGTATATACATACAAGGTAGTAGATAGATACATTTAGTCCACAGAGGAAAAAAAGGCTAGCACTCACAAGTGGTGGTGGTATTGTTGGTGTGTGGTAAAGTTGTAAAAACTTGCATTTATTCACCACAAGGCAAAAAAAGAAAAAACACAAGCTCACTGTTCATTTCATCCTTCCATCCACCAGGTACTAGTGATTAGCTGCTAGGTTAGGTTAAGCTTCTCCTTCCTTCCTTCCTTCTTCTTCTGATCTTGTTTTGCATGGGGAAGAGCCCAAGAAAGGAAGGAGAGAGCCTAGAAGAAACAATAAGCTTCTATCTATTTTATATTTACATACATGTTTATATATAAAGTAGTACTTTAGTTGGTAGTGTAATTTAATTACATCTCCATCTTGGGGTTTGCAAGTAGTAGTAGTAGTAGTATCTTGTTGATAAGGTCCCCAAGATCCCTCCCACAACACCACACCATGCACCTCTCTCAGCTTATTTAGCTTAGCTCCCCTTTTTGTTCTCCACTTCCTCTCTCTCTCTTTGTTTAGTGGCTTGTGTTGAGAGTCCCAAGAAACACTGAATTTTGTTGCATCCTTGTGGGTTTTAGGTGACCATTGGCCTTTTCCCCCCTTTGATCTCTCATGGTTTCCATTCTGCAGCTGCAGACAAGAACAGAAGCATCACCAGCAATATCAGCATCAGCAGCAGCAACAAGGATCTTTGCAGTGAGGAGGCAGCAGCAGCAAGAACAAGAAGGAGAAGAGGAAGAGGAGTTTTGAGTTTCAAGAACGGATGGATCTCTCCGGGGCGCAAGGCGAGCTCCCGATCCCAATGCACGCCTCCGCCGCCGCGTCGCCATTCGTCGGCATGGGCGCGCACGGCGGCGCAGGCGGTGGACATGTCGTGGAGCTTCACCCCCATGAGCATGTGGGTAACAATGGGCAGGCGATGGCGATGGCGATGGCGTCGCCGCCGCCGACGAATGTTGCGTGGCGGCGGAGCAGGAGGGCTCGCCGGTGGCGGGGAAGAAGCGGGGCGGCATGGCGGTTGGTGGTGTGGTGGTGGTGGGGTGCGGTGAAGTACAGGGAGTGCTTGAAAGAACCACGCGGCGGCCATCGGCGGCAACGCCACCGACGGGTGCGGCGAGTTCATGCCCAGCGGCGAGGAGGGCTCGCTGGAGGCGCTCAAGTGCTCGGCCTGCGGCTGCCACCGCAACTTCCACCGCAAGGAGGCCGACGACCTCGACGGCGACAGCTGCTCCGCCGCCCTCCGCGCCGCCGGCGGCGCGCACACCACCACCTCCTCGGCCCCGCCCTGCCGCACCACCACCACAAGAACGGCGGCGGCCTCCTCGTCGCCGGCGGCGACCCCTACGGCGCCGCCTACGCCGCGGCGCGCGCGCTCCGCCACCGCCCGCCGCCGCCGCACGGCCACCACCACCACCACCAGATCATCATGCCGCTCAACATGATCCACACGTCGGAGTCGACGAGATGGACGTCAGCGGCGGCGGCGGCGGCGGGCGGCGCGGGTCGTCGTCGTCGTCGAAGAAGCGGTTCGCACCAAGTTCACGGCGGAGCAGAAGGCGCGATGTGCTGGAGTTCGCGGAGCGCGTGGGTGGCGCCTCCAGAAGCTCGACGACGCCATGGTGCACCACTTCTGCCAGGAGATCGGCGTCAAGCGCCGCGTCTCAAGGTCTGGATGCACAACAACAAGCACAACCTCGCCAAGAAGCCGCTCCTCCTCGCCGCCGCCGCCGCCGCAGATTCCTCCCATGTCCATGCCGCCTCGCCGCCGCCAATGCGATGCCGATGCCGCCGTCGCCGCCGCAGCTCAAGCTGGAGTGACCTAGCATTGCCATTTCACTGTTCATCGAAGCAGAGAGAAAAAGGAAAAAAAAACTTAAGTTATTTATCATCTTTTTTTTTCTTGGAATTTTTTTTCCTTTTGTCATAATGTAGGGAGCAAGCATGAGATGAGGGGAACATGATCTAGGTGAACTGAATTTTCGATTTTTTTTTTCTCTCTGAATTTCCTGAGCTTGATTTTTTTTCTTGATTTTCTTGGTTGGTTTTGCTTAAAGTCTAGCAAGTGCATGCTTGATGATCTGAGCATTGAGTTGTTATGGATCAGAGGGTGTATTAAAGAATTAATTTTATCTGACTCTTTTGTTTAATTCCTCTTCTATCATTTCTGAAAATGCCTGTGCCCTTGGACTAATGTGCATGTTGAGATGACAGAGATGATGATGATGCAAAATATACAAATCCCAAGCTTCTTCTCATGGAGTTGTATGAATCTTTCAGGCTCACTGTTCATGACATGATTTTGGATGCATCCATCCATGCTTAATCTGCAGCATGCTGTCGGTGATGTTACTGTGGCCTTCATGTCTGATCATCTCACCAGCAAAATTAAAGGAGTCAAGACTGAAGAAATTAAGAAGGGAGTGTGATGACAGTGATACATGATTCAGAGAGAAAATTGCCCCCCATTTCTTGGAGCAATTTTTGTAAATACACACAAACACACACTCCTATATGGGAATTTGGCTTTGGTTTGGATTGGCCCAAACCAATCAATCATTCTTTGGGGGGGCCTTGTAGGAGTGCAGGGGGGCAGGGGAGCATGTGGCAAACGAATCAAAAATAAGTTTGGGTTGTTGTGGCTGGCTCTTAGGGGGAAAGAAATCAAATAAATTTAGTTTACATTGGATGGATGGATCATCCATAGCATTGCCATTTTTTTTATCCAATTATATATGTTTTAGATCAAAGGCCAACGGCCCGGCTTTTATAGAAAGCCAAAACGGCACCAGGTTATATGTATGTAGAATCAGGCTCATGCACACATCCGCGAATGCGCCTTCAAAATTCAACAAAATGAGGTTTCATCTAGAGATTTCTTAGAAAAGTAACCCATTTCTTCCCATGTCATACGTATCACATAGTCGCGGTTTGAATTTTGCAACCATTTTGGTTCGAATATTGCGAAACGACTAAACTTGACAACTTTTGAAGCATCAGGGCACTAGATACTCAGTTTCACCCGAAAGAAAAACAAAGCATCAAAAATATTTTATGAATAAAACTTTTATATTCGTGTCCTTAAGTTAAAAGTCAATGCTAGAAAAATGAACTACCATGAAAATGAACTATAAAATTAAGTCTTAAAATTCAAATTTTAGCTATAGCCGATAAGCCAGCAAGAAGACAATACCACACCTTTGCTTCTATCTAGGGACATATTATATAAATTAATTATCAAAGGGAGTAGTATAAGGGTGTATTTAGTTCACACCAAAATTGAAAGTTTGGTTGAAATTAGAACGATATGATGGAAAAGTTAAAAATTTGTATGTGTAGAAAAGTTTTGATGTGATGGAAAAGTTGTAAGTTTGAAGAAAAATTTTGCAACTAAACACGGCGTAAATTTCACAACGTGATATATAACTGCAGGTTTTGGGACAGTGAGTACCATGTCAAATGATGTGTGCTTGGGTTTTAGCAGCAACAGGGTGTAGCATAGCATGCATGCGTCTCCTGCTCTCAATATGTTTCGTTGGTGCCAATGTACACTCACAGTACTTGTGATTAGGTCCGTACTTTGTTTTGCCTCCTGCCATGCAAAATATAATGTCAGGCGTGATTTATTTCGCTAACCCTGCCTGCAAATTGTTCCCAGCATTTATCGTGGATTGTACAGATTATTCGGTGATTTTTAGCGGTGAGAATATGCAGAGATCTAATTCCGCGGCAGTTTCTGGTGAGTGGTCCTCTGATCCGTTGAATTAATCGAGAAATCGCTGTGCTGTCTGTAAGGAGTACTGGGGAAAATTTTGATTTTGATTTTCAAACATGATATATGTGGTCCAATTGAGAATATGTGAGCCCAAATTTGATGATTTAGAATTTTCCAGGTTGCAGCCTTTGAAAATGGGGTTTTTACGGTTTTGCCGATAAAGAGGGGTGTTTATGAAAATTCCAGATAAACCGCAATGGTTATTCGCAAAATTCCTGTGAAATTTCTTCACTTCTTTTATAACAAGAGCTAGATTTTGACATTCCTGTTTTCTGATCAACTAACTGAACTCTGATCTGTCAGTTTCAGAAATTCTTCTCATGTTCTACAACCGCTGAATTAAGAGGGCTTGTATGCACACATCCTTCAACTAGAGTTCAATGGATCCAAAGGCACTCCAAGGGGTAAGTAATTTGCATCCACCATTACATATCTAAAAGAATCGATATCCCGTGAGGTCCATAGAAGAACATATATTTCGTGAGGTCCATAGAAGACCATATATACAATTGATAATCGCGTAGGGAAACATGATGTGGATTTTTTTTTAATTTGCAACAAACACCACAAAAATAGAAGAACCCGTCTTTGTTGGATACTACCTCCGTCCCAGAATGTCTAAGTGCATATCCAGATATGGCCAATACAATTTACGACTGGGGGTAGTAACTATTTAGAAAAAGAAAAGAAAAAGGGAAAAATTGAAACCATGCCATCATAATTTTGCAAAATTTAAGATATGCCATCATGACCCACGTGTCATTGACTCATGTGGGTCCTACATGCCATTGAGATACCGATGGTATATCTCAAACTTTACAAAATTATAATGGCATGGTTCTAAATTACCCAAAAAAGGGAAAATAACATTTTGGTCATTTAAGAGATTCCATATATTCTTTTATGCTACAATAGCTATCAAATTAGAATCCTTGCTTCCACAATAATGACACAGCGAGAGGGGGCAAGCAAGCGAGGTGATTGCTCGAAGCAGGGATCTGCAGCCATGCCTATGCCTCCTGTCCTGTGTTGTGTTGTTGTGTGCCATGCATGCAGACATGTCATCTGAATGTCGTCCAACAAATGCTGCCATGCTGGCAGCTTCTTGGCTTGGGTGCTGTAGTGGTAGGCTGTAGCTCCGTGTTGTTGCTGCCGATGTGCTCCCATCCGATGTGCATCGTCAGAGAGATTCAGACACATATGGGATGGGCTCAGCAGCCTTTTTAGCTCCCCTGTTTAATCTGCAAAATGGGATATATAGTGCTCCAATGGGAGTAGAATGCTGGACCTGCTTATTTCGGGAAAATATACGGTGGAAACAGCACATACACACACATACATATATACATATACTTGTATGCACACATCCTTCAACTAGAGTTCAATGGATCCAAAGGCACTCCAAGGGGTAAGTAATTTGCATCCACCATTACATATCTAAAAGAATCGATATCCCGTGAGGTCCACAGAAGAACATATATTTCGTGAGGTCCATAGAAGAACACATGTACAATTGATAATCGCGTATAGAAATATGATGTGGAATTTCTTTAATTTGCAACAAACACCGCAAAAATAGAAGAACCCATCTTTGTTGGATACTACCTCTGTCCCAGAATGTCTAAGTGCATATCTAGATATGGCCAATACAATTTACGACTGGGGGTTAGAAAAAAAAACATTTTGGTCATTTAAGAGATTCCATATATTCTTTTATGCTACAATAGCTATCGAATTAGAATCCTTGCTTCCACAATAATGACACAGCGAGAGGGAGCAAGCAAGCAAGGTGATTGCTCGAAGCAGGGATCTGCAAACGGCAGCAGCCATGCCTATGCCTCCTGTCCTGTGTTGTGTTGTTGTGTGCCATGCATGCAGACATGTCATCTGAATATCGTCCAACAAATGCTGCCATGCTGGCAGCTTCTTGGCTTGGGTGCTGTAGTGGATGGCTGTAGCTCCGTGTTGTTGCTGCCGATGTGCTCCCATGATCCCATCCGATGCATCGTCAGAGATTCAGACACATATGGGATGGGCTCAGCAGCTTTTTTAGCTCCCCTGTTTATCTGCAAAATGGGATTTATAGTGCTCCAATGGGAGTAGAATGCTGGACCTGCTTATTTCGGGAAAATATACCGTGGAAACAACGTATATACAGTGGAAACTTGAAAACTATCGTTGGATCGAAAAATAGACGTCTGTGTTTCATCTACGTCATCACGAGTAAAAATTCAACTCGCAGATTTACTCGTGGACGAATCTGGAACGCCCATTTTTCGATCCAACGGTAGTTTATAAGTTTTCACTATATATGTGGTTTGCACTATATATTTTTCACTTATTTTAGCCTTGGTGGTAAGCTCAACTTATTTTCAATTTTAGAGTTTTGCGTTTAGAATTAATTTGGGGTTTTTCATCACTTTCACCGCTCATCCTTTATTAGATTTTGGACCGCCAATAATAGATGTATAATACTAGTTTTTACATTAAAATTACTTTGAGTAGTGGATTTGACAAAACTAAATATAATTTGAAAAGACCAGTGTTAGTGATTTAAAATCTATAGTTTTATGATGATTTTATTATTAAATTTGTAGTTTTTGCGATACTCTGTTTTAAATCTATAGTTTTGTGATAAATTTAGTGCTATATGTTACATATTGCCTTCAACTATAGTTTCACTATAGTTTGGTTGGAATATCTGTAGTTTATGAAAATTTCTTAATTATTTTCTGTTACTTCTATCACATGATGATTTATAACACAACAGCCAAAAATAAAAAAATGCCTTCCAAGGAGCCATTTTGTGTTGCGTTCTTTGAATTAAAATTTATGGAACAACGCCAATAGTGCAATACAGCCAAGATTCCACTGCATATTTGAGAAACCCTAGTCCAGTTAGGATTGAACCAAAGTAGGATCAGTAGCACAACTTTTTACTTCTAGAGATCATATCCATCAGTAAAATTCAGTTAAAAACACACATTAATCACTAATACACTTACCAATCAAACAGACATAACCAAAACAAATCCAACTGTTCCCTTCCTCCCTGCAAAATCTGCAATTGAAACCAAAAGAAAGCAAAAGGTAGAACAAAACAGCTGTAGCACTGCAGGATGAAAAAGAAAGGGGCATGCATGCAGCTGAAGAAGATGAGACGAGATGGAATGATCACCAAAGAGAGCTTGGTCAGGCAGCAGGGCCAAATGACCATCATGGCTGGCGCCCTTGGTCTGATGAATGTCTGTCTTTCTTTGCGAGCATTGCAAAGAAAACACTTGCCTTCTTCCATTCCATTCCATATCATGGTTTTCAGAAGGGTAGCTCCATGACTTGCTGCAGTTCCAGCGCATGCATGTGTGTCAGTGCTGCTGTTAGAAAGAAAAAAAAAATTAGTGGTTGCTGGCAAGGCAAGCCATCAGAATATCAGATCATCAGGAGTCCCATGTTCTTGGCATCAGAACACCATCAACTGCTCTCTGTAATTTCATTGTTTAGTTTGTGTGCCAAATTTTTTTTATGTATACGGACGCATATTTGAAGTATTAAATGTAGACTAATAACAAAACAAATTACAGATTCCGCCTGTAAACTGCGAGATGAATTTATTAAGCCTAGGTAATCCGTTATTAGCAAATGTTTACTGGATCATAACATTGTCAAATCATGGCGTAATTGGGCTCAAAAGATTCGTCTCGCAATTTACATATAGACTGTGCAATTGATTTTTTTCGTCCATATTTAATGCTCCATACATTTGATGCGATGGAATTTTTAGAATATTGAAGGGAACTAAAGTCTGCCACATGTATACTAGTAGTACTAGTAGCATTTTTCTGTGTGTGTGTGTTTTACTTTTGGGATGGACGATGAAAGGGAAATTGTAACGATGTAACAAAAAAGTTGAAAGTTTGTATGCGTAGGAAAGTTCAATGTGACGGAAAAGTTAGAAGTTTGAAGGAAAAAAATTAGAATCTAAATAGTGCCAAAATCAGGATGACAGGAAGGTAGGAGCGTACTACTAGCTATTGCTCCCTCTGTTTTCATACTGTAAGTCGTTTTAACTTTTTTTCCTACATTTGATGTGACAGGGTGAAAAGTTTTTGCGTGGGAATAAAACAGGGCCTAAGTTTGATCAAGTTTATAGAAAAATTTAATAAAATCTACAACACAAAATTAGTTCCATCAAAACTAACATTTAATATATGTTTATAATATGTTTGTTTTGTGTTAAAATATTGCTAAATTTTTCCATAAACTTGGTCAAACTTAAAGAAGTTTGTCTAAAAAAAAGTCAAAACGATTTATAATATAAAACGGAGGGAGTAGTATCGAGAAACCATCTAAGGTAAAAGAAAATCACTTGCATGATGTGTTTTTTCACATGGTGATACATATGCAAGTTATAGGTGGTGTTTGAATCTCCTGATGATGAAGATGAAGATAAAGATAAAGATTAAGTGTTTCACGCAAAACGAGATGCTAATAACGTGTGCTTAATTGAGTTTTAATTATTACAAACTTAAAAAATGGATTAATCTGATATTTTAGAATAACTTTCATATAGAAAGTTTTCGCACGAAATACACCGTTTAACAGTTTGAAAACGTACCACGAAAATCCAAACATCCAGTCTTTGCAGTGGAAACGAACGGGGAATATATCTTCTTCTCTATGCTGTATCCAAGCTATTTTTTATAATTAATAAAAACATTTTGTTTTGGACATCAACAGTTAGTCTCTAAAACTTCCTTCAAAAAAGTCTCTAAAATGTAACTTGGACCATTTATTGCGATACACTTGTAAAATCGAATAGTATCATAAGACACCTTCTATTCATAAATATTCGACGTCTACAGAACATTTACTAAAACTTTTAAAACTTCAACTATCAATGTATGATTTGGTACGCCATCCGTGCATGAGTCAGTTTTTAAGTTCGTTCGTTTTTGGAAATACGAATCTGTCTTTGAGACGGGTTTTAAATTCGTTCGCTTTTGGAAATACAGGAGGAGTCATATAAGAAATCTCTTCAAAAAAATTTGCATGCTAACTTAAGATGATCAGATTCCTGATTGCATGATTTTTTTAGAAAATATATATCCAAGCAAATTCTCACAATGAAACTATTATAAAAATTGAAGATGTTTTTTGCCAGTATTTGGTACGTCATCCGTGTATGAATAAGTTTTTAAGTTCGTTCGCTTTTGGAAATACATATATGTATTTGAGTCGGTTTTTCAGTTTGTTTGCTCGTGGAAATACATGAGAAGTCATATAAGAAATCTCTTTATAAAAACTTACTTGAGATGATCGAACTCCTAATTGCAGCTCATAATTTTCTAGTATAAATATATATCCAAGCGAATTCTCACAATAAATTTCACTTTCACCTTAACTAAACCGTATAATAATAATAATAATAAAATTAAAATAGCATTCACCCGTTGCAACGTACGGATATTTTTTCTAGTACAAATAAGATTTATCTTGAAATGTTTGGTCGTAATACCATAAAACTGTTAATTTTCAAAAAATTATTCTAATATAAAATTAATGATAAAAGTTTTAAAAAGTTTGATCAAATATTATCCCTAATCATCAAATATTTAATTATTACCGAATGGACTAATTTGCTAGCACAATCCAAGATAAAATCTACAGACATGATTTTCATACGTATAACAATCTATTCCTTTCGGTTATCTGCACACAAGAATTTTACACATCCAATCTATTCCTTTTGAGAAAAGAAATACATACTCCCATATGTTCCTCTGTACTAAACTGTTACTCCAGACTCCAGAGAGCATGTGTTCTGCTGAAGGTCGCAACCTCCAATGAGAAGGGGTCTTAAAAACCGCTTTTAAGTGGTAGTCATATTAATTACAGTGTGGATGCAGTAAGCAGAGAGCAGAAAAATAATTGCCCTGATCAGGTGTGCATTCATGTTGGACAGTGACAATTTGGCAGTAAGATTGTTACCTAGGGTGTGTTTAGTTCATTGGATGTAAAGTTTTTAAGTATACGGACCCACATTTAAAGTATTAAACGTAGACTAATAATAAAACAAATTACAGATTCTGCATGTAAACTGCTAGACGAATTTATTAAGCCTAATTAATCCGTCATTAGCAAATGTTTAATGTAGCATCACATTGTCAAATCATGGTGTAATTACGTTCAAAAGATTCGTCTCGCAATTTATATGCAAACTGTATAATTAATTTTTTTCCTCGAATTTAATGCCCCATACATGTGTCTAAATATTTTGATGTAACGTTTTTGGCTAAATTTTTTTATCTAAAACAAGGCCATAGCGGTAACTCCATGGAAGCAAGGCAGTAAATGAGCAAAGTGTGTTGCTGCAACAACAACCAACCCATTCTCCCTTTTTTTAAAAAAGGATTAAAATCAAAATTCTGTCCTTCCAAATCAATCTAGATTTTGCTCATCCTAAATTTAAAGGATGCCAATAAGATATCACTTATAGTTCTGTTCAAACAGACCAAAAGAGTCAGAAAGTCTAGAAGTGATCAAAATTTCTGCCCTTGGATTTTGCTCATCCAGGTTATGCATGCTTGAATCATTAACTTAGCAGCAGCGACACATTGCAAATATAAAGTGTACTAATAAGATATCGCTTCAAATTCTGTTCGAAGAGACCAAAAGGCTCTATTTTGAGAGCTTAAGATTATAGGAACAGTTGGTGAGAAGCTAGCTTCTGAAATTTTAAAAAGGTTGGTTTTCTAGTTTCTGGTTTCTACTTCATTTTCAGAATATTATTATTATATGTTCTCATAATTTAGATGACAGTTTAGATTATTTGGGAAACTTCTGATAGACGGAGATTCTAATAAAAGGTACGGCTATCAGAAGCATCCTTAGCACCTACTCCCTTCGTCCAAAAAAACCCAATCTCATACTAGGATGGGATACATCCTAATACAATAAATCTGGACATAGCGTATGTCCAGATTCGTTGTACTATGATGTGTCCCATCCTATTACGAGGTTAGATTTTTTTTTGACAGAGGGAGTATAACTGAAAACAACAGACAATGAAGGAAACAGTGCACAATAATTTTAACATCTTCCTAGGGCCTATATGGAAGATCACTAATAGATCTTAGAGTACATGTATCGAACAACAGTAAAGACGAAGAATGACCAGTGCTTGTACCACTCAATCCTTGAATCTCTCATTGAAAGGTAGAGAATATGCGTATGTTGTACTCCAAGTCGTAACTTTGTTTTCCAGAAAACACCCTAGGATATCTGTACATGACCAGTAGCCCTTGCAGCCAGTGTGTTAAACATTTTTTTCAGGGCCACTCATGAAAACAATGTGGACCTCAGCCTCAGTGCCCTTGAGAAGAGTTTCAGACATAGCATGAAATGAAAAAGGAAAAAACCACTCCTTCCGTTTTAAATTGTTTGTCATTTTAAACATTCCTAGCTTTAATCATTAATTTCTAGAATTTCATATGATTTAACAACAAAGTGTTTGTAATGATGGATCTAATAGCATAAATCTTATTATTTGAAATTATACATTTTTTTAGAAATTAATAATCAAATTTAAAAATATTTGACTTACAATAAAGCTAAAATAATAAGTAATTTAAAACAGAGGGAGCTTCTTTTCAATCTAAGCCCCATTCTTTTTAGCTCCTAGCTATACTACATTAGTTAAAAACACACATTAATCACTAATACACTTACCAATCAAACAGACATAACCAAAACAAATCCAACTGTTCCCTTCCTCCCTGCAAAATCTGCAATTGAAACCAAAAGAAAGCAAAAGGTAGAACAAAACAGCTGTAGCACTGCAGGATGAAAAAGAAGGGGCATGCATGCAGCTGAAGAAGATGAGACGAGATGGAATGATCACCAAAGAGAGCTTGGTCAGGCAGCAGGGCCAAATGACCATCATGGCTGGCGCCCTTGGTCTGATGAATGTCTGTCTTTCTTTGCGAGCATTGCAAAGAAAACACTTGCCTTCTTCCATTCCATTCCATATCATGGTTTTCAGAAGGGTAGCTCCATGACTTGCTGCAGTTCCAGCGCATGCATGTGTGTCAGTGCTGCTGTTAGAAAGAAAAAAAAATTAGTGGTTGCTGGCAAGGCAAGCCATCAGAATATCAGATCATCAGGAGTCCCATGTTCTTGGCATCAGAACACCATCAGCTGCTCTCTGTAATTTCATTGTTTAGTTTGTGTGCCAAAATTTTTTTAAGTATACCGACACACATTTGAAGTATTAAATATAGACTAATAACAAAACAAATTACAGATTCCGCCTGTAAACTGCGAGATGAATTTTTAAGCCTAATTAATCCGTTATTAGCAAATGTTTACTGTATCATAACATTATCAAATCATGGCATAATTAGGCTCAAAAGATTCGTCTCGCAATTTACATGCAAACTGTGCAATTGATTTTTTTCGTCCACATTTAATGCTCCATACATGTATCCAAACATTTGATGTGATGGAATTTTTGGAAGTTTGAAGGGAACTAAATTCTGCCACATGTATACTAGTAGTACTAGTAGCATTTTTCTGTGTGTGTGTTTTACTTTTGGGATGGATGATGAAAGGGAAAAGTTGGAAGTTTGTATGTGTAGGAATGTTTGATGTGATGAAAAAGTTAGAAGTTTGAAGAAAATAGTTAGAACCTAAACAGGGCCAAAATCAAGATGACAGGAAGGTAGGAGCGCACTACTAGCTATTGCTCCCTCTGTTTTCATACTGTAAGTCGTTTTAACTTTTTGTTTCCTACATTTGATGTGACAGGGTGAAAAGTTTTTGCGTGGGAACAAAACAGAGCCTAAGTTTGACCAAGTTTAAAGAAAAATTTAATAAAATCTACAACACAAAATTAGTTCCATCAAAACTAACATTTAATATATGTTTGTTTTGTGTTAAAAATATTGCTAAATTTTCCCATAAACTTGGTCAAACTTAAAGAAGTTTGTCTAAGAAAAAAGTCAAAACGATTTATAATATAAAACGGAGGGAGTAGTTTCGAGAAATCATCTAAGGTAAAAGAAAATCACTTGCATGATGTTTTTTTCACATGGTGATACATATGCAAGTTATAGGTGGTGTTTGAATCTCCCGAGGATGAATGAAGATAAAGATTAAGTGTTTCACGCAAAACAAGATGCTAATAACGTGTGCTTAATTGAGTTTTAATTATTACAAACTTAAAAAAGGATTAATCTAATATTTTAGAACAACTTTCATATAGAAAGTTTTCGCACGAAATGCACCGTTTAGCAGTTTGAAAAGCGTACCACGAAAATCAAACATCCGGTCTTTGTAGTGGAAACGAACGGGGAATATATCTTCTTCCTATGCCGTATCCAAGCTATTTTTTATGATTAATAAAAACATTTAGTTTTGGACATCAACAGTTAGTCTCTAAAACTTCCTTCAAAAAAGTCTCTAAAATGTAACTTGGACCACTTATTGCAATACACTTGAAAAATCGAATGGTATCATAAGACACCTTCTAGTCATAAATATTTGACGTCTACATAACATTTACTAAAACTTTAAAAACTTCAACTATGAATGTATGATTTGGTATGCCATCCGTGTATGAGTTGGTTGTTAAGTTTGTTCGCTTTTGGAAATACGAATCTGTCTTTGAGACGGGTTTTAAATTCGTTCGCTTTTGGCAATACAGGAAGAATCATATAAGAAATCTCTTTAAAAAAACTTGCATGCTAACTTAAGATGATCAGACTCTTGATTGCATGATTTTCTAGGAAATATATATCCAAATAAATTCTCACAATGAAACTATTATAAAAATTGAAGATGTTTTTTGCTAGTACTTTAGTACGTCATCCGTGTATGAGTAAGTTTTTAAGTTCATTCGCTTTTGGAAATACATATATGTATTTGAGTCGGTTTTTCAGTTTGTTTGCTTGTGGAAATACATGAGCAGTCGTATAAGAAATCTCTTTATAAAAACTTACTTGAGATGATCAAACTCCTAATTGCAGCTCATAATTTTCTAGAATAAATATATATCCAAGCGAATTCTCACAGTAAATTTCACTTTCACCTTAACTAAACCGTATAATAATAAAAATAAAATAAAATAGCCTTCGCCTATTGCAACGCACGGATATTTTTTCTAGTTATCTTGAAATGTTTGGTCGTAATACCATAAAACTGTTAATTTTCAAAAAATTATTCTAATATAAAATTAATGATAAAAGTTTTAAAAAGTTTGATCAAATATTATCCCTAATCATCAAATATTTAATTATTACCGAATGGACTAATTTGCTAGCACAATCCAAGATAAAATCTACAGACATGATTTTCATACGTATAACAATCTATTCCTTTCGGTTATCTGCACACAAGAATTTTACACATCCAATCTATTCCTTTTGAGAAAAGAAATGCATACTCCCATATGTTCCTCTGTACTCCAGACTCCAGAGAGCATGTGTTCTGCTGAAGGTCGCAACCTCCAATGAGAAGGGGTCTTAAAAACCGCTTTTAAGTGGTAGTCATATTAATTACAGTGTGGATGCAGTAAGCAGAGAGCAGAAAAATAATTGCCCTGATCAGGTGTGCATTCATGTTGGACAGTGACAATTTGGCAGTAAGATTGTTACCTAGGGTGTGTTTAGTTCATTGGATGTAAAGTTTTTAAGTATACGGACCCACATTTAAAGTATTAAACGTAGACTAATAATAAAACAAATTACAGATTTCGCATGTAAACTGCTAGACGAATTTATTAAGCCTAATTAATCCGTCATTAGCAAATGTTTAATGTAGCATCACATTGTCAAATCATGGTGTAATTACGTTCAAAAGATTCGTCTCGCAATTTATATGCAAACTGTATAATTAATTTTTTTCCTCGAATTTAATGCCCCATACATGTGTCTAAATATTTTGATGTAACGTTTTTGGCTAAATTTTTTTATCTAAAACAAGGCCATAGCGGTAACTCCATGGAAGCAAGGCAGTAAATGAGCAAAGTGTGTTGCTGCAACAACAACCAACCCCTTCTCCCTTTTTTTTAAAAAGGATTAAAATCAAAATTCTGTCCTTCCAAATCAATCTAGATTTTGCTCATCCTAAATTTAAAGGATGCCAATAAGATATCACTTATAGTTCTGTTCAAACAGACCAAAAGAGTCAGAAAGTCTAGAAGTGATCAAAATTTCTGCCCTTGGATTTTGCTCATCCAGGTTATGCATGCTTGAATCATTAACTTAGCAGCAGCGACACATTGCAAATATAAAGTGTACTAATAAGATATCGCTTCAAATTCTGTTCGAAGAGACCAAAAGGCTCTATTTTGAGAGCTTAAGATTATAGGAACAGTTGGTGAGAAGCTAGCTTCTGAAATTTTAAAAAGGTTGGTTTTCTAGTTTCTGGTTTCTACTTCATTTTCAGAATATTATTATTATATGTTCTCATAATTTAAATGACAGTTTAAATTATTTGGGAAACTTCTGATAGACGGAGATTCTAATAAAAGGTACGGCTATCAGAAGCATCCTTAGCACCTACTCCCTCCGTCCAAAAAAAACCCAATCTCATACTAGGATGGGATACATCCTAAGGGCATCCACAATGTACATGAAAACCAGTCCATAGGAAATAAAAAATTCCATTCAGCTACCTTAATACATTGTGCAACTAGTCTATAGCAAAGAAATAACAAAAGTTGTCCATAGCACTATGGGTAGTCCATATACAATAAAAAATCATAGTTATGCCAGGTGCATGCGTGCTGCAGCCTGCAGCTTCTGCTCCGGCAGATTTTTTTTTTGCCTTTAGTGGGACCCACCTTAATTGCACACATTGTGGTGGTTTCTAAAACTATAGACTCCCAGGTGTAGGTCCCACATGTATGGACTAGTTTGCCAAATACATTGATGTTGCCCTAATACAACAAATCTGGACATAGCGTATGTCCAGATTCGTTGTACTACGATGTGTCCCATCCTATTACGAGGTTAGATTATTTTTTTTTTTGACAGAGGGAGTATGACTGAAAACAACAGACAATGAAGGAAACAGTGCACAATAATTTTAACATCTTCCTAGGGCCTATATGGAAGATCACTAATAGATCTTAGAGTATATGTATCGAACAACAGTAAAGACGAAGAATGACCAGTGCTTGTACCACTCAATCCTTGAATCTCTCATTGAAAGGTAGAGAATATGCGTATGTTGTACTCCAAGTCGTAACTTTGTTTTCCAGAAAACACCCTAGGATATCTGTACATGACCAGTAGCCCTTGCAGCCAGTGTGTTAAACATTTTTTTCAGGGCCACTCATGAAAACAATGTGGACCTCAGCCTCAGTGCCCTTGAGAAGAGTTTCAGACATAGCATGAAATGAAAAAGGAAAAAACCACTCCTTCCGTTTTAAATTGTTTGTCATTTTAAACATTCCTAGCTTTAATCATTAATTTCTAGAATTTCATATGATTTAACAACAAAGTGTTTGTAATGATGGATCTAATAGCATAAATCTTATTATTTGAAATTATACATTTTTTTAGAAATTAATAATCAAATTTAAAAATATTTGACTTACAATAAAGCTAAAATAATAAGTAATTTAAAACAGAGGGAGCTTCTTTTCAATCTAAGCCCCATTCTTTTTAGCTCCTAGAATTTATACTACAATTATAAAAAATTATTTAATTTTTTTGAATACTTTTAAATCGATTTCAACTTTTTAATATAAATTATTCATTCATAGCGTTAAATATTTGTCATAGAGTTAGAATAATCTATCTTCCATCATCTACCATCTAACAAACGTGTCCCTTATAAATGTATATATTTGGAAATTTTAGAAACTTGTTTGTGTTTTCTTCTTTTCCATTATCAAACAAACACTACTCTTATTCGCATAAGTAAATTTTCTAATACCTTTTTTAAATGCAACAAAAAATTATTTAATTCTTGTCCACAACTAAGTCCCCATCGGTTGGTCTAGCTTACTATAAGCCATAATGGCTTATTTAGCGATTAAAAAAGATGATATGTGAGTAAAACTTTATATATATGTTCTTAGTGAGTGAAAAGCCAAAGTTGAAAAAAAACTATGTTGAAAAATAATCAAATTCAAAATCAAAATCAAGGTTTTAAAATTTAAATTTTGGCTTTGGGCTTATAAGCCATGGGGCAAACGATGAGACCCTAAAATGTCCATATATTTGAAATGAGAGGGAGTACAAACAGAGAGATGCATTGAATAGCATTTAAGGGTATAGGAGTAGATAGAAGGAGAGATCATGAATTCATGATTCATGATAAGAAGTTTTATAACAGAAGTTTACAGATTGCAATGGCAGCTGCAGCTGCAAGCAGGGCCTGCTACTGTGCTGACATAGCTATCAACTCAAAAAAAAAAAAAAAAAGGAGGCCCCACGCTGTAAAACAGTAGTGGTACACATCATGCAAGAAGAATCCAAATCAACCCAGCTGGCTAGCCGGCCTGCTTGTGCCAGTGGCAGGCAGATGGGAACTGCTTGCATTCTGAAATTTTAAGAGACATGCCAACAAAAACAGATGGAGAATTGGAGAGTACTAGCTTAAACTATATAATCTTCTAATCTATTTACAATTCTCTAATAAGTAGTACTAGATATAAGTAAAACAGGAAAAAAAATATGTACTTGCAAACACTTTAAGTGTTCGGTTGATGCCTTATGTTTGCCACCCCACATTTTAGGTATGGCACAAGTTCTTATATACATCGTTTTAAGTTGATTGGTTAAATCATGGTTAGCCATACTTTTCATTCACATGGCTAACTCTATGCGCCAAAGATTTTTTTTTTCGTGTCTAAGGGTTGTTTGGTTGTATGGCTTCACTTTGCCAACGTGTGCCATATATACCGCAAGTTTTGTGTCTAATAAATTTTAGTTCACATGTTAGCCAAACTTTAGAAGCAAACTGTGTCTATTTGTCGTACATATTGTGAGTTGCGACATGATAAAATGTGGCAATAAAACAAAAATGATTAGTTGATCAAAATATGCTTGCCAAAGTTGTGGCAAATGTGACCAATGTTTTATTTGTCATTCTTGTGGCAAGCTGCTATAACCTTGAGTGTTTGAGAGGAGAGGATTGGAGAAAATTGAGAAGAACATAAAACGAGGTGAACCATTAACGTACAATTAATTAATTATTAATGATTTTAAACTTTATAACCGAATTAATTATAATTTTTTAAGGCAAAACTTGTCGTATATGAAACTTTTTGAAAAAAAAACATACAATTTAACCAATTAGGTTAACACGCGCGCGGAAAACGAGGGACTTCTCTACTCTTTATCTACCGAACACAGGTACTAGTTTTTTCAAACTTATAGTGATTAACCAAGCACCCCCATTAACATTTTTTATGAGATTTCGTAGATAAACTAAAAAATGTTAAAACATGACATTGCCTGAACTAAAAATTCCAACGTTTACTTTTCAATCTTAAATTTAGAGTTGTTCTAAATGCAACATTTTTTTTTCAAGGAATAAATTGCTCTTTTGCCACTGCTGGGCGTCCTATTTTTGCAATATGCCACTGAAAAAGAGCTAATTGCTCCAATGCCACTAGAACGAGAAAAAATCATTTGAGATGCCACTGCCGTTTTGTTCCGTGCGATGGCCGTTAACTGCTCGTTAAAAAAATAGGGCCAACTGTTCCAAAAAAATATTAAGCATTTACTATATGGGGTTAAAAGTTCTATTGACCATTCAAATACTTCACGTCCCATTTTAAGTGCAACCATAGTTTTCGTGCCTAATTTTGATCGTCCGTCTTATTTGAAATTTTTTATTATTAGTATTTTTGTTGTCATGTGATGATAAAACATTAATAGTGCTTTACTCGTGACTTATGTTTTTAATTTTTTCAAATAAAGATGTTGGTCAAAGTTAGGCGCCAAGGAAACCATTGCTGCACTTAAAATGGGACGGAGGGAGTAGTTAAATTTCCTCTCATTTCTACTTCATCCGTCCTAAAATGTAAGAAAGTAGGTGAGACTGATTGGAGGAAGTTTCCTTCGTCCCAAAATGTAAGAAATTAGGTGATAATGATAGGAGGAAATGTTGTGATTGGTTGAAAAGAAAAAGTAGGTGGAGGAGAATGGTTGTGATTGGTCGAGATAAGGAGGTAGGTGGATAAATAGTTTCATTTGGGACAACGGTATTGTGCTAGAAATAGCTACATTTTTGAGACAGAGTAATAGAACCTAGATCGATCCATTCATTGGGCGTCGACGGCGGTTTCTGATGAGTAGGGAGTTGCAGCTGCGTCCTAGAGAACAAGGCAGAATGGTAATTACCCCAGTCAAAACGTGTTGACTAACAGAATTATTTGATCCTAACGACAGAGTGCCATTTTGACGTTGCCCACTGTGAAACCAGTGGCATTCTACCAATTGACCAAAAAACGTGCAGAATGACAATACGGTAAACCCTAGTGGCATTTGTGCAATTGGCCCTTGTTTTTCAAATTCATAAATGGCCTACGAAATTATGATTTTTCTCTCAGTGCCAAGTAGTATTAGGAATGTATATAATTTTGTTAAGTGAAATAAAGGTTAATTGTTTCGTAAAATGATTTTATTTAATTGTAAGCATTACTAATATTATGCGGCCTAATTGTTCGTTTATTTTCCTTGTCATTGCAAATTAGAATTCTAATAGGTGGTTTTGTATGACAAGCCGTTGGACATTGCAATGTTGTTCATATTCTAGTTAGTTTAAAAACACTATCTTTTTTAAGGGGAGGAGGTTTTACTCTATGTCAAAATGTGATTTACTCCAGCATATAAACTCTCATATGTTGAGCTATAGCTGATAGGCATAAAAATATAAAACAAAGCAACCAAAAGTAAATTATGGGTAAAAACTTGTACTGTTATTTACAGTTTACAAGTCGATGCTGAAAAATAAACTATAATAAAAATCATCAAAATAAAAAAAATATTTTTAATGCATAGCTGATAAGGTAACAAGTAGATGATGTGATGCCTAGTTGTACTCTTCTCTTTGGCAGTGTTCAAACCAGTCACAAAAGCATAATATTTATCTCTTCGTTCCGTGTTATTTGTCTTCGAACATTCAACTTTTTTTCTTATCATTCTAATATTCCAAAGCAATTTTAGAGATAGTATGTCTTCCATATCTTACCGGTCTACCTTCATCATTACATCTATGCATATTTGCAACAATTTTAATTAAAGTTAATGATGCCTCGGGAAATGATTGTGGAAGTTTGCTAGAATGACAAGTATTTAGAAACAAGAGGAGTAGTTATCTCGTCATCTACTCATTTAGAGTTACGTGCAGTGCTCTAACCTCTAAGCACTTGATGGGGTGAGATGAGAAGCCAGAGCCCCTAAAAACGTAAGATATATAACGGTGGTGATCCTGGATGCAGAGATTTTTCAGGTATTCTAGGAAATACTCATATTTACACGTGTATACTTAGTTAGACCTCAATTACTTAATTCTCGAGTTTCTTTCGTCAATAATCTAATCTCAAGATTTCTACTCGCCCAAACTTCTAATCTGGAGGACAACTACCTATCTCAAATCCCCAATCCTATATATCCCACCAAACATAAAGGACACACACTTATATTGTTGAGATATTACTCCTCCTCAAAATCCTGGGTCCGCCCCACTGTACATAACATAACCTTGACATCGTTCGAATTCGGTCCGCAAACTCAATCAAGGGAGAGAATGATCGTGCGTGTACAATTGGTCCACCCCATGTTGGTCCCACCTTTAATTCGGAGGACAGTGGAGCCTATAAACATACTGCCACCTTCCACCACAACTACACACAGCAACAGAGAAACCTGAGACAGATTTCAATTCGCTGCAAGGAATCAATGTCGCAGCAATGCACAAACTTATTTGCAAAGCCAGCCCAGACAACCATCTTCCGACGCCCCAGGTAGCAGAACAAGAGGTAGCTGCGAGAGCAAACGGATGGTAAATACAATCCATGTCACATCAAACGTTTGAACCCTGCATGAAGTATTAAATATAGCCTAAAAAAAATAACTAATATACAGATGCGAACTAATTTGCCCACCACGAATCTTTAAGCCTATTGCTACATGATTTGACAATGTGATACTACAGTAAACTTTGCTATATGACGGACCGTCTCGTGATTTATGACGGATTATGTAATTAGTTTTTTATTAGTGCCCAACCGAACACCCTATGCGATACCCTATACAATATCCAATGTGATATGTCAAAACTTTATACCCTGATCTAAACACCCCCTATAATCTATATCTAGCTAGAGAGACAATCATGGCTTCAGCTGCTAGCTCGATCCAACTCTCCCATGGCGCCATCGCCATGTAGTGTAGTGTGGTCTCGATATAGGCCGTGTTTAGTTCCAAACTTTGATTTCAAACTTCCTACTTTTACATCACACAATCTGTCATATAGACACAACGTTTCAGTCACATCGTTACCAATTTCAACCCAAACTTTCAACTTTAGGGCTGTGTTTAGATCCAAAGTTTGGATCCAAACTTCAGTCCTTTTCCATCACATCACCTGTCATATACACACAACTTTTCAGTCACATCATCTCCATTTCAACCGAAATCCAACTTGCGCTGAACTAAACACAGCCGAACTTAAGGAACGCCTGTTAGATGGATAAAACTTTTAAGTCCTATCACACGGTGTTTTGAAAAATTAATTATAAATATTAAACGTAGACTATTAATAAACCCATCCATAACTTGGACTAATCGCGAGACGAATCTATTGAGCCTAATTAATCCATGTATAGCCTATGTGATGCTACAGTAAACATTCTCTAATTATGGATTAATTAGGCTTAAAAAATTTGTCACGCGAATTAGCTTTCATTTATGTAATTAGTTTTGTAAGTAGTCTATATTTAATACTCTAAATTTAGTGTCTAAATAGAGGACTAAAGTTAAAGTCCCTGGATTTAAAACAACACCTAAACACAGCCTATTCATTCAGAACCATGGGCTCGGATCCATGCGTCTCAGCTACAGCATCAGCAGCAGGATGCAGCTAGCATAGCAGAGATCGAGCACGCGTATGGTGTCAAATCGGATCGAATGCACGCTGACTGTCACTCACCATTCGATCATTCAGTAGATGGAGCTACTACTACGCTGGGCACGTGAAGCAGCGCGTACTAACGTTTCCTCCGCGGCAGCAAAGACAGCAACCCGACAAAAATCTTCAGAGTTAAGTAGTGTGTGATGAGGCTGCCATGGCCATAGGACTGAGCAGCATTGCAGCCATAGTAGTAGGAGAGAAGTGTTGGTTGCTAGGCATATGTGCAAAGCTTATCCGTCAGCTGCAACCAGACAGAGCTTAGCTAGCTTGCTGCCTTTTGGGATGATGAGAGAGAGAGGAGAGAGAGAAGCACACTACTAGCTGCATGACCTTGCCCTTTTGCGCTTTTTCTTGTTGCTACAGTAACAGTACATCTTTTGCTCATCTCATCTGATCCCATCGTGTAGTGAGGCGTGGATTTTTTTACCACTCTACACCCTTTTTCAAATATTTATTCTATAAATAGATCTCTGAAAAAACTTATTTGCAGAAATGGTTTCATAACTTGGTGCTGGTGTCTTTGCGCGGAAGGTTAAACATCATCAACATCAACATGGATCTTTGAACCGAGCACGTACACCGCTTGTCCTAGCCACTAAGGGTCCATACGCTTGCTAAGGTTGATGCCTATATCATTAGCATCATTCTTCCCCTCTCATCATCACGTCTTAATCCAAATAGTTTTAGAAAAGGAGGAAATGAAACAAATTACCTTGTTGTGTCAATTTTCGCGTGAAATCCGATATCAAATCAAAATAATTTAAAGGAGGAAATGAAGGAGGGGGCCATACCCTTATCCCCATATTGAGTTTCAAAATTAAAAGTAAATTTGGGAGAAATAAATCAGTATATGTTGTTTTGTAAAATTTGACACCAGCTCAATAGGATTTGAATTGAAGGTTAGGACAGGAGATAGAGAAGTGCGTTTGTAGATGGGGAAGAGTCGACGCCAAAAGAAACTGGTGCCAAACTCTTGCCACAGCAACCTCTAGCTTGGCCTCATTGCCATGGGTGCCGCCGTGCCAAGTTTCGGCGTTAGGATCATTAGCGCTAAGACATTCAACTTCCACGCTGAAGTTGTTAACATTTAGCTATGAGTCTATTTTTCTATAAGTTTTATGAAAGGTCTATTTGTAAAATAAGTTCTCTATAAGGATCCAATAGTAAAAAAAAAAGCCAGTAGTGAGTGCTGTGCTGGCATGCATTTTGCGCTGCACAGTGCCACTGGATATGTACACATGTACATACACCGGTACACCTCTTGGATTTATTAGGTTTGGGTTTGTGATGTGCACATGAGCAGGCTATGCTATTGGCACACTACAAGCTAGTGTCAGGCAGGCTATAGGGTGGTGCTTGTACTGGTATGTAAAGACTGTGAGGTGGATCAGAAAGGAAGGTGATGATTTCTTTCTTTTTTCTTGGCCACATCAATTGGATTTGCAAAGGAGAAAGCTGGTCTCTTGTTGTTTGTGGCTTTGCCTTGTTCTCATTGGGGAAAAGAAAATTTTTGGGTGTCACATCAGACGTTTGACCGGATGTCGGAAGGGGTTTTCGGACACAAATGAAAAAACTAATCTCAGAACTCGCCTGGAAACCGCGAGACGAATCTTTTGAGCCTACTTAAGCCGTCATTAGCACATGTGGGTTACTGTAGCACTTATGGCTAATCATGGTCTAATTAGGCTCAAAAGATTCGTCTCGCGATTTATAGCTAAACTGTGCAATTGGTTTTTTTTTTCCACATTTAATGCTCCATGTATGTGTCGAAAGATTCGATGTGATGGGTGAAGGGGAAAATTTTTGGGAACTAAACTGGCCCTTTGCCTTGTTCTCATCCCCATGGCTGTTTCTTGCTTCCAGGACATGAACATTGAACCCCTATGGTTTCCCTGACAGAAGACAGCAAACCATGGCCCCCTGTAGGAGAGCATGATAGAAAATATAATAGATTATTTAATATATTTTGTAATAAAAGAAATGAATGTTTTATCAAGGACAAGGGCCAGTTGTTTGGTAGTACTACTCTGAATATCTGAAGATTCAGGCATGGTGTGTTTGCAATCCCTTTTTCCCAACCCATCTCCCTCGTTTTCCACGCGCACGCTTTTCAAACTGCTAAACGGTGCGTTGTTTATGAAAAGTTTCTATACGAAAGTTGCTTAAAAAAATCAAATTAATCCATTTTTGAAAAAAAATAGCAAATACTTAATTAATCACGTGCTAATGGATCGTCCCGTTTTCCGTGTTTACTGTGCACGCTGGAACCCAGAATAGCGAACACATAGCTATTTATCAGGAGAGGACATGATTCAATTCATTGATTAGCACAATTAGCTGCTCCCCAATTGTGTTGAGGAGCTCATCATCCATGGAGGATGCTTGCATGCTAGTACAACATGCAATGCATGTGAAGTTCCACAGCAACAGCTGAGGCATAAAGAACCAGCAAATCAAAAGGAAGAAGATCAAAACATAATGAGAATTCAGAGAGTGCGCCAGAATGAGATGGAAATTCAGAGAATTAAACCTTTTCAACTTATGTACGTATAGTACATGGTCCACTACGATCGATACGAGCAGCCACACTGCACACAACTCGCAGACACAGCTAGACAAGCAAATCTGTCCACAGCTCACATATTTGTCTGTCTAAGGCTCTACGCGGAGATCGACCAAGAAGATGGATGAGTTTTCGAAAAAAAAAGGGTCACAAATCGCAAAATTCTGAGGTTTTGTGGGATAATGGTTTCGGCGAATTCAAGTTTGAAACAATACAATTTGACCGAATTTGTCAAAATATGGCCAAAAAAATGTCATATCGCTAGGGTCAGGATTTGGCACCCAACAGGAAAGGTGAACCCTAACAGACTAGAACGTTTAATAGCAACTAACGCAGACAAACAGGGACGTACCAAGGCCTCGGGGCCACCCAGGCCATGGCCCGAGGCCTAGAATTGGAGGCCTGAGGCTTGGGCCAATCATATATCCACCCCTACAGATAAATACCAGCCATGGTCACAACTTGTAAGAAAGATAGCAGGAGTGGGAGAGGACACGTCTACAGAGTGCTCGTCGATCTTGATGGTTTGGTGCCGAATTGATGGCGATCAATAGACAACTCTGTTATGGTGAGATTCGATCTAGAGCTAGAATCATTGCTCGGTTGCCTCCTCACAATCCATGTAGGCGAACAAGAAGGCCAGGGAGGAAAATATATTGAGCTTCAAAGATATAGTGGCGCTATGTTTAAGTGAGGTCGTTTATCTAAGTTTTTATAGATTTTCATACAAAAATGAAGGTTTGCAAGGGGTTTCTGAAAAGTTGTGGGGTTAGCTGACCTGGCCTAGCATCCAACTATCAACGCATCTAACCATTTATATAGAAACTACCTATAGGAAATTTGAAAGTTTCAGGGATCAAAACATTCGATTTTTTCAGCCATGAAATCCAACATCAATGGCCATGAAAAGTGGCTAATGGACCCTCAAAGGACAATACAACAAAGCTGACTCGGTTGCAAACATTTAGGTTAAAAACATAGGCTACGATATAACTACAATATGTTACATTGTAACTGTATTGTTGTTACAGTGCAACTAACGCATAAGTTTACCTTAACCAGTATAACTGATGCTAGCTTAGTAGAAAGGAAACATCCTTGTGAAGTGGAGGGTAGGAGGCCCATTCCCCATGTCCGCGCATGCACACCATTTTTTCCCATCCCAGTTGCAAGAATCTTGAAGCAAAACGATCCAAAGGCTAAAAAATCTGTTAGGAGGGAAATCCAAAGGCATCGCCAGCTTTTAGCAATTTCATTTACATATGTATGAATGTATGACGTATATATGTCCTTAAACTCAAGAAAATTCGTAGATCTGCAGCTTTGCGTGTTGTTTGCTTGCTTAATTTGTAGGCTTTGTAGTGCCCAGTTTGCCCCAAGCATAGCACAAACTTTATCTTCTCTTGGACAATGGCTGCAGAAGGGCTCATCAGCTTGCTAATCTGCTCTTTGCTCTGCTAGCTCAATAATCAACCAAAATATTACTCCCTCTATTTTTCTTTACATTGGTTAGCTCAAAATTAAACTAACCAATGTCAAACATTTCTAACCCTAGCTAGTAATTTGTTCTCTGCCACCAGTTGACAGTTTTTCACATGGAAAAAAAAACCGTGATAGGTGTGCTCCTGGGCTGCGTTATTTTGCATGTCATTGTGTTCAAATTAATATTCAAGAAAAGAACAGTTTATACTGAAACTGATGGGTGTGTGTCATTTAACTGCAGAGAAGTCCGGCCACGTGCTTCAATGAAAGACGGTAAAAGTCTAGAGAGGAAACTTAAACCTCTAATAAAAAGAGAGAGGAAACTTGCATTAATATCATTGTTGTTAAGTGTGCATACCTTCTCCTAAAAATGAACGCCAAAATAACCGTTGGTTAATAATTTGGCCAACAAACCAAGAGAGACCTAGCCGTGAGGGGTTACAATCCATCCTATTACCCCATGTGTGCACATTCCTAATTATTAAGTCTGTAATCGGAGTACGTAGTTTTTCAAACTTATAGTGATTAACCAAGCACCCCCATTAACATTTTTTATGAGATTTCGTAGATAAACTAAAAATTTTAAAACATGACATTGCCTGAACTAAAAATTCAAACCGTTTACTTTTCAATCTTAAATTTAGAGTTGTTCTAAATGCAGCATTTTTTTCAAATTCATAAATGGCCTACGAAATTATGATTTTTCTCTCAGTTGCACAAGTAGTATTTGGAATGTATATAAATTTTGTTAGAGTGAAATAAAGGTTAATTGTTTCGTAAAATGATTTTATTTAATTGTAAGCATTACTAATATTATGCGGCCTAATTGTAGTTTATTTCCTTGTCATTGCAAATTTAGAATTCGAATAGGTGATTTTGTATGACAAGCCGTTGACATTGCAATGTTGTTCATATTCTAGTTAGTTAAAAACACTATCTTTTTTAAGGGGGAGGAGGTTTTACTCTATGTCAAAATGTGATTTACTCCAGCATATAAACTCTCATATGTTGAGCTATAGCTGATAAGGCATAAAAATATAAACAAAGCAACCAAAAGTAAATTATGGGTAAAACTTGTACTGTTATTTACAGTTTACAAGTCGATGCTGAAAAATAAACTATAATAAAAATCATCAAAATAAAAAAATATTTTTAATGCATAGCTAATAAGGTAACAAGTAGATGATGTGATGCCTAGTTGTACCTATTCTCTTTGGCAGTTGTTTCAAAACCAGTCACAAAAGCATAATATTTGATCTCTTCGTTCCGCGTTACTTGTCATTCGAACATTCAACTTTTTTTCTTATCATTCTAATATTCCAAAGCAATTTTAGAGATAGTATGTCTTCCATATCTACCGGTCTACCTTTCATCATTACATCTATGCATATTTGCACAATTGTTAATTAAAGTTAATGATGCCTCGGGAAATGATTGTGAAGTTTGCTAGAATGACAAGTATTATGAAACAAGAGGAGTAGTTATCTCGTCATCTACTTATAGAGTTACGTGCAGTGCTCTAACCTCTGAGCACTTGAGGGGGTGAGATGAGAAGTCAGAGCCCCATAAAAAACGTAAGATATATAACGGTGGTGGATCCATGGATGCAGAGATTTTCGGGTATTCCTAGAAATACTCATATTTACACGTATATACTTAGTTAGACCTAATACTTAATTCTCGATGTTTTTTCTCAATAAATCTAATCTTCAAGATTTCTACTCGCACCACTTCTAATCTGGAAGACAACTAGCTATCTCAAATCCCCTAATCCTATATATCCCACCAAACATAAAGGACAACACACTTATATTTGTTGAGTAAATACTCCGTCTCAAAATCCTGCGTCCGCCACTGTACATAACATAGCTGAACGTTCGATCGTCCGCAACTCAATCAAGGGAGAGAATCGATCGTGCGTGTACAATTGTGTCCACCCCATGTTGGAATATCCCAACCTTAATTCGAGACAGTGGAGCTATAACATACTCCACCTTCCACCACAACTACACACATGCAACAGAAGAAACCCTGAGACAGATTCAATTCGCTGCAAGAGAATCAATGTCGCAGGTCTCGCAGCATGCACAAACTTATTTGCAAAGCCAGCCAGACAACCAATCTCGACGCCCCAGGTAGCAGAACAAGAGGTAGCTGCTAGAGCAAAACGGATGGTAAAATTTTACATCATGTCACATCGAACGTTTGAATACCTGTATGAAGTATTAAATATAGGCTTAAAAAAATAACTAATTATACAGATTGCGACTAATTTGCCACACGAATCTTTTAAGCCTAATTGCTACATGATTTGACAATATGATACTACAGTAAACATTTGCTAATGACGGACCGTCTCGTGATTTATTGACGGATTATGTAATTAGTTTTTTATTAGTGCCCAAACACCCTATGCGATACCCTATACAATATCCAATGTGACATGTCAAAACTTTATACCCTGATCTAAACACCCCCTATATCTATATCTAGCTAGAGAGACAACTCATGGCTTCAGCTGCTAGCTCGATCCACCTCTCCCATGGCATGGCGCCATGGTAGTGTAGTGTGGTCTTCGATATAGGCCGTGTTTAGTTTCAAACTTTGGATTCAAACTTTCTATTTTTTACATCACATCAATCTGTCATACAGACACAACTTTTCAGTCACATCGTACCAATTTCAACCCAAACTTTCAACTTTAGGGCTGTGTTTAGATCCAAAATTTGGATCCAAACTTCAGTCCTTTTCCATCACATCAACATGTCATATACACGTAACTTTTCAGTCACATCATCTCTAATTTCAACCGAAATCTAAACTTTGCGCTGAACTAAACACAGCCGAACTAAACACAGCCTATTCATTCAGAACCATGGCTCGGATCCATGCGTCTCAGCTACAGCATCAGCAGCAGATGCAGCTAGCTAGCAGAGATCGAGCAGCGTGGTGTCAAATCGGATCGATGCACGCTGATCTGTCACTCACCATCGATCATCAGTAGATGGAGCTACTACTACGCTGCTGCTGGCGCACGTGAAGCAGCGCGTACTACGTTTCCTCCGCGGCAGCAAAGACAGCAACCACGACAAAAATCTTCAGAGTTAAGTAGTGTGATGAGGCTGCCATGGCCATAGACTGTAGCAGCATGCAGCCATAGTAGTAGGAGAGAGAGATGTTGTTGGTTGCTAGGCATATGCAAAGCTTATCCGTCAGTGCAACCAGACAGAGCTTAGCTAGCTTTGCTGCCTTTTGGGATGATGAGAGAGAGAGAGAGAAGCACACTACTAGCTGCATGACCTTGCCCTTTTGCTGCTTTTCTTGTTGCTACAGTAACAGTACATCTTTTGCTCATCTCATCTGATCCCATCGTGTAGTGAGTGCTGGATTTTTTACACTCTACACCCTTTTTCAAATATTTATTCTATAAATAGATCTCTGAAAAAACTTATTTGCAGAAATGGTTTCATAACTTGGTGCTGGTGTCTTTGGCGCGAAGGTTAAACATCTCAACATCAACATGATCTTTGAACCGAGCACGTACTCGCTTCCCTAGCCACTAAGGGTCCATACGCTTGCTAAGGTTGATGCCTATATCATTAGCATCATTCTTCCCCTCTCATCATCACGTCTTAATCCAAATAGTTTTAGAAAAGGAGGAAATGAAACAAATTACCGTGTTGTGTCAATTGTCGCGTGAAATCCGATATCAAATCAAAATAATTTAAAGGAGGAAATGAAGGAGGGGGCCATACCCTTATCCCCATATTGAGTTTCAAAATTAAAAGTAAATTTGGGAGAAATAAATCAGTATATGTTGTTTTGTAAAATTTGACACCAGCTCAATAGGATTTGAATTGAAGGTTAGGATAGGAGATAGAGAAGTGCGTTTGTAGATGGGGAAGAGTCGACGCCAAAAGAAACTGGTGCCAAACTCTTGCCACAGCAACCTCTAGCTTGGCCTCATTGCCATGGGTGCCGCCGTGCCAAGTTTCGGCGTTAGGATCATTAGCGCTAAGACATTCAACTTCCACGCTGAAGTTGTTAACATTTAGCTATGAGTCTATTTTTCTATAAGTTTTATGAAAGGTCTATTTGTAAAATAAGTTCTCTATAAGGATCCAATAGTAAAAAAAAAATCCAGTAGTGAGTGCTGTGCTGGCATGCATTTTGCGCTGCACAGTGCCACTGGATATGTACACATGTACATACACCGGTACACCTCTTGGATTTATTAGGTTTGGGTTTGTGATGTGCACATGAGCAGGCTATGCTATTGGCACACTACAAGCTAGTGTCAGGCAGGCTATAGGGTGGTGCTTGTACTGGTATGTAAAGACTGTGAGGTGGATCAGAAAGGAAGGTGATGATTTCTTTCTTTTTTCTTGGCCACATCAATTGGATTTGCAAAGGAGAAAGCTGGTCTCTTGTTGTTTGTGGCTTTGGGTGTGTTTAGTTGGGGAAAAGAAAATTTTTGGGTGTCACATCAGACGTTTGACCGGATGTCGGAAGGGGTTTTCGGACACAAATGAAAAAACTAATCTCAGAACTCGCCTGGAAACCGCGAGACGAATCTTTTGAGCCTACTTAAGCCGTCATTAGCACATGTGGGTTACTGTAGCACTTATGGCTAATCATGGTCTAATTAGGCTCAAAAGATTCGTCTCGCGATTTATAGCTAAACTGTGCAATAAACTTGTTGCAGGCCTCGGGGATGATGAACCCGGCGGCGCCGAGCATCGCCCACCTGGCATGGATCAGCTCATAGGCCTGGTACCTGCAGGGTGAAATTTTGTCAGATTTTACTCAGATACAAAAATCTGAAATTTTGAGTCTGAAAAGAAGAAGAATTTGAGGATTGAACGGTGCTTCTTACTTGGAGAAGTCCTCTGGCTTCTTGCTGAGGCCAAAAGGGTCGTAGCCGTAGCTGCAAGTTCAAAGGGCATGATAATTTAGTTTAGTTGCATTAAGAAACCTACATTTTCATGAGCATTTTGTTCATGTTGGTGTGCTATTAGTGGAGTGGCAACATCATGCTACTTGTACAACTAAAAGTGAAGAACAATATCGAACTTTTGGTAGGTGAAAATTGCTCTTTAAGATTGGGGAATTGAGCACCTGAAAATTCAGATGCTAGTTTGTTTCAGAGATAGTCCGTGCTCTTTTGATTTTATGGAACAGCTAAACTAAACAGCAATATTTTCCTATACAACATGAAAACAAAATGCAATTTGGGACAAAACTATTCCTTCTCCAATGAGAAGTCCTAATTTCATTTGTACTCTATTTTCTCCACTAATTTCCCAGTTGATGCTACAATGTTTACAACCTGTACTAGCATTTCACCTGGTTTCAAATTCCCAACTTGTACTGCCTACAAAAAGGTCTGGATTTTTTCCACACAAAAAGATCTAAACTTTTTTCTTGAAACTACAGCAAAAGACAGTGAAAAATGGGAGCTTGTGACTTACTCTCCGGGGACCTCTCCGTTGAGGTACTCCGGCACCTCTGAGCGGTCCAGGAGACCCTCCGGCAAGAAGATCCTCCTGTCAGGGCCTGACAACAAAAACAAGGCAAAATTTTCAAACCATCAAGATTCTGAATTTTACATTTAAAAATTTCTTGGAACACAAAATTTCAGCCGTCAGATTTAGCAATTTCACTCTATTCTCAAAAACTTACTAATTACAAAGCCTTGGTGTTTATTTATAGCTTTAGGGGTTCATTTACAAATGGTTTTACACTCTTATTCCTCGATAGATCAGAGATAGTTACATGGATAGCACAATATTTTATAATCTTTCTAGGCCTAATTAATGAGATATTTTTGGACTGCTTGACCCATTTGAGTGAGTTGAGCTTAAAGGGAGCTACTGTAGCCCATGTCACTGAAGTCTGCAGGATCGCTCTTTCTGATGGCTCTCGGCTCTCGCCATCTGCGATGGCCTTCTCTTTCGGTTCTGATCTGATGCCTTCAACACCTTTATGTCCCTCTAATTTGTTGGCATGCCTAGGCCTATGAGCTTCTACAACCTTAATCTGCAATTCTGTGTTTGTCTACTTGTTTAAGAGTTGATTTGTGTGTCACAGTTGTGTATGCAAAACACAGTTTTCCTCTCTTCTGTTTAACTGTTTGTTAAATTATATAAAAAAAAAAATAAGTTGCCATCGACACTATAGCTGACTGACCTCCAGAAAACTGCTCAAGAAAATGGCAACTTAACTCACTAGTCAAAATTCATGGAAACCATTATTAGAGACAATTTACTCAGGTAGTAGCAAATAGTCATAATTCAAACAAAAAAAAAATCCAGGGAAACCATTCAGCAATGTCAACGATGATGAAAACCACTTCGAGACAATTTACTCAGGTAGCAAATATTTCTCAGCCACAAATCCAAACACTTGGTCCTTCCTATCAGAAGATCAGAATGAACAGGTTTTCAAATTCATCTCCCAACTCGACGATAATTTACACGTACATTTAACACATTTCTTCCACCCTTCTCAAACTCCTCCCTTCTTCTTCCCGGGTAAGATTAAAATTAACTTGAGGCCAGCCAGCGTCGCCGGCGGCGAGATGTTTACAGGCTGGGCGTCCTCTCGGCGGCGCCGGAGATGACGGTGAGCAGGTTGTTGCCGAAGGGGTCGCTGAGGTGCTTGGAGAGATTCTCGACGGGGCCCTCGCCGGTGACGTAGGCCTGGATGAAGAACCCCAGCATGGAGAACATGGCCAGCCGCCCGTTCTTGATCTCCTTCACCTTCAGCAGCGCCGCCTGGTCCGGGTCGCTCGCCAGCCCCAGCGGGTCGAATGGGCCACCTGGGTGGAGCTTGTCCTCCAGATCCTGCACCACCATCGCCGTCGCCGGCGAATCTCCGGTGAGTATCAGCGAGCAAAATCAACAAAGTGTAGATTAACTAAGGGTCCCGTGTTTGAGTTCATCGAAGATAAATTAAGGGTACTTCAAATGAGAAAGCTATTAGCGTTTGATTAATTGAGTTCTAATTACTTTAAGTTTGAAAGAGGATTTAAAATTTTTATATAAAAAGTTCTCCTACGAAATACACCATTCAACAAATTGGAAAGCGTGCTACCGGAAACAAAAAAAAAATGTAAGACTAATTAAGTTTTAATTATTTTAGATTTGGAAAAGGATCTATCTGATATTTTAAAGCAATTTTGATATACAAAGTTTTCGTACGAGATATAGCATTTAACAAATTGGAAAGCGTGCTACCGGAAACAAAAAAAAAATGTAAGACTAATTAAGTTTTAATTATTTTAGATTTGGAAAAGGATCTATCTGATATTTTAAAGCAATTTTGATATACAAAGTTTTCGTACGAGATATAGCATTTAACAAATTGGAAAGCGTGCTACCGGAAACAAAAAAAAAATGTAAGACTAATTAAGTTTTAATTATTTTAGATTTGGAAAAGGATCTATCTGATATTTTAAAGCAATTTTGATATACAAAGTTTTCGTACGAGATATAGCATTTAACAAATTGGAAAGCGTGCTACCGGAAACAAAAAAAAAATGTAAGACTAATTAAGTTTTAATTATTTTAGATTTGGAAAAGGATCTATCTGATATTTTAAAGCAATTTTGATATACAAAGTTTTCGTACGAGATATAGCATTTAACAAATTGGAAAGCGTGCTACCGGAAACCAAAAGGTGTAAGACTAGGGCGTGTAGATTGTGCAGTTGACTGACCAGGCCGTTGATGATCCGGTAGTACTCGGCGCCGCCGACGAGGACGACCTCGGCGGCGACGGCGACGATGAGGTTGATGGGGATGCTGTTGCCGAAGTAGTTGAGGGTGTTGCCGTCCAGGAGGAGGGCGCCGGTCTGCATATACCATGAGTGAGTTCACTTCAGTTCAGAGATTCAGGTATTGAGCTTGAGTGATCAGCGAATTAGCTGAATTGCCGATGATCAGTGGCTAGTACACGCACCTTGAACCAGACGGCCTCGGGGCCGCAGTTTGCGCCAAACTTGTTGCAGGCCTCGGGGATGATGAACCCGGCGGCGCCGAGCATCGCCCACCTGGCATGGATCAGCTCATAGGCCTGGTACCTGCAGGGTGAAATTTTGTCAGATTTTACTCAGATACAAGAATCTGAAATTTTGAGTCTGAAAAGAAGAAGAATTTGAGGATTGAACGGTGCTTCTTACTTGGAGAAGTCCTCTGGCTTCTTGCTGAGGCCAAAAGGGTCGTAGCCGTAGCTGCAAGTTCAAAGGGCATGATAATTTAGTTTAGTTGCATTAAGAAACCTACATTTTCATGAGCATTTTGTTCATGTTGGTGTGCTATTAGTGGAGTGGCAACATCATGCTACTTGTACAACTAAAAGTGAAGAACAATATCGAACTTTTGGTAGGTGAAAATTGCTCTTTAAGATTGGGGAATTGAGCACCTGAAAATTCAGATGCTAGTTTGTTTCAGAGATAGTCCGTGCTCTTTTGATTTTATGGAACAGCTAAACTAAACAGCAATATTTTCCTATACAACATGAAAACAAAATGCAATTTGGGACAAAACTATTCCTTCTCCAATGAGAAGTCCTAATTTCATTTGTACTCTATTTTCTCCACTAATTTCCCAGTTGATGCTACAATGTTTACAACCTGTACTAGCATTTCACCTGGTTTCAAATTCCCAACTTGTACTGCCTACAAAAAGGTCTGGATTTTTTCCACACAAAAAGATCTAAACTTTTTTCTTGAAACTACAGCAAAAGACAGTGAAAAATGGGAGCTTGTGACTTACTCTCCGGGGACCTCTCCGTTGAGGTACTCCGGCACCTCTGAGCGGTCCAGGAGACCCTCCGGCAAGAAGATCCTCCTGTCAGGGCCTGACAACAAAAACAAGGCAAAATTTTCAAACCATCAAGATTCTGAATTTTACATTTAAAAATTTCTTGGAACACAAAATTTCAGCCGTCAGATTTAGCAATTTCACTCACCGTACCACTTGGCGAGCTCATCGCCGATGTCGGGGCTCGAGGAGGTGACGGCGGCGGGCTTGGGCTTCGGGGCGGGCTTCTTGCTGAAGAGGGAGACGATCTTCTGCGCTCCGGTGGTCGGTGCCGCGGTGGCGTAGCGGGAGGAGCTGGCGAAGTTGAGCCGGGTGCCGAGCATCTTGGACGGGGCGAGCGCCGCCATCGCCTCAGGCCCACAATTCAGAGGGAGGTGGGAGATGCAGCAGAAGGGGTGGTGCTGTGTTCAGAAAGGGGGAGAGTGTGGTGGGCGTTTGTGGAGGGAAAGGAGAGCTAGTTTAAATGGATGGAAATGGGGATTTGGAGGATGTTGTGGGCCCATGCAAGATTTAGCCATGGAAGCTGCCATTGGCTGGGTGCCCAGGAGGGCTATCTGTTGCTTGGATCTGATTGGGCAGTCCATGCTGACCTGGCAGATGAGGGTGCTGATGTGGCACCACTTAGGGCCTCTTGTGGTGTTGTTTCATCATGAAGGACCAAAATGGTCCACATTAGATGGATAGAGACACCAAGCAGAACCAACCAGAGGGCAGAGGCAGATATAGCCAAGACAACACATCCTGGCCACACATATGCTTGAACACTAATGTACATTTAATTAACTGATATTATCAAGGTATATCAATGTCCTAATGCCATCAAAATTCCACAGAATCAGTTCATCCAAGAAAGCACAGCCTGAGATGAGCACAACCATTAACAGAGTAATAACAAGCAGCCAAATGAGATCACCAGTCTCATATTTTGTTCCTGAATTCTAACTGACACTGTTCATCACAGGGGGATTTCTAACATGCAGAGACTGCAATAGCATTTCATTACCCTAATTAAATATAGACATAATTACTGATGTACACAAGAATAAGAAAGAACATTGCAGTGCAATAGTCTGCATCCCACGACTAACTCCTAAATTCCATCTAAGATAGCATACTGCTTGCAATAGGCTTCATCCCATGGCTAGCTCCTAAACCTTCATCTAAGACAACAGCATACTTGCTTATAACCTTCAATGATAACCCAGTTTTCATAGGCTGACACAGCTGATGGAGGCAATTATAAGCTCAACGCCATTTTTCAATCTCTTTTGAAGTTGCTCTCACAAGCTTTTTGGTGTTCACAACCAGCTCATCAACCAAACCAGCAACGGTGTCCCTGCAACAGAGACAATGAAGAAAGGATGAGCAACACAACAATAGGCACACCTTGTTGCACAGTCCAAATTTAGCTTGATCCATGTATGCTTAACAAAAATCGAGGTCCAGAAAACAATAAGCGCCAGCTGAACAGTATGTCTAACAACCATGGCAAAAAAACTGGTGGAAAGAATTAGCGTTTTTATTATCAGCATAAAATAATCATCCGAAATTAAGGACACAATAGTAGAGTACTGCCCAGATGTCAAAGGTACTGCTTTCATCAGTAGAATAATAAGAGACTAAACGGTACTCCAACAAATACATATTTAACTATGGAATGAGGACTGCTTCAGCCTTCAGCTTAGTTGTGACTAAACTAATCATTATAACACGTAATTATATGAAAAGAATTGCAATCTTTCTTCCCAGAAGAGAACAGGATTTTGAGAACAGTAATAGCTGTGTTCTGTACTATGCAATGCTTTCAAAAACAACGGTAACTAACAAAAAATTGTAGTGTGAGTTAGGACTTTAGGAGTCAGAAAAAAGTTATTCTTTTGGTTATTTTCATGTAGGATAACTTGGTTATCACTTCAAATATCTTGATATTTTGTTGTTGACATCTGAAAGGAACAAGTCTCCGAATAATCTGCACTAGGTTCTAAAAACTGGTCAGTTGAGGGACTAGGTGGTCAAATCATGTCTCTAGGCAATTTCCACCAAGTTAGGGCTTTTATGAACAATTTATCCCTGAAACTTTGTTTCACCAAGTTTGAATTGTTGCAAAAATTAATACGAGAAAACATAATTCATGGTGTTTGAGCACAAACATAGTATCCATGGCTTTCTATGGGTTTGCATTTCATACTTCCACCTCATTTTGTGTTCAAAACTTAAAGCTTTTAGATATATATAGAATTTTGGATAGCTGAGACGAATGAAGTGTAGCTAACTCATTAAAAGTCAGATTCTGTCTACTGTCCAAAATGACGAAAGTTTGGACTTGAATCAGTCCTACAGTATAAACTTGTCACTTAGGTTCCATTTTTTCCATGACATTCTAAAAAGTCATGCTCTGGTTCTGTTACTTTCCCAGCCAAAGTGTCATACTGACGATCCAGTAGACAGACAGTTTTGACAACTTCAACAATCTTTTCACTTCAAAATATACCATTAATCTAGTCCAACTTCTGTCCTTGAATGTAATTCGTCCCTCCACATGACTCAATTATAATCAATACCTACAAGTAATTCACAGAACAGACTGTTGAAACTGCTCATTTCATGACAGCTATATTTCCAGATTGCTGCTCAATCCACACACCATGCATAATGCAGGACAATAATTAACAGAATATGGAATTACATTATGCATTACTCATTTGAAATATAATTGGAAACAGGAACAATATATAACTGAACAGAATTATTCTGGTGGATGGTTACTGAATCACAACTTCAAAAAATCATTCATTCAAAGTCAATCTTAGAATCTTTGGTAATGCAGAAAATAATCACAGGGCACAACATTATCAGGGAAAAAAAATACTATTGCAGAATTCAGGCTCATGCTGTAGCTGCAGTTCTCAACAATTTTAGGCAACAGATTTATCAGCACAAATCCTGGCAAATATTTCCATGTCCACGCAATACTTACATCGGAAGACTTGGAGCTTCTTGAAACATCTTGCCAACATTAGAGTATCTTTTGTTTTGACCATAAGCAATTCCTTTCCCCAATCCATAACCAAAGCCAAATCCTACACCACATCCAGCTCCAACTCCAAAGCCTAATGTGAGTCCGGGAAATCCATAACCTAATCCTGCACCTAAACATTCATAAAAAGAAATGATTATACACCATCCATGGAAAAAAAGGGATTGAATTGTCATGGTTACATGGACATAATGTGAGTTTAAAATATCACCAGACAGTAAAATTAAAGAAGGAATGAGTGAGGTGTGCTCACATAATTTGTGAATTTAGTAAAAGAGAAAAATTAAGCAAGTACTGATTCTGAACTCCAGCAGTAATCTGGATGAGTATTTAATTAATGATTATCTATGCCATATTGGAATGAATGATAGTGTTTGAACAAATATCTATCGTGTTGAGATTCATTAATATTGGTAAAATCTAGTATCAATTTAAGATGTGTGTGTTGTCACAGATATTTGGTGCCAGTCATATGTAGCTCTAATTCTGTCGTTATTTTTATAAGCAGAAGTATGACTATCTCAAAATTCAATACAAGGAAAGTGAAAGCATTGTGTATGAGCACCAAGAGTTAGCAAATGGTGCATCTCATTATGCTAAATATCGTTTTAACAGCAAGCAAATAACGAATGTCTAATGATGATCTTTATTTAAGCTATTATTCAGACAATCAAACTTACAGTTCAAAGAATTTAGAGCCAACAATTGGAAATTCTCAATTCCTAGGCATAAGAGTAAGAATTCCAAGCCATCCAGGATATTAAATTATAAACATATTATTTAAGTTTTTTTTTTACTGATGATATTGTAGTGCATTACAGATACAATTCTGAAATTAGACTCCTTGGCAGCAAAATTTTGCTGTTGAGACAGACCTCGGATAAACCCTAAACTCCTAATGATACCATTACACCCACTGGCAAGCTTGCTGATCTCTGTATGTAACACCAAAATTATCTATAATCGATATCCTTATCATGCGAATGGATTTCCTCGACGAGACTTGTACAATGCAGAAATCAGCTAGAATTAGTACCAATCGAAGCAATACATCGATCAATTCAGTTCTTTGGATCAGCTCCAACCAATCTATCCACAGGAATCGATCACGACGAGGTTTAGGAAAACCCCTATCCCATTCCCTCCCCCAAAAAAAAAACCTCCTTTAAATCCCCGAGCTATCCCAACCTCATCTAGATATCTACCCAGCACACGAGCCAAGAATATCGGCTGATGGAACAACGAAACACATGAAAGATTCGACCTTTTGGGGACAAAGGAGAAGGGGGGAAGAAGTTACCGCCGAAGAAGCCGACGCCGGCGCCGACGCCGCAGCCGACGCCGAGGCCGAAGGCGGGGCCGATCTTGCCGAGCTCGGTGGAGGTGACCTCCGGGAGCCTCCAGATGAGCGGCCTCTGGTCATCCCCTCCTCCGCTCTTCTTCTTGCTCCCGCTCCCCATCGCCTCCCCTCTCCTCTCCTCTCGCTTGGGACTCTCCTGTTCTTTTTTTTGTTGCTTTGTGCGGCTTTGTGCGCGTGATGAAGGGGATCTGAGGGAACTACGAGGCGATGATGATGACCTGGCGGACACATGGAGGTTCACGTGGATATCGTGTCAGTGTGGAGTGCCAACGCTGTCGCCAACGTCAACTAGGCCATGTCCGACGCAACACCGTGGACAGTGATCTCGGGCCTTCACGTCGGAGACGAGAGTGCCCGTGCTAGTGGAGATCGGGGTCTCGCGATACCGCTCTTGACCTATAGAGGTTCTAGTGGCCTTGGCGCTGCCCCGGCTCAAGAGCTGTGAAGCCACGGCTCGGGGCCGCGCATTGCGAAGTTTGGAGCCTCGCAACATGCTGTGGGGGAAAGGAGAAGAAGAACAGAACTTAGTGTGGTCGTTGCCGCCATTGAGGACTCTACCGAGGTTGAGTCGCTACTCCCCACCTCCACCAAGGACTCCTGACGAGCTCTTCGAAGGATTTGGCGAGCTCGTGGGCCACATTCAGATCTGTCACCGATGTCGCTAGAGGATAAGATGATGGGGAGAGGGAGAGGCAAGGGAGCTCTCGACCAGATCTGCTGTCACTGTGGGGATCCATCACCGACACTCACGGAGAAGGAGAAGGGGAGGCCAACAAACTCATAGAGATGCTTCACCCCGTGGGGATCCGTCGCTGCCATGGAATCGTCCACCACCGTTCGCAAAGGAGGGGGGAGGGAGAGGTGGCGCTTCGGCCATGGAAGAGGAGGCGTCGTTCCGTTAGAAAGAATGGGATGGGTTTTGGCACTAGTGGCTGATGGGTATAGAGAATGCGGTAGGGGAGAGAAAAAGGAGGTGGGAGAGGCTGACAATGGGTCCATGTGTTGGTTAGGGTATCTATGTATCTTTTTTTTATTGTTATAACGTCTTAAATATAAAAGTTGATAATGAGATACTATTGTAAGGGCTGACACTTATATTACTAAATGCTAAAACGCAAAAAATATTTTGGAGTGTACTCCCTTCATCCCAAAATAAACCAATCTTGTACTAAGATATGACATGTGATAATACAACGTATCTGGATATCATCCTAATACAAGATTGGTTTATTTTGGAACGAAGGGTGTTTATATTTTGGAACGAAGGGAGTTGCATTATGGGTGAAGTGGTCTTTGTGTGTGATATTATCCTATGTGGCATGTTGAGAAAATGGAAAGCAGTGGTCTTGATTGTATATATATTCCTTAAGCTCCATGAACAACACAAGCACATGGCGAATAGCGCCTCATCCCATTATGTCGGAATTTCGTTGCTAGCTTGGCTAGGGGAGCCCATGCCTTCGTAGGTACACGTACTCCCTCTGTCAAAAAAAAAAAAACCCAACCTCGTACGACAAATCTGGACGGAGGGAGTATGCTGCTGTACAAATGATGAGGACATAACTAGCTCGGATATAACCATGACTATCTTATGTATTAATCAACCAAAGACGCATATGTTCTATATTAGATTTACATGTTATATATTTGAACAAACGTTGCTACATAATGAGTTTCGTGTGTTTTTGTTTGCAGAGGTACTTGCTTGGGCGAAGGAAAAGAGACCGAGTGTAACTAATGCATGGATGATTAAAGAAGTTGATTGGGGACCAAACCAAGACCTTCTACAAGTCTATTTCTACCTCACCACGTCACTTTTGGTCTATAGAAGACAAGAGATAAAGTTCTACATGTTTTGGATTCGGATTCGGGCCTCCTGACAGCATCAACTTCAAACGGACCTAGCCGCTGATCTAGAAGGAATTTTGGGGCCCATGAGTACTTGTTGGAAAGCTTATGAAGTCTACTTTCAGATGGTTTTGGTCCCATGTCAAAATTCCTGCCGAGCAGCCGGGAATCTGCAAAACAAGCCACGTATCTCATCCAGTCCGAATCTGATTTTGAGTTTTGGGCTTTGTAATTGTGTCGTGGGCTTAGCCCAATGGGGTGTGCGCCCTAGGGCAACCCTAGGACGTCCCTAATCATATTAATTCAGTAGCCGTCATCGTATAGAGTTGGGTTTTGCTTAGATTATTCAGTCAAGAACAGTTTTGCCGCTAGATTGATTTGTGGAACCCCAAATTCAAGTGATTAATCATTCATATGTAATTTGGTTGCAATCTATCTTGTTCTTGCTTGTGTTCTTCGATTCGTATGCAGGGATTAGCCTTCTCGGCGAGGTCAACCGGATTTCAGCACGATTGATAACCAGAGGAGACGTGGTGCTGCGATTGTGGGGCTCAGTAGCATGTTCATTCAGAAGCCGGATCGAGTTGTGTTGCGACTCCGCCTAAATCGACTGTTTATCAATATCTATCGGAAGATCGGGACCTACATCCCTCATCAGAAGGCATGTGTGCCTCACAGAATTAATGGCTTTGATGTGTTCTGCATGTGATAAGATCTAAGAGAGAGGAGAGGAAGAGAAACGATGGAGGAGGGGAAAGAAGGACCTGCTAGGCAGCAACCGGTGCAAAATCTAATGTCTGTGAGCTCGTCCTCACAAGTCCCGGCCCCACTCCACTCTGGTGGGAGCTCAAATAAACAAAACAATTGCTTTGGATAGGGCTTTATTCAACAAAAACAAAGTAATTCCTTCCCTCTAATACTGATTTCCCCCTCTGTATTATGTGTATATATTTTAAGGCTCATTCTAAACATAGGACTTCTTTTTTTAATTTCTGTCTGTACATAAAGCAAACTATTTCATAGATGATCCTTGCTTTTTCAACAACCTTTCGTTCAATTAATTAACAAATGTTTTTTTTTAAAAAAGAAAGAGATTATCTTAGCAATTGATATATACAAATCAACCCTAATAAAAAAAATCCCCAGGAGATCTAACAAACACACAACTCACCAAACTTTAGGTCTGTAGTAGTACTACTCATCACCAATCAGCTGCCACACATGCATGGCTAGCTAAGCTGCATCTTGTTGATCCTTCAAGCATCAATCACCTACCGATTTACCAACCCATCCCTGTCCTACCACACATTCAATACATCCTCCCAAAAAAGTACACAACACACAATCAACAACACAACCTAAAAGTACAAAACACCAACAAATCACAAACAATCAAACAAATCTCATGCACCATATCATTGCATAATCACAACAACACACCACTAATTTAAAGCAAAGCAAAAAAGAAAAGGAGACACTAGCAACTTAGCTTAGCTTAGCTAGTGCAAGAAGAAGAAGAGGTGCAATGGCGAGCCCCATGCACGCGCGGAGGGCGAAGCTGAAGAGCCAGCTGGTGTCGGCCAAGGCCAAGCTCAAGCACCATGTCACGCCGCGCCGCCTCCTCCTCCTCTCCGCCGCCGCCGCCTCCGCCTTCCTCCTCCTCCTCACCCTCCGCACCCTCTCCGCCGCCGCCGCCAACACCTCCTCGCCGGCGCCCGTCGTCGTCCACCGCTCGCAGCAGCAGCAGCAGCAGCGGGACGAGCAGTGCGACCGTGTCCCGGCGGGCGTGGCGGAGGCGCTGGGTCCACTACGCGACGTCGAACGCGACGGCGTGGGGGCGGGGGAGGAGGAGGTCCGCCGAGGAGGTGGCGGCGACGGCGCGGGCGGTGTCGCGGCGGGCGCCGTGCAACCTGCTCGTGTTCGGGCTCGCGCACGGCGCCGCGCTCTGGGCGGCGCTCAACCACGGCGGCCGCACGGTGTTCCTCGAGGAGGACGACGCGCTGGTGTCCGGCGCCAGCCCGGCCAGCCTCGCCATCGAGGCCTACCGCGTCGCCTACCTCGCCAGCGCCGCCGACGCCGACGAGCTCCTCGCCCTCCGCGACTCCGAGCACTGCACCGGCGCCGCCACCACAAGCTCTCGCCGGACACTTCGACCGCTCGCCGTGCAAGCTCGCCGTGCGCGGCCTCCCCGCGGCGTTCTACGAGGCGGAGTGGGACGTGATCGTGGTCGACGCGCACGCGCCGCCGCCGCCGACGACGACGGCGATGATGGGCGCGATATACACCGCGGCGGGGGCGGCGCGGGCGCGGCGGCCGGCGGCGGAGACGGAGACGGACGTGGTGGTGCACGACGTGGACCTGCCGGTGCAGGACAGGTTCTCGACGCGTTCCTGTGCGGCGGCTACCTCAAGGAGGAGGTTGGCAACCTCAGGCGATTCGCCATCCCTAGCCACAAGGAAGAAATGCCATTTTGCCCTTGACATATTTTATTTATCACTGGGTAAATATATACCATTTTACCGGTAATTAAATACTACCTCCATCCCAAAATGTTTGACGCAGTTGACTTTTTTAAAAATGTTTGACCGTTCGTCTTATTTAAAAAATTTAAGTAATTGTTAATTCTTTTTATATCATTTAATTTATTGTTAAATATACTTTTATGTATACATATAGTTTTACACATATCACAAAAGTTTTTGAATAAAACGAACGGTCAAACATATTTAAAAAAGTCAACGGTGTCAAACATTTAAGGAAGGAGAGAGTACATATTAGTAGCATGCATATTTAAATATTTGTATAGGATTTATGTTAGAGGAAACAATAACATATTTGTAGATTTCTTTTTCTGCTTGTTTGTGTTCCTTTTTGTTGCCATGGTTTTTCTCAAATCTCAACTCTTGTTGATAACTTGAAATGGGGACAACATTTCGGAATTTCAAATTCACTGTCGAATTTGAAGTAACTATGAGTTAATGACATTTTTATGATCTAGGATTCTTTTTGGTTTTAGCAGTAATGTGCTAATATTATCTTTGTTTTTTTAATATATGACGTCATTGACTTTTTTGACCAGCATTTGACTATTTATCTTATTTAAAATTCTTTGTGCAAATATAAAAAATATTTAAGTCATGCTTGAAGAACATTTGATGATAAATCAAGTCACAATAATAATTACATAATTTTTTTGGATATAACGATCATAAGTATCTCAAATTGCTAACGATGTCATATATTAAAAGAATGGAGGGAGTAACATTTTAAGTGACTATGTGTCGAATTTCAAACAATTGGAGGCTGATTTTTTTTTAGGACTATTGGGAGCTGATTGAGAATGCTTCTGCCAGAGAAGGGAAACAATTGGCAAAAAGGGAAGCATGAGCTCTCGCGCTTCCCTTCTTGCCAATTGGTAGGATTCGGTAGGCTTCAGTAGAGTTTGATGAAACTCGAGCAAAATTCACGAATTTTGGTGATTCGACAGGGATTGCATTCCGAACCCATTCAACTTGTAAACCCTTCATATAGAATATTGACAAAAGAAGCTTATGTCCACTGGTGAATTTTGTTTCACCTATTATTTCGAGTTCCCAACTTTTTCCCTTGAAGAAAAAAAAAATATGATTATGCATTTATCTAGCAGCAACACGAACAATTAATCCCCTAATTCGATAGACACAAGCATTATTAAATGTTTTCTCATCACAAAATACTACAGAAGCTGATACAAAGATTTGAGAACTGGAAGGTCTGCTTCAGAAGAAAAATGCCCAACATGTAGAGAAATTTTAAAAGGAGAGGAGTGAAATTCAAGGGAAGAATCTGAACCACATGAACCAACAACTAGCAGACTCCGATGTACCAACACATTTTGTTTCTTCCAGTGATTGTCTCATCAGGGAAAACAAATGTCACAGGGGAAGACGACTGATCTTGACATTGCATCGCTACATTTTTCTCAACAAAAGCTTCTTGAAGATAGAATTTCAGAACCTTGGAAATGGCTACGCATTTTAGCAGCCTAAATGGATCTAGAGGAAGGTACTTACAATGTGAAGATGGAAGTTCTGAATTCAGCTTTTCTTTTTTTTTTTTCTTCTGAAGATTAGAGATAGAAGCATCACATACCATTGCTTGAACAGGATGTTAGGAACTCCTCAGGTTGAGCTGCAAACACCAATTGTAGTTTCTCTTCCGGTTTCCAGGCAGAATGAAGGAAAACATGCTGTTACAGTTTTCTGCATTGTTTCCAGCTTCAAGGAACCCCACTACAAATTCCTTCTTATATCAAACAAAAGTAGGCAGGAACTCTGCCATTCAATTAAGGAAAGTAAAGAATGCACAGTTTATACAATACCCTTGCAAGAAGAGAATCGAGAGAAATAAGAGGATGAAAAGTTTATACAAGCCCGTCTAGCAACACCACATGCAGATGGCATGGGTTAGAACAGCCATAACAAAGGGAAAGACCACAGAAGCTTGGTGAAACAAGACTTCGGGCAAGAATAAAGGCCAGTCTACGCTTTCGGATATCCCTGGCACTCTGTTTGGCCTCCTCTTGCGCAGTGCTGCTCATACTTTGTAACTGTAAGATGTACCTATCCATGACTCCATGTTGTCGAAATTTCTTCTTAGTTGATCCGGCATGATCTGGATCTCTCACTGCCATCAGTCAAGAATTTCAGGTTCAAAGGACAACCTGTCATTTGAAACAATGTCCATGCCCAAACTCTCGTATTGTATCGACATTTCAGGTTTGATCTTGATCTGTAGAAAAAACGGCAATCAAATGACCTGACACTTTAACATATCTGCACTTTTAAGTGATCATGTTATTTTCAGCTACTTCATCACGTTTTAAAGCAATTACCCTTTTGAAGAAGCTCTGTGCTCTGTGCAAGAATGCAGCCCTGCCATTCCTCAACTGGAACTTGGAAAAGTTGGGATCTTTAGTTTGAACACACCTAAATGTCACAACTATTTCTTCTTGTTAAGGCGTGCTTTGCGCACGGCTGCTTGGATGTTCCTGTCATGCTCCTTGAGCATCTCCTCTATGTTTCCTTCTGGTGTAACCAGTGAACCAGAGTGATGCGTTCTGTTCTTAACCCTACAGCTCTGGAGAGATAAAAGCAAAACAAAAAAAATGACTACTGTTAGTTAAGAGATAAATGGTTTGGTCTTTAAATCAAAACAGCCAAATTATCAATTTAATTTGTTACATAAAATCAAAATCAATATGTATACAGAGACGACGAATTGATGCCCGTACAACATATTACACAACATCTCAACTCTCAGCAGAAAATTATAGTCTGTATGTCACAGTCAGCAAGTAAAGATTGTAGTAGAATATCAAATCATTGTACTATGACTCTTGAGACATTCAGTCCATCTTTTATTTAAAATTTCTGTAAACTATAAGTTTTGTTCACTTGTGGAACACTCTTGCAACAATACCTTACAACATATATATCAGTAACAACACTAACAAACAGGCAATGACACTAAACCTTACATGAGGGATGTCCTTTAAGCTGATATTCTTATGTGCTTTTCATCTGACCAGACTGATGCTTTTGTTGACCAACCAAAGTTATATTAAAAAAGAATTAACATTTGCAGAAGTACCATCCTTACCCCAGTCTGGCCCTTCTCTCCCAGGTCGTTCTTGGGAGAACCATGCGTCTTATTCATTACATCAGTTGGTTCAGGTTGAAGCAAGTCTGAGCTCCTTGTCGTCAAGATAGTGGAATATGCTATCCGCACAGAGTTGTACTTACATCCAGGTACTTCACGACCGTCATTGAATCACCCCTGTTGTTCCATGTGGCGTTAAGTCCAGGAGATCGCACCCTTGTAGCTAATGTCCGTGGATCACCTTGCGGGTGGAGATTTCCACTGATATATGTATGTTTCTGCACGATGATAAAGCTTGGTGAGTTAACCTCTAGTGCTTATTTTGAGCTAATGTATAGGAGATGATTAGTAGCGTCAAATATATGAAGATGTTCCATCAAGCATGAGCATGTATAATTGGAGAGCAGCACATCTTATCAAAGTTTCTGCATATAACAATGATCATCAAGAAAAATTTCTTGTACTCACCTTTTTTTTTTTGGGAATACGCAAGGAGCGCATCTTTGTATTAAGAAGGAATAAAAGTTATTTACAGGAAATTAGGAAAAGGAGGAGCACATCTTTGTACTCACCTTTGGTTGGATAGAGCCATTACCACGATTTATTCTAACGTTCTCTCTTCCAGGTCTAACAGATCCTCCAACCTTTCTTTGCCTACAGAAACGTGACAGAATTTCAGAATCGACTAATAGTTCTTCTCAATTACATCCTCCTTGAAGAATAAAAGGTTGGGAAACACATACCTCCTAGCTTCCTCTAGCTTGAGTCTTGCATCGTATTCTTTGCTCGGTGGAAACTTTGGTAAGCTTGAAGGGCTGCAAGCAAGTGGCTTTCTTCTGAAAAACTAAAGTTTGTGATACATGGTTAAGTGCTGCGATGCAATGTTCTCCTAAAAGAAGGCTATGAAAAACCAGACATATAATGAAATCGCGGTAGACCAAGACATAATAACTTGTTGAACCATGTGAGTTGTATTGGCATGACACTGGGGAAAACTACTTCTGGACCAGTTTAGCATTTTTGCAGGCACTAGTTTGCTGGTACTAGGCGGTCAGTACAATTTTCCTCTAACAAGCTAGATACCAAATCAACTTTGAAAAATGTCTGGTTTCCACAACAAGTTGGCAATCCAGTACACACAGAATTCAACCTAAAATATAGAAAATATGCCTTCAATTGACATCATTTTGTTACTTCTGACTAGATCTATGCATCGTTTTAGGTATTCCAAAAATGGAAAATCATTTTGTAATGATCATTAGATCAAGTTAAAACAGCCGGGAAGAAGGCTGCGTGTATGCTGTACACCTTGTGAAGGTATGCAGCCGGCCCTCAAAACCACTCGCTAATGAAATCGAATTCTTATATATAAGTGGCTTAAGACCAAAACAAACTAAACAACAGTTAGGAATCAATCTGTTGTAGACCTGTTGGATGCCTGCCTTGTTCTGCCTTTATGTACTGGGCCAGCAAGGCCACGTAAGGCTGATTTCTTAGGCCATGACAAATTCCAACTCAAGAAATGTGCCTTGATTAACCCCCAATAATATTTTCATAAAAAAAGGACAAGTCTTTCCTGGGGTAGCCAAAAACTTCGTGCTGTACCGTAGTAAATTACAGAACACTGCACTGCAACCAATAATCAATTTGAGGGTACTAACTTACGTCACTCTGGAGAGTCGAGGCAGCTGTTCCACGAGCTTCTGGTTCTAATGCAAGCAAATTATCTAGAAGAACTATAGCTGGCTGAGGGAAATGTTTGAAATTATCTGCAATACACCGCCTATACTGGCGAGAGGGCTTGAACATCCCTGTCTGGGGCACGTTCAGTTTCTGCCAGTACTCATCAGAGGGTGATCCACAGAGCTTGAAGATCTTGTGAATTTGCTCTACCTAGGAATGCATTGTTGGAGAACACCATGATATAAAATGACATAAGGTACTGTACTAAATGTAATAGACTAATAGTTGTATGTATACCTCAGTTCTTCCTGGCATGATTGGCTTGCTAGCAAGCAATTCTGCCAGAATGCACCCAGTACTCCACATATCCACAGAAACTCCATATTTAGTGGCACCAAGCAGAAGTTCCGGTGGCCTGTACCACAATGTTGCAACACGGCTTGTGAGTGGTTGCTGATTGTTAGGATCATAAAATGTTGCTAGACCAAAGTCTGCAATCTTCAAGACACCATTGCTGTCAATCAAGAGGTTGGAACCCTTCAAGTCTCGATGAAGAACTCCATTGCTGTGGCAGTGATCAAGGCCACTAAGCAATTGTTGCATCAAGCACTTTACCTGAAATTAATGAGAAAGGGGAACAGTTAAAATTCTTGTCTGCCAAGTGGTTAACTGAAAAACTAGTATCACAATCACCTGTGGTTCAGTGAACTTGAGGCCTGGAGTTGCAGCAAGACCAGTAAGGTCATGTTCCATGTATTCAAATACAAGATACAAACTTGTTGAAACAGGAGATGCTATGATCCCTTCCAACTTTATGACATTCGGATGATTCAGTTTCCGAAGAACAAGTATTTCTCTTGCCATAAAGCGCACACTATAAGGATCCAAATTGACAAACCGCACCTTCTTGAGAGCAACAATCTTGCCTGTTTTAAGATCTCGAGCTTTGTACACACTACTATAAGTTCCTTCTCCAATCTGAAATAGAAAAGATGTGATACAATAGTAATTAGGGATGGTTAAAGAAATTAGCATTAACAAGCACAAATATCAAAATTTTCCAATGAGTAACTTGTATTGTATCATCAACTTGACTACACACCTTGCCTAATTTCTCAAATGATTCTGCACGACGAGGGAACCAGCCTTGCACTGCCTCAGGGGCCACCTTCATGAGCCAATCTGGCCATACAGTATTCACATGTTCACTTGGGAACTGCTTAGGCACATTGGCAGCATTTAGCTCCAACTTCTTTCCGTATCTTCCGATTATGCCACTGTGTCCACTAGTAATCCAGATTTTCAGTCGATGATGTGCACTCAATTTTTTAGAATGATCCGACGACAGAACTGACTTCTCTCCATCCTCCAATATGTTATTATAATTGCAACCATTTTCTTTCGACTGGATAGCGACAACTTCTGTATTTCCATCATTGCGCAATACATTGTCTACAGCTGCAGTGTCACCTTCACTTGATGGTCTGAAGAACTTGTATAAACACTTGAACTTGCTTGAAGTGGTTTCACTTTGCAAAGTGGCACCATCATCATGTTTAGGACATTTGGAACAAAGTTGATCTATAAGCCCATGTAATGCCCTTCCACTTGATCGAAGGAATTGTACGTGCACTGCACTTTGCAGTGGTTTCCTGGTGAATGTCTTCATCCAGCAACAAACAAGCAGGGCCTGAAGCCCTGATCTTCTGAATGTAACAAGAGCCTTGATATCATTCTAAGTTGACATGATTTCGTCAACTCTGGATGAGAGTTTCAGGTATTCCTGCTTTGCAGATTGTGATGTGATGCAAATACCTGTACGAACATTTCCCCAAAATTTTAGAGCAAAACAATTGTCATCAATCATCATTATTTAGATAAACATGAAAGTAGAAAAAAAATTAGTGACAGAAGTTGGTTCCAGAAAAACTATAAAGAAAAAGATCTACAGAAACAAAATGTGACCAACTGACCATAGGTTGAATGCAATTTCCATCCATCCCACCAACCATGCAAAACCATATCTGTGCATTTCCGAATCTAAAAGGTTCTTGAAAAGTGAGGCAAATTTTTTTCTTGACATCAATAAAACATGATATTTTACACTAATCTTTCCGTTGAAATTTTGAAGCAAAATAATTGTAAGCAAATTCAGTACAAAAATGTTTGGTGTGAGATCTGCTCGGAAAAATGATACAGCACAACAGACACCAACAAAAACAGTATCCTACACAAAATAGTGGAAAAAGCTATAATTCATTTGACAACTAGTGATAAAAGAATGTACTTTTGGGGATGCACATCAAGAACAATTATCAAGACCTGAATTCCTTCGCCTTCCTTTTCCTTTCAAGAAAATATAATGGATGAACAAATCTAACAATTTTCCCCACCTTCCTCTCTCTCCATTCTAATCCTCCAATGGAGGAGAGAAAGGCGGGGATAACTATGAGAAATGAATATGGAATCCTAAAACAAGGGGCTGCTTTTTGCAATGCATTTCTCAGGACTTCTTTCTCTTTCCTTTCCTTTTCCTATCCCCACTCTAACTGAACTATAGAAGGGCAGGCAAAAATCTTAAAGATACTTCGCAAAATGTAGTAGAGAAAATGAGTGGAGGAGAGGATTTCTCGAGAGCTAAAGTTAGCCAGTGTGGGTTTTTTTTTTCTTTGCTCAGTTTCCTTTTTCGTTTTGAACAAAACTCTCCCCATTTTCATAAATGGATAGATGCGGTGGTTGAATAAGCAAATCATAGAAGGAGTATTGACAGAAATTACAGAAGATTACCGAGGACTCACTATGGTTTCTCCACATAATCGCGCTGACAACTCTGAGGAATGGTGATGCACTGGGCTTTGTAGTCATATCCTCAACCACCAGGCCACGCTGATCCATTGAAGATTATTCAGATAAACTCCTCTGAGGCTCTGACAGCAACCAAGGAAAGGATGCTGCCACTCGCGTGCATAAAACCGTAGCACATTTGCGACGCAGCTCAAAGGTTCATTCAGACCAACCCAACCCCATTGGCAATCCGGCATCACCAGTTCACCACCTCCATCTCCAACACTGCGACGTGCACAGAACACCTGAACAATGGACATGCCAAAACCTGTCCTGTTTTGCCAAGCTGCAGCCGAATGGACAAACACGTCTAAAGTCTCCAGCTTCCTTCACGGCCTTCCCCCATTTGCAGAGGCACCAGGATGGGTGGGGCTCGGCTGAATGGCTGAGATGGCGATGCCATTCATTCATCCATACCATCCATCCCTCTCAGGCATTTCCTCAAACACCTTGTGCCCACGGCCTCCGGCTCCAAGGCAAAACACCTCAGCGGCCACCCACCCACAGAGAGGATCGCAGACATCACTCGCGGCTGAGGAAATTCCAGCAGAAAATCATCTCCACACGAGTGCTGCAGCCCTGCAGAGAGGAGAATCCATGGCCAGCTTCTCGTGTCGCACGTCGCCTCCCGCGTTGAATTTGAACGTGGGAGGAGCTCGCGCGCGTTTTCGCGTGGACAGCAGCGTATAAATGTGTCCTCTTCTCTTCCCCACAAAATACAAATCCTCCTCCCCTTTTATCCCATCCTGTGGCCATGGCCGCGCCACTCCACTCCACCACCCCTCAAACCCTAACCCCACTCTCCTCCTCCTCCTCCTCCACTCCCTCCCATCCCCATGGGTCCATCACCACCGCCGCCGCCGCCGCAGCCGCCTCCTCCTTCCTCCACCGCCGCCGCCTCGCCGCGGCCGCGTCGCCCCCGCGCGGCACCGCCACAGCCACCCTGCGGCACCACCACCACATACAGCACCACCAGAGGGTCGTCGGTTGCCGCGCGGCGGAGGTGTCGGGGCGGAGCCGTCGGCGGCGGCGGGGGGCGAGCGGGGATGGGAACTGGGTGCCGGTGGTCCGCTGGCGGCGCTGCGCGTGGGAGCGGCGGGTGATCGTGCAGGACGGGGAGGAGATCCTGCTGCTGTGGTACAAGGAGCAGGTGTACGCCGTCGAGAATCGATCCCCCGCCGAGGGCGCCTACACCGAGGGCCTCCTCAACGCCAAGCTCACCCAGGTCCTCCTCCTCCTCCTCCTTCCTCCCAATTGCGCTACTATTCATACAACATAGTATACTCCCTACTACTACTACTCCAACTTATCTTGTGTAATGTCTTGTAGACTAATTTCCTATTCCCAATTTTTCTGATCCGCGAAAGCCAGAAGTTGATAGATTTTGATCTCACCAATCACATATAGAGGCATTTTTTTTTTTGGGTATATTCTGACATAATATGAACAATCCAATTGAGCATAATTGGCACAAACATAGACATAGTGTAGCTCACGTAAGTAATTTTTTTTAACTACAGTTCTCGTATGTAATGGATTAAATTTCTTCATGTCAAAGGGATGGTGGTCAATATATTGATTGATACTAGGTGATACTCCGCGCTTTGCTGTGGGATTTATGTATGAGTATATGTTAAATATTGTCGAAATAATGAAAGTTGAAATGTTGAGAAAATAACGTGAGGAAGATGATTCGACATATACTTGTCGATCTCTATAATATAATATTATAGATATTATATTATAGATGATGCGTTATGCTTGCATGGGATTTAAAATAGGCTAGAATAGTAATTGCTAGTGAGTGAAGATGTGGCATGCTTGCATGGGTTTTTAAATGGGCTAGAATAGTAATTGCTAGTGGGTGATGACATGGCATGCTTGCATGTTGAGTTTTAGCTTCTAATAATTGTTAGTGGGTACCAACTATATAGAAAGTATAGATACGTAGCAATGTCATGGGATGCCTGTAAGTAGCGCCAATTTTCATATGGAAAAACATATCATAGAAAAATGAAATTGGAAATTCCGTACGTTCCACCGACTTCTTTTGCGTGTGGCCAGAACGGTAAGTTCACATGATTCTTATTAAAACATGGATTTGATTCACCAAATGTATCTTTGCTGTATACTTTTCAATAGATATAGCGCAACCCCAAGTTAACCCCTAATTCCCCTGGACCCCCTGAGATGGAGAACCCTAATGCTATATGCAATAAAAATGGCTGAGGACCTTGTTCCTGTTAGGGTGTCAAGAATATGAATTGTTTGGAGTAGCGACAAAATCAATTTACTTGGGGAGGTATTGTCTAGTGAGCTTTTTTCTTTAGGTATAGATATTGTCTAGTTAGCCGAGAGAACGTACATGGATTCTTTCGAAACGAACTTTTAATTTGTACATCCTTTTTCTTTTGCCTAGTTATCTGGCTTTCTGTCATATGTTCATTAGCACCCTTTTATTAAAAAAATATCGAAACATGATATGGATCACGTGTGACAACCAGGAGCAATAGATGATGCAACAATTTTGAGGTTCTGTTGGAATGCTAGGAATGAAATACCCAATTTGTCAAGTGTGCTGCACTTCCCTTGCTGAGGCCTTGGGCTATAAATTTGAACAGTTAAAATTGTTGTTTAAATTTATGTTTGTTTTGTTTGTACAAGATGAAAATTAAGCGTGTGCATGAATGTGATCTTAGGAAAATAGCTATGTTCGTAATCATTTCGTTTACTAGTGGAGTTAGTATGAAGTTATACTAGTTTTGCAAAGTTCTCTTACAAATCTGAAACACTGTGAGTTAGCCTTCTTTTGACCATATGAACTTGGAAACTAATCTCTATCACTTGAAGATTATTAATCTTTCACAATATGTTCGTATTTCAAATTTGTTGACAAGAGTAAGTGTTCACTTCTTTTCATTTGACTTCGTTGGACATCACTTGCTTGAAAATGAGATCATTCCAGTTCCTTTCTCAAAGATGTAACCTTTATATTGTTTGTCTTTCAGGACGGCTGCATTGTTTGCCCAACAACAGATAGTACATTTGATCTTCGTACTGGTGAAATAAAGGAATGGTATCCCAACAACCCTGTTTTAAGGGCCCTTACACCTGCATTGAGAAAACTATTCGTGTACCCTGTGAAAATCGATGGGGAGAATATATACATCAGTATCAAGGGGGCTGTTACCTCCGGTGGATCCGCAGAGATTATATTCAGTGGGAAAGCACAACCTGGATTTACTGCATCCGATGTCAATATCGAAGAGGTTTCACTCCTTTCTCCCTTATTTTTTCTCTGAAACTGTAGATCATATCTATGCTTTGCTTTGGTCCTTCCTCTGAAACTCAGATGAATCCAACTTCAGTATACTCCATTGTCTGCAAAATTTCACAGAGCTTTTTTTCAGATAGAAATCTGGTCTGTATATCACTCTACCAAAAAAAAAAAAAATCACTGAGCTATTTACCAGAATATAATCCTCTGTTTTACATTTTTCAGGTGAGAATGGTGATTGATGAGGATGTCGGAGGTTTTGGTTTCACTAATAAGAATGAACTAATTAATGGGAAAGCCGCTATAATTGGCTTTCTCTTGTTAATAGACTTTGAACTTTTAACTGGGAAAGGCCTTCTCAAGGGGACTGGTTTATTGGACTTCATATATGCAATCTCAAGAGCTTTCAGCTCATAAGGATGCTTCTTCTTTGGTGTAGAATGTTGTCCATGTACATCACTCATGTAAGTCTAGATTTTATTTCTACATGCCTTTGTATTTCATGTTATGTCTGTCTCTGTTTTAAGTACAGTGTAAGATATATTTTCCATAATCCCTCATGAAACATCTGAAGGTGTATATATTCTTCCTTCAAAAAGGGTATAAATATTTACTACTGCACATTTAGAATGGTAGGCTGTTCAAACGCAATTATCTACGAAAAAAAAGTGCCACATCCAACATGCAGAACACGCACTAATAACTTGATCAGCTTTCAGATATTTGGAGTAAAAATGGATGGGAAGCAAATGAGGAAAGCAGATGGTAAGTTGGTAACATAGAACATGTGATGGGAATCAACAAAGTGGATGTAATACTGTACGTAGAAAAACTTTGATGTAGTTCTCATATGTAGTCTGAGCTTGTAACTGTACTCATGCTGCAAATAGGCTGGTTTCTAAGAACTTGGAGAGAAATCCTTGTGAACAATGAGAAAGTTCATTAAGGTACTTTGTTTTGATCAGACACATTGTTCATTTTTTATCAAAGAAAATAGTGAAATTGTACTGTACATCAGTGGAACTTAATCATGCAAACAGCAAACTTTGACCCAATCCTAAAGAACAAGTTCTTTCTACACCTTATTCAATAGAGCTAGAAAAAAAAACATACAATGGGCTTGTTTTGTTGCAATGCTCATATGGGCTGATTACCTAGATGAGTGAGACCATATAACCACTGAAATCTGAAGTCTGAACCTCTTTGATGCCAGCCCAAATGTTCTGTTCTTTCCTGTGTTTGGGCTTGTATTTCTGCCTTTCTGGCATCTTCACCATTTGCTTATTTCCACATTTTAACTCCATCTTTTGTTTTCTTTATCATTTTAGTTTCCTAAAAGATGTCAAGTGGTTTGCACAATCTAGGTTCCTCTGCTGTTCTTTCTTCCCTTATCTGCATCCCCTGCTTTTCAGAGAGTTTAGGGGATGCACACACTTAAAAAAATCATCAAATAATACTCCTCCTAACCTAAAATATAATAATCTAGTACTGGATGGGACATGGCCCTCAGTTCAAATTCGTAGTGCTAGAATGTATCCTTCCACTACTAGATTCTTATATTTGGGGGTAAAGAGTGTAGATTGTAACAAAAGGCCATTATTTGACCTTGTCAATGCAGCCATCATGGTGGTTTTGAATCCTTTGTAACAACCATGTTTAAAGCAATCAAACCACCTTCTTACAAGAAAATGAATGAACATTATTTGCTACATTTAGAATGAAAATTGATGTATTACACTAATGCCTAGAATCCTAGGCTTGTACTCTCCCTAATATATAAATGGACCTTGAGATCAATGATAAATGACAGCTATTCACTATTCACTGTCTACATTCCTAACATTAGGGTGTGTTTAGTTCACGCTAAAATTGGAAGTTTGATTGAAATTGGAACGATGTGACGGAAAAGTTGGAAGTTTATATGTGTAGGAAAGTTTTGATGTGATGGAAAAGTTGGAAGTTTGAAGAAAAAGTTGGGAACTAAACCAGGCCATAGATAAGCTAACTCGCACTTAATACTAAGCGTGACTGTCTGTCCATGTTCACATTCTTGGGATTTTCTGGAGGCATGGTTATACATTATTCTGTATTTTTATATAGCGAAAGTCCTGAATTAACGTATGATGAGAGGATTAAATGCATCATTGTCGGCTTATTACTTTAAATCAAACTGAAATCCAAACTTCAGTGAATCTTTGCAATGCCTTTAAAGATGACGAAGTATGTTTGGACACCAGCCTGATAGATTGGAAAAAAATGTAAATCGTGTATTTTGTTAATACCTTTTTTTCTTATTATTTCTTACCAACAGCAAGCATGTTCTCCTAATGCAAATAAATTGTGTTATATTTTCTTCTTTACCACTGATTGGGTGAATTTCTAGATCCTTTCTTTGTCTCTGTTCATTCATTGTGCTATAAACCTGACCCTACATTCTGCAAAAACTGAGCACTATAAATGTTCAGAAATTTGATGAACCATGGACCATACTCACCATAGCTAGCTATAGATTGAAGTTTGCCATCGTACAACTTCCTGTAGCCTGTTCTTGCTCAGCTGTGTGCCATTGTTACTACTGAGATCCTATTGAATATATATGTTCTGATCATCTCCTGTGCCCTCCCATTCCTAGCTTCCATGCATGCATGCTGTACTGCTCCTCTCTCTGTCTCCACATTACTAGCATTCATCCAGGTTCAGTCTGGGTAAAAAAAAAACAATCTGTCCTAGATGGAATGTGACAAAGTTTGGATCCAAACTTCAGTCCTTTTCCATCACATCAACCTGTCATACACACACAACTTTTCAGTCACATCATCTCCAATTTCAACCAAAATCCAAACTTTGCCATCAACTAAACACAACCAAATCATATTTACTGCATCTGCCAAATAAAATTCACCATGGACCATCCTGGGTTGGGTTCTCATGAGGCATCAATTCACCATTCAGTAAATGAAGTTCAGTTATGCTCAGGATGCTCTTTTCTCCTCCCAAAATGTATATGCATAGCATAGGTCGGGAGTGTTTTTTACTTGCAGTTGGGTGTGTTTAGTTCACGTCAAAATTGGAAGTTTGGTTGAAATTAGAACGATGTGATGGAAAAGTTGGAAGTTTATGTGTGTAGGAAAGTTTTAATGCGATGGAAAAGTTGAAAGTTTGAAGAAAAAGTTTGGAACCAAACAAGGCCGTTGTATCATACTTTGCAGAGATCAATAAAGGATATGCACAGCAGAGGCAATCTTTTAACCTTCTGAAGCTTAGTTACACCGAGGTAAAAATACCTAACAGTACCGCATATTTTATTCATATGCTATGCATAGGCCTTGACTGCTAGACAAATAAATTGGCATCCAGATTAACCGTGATTTCTCATCCATCGAACTAGTCTTTTACGTTAAGTTGGTCAAGTACATAATTATGTGCTCGGATCGACAGTCCAATGAGACCTAAACCTATGATATTATTTGTAGGATCACACGAAGTCCGGTTCATGGTATAGCTAGCCAGGCCAAACCACTGTGCCATATACATCAAGGCCAAAAAAGAAAAAAAAAGAAAAAGAAATTAGGAAGCAGTGTCATGGTCACAGAGAGGAAATGTTGGCAGCACATGCACTAGGTCAACCCAAATCCTGGACTGAATCAGACAACTGGACAGAAAGCTCTTTGGCTGATTATATACTTTAGCTTTGTTCTTTTGTAGCATATATCCTTAAATTAAGTAAGAGCTAATCTTTGTGTCTCCCCATGTCTCTGTTAGTCCAGTTAATTGATCGAGAGTGTGATGGGGCTCTCATTGTACTGTCCATTATATCCTAATCTCGAGCCCTCCTTTCGTGCAGGATCTGGGAAGCTTCCTGTTCTAATTAAAACGAGCTTAACGAATGAACATGTATGTTCTGATATCATGTTTCGTAATGTTTGCATCAGCACATTTGTTCTGGCAACTGTGGAGTAACAGCAACATATATGCAGTTATAATCCCTCCAGTCAAATTTATTTGACGTTATTTACTAGAGGGGGTAATTGCTAATAGCATATGCTTCAATATTAGTACCATCTGACAAGATTATGAGTTCAAGTCTCGCTATATTATTCTAAGCAAGTCTCGCTATATTATTCTAAGTAAATTTTATAAAACTGTAAATACTTTGACCAAACTATTACTGTAGTTTTAGCACTAAATACTGTAGATCTAAGGCTAGGACTCTATCGCAAAAAATACATGTAGTAGTATGATAAATTTGGTATTAATAAATCTCTAGTTTTGTAATGCACCATCTAAAATCATTGTGATAGTTCATCTTAAACTATAATAATTTGGTCTGAAATTTACTCTTATATAATTCTAAGAGAAGCATTACGATATGCCATCGATGAGGGCTTACTTCTACAGATAAATCAACTATAAATATCAGTTTTACAATATACCATCACACAATTAGCCACTACATAGATTGGATATGATGCCCCGACAGTGAAAAGTAATGATACTAATTCTGTCCCTCGAAACTTAGATTTCTAGCGTTTAGAATTTGTCATACACAAAGGTTTGATTTCTAACGGACATTCTTGACTGTTTATCTTATTAAAAAGATAAACTATATAAGTATCACTTATTTTGTTGTGATTTGTTTTATTATTATAGGTACTCTAAGCATAGCTTATTATTTTACTTATCTGCAATATTTTTCTTAATAAAATAAATGGTAAAATATGCATAAAAGTTAATGATCTCCTATATTTAAAAATGAAGGGAATGATAATTTGCCTAGAATTGCTAGAGACTTCATCTGTGTTTAGGAGGTGGAGCTTGGAACTCCAACTCCCTATACGAAAACATGTTGGTTTATTAATGTATAATTAATTAATAATTAGCACAAATAACTTAAAAAATTAATTAATACAATTTTATAAAACAACTTTTATATACATATTTTTAAAAAAGATGCACCGTTTAGTAGTTTGAAAAGCATGCACCTGGTAAACTCTCCTAGCTCAGTGTGGAAAAAAATGGAGACACAACTACAAAAGCGCGTAGTAATTAAGCATTACTATGCGCTCACGCCCCCAGACAGTCGATATGTGTCAGTAGTACAGGATGGAACCCTGGACTTAGCTTAGGCCTCCTCTAAAAGGGTGAGTCAGCTAGCTCATAAATCTCCACATCAGTTTTTATATGATGTGGAAGAGAGAGAAGATAAGGAGAGAGAGAGTGCACTATCTCTTCTTCAAGAGCTAAGCTCCTAAACAAAATGTGAGAGGGGTTGTGGAAACCAAAGCATTTCGAACAATGTGCTATGAGACAATCTATTAAAAAAATAGACTTTTTGCTATCTCTTGTATGAGGTAGACAAGCATAAGTTAGTGCACTAGCTCAACCATTGAAGGAGGCCTTATGATTGCTCGAAATCAACTTAGCCAGGTGCATGCATGCACTGCACGGATGCACACACGCATGGCTCGCCGATGAATGAATGAATGAATGCATGGATGGATTCAGCAGGAGATGGAACAAGCTGTGCGTGGCGCTCTCAGTCTCAGGCCCAGCAACATTACTGCAGCCAGCTACTTTACCGAGCAGTGTACTCCCTCCGGTTTTTTAATATATCACGCGGTTGATTTTTTAAAGATATGTTTAACCATTTATCTTATTTAAAATATTTATGTAATTATTATTTAATTTGTTGTGACTTGATTTATCGTAAGTGTCCTTCAAACGTGACTTAAATTTTTTCACATTTGTATAAATTTATTGTATAATAAAACGAATAATTAAACGTTTGTTTAAAGTCAACAATATCGTATATTAAAAAAGATACAGTACTGCTAGCTCGAGGCATACACTAGGAGCTAGCTGGGGCCTGTCTCTAATATGATCCTTATTATATACTCCTTCGTTTTAAATATAAATATTTTTAACTATATACTCTCTCTAGTTTGTTTTGTTTGTTTGTTTTAAAATATAAGTATTTTTAACTACATACTCTCTCTAGTTTGTTTTGTTTAACGTTGGTTAGTTGATTTTTAAACTAACCAATGTCATATAAAATGAGAAGGAGAGTATAAATTAAAAATTTATATCGCAATACTATAAAGTATTTTTGAGATATTGATTTTGATACACTAAAGCTATAACATTTCCAGCCAATCACGGTGGTTGGGAGGAGAATCTAAGCAATTCAAAATTTGTCCACTGATATAACTATAAAGGATTTCTTTTCCTTCAATCTTATTATTTGCTAGATAACTTATAAATACTTATATGTTGGGATCGAGCAGTATCACTTACCGGTGGGCCCAACGCCTCGGCAGCAATATATGCATTATGACATTATGCAATCGATCGATCGATGGTCTGGCACTGTATTGGTTAATTTGCCATTCCGCCGCATGATTCCTCCGTACGCTCTTGTCCATGACCCATCAGCAATTTCTTATGTAGGGGTTTTATTATGTGGAGTTAATTTGATTTTGGTTGGTATGGTAGTTAGTACAGTGACCAAGTGAGGATTTCTTATTATCAAGTACTCGCCCCCATCCTAAAATATAATATACAACTTTTTTTCAAAGTTTCATAATATAAGATGATATGTATGCATGCATGCATTCAATTAACTATTATCTCCTTCTCTTTCAAATTTTTTTTAACCATCACTCTTAAAATCTCTAATATATCCCATTGAATGCATGCATTATACTCCCTCCATCTACTTTTGATAGTCATATTTCCAAATCTGAAAATTTTATTTTTGATAGTCATATTTCAATCCAACAACCTATCCTCTTAATGGCTTTCTCGGATTTAATGCGTGACTCTCCATTCTTCCACACAAGATTGGTTGCATGGGCATCGAGAAATGTAAATTTTAATGAATCGCTCGTTTACGAGGAATAACTAGTAGCATGTTTAAATGGATGATAAGTAGAATTACTTATACTTGGTTTGTATGCCAAGATGAAATATGATGATCAAAAGTAGATGGAGGGAGTAATATGCATAAAAGTGCATGAATGAGTTTTATATAAAAATAATGCCACTGGATTTGTGAATATTTGCGTAATATGATATACTTATTTTTTGCCAGCACGATATGATTAAAATCCCATAGTGAAGACTTAAAGAAATATAGGGATAAATAAATATTGATAGATATAAAAGAATGACATGAAGAAGGATATTCTTTTCTACGGCCCATATCGCTTGCACGGTCACGAAGATGCCCAAGCCGCATTTTTTCACTTTCAATCCACTGCAATTTTTGCAATAGGCAATAATGAAGAAATGATAGATGTACTATATAGAAAACTCTGAGCATCCATTCAGTGCTAATTGCTTACATCGTTGACTTTGAGAGATTGTAGAACCTTTGCTTTCTCATAAACTTCTCCCTGAAGGGTAAGATAGTTTAGAAACAGCGAAACTGAGCACATATGCCAAAAAAACTGCACATATAACGTTGTGTAATAATAACTAATAACATTACCACTGTCAGCCTTGGAATGAATCCACACTTTATGCTTTGCCGTAAGCGTTTGCATTCCTCCTAGAACAAGAAAAGCAACAGTGAATCAGGAAATGAACATCATGTGAACAAAAGAAAGCAGCAGATTTGCTTGTTGAGAGAATGCTTGTACACATAATCTAAAGTAACATGATCAGGTTGTGTCAAATTTATTACTAACAGTATACAAAGTGAAAGGAATAAAACTAGACACAGTTAGAAAAATATATGCTTGCAAGTGTTAACTCTACTAAGTTGCGGTAAACAGTAAGGCAGTAAGCAAACAGTAAAAGTGCCTGTGCTGAAAATGATAATACCTCAGTGAACTCTTGGTTTGAGGTTATATCAATAGTAATAACCTCTCTCTTGTCTAAGTTTAGAATCTCCAGTGTTATATCAGTCGACTTTTTCCCACATTTATATTGTTCTGGCGCTATTCCTGTCCCTGCACACAGATATGGGAAAGTCAGCATCATGAAGCTAAAACCAGCCAGATTAGCTTGAAAGTGTCTTATCTTACCAACAATTTGCACGAGCCGGTAGATGTCTTGCCTTTGACCTGTTCCAGATATTCTTATTCTCACAAATGACCCAAGAACTTTCTCATCAAATGTGTCAACTTCACTGATCAATTCTTCTAACAGGTTGCGACGCAGGTACATTAAACTGATGTTATGGTTATCTATTGCTGCGTAGTCGTCAAGGTTTGTTTGCAGAGCTTTCTGGTCATACTTGCGAGATTTTTTCCTTTTTTCTGAGCTCATCACCATTGATGCTTCACTGTTGCCATCAGCATCCAGACTAGGATCAGGGTCTACAACACCACCATGGTTGTCATCAATTTCAACTGGTGAGACCTCGCTCATGAGGAAATGGGATTCAAGAAGCTTCAGCATCTCAAAATGACCAACACGTGCTTTCCCAAAAAGGCTTTTGAGCATAGAATCACAAATTATCTGACTTTTCCTGCGAGGATCCCGGAGGTTTTCACGTTTAATATAATCAAGTAAAAGGGATTGGACTTCAAATTGGGACAGCACAGATTTGTCACCATTTTTCATATTTGCTACAAAATCCAAGAGCTCCTTCGAAGCCCAACTGGTCTCTTCAGCTGACGATGTAGATGTCCCTACGCTTTCAGATTCTCTTGGTCGATGGTCACTGCTCAAAGCACGCTTGGACAATTTTCTAACCTTTCTCCCTGTAGAACTCTTAGTATCACGGCCACCTGTCAGGCCTCGCTTTGTAGATTTCCTAGTGCTATCTTTAACTACAGAACTGTCATCATTAGCAGCTTGCTTTGATCGCTTCCTTCCTTTCCTCTTTGAATTGCCTTCTAGATGGCGCACAGATGAGCTGTCTGAATTACCCTCTTCTTCATCATTTGTATCATGTGGTTCACTGAGATCATTGTCACGAATAACCAAAGAAGAACCATTCTTTTGAGACTTGGCTGCTGATATTTCTTCAAACGTCAATGGTAATTTTGTTTTCAAATTCAACCAATAATCCTTGAACAAATACCACCAGCTTGTTTTGTCGTCAAAATCTACATCCTGTTAAATAAATTTGTACAAGTATACTAGGTTAACACTTTGACAAGGTATGGAGCAAAGCACAAAGGGAAATGAGAAGACAAATTAAGAATATTGATGTTGATTAATAAGTGAGTACTGAAATCAGTACAACTCTGTATCTCAATAATGATCATAGGTGTGTGCAACATAGACATAGCGCATAGAAGGTGTTGGTGGAAGTTTCCGTGTTTTTCCTGCGTTTTGCAATCCTCTGTTTTACACTTACATTCCTATCAAAATCCTACGTTTTTCATATTCCTACGTTTTCTCAATCCTGCGATTCAAAGGGGCCCTTAAAGTTTGACTTTACCCTTGTCCAAAACGATTAATATTATCAGCCCGGAGGGAGTACTCACGAACGTGTACCACACTCACACACCCGCAAATATACCTACAATACTACTCTTTTGCTAACTACTATTTTGCTCTTATGCCTATATATAATCGCAAAAATAAAAGAAAAACAAGAGATTAGTTATCCAAATTGTTCGTTTGTCTAGCTAAATGCAGAGGATCTGCTGGTTGAAGGTGACATCAATGCTATAGACAGCTATCACTAGATCCTGCGTATCAGCCTCATCCTCATCTGTACGTACTCTACGATTTTTGTTGAAAAATGAGATCTATCTACTATTACACTGAAAAAAAAGGATGTGCATACGAAGAGTATTTCATTATTCCACCAAACTAAGAATAATTATTGATTGAACACATGCATCCAGGCTCTGCTGTGTACATGCTCATCAGACCCCACCGGCAGTGCCCACAAAATCGACTCCATGCTGTCCTTTTCGATTTGGGGGGCCTATAGACCCACAAATTATTATCGCTTAATTTCATGGGACTTTGAGATTAGTGCCAAAAATTCAGATTAAATAAAGAACTATAATTAACACCCTCACCATGGATGAAAATGTTGGTAAAAGAATAAAAAAGTTAGTTTAATTTAGCTGTCTCGCATCAAAATTGCTTTGATTCATCTACATTTTAAAAAAAATTAAAATTATTTTATTTTGAACGGAATTAAGTTGTTTCCACCTGGTTTGGCTCGTTAGCTTGCTAAGAAAATGAAAAATATAACAAATCATAAAAAAAATGGAATTGAAGAAAGTCTTTCCACCAGTTGACAAACATTAAAGAAGTGAGCTGAAAACACAAGAAATTCCCTCAAATATACTCCCTTCGTCCCAATAAGATGGTTATTTTCGAAAGTCAAAGTATATCAAGAAAGATACCAAATAAATATTACATCCTCTATTAATGTAGGGAGAAAAATCTATACTCCTAATTTAAAAAGACTGAAGGCAGTGAATCTGTTACCCCACCTACTCCCATTACAATTTTGACATATATATTACCGCTCAAACTTCTTAATATTACAAAACACCTAAATCTAAATGGATAGCCACATATAAAATTAATGTGAGTAGCCAAATTTTGTTATAGGGAAAAATATGGGTAACATTTTTCATGGAAAATATGATTTATTTATTTTAGAAAATATTATGATATTTTTGTTATACGTAGCAAAGCATGAGCATTTAGCTAATGAGAAGAAGGGAGTACTAATGATTTGATGGCTAAAATGAGAAGAAAAAAATGTAGTGGTATTAAGATGTCGATAGGACCCTAAGTTTTATAAGATAAATAAAAAAACAAAAACCCACTTTTTTACTAGGACATGGGACTGCATTATACTCCGTCTGTTTCGTTTTATTTGACACCGTTGACTTTTTAGCATATGTTTGACCGCTCGTCTTATTCAAAAAATTTAAATAATTATTAATTCTTTTCCTATCATTTAATTCATTGTTAAATATATTTTTATGCATACATATAGTTTTACATATTTCACAAAAGTTTTTGAATAAGACGAACGGTTAAACATGTGCTAAAAAGTCAACGGTGTCAAATAAAACGAAACGGAGGGAGTATATCTTTGTGATCAATACTTCAACCAGCGTTAAAATGAAATTGTGTACGATGAGCGAACGAAACATGAGCTAATGGAAGCATCGATCGGTAGTAATGGTGAAGTTGTGGGTATATGACTCCATAGTCCATCCACCAGTGTTTAAATCCTAGAATTGATAAAATTTAGACTCATAAGTGTGTGTTTTCAACAGGGTTTATTATGATTAAGGATGTGCCGTCGCCTGTCGGTTTTCATATCTTAGGGCATGTGTATTAGGGGGTGCATCCAGGGAGTTGTGAGTGTAGCAGTATTACGTGTGTAATAATGTGTGCGCGTGTGACTGCCATATAATGAAAAAAAAAAGGTAATTAGCTTATATAGCCTATAAAAATATAAAATATAAAAGCGAGCTGAAAATTCGTCCGGTGATGCTGGGCCGGTGGGCCCTCCTCAGCGGTGACCAGTAGTACGGACGGAGAAGTCCGTGCAGCGGTCAAAGTCGCGTGGACACGTATCGCCGCTGCAGGTGCCTCTCGTTTGTCCCTCTCCGGCCCCTAGCTTAATTTCCCCTTTCTCTGCATCTCACAATAATAATTTTCTTGTGTAACCTCTTAAAAAAAATAATTTTCTTGTGTAATGGAAGCCAGCCTGCCTCTCCTAGTCCAACTCCAACCCCAAGCCCATGCGTGCGATTAAGACGTGACAACGACCCCTCTCAGATTACACCTACATGGGAATTATGAAATGCTGAATTTAAGCTTATAATCACATATTAGTTCTGTCTATAATTGATTGTAAGCCGCAAAAGTTATTAGCGTAAAGAATAATTTAGAAGAAAATTCTGTATAACTTAAAAATCAATGCTGATCGAAAAATAAACTATGATAAAAGAAAATCAAATTAATTAAACTCTAAAATTAAACTTTAGAATTTAAATTTTGGCTACTATTGATAAGTCGAAGAGCAAACGAAACGGTAGAGCTAGAATTTCACCATTCCCGACTCTTTTCGAAATTTACTTGAGGGTTTGACAGATGATATATGGAAATCTTACAAAGATTTTTAAAGTTGGTCTTAACCTTTGTTAGTCACTATGTGCTAAACTACTAACGTGATGTTTTTAAACAACTTCCAAACACAAATGCTAATATACATGCACATAATAATTCACCTCTCTACGAAGCATAGATGCACATGTCTCTATGAGTATTTCCAAGAGACTAAACAATTCACATTGTCGATAGACACGATATATATGTACCATTGAAAGAATATAACTAGCCTGAGATGCGAACGCTCGTGTTAATTAAGTCAGAGACTCAAACCCGATAGTACTTCATAAGTTTAGGTGTTCAATAATTAATTGTACAAGCAAGTTTGAAGGTGTGAAAAATAAGTTGAGGAAATAAATATATTCGATGCTTAGGACAAAGTCTCACCAAATTTTTAAATTTTGATCATAATACATATCAAAACATCATCAAGATTCATCTCTCGATCGAAGCAATCAAGCCGGTGCCAGTAAATTAGGAGGTTGATCTGGAATGTCACATGTTAATTGCATAAAGTAAATTAAAGTTTCTCTCGTTTGGATGTGGCAGTGACATATCTACTAGGTTCTACCTGAGAATCTCCCCAGGAGGATTGTTTGACATTGATGTCACAAAATATGTGAGGAAAAACAAACGTGTATAAAACGGCCGAGATGGACTGATGATCAAGTCCCAGCTCGACACGTGTTGATCCCTGGACGAGGCCACGTCAGGCTTAATTAGTGCCTTTGTGTGTATTTAATTTGCAATTGTTCATATCACTAGGTTTTACAGCTGTTTGAGAGCGCCACAAATATTTATTTGGACTGCAACTATGTGCTTGTTTCGCCTGCTACATGTAGTTCTCAGCGCGTGCGTGTGGTCAAAGGTATCACCTTTTATGTAGATTTCGGTGATTAAATGTTTTCTGCTTGTTTTAAGGAGAACCACTCAATTCAACCAGGTAGATCATGTGTCATGTGTGTGTGCCGAAATGTATACTCCCTCCGTACTCGTAAAGAAAGTCGTTTAGGACAATGTTTAAGTCAAACCTTGGAAATATAAATCATGAATAACTCTCAAGTTATTGAGTTTGAAAATGTAAAAAATATATGAATAGATTTGTCTTGAAAAATACTTATATAAAAGTTTACATATATCACTTTTTAATAAATATTTTTATAGAAACAAGAAGTCAAAGTTGTCAAAGTTGTGTTTTGGAGACCGTGTCACTGTCCAAAACGACTTCCTTTACAAGTATGGAGGGAGTATATAGTAATGTAATGTTCAGATTGCTTAGTCTAATTGGGTGTTTGTGCGAGGGAAGCATGACAAACCAAAAGAATTAAAAGTCTAATTGGGTGTTTGTGCTAGCTTAGTAGGAGTGACAGCTAGCTAGCAAATCTTCACAAACCAATTTTTTTTTCCCGATTACTCCGCAGACGCACATGTGCGCACACACCACTACATACACATGATAACATCACTCTCATGTACCTACGAATACATTTCTAACCCCACACTCAAAGAGATAAAAGCCAGTGACACATCCCTAATACCACTGAATTCATGTTAAAACCCCAATTGTGTGCGTAATATTTATAGACACCATAATTTAAATCCTAGTGGATTTATGCGCCTAGTACACCACATCACAAGCCATTTTATAATATGGAGAGCTTACATATTATAGAAAATCAATAATTTGAAGGCCCACATTTAAAATGACACACATAAATACAAAATTAGTCGATCATCCATATAACTAAATGCTCAAACCAATATACATGCATGTACATACCAAATGTGGGTGTATATGTCATATACACAGAAGCACTCAACTACCTTTTGGATCATATCATGTATTCATATATATTAGCCAACGACACTGCAACAATTAAACAAAAAAAAAATGCATGATGACATTAGTAGTACATTATCAGTTTATGATCAACTTCACAAACTAACCACCAAAACCTGTGAAGTATCCAGGAAACTCCCTCCCCAGAATGGAAACCCAGCATCTTGCCGGTGGATAATGCATCAGCACAATCTCTCCCCCACAATTTTCTATATACACATATTATATACATAAACATATATAAATACAAACATCTATATATGTGAAAAAAAAATTATTTTTATAGGAAATGGACACGTATTAGCCTCCAGCTGTCTCCCCGGCCCAACCCCATGCATGCACCATCATCAATTTCATCTTCCTCTCTCTCTCTCTCTCTTCCATCTCTCTATATATACACCTCCAAATCGCATCCAAGCATCAGCTCTCACTCTCGCACTAGCTCAGCTAGCTCGCCATTGAAGCATTCTTCGCAAGCAATCAAGCGATCGATCGAAGCTCATCGATCAGGTGGGCGGCGGCAATGGAGGTGGTGGTGATGCAGAACGGCGGCGGCGGGGAGATGGCGGGGCAGTACCGAGGGGTGAGGAAGAGGAAGTGGGGGAAGTGGGTGTCGGAGATCAGGGAGCCCGGGAAGAAGACGCGCATCTGGCTCGGGAGCTTCGAGTCGCCGGAGATGGCCGCCGTGGCGCACGACGTGGCCGCGCTCCGCCTCCGGGGGCGGGACGCGCGCCTCAACTTCCCGGCGATCGCCCACGCGCCCGGACACCGCCGAGCCCGGCGACGTCCGCGCCGCCGCGCTCGAGGCCGCCGCCCAGGTCCGCTTCACCCCCGACGCGGCGGAGACGACGCCGGACGACGATGCTGCTCCGCCGGCGAGGCTGAGGCGGCGGCAGCGGCGTGGGAGTGGGACGTGGTGGTGGGCGGCGGCGGCGACGAGCTGGAGGCCAAGTCGCCCAACATGTGGGCTGAGCTGGCGGAGGCCATGCTGATGGCCCCACCTGTCTGGGAGGGAGGAGGAGAGACGGACAATGACGAGTGGGCCCAGCAAGCGGCTTCCCTCTGGGACCCATCTGTCTGGGACTACTGATATATATTCACAGCCTTTTTGGTTTTTAGAGGTGTGAAACTATATTGAATTGATTTTTCTGAAACAATGCACAACATATAGGAAGTGTACTCTGAATTAGGATGTCTTGCAAATGCTGGAATAATTAACAATTTGCCACTCTTACAATTGATGAGAACAGATTTGCCACTGGGTTCACATGCCATAGATAACGAATGGTAAATATGTTATCATCACATCTTAAGAGTGGCAAATAGTTAAATTCCCCGTAAATGCAATATGCTAATGTGTTCTATCACTTCTGGCTAGTTTGTTATTACGGAGGTGTAGCTAGATAGCACATTCACTTGGGTGAAAGAAAGTATGGATGTAATTCTTCGATTGTTTTCTCAATAAGGATAAGAGAAAATTAAGTTTAAACTATAGGCAAATCCATAATTGAATTAAATGAAGATCACTCCTTACGCCTCATGCCCTCACCTGATTATGTACCAGTGGCTGAATACAAACCGTCTAGCCGGGTAGGTATATGGTTGTTCAAAGGAACCTTTGGAAGCTCTTTTAGATGATTGTTGTCATGCACAATTAGTTATAACTTAAAATATATCTATATAGAGACTCGTTCTTTTATATTTTTTTACCATAGATTTTTTATTTAAAAAAATATCGAGATGTTAGCGGATTAGAGCGACACTTCTTTAATTTCAGAATGGAAGAATTTTCAAGGATATTTATGGGAATTAATTAATTTATGTAAAAATCCAGTAAAATTTCTATATTCCAAAATCAACACAAATATTTGCTTCTAAGTAATGTATGTTTTGCTTCAATATACTCATGCATTAGGGCCCAAGTTGAAATGAATATAATCTTGACAATTTGTTTGCATTTTTATCCATAGACAAAGTATATACAAGGAGTATATATATTTCAGTACACCACAACACATTCCAAGGAAGACATTTACTTCTTTCGTCCCAAAATATAATAACTTCCGCACTAACATTTTCTTTCTGACCAATCACAACTCTTCACTATTAATTTTTTGGGTGAATAGCTAAAGTGGTCCTCCAAGTTTCATTTGAGACTCAGTTTAATCCTTGATGTTTCAATCTATCTATATTAGTCCTTCAAGTTTTCGTTTTAGTTCAAACTTATCCCTGAACCAACAACTCTCTTCATAAATGACACTTATATCCCTCATCATTCACATATATAAGAGAGAAATTGCATGCTTGAATTTTTTATAGATAATACATAGTATATTATGTAAAACAAAAAAAAATTATGTACTAGCAAGTGTATACGATAGCAATTGCTTAAATTTCATGTGCACATGTTGAAATAATGGGAAGTAGATATGTAATGTTGTTTATTCATGTTGGCTTTGTCTTTTCCAGTATATAGATGTATACAAACTAAGGGCAAAGATGATATTTTCTAATAGAAATATTGACTAGAAATAGCCATATGGCATATTAAGTGGACCTAAGAATGATTTTAAGCAAAAACAAATATTTGAAGGATCTATGTGGACAAAATGAAACGTGAAGGACCAAATTAAGTCTTCGCTGAAACTTGAGGGACTAAATTAGCTATTAACCCTAATTTTTTTTCACCTACCTCTACTTTCATCCTGTCACAATCTTCCCCCGTCTAATTCTACCCACTTTTTTAATAATCATGTTCAACTCTAAAAATTAGTCCTTACAGTTTGGGACGGAGGTAGTATCATCTATATATGCAAACAAATCGAATTAGCGACGGCGGCAAATTTAACTGATGCGTTGGTGTGTTAAACAAATTTATCCACTATTCAACATTGTAGCCTCCCTCATTAATTCAATTGAACGACGAAATTAATCATGGTAACGACATTTAATGGCATGTCACAATATTTAATTTCTAGGCGATTTTGTGAAAAATCTCGTATACGCACGCGTTCGTCCTTGCTCCACCTCATCATTTGAACCATTTTTTTGGCCACTGCGCCGTCAATTTCTTCTTATCACCAAATGGATCAAATGAAAATAGTGGATAAATTTGAACCTGGACAATGGATAAGAAATCATTAATTGGGTCATCGACCTATATATTCTCGCCACTACATGTGACTAGAATCTCTCAATATGGTGATCAATTGATCCGAAGTCCGTATTAGTTTGATTAATTAATTAACTATTCATCAATTTATAAGTTAATCTGATCGATCGATGCCCTTTGTCGATAATACGGGGTGTGAAGCTTCCTGATGATATCGGCACACTACAGTACATACCTCTGGTTAATTAAGCTAATTTAATGCTAATACGCCGTAAAAAATAAAATAAGTAAGAAAATAAAACCATGATGATAAAAAGCTAAAAATCAACTTTAAAATTAATTTTAAAAATTTTAAAATTTAGCTGCAACTGATAAGCCACCATGAAAATATTCCATAGTTTCGTACGAACTTTGTACGTCAGTGCAGTGTCGAGACCTTGTCAAACCCATGTGTGGTTATATAAAAAAACGTCCAGATTCAGGTCATGGAATCAGGCATGGAGATCGGCATGTCTCCCCATCCTGACAATTGCACTGCTGATTAATAATGGGATTAGCCTAAGGCATGCATGCACCTGGTTAATTAATTAATTAATTAATTAATTAAATTAATTAGTGTTGTCAGGATAGGGGACTAGCTAGGCAGTGTTCTACTGTGTGCAGGGATCTTAGTACAGGAGTATGCATGTTTAGGGCCATACATACATCAATCATTTGGGTGCCTGTTGGCTGCTTGATACTGTGCAGGTACGAGACTCTATTCCTTTTCCATCTGAGAATGTACTTCACAATGTATTATGCACAACCGATTGAATGAATGTTGTCTCCATATAGTGCAAACTGAAATTCTGTCTCCATATAGTGCAAACTGAAATTCTCTTCTGGATCAGTACAGGAATTCTCCATGTATATACAGCTAGACATGATTTTTTTTTCTTTTTCGGATTGCAAGGTCATGGGCGTTGTCAAGTTATCTGAATCAAATTAATGTTAGGTTTTGGCAATGAGCAGTGTACAAATTAGCACCCACTCTGGTTCATCAGTTCATGTTTTAACCTTTCTAATTCACTTCTTTGATCGCATATATGCACATAATATTTTCGCTGCTAATTTCTGTTATTTACAGCATCATGTCTTGCTGTACACAGCATCATGTCTTGCTGTACACCTTCTATTAATTGCCTTTTTATACTCACACTGTCATTAACACCCTTCACCCGTGACCGCCGTTGCAAGGCTGGGCGCCCTAATGAGGCCGGCGCCATCAACACATGGAAAGTCTGCCCATCCTCAACAAAATGAAACCCCTGACAAGGAGAATGATGCTTCCGCAGTCACACAACCCAGTTCACGAACCAACATAGGTACCATGTTTGTTTCCACAAATTTCTCGATATATACTCTATTAGCCATCATGTTTGTTTACAACAAAACAAGCTATGCTTGCTTTCCAGCTGCATATTTTTTTAGATTAACAAAATTTAGGCACCATGTTACATTCAGACATTTATTAATTATTCTTGACGCCATTTACCAGTTACACCGAATCCGCTTGGCAATGTGACAAATTTAAGTACCACAGAGCTTAAGAGGAAACGAAATACCAACTGGTACAGATCCTTGACTACGGAGCAAAGGGATGCGTATCTTCAGAGGAACCGTGAGTACAGGAAAAGGAAGAAGGAGGAGGCCAAGACAGCAAATGAGAAACCTTCTACAATATCAGGCTTGTTCTTAATATTTTTAAATCTTACTGTTCAATATAGGTTAATGTTTTAATATTCAGGATCTTACTAGCTTTATTTGTTTATGTATACAGTGCTTCAACCTCAGCAGCCCTTTGTTACACCTAGGCGCCTACCATTTACATGTGATGACTGCGACTTTTCCAATGAAACTTCTTCGCCAAGTGGACTAGCCACAGTTCAGCATCCCATTCATTTCGACATAAGTATAAACTTATATACTTGGCAATTCAACTAAGCCCACAAAACAGATATCATATATTGTTTGTTCAGTTCAACCAATTAGTTTTTCAGCTCTAAAAACTTGCAATCTATTGTTTTCTACATCTCCTCACAATTTACTTCTTTGTGGACAGATAATCGTGAGCCCATAAGTAGTCCTACAAGTTATCCAGTAGCTACACCCACTGGGGACATGGCTCCGCTTTGTGATGTTATAAATGTAAATACTGCTGGCCTTAAAAGAAAAAGAAATAACAACTGGTACAGTTCCTTGAGTACTGAGCAAAAGGAAGCTTATCTTCAAAGAAACCGCGAGTACAGAAAAAGGAAGAAGGAGGAGGCCAACAAAGCAAATCAGGAAGCAGCAACATGTACTACTGCAACAACACTGTTAGGTATGACTATTGGATTGTTTATAATAGTTCTTCTTATTTTATTTTTTCACCCTGAAATTATTAACTGCACAATCAATTGGCAGAACAAAGTGAATTGCAAGCATCACTCACAGATGTCAGTGGTAAGGCAGGACAATTTCGTCACGGTTTGCCAAATTTTGAACCTTCTGGATGTAATACTCCAGCACCTGCACTGTTAGGTACGAGTCTGTGATTATTTCGGACTGTTTTTATTAACTGCTCAATCAAGGACTGCCACCAAGTGATTTAGTTGCATCAAACGCAGATGTTAGTGCTAAGCCAGAGCTATTTCAACATGGCGAGCCAAATTTTGAATCTTCACCGGCTAATGTTTATGATGGCGATGATGATGATGACGACGACGAGAGCTTCTTGATGAGAGGGAGAGGTAGCACATCATATTTATTGGACTATATGCACCAGCCATGTACATGAGGCGTTTTCTAACTTGATCATGCATTCACTTCTCTGCAGATATTGAGTACCAAACAGTCCAAATTGGCGACCGTGGATGTTCAACCACGTTGTCTCAAGACAAGATCTATCAAAGCCTTCCTGCCAAGCCATCTGTTTTGAGGCGGGTGCCAAACTGCAAATATTGTGGGGCTAAGAGGTTCCAATATGAGACTCCTGCTTGGTGTTGCAGGAAGGGAAAAATAGTTCTAGCAACACATGATGTACCTGATGAGTTGCGCAGATTGTTTACAAGCCAACATGATGAAGATGCTAAATATTTCAGACAGCATATCCGTTATTTCAACAGTCATTTTGCTTTCACGTCATTGGGGGTTACACTTGACCAGAGGTATTGCAATGGCAGATCAGGGGTGTATACATTCCGTGCTCAAGGCCAGATGTATCATCGCATTGATCAGCTACAACCTGGTGGGAATGGACCACGTCATCTCCAACTATATTTTTATGATACGGATGAAAATCTAGCACATAGGGTTCTCCGCTCCCCTGATCTTGATATAAATATTGTCAGGAAGATTCTAACAATTCTAGCAAATAACCCATATGTGCATACTTTTCGAAGGATGGGGTCTGTTCCCGACCTTGATGAGTACAGGATTACTCTTAACACAAGCATTGTCCTTGATCAGCGAAGGTACAATGTTCCCACAGCCTCACAAGTAGCAGCTATATAGGTGGAAGGGAATAACCCACAGAATTGTTTTGATCGGAGTGTTGTTGTTTACGGAAGAGCAAACAAGCCAAGGTATATCAAGGCGTATACTGGCTGCTATGATCCATTGTCTTATCCGTTGTTTTTCCCGAATGGAGAGGTTGGTTGGAACAAATTCCTTCCCTATGATCAAGAACCATTCAATGAGCACCCCTATGAGAGCCAACATAATGATGGCGGCTATGTTCAACCGGAAGAAGGTACTACATGTGTACATATCTACTTTACAATTTATATTTCACGATGATTGACTGGTTCTTTTTATTTGTCACAGATGATGACAATGCGAACCCTTCTGGTTCATATGTCTCGGCGCGGGAGTATTATTGCTACAAGCTACAGATGCGTCCTGGGAAATTCAATGTACTTTTCTATGGAGGAAGACTCTTCCAACAGTATATAGTGGACATGTACATCAAGATCGAAGGGATGAGATTGGATTTCTTCCTAAGAAAGGAGACTCAGAACCTCATTCGCGCTGACCTGTACCAAGGGGTTGTTGACACAATTGCATCAGGTGAGACACGTGCAGCAATGGCGGGTAAGAGGATTGTTCCCCCGGCTACATTTACTGGTGGAGACCGTGACATGCAGCGGAGATTTCTTGATGCAATGTGCTTAGTGCAACACTTTGGAAAGCCAGATCTATTTTTGACAATGACATGCAACCCATACTGGGAGGAGATAACTGCTCAGCTAGCTCCTGGACAAACCCCGCAGGATAGGCCAGACTTGGTTGCCCGAGTATTCAGAGCCAAATTGAGGGAAATTAAAAATCTTCTCATTAAGGAGCAATATTTTGGAGAGGTTGCAGCGTATCTGCATATCACGGAATTCCAGAAGAGGGGCCTCCCGCATGAGCATTTCCTATTGATTATGAAGTCTGGCCACAAGTTCACATCGCCGGATCAATATGACACAATTATCAGTGCTGAACTCCCTGATGAGGCCAGGTTTCGTGAGTTGCATAGGCTGGTTGTCAAACACATGCTCCATGGCCCGTGTGGGAAACTCAGGAAAGATTGTGGTTGCATGGTAGATGGAAAATGCAGGTTTCATTACCCAAGACAGTTTTGTGATCAAACACAACAAGGAAGTGACTCCTATCCCATCTACAAGAGGAGGGACAATGGCAAAGGAGTCAGGGTTAGGAATGTTGATTTGGACAATAGGTGGGTAGTACCGCACAACCCTGGTCTTCTAATGAGATTTAATTGCCATATTAATGTTGAGGTCTGCTCCAGCATCAAGGCTGTCAAGTATTTGTTCAAGTACATCTGCAAAGGCCATGATCGCATATCTTTCTCAGTTGACACTACCAGCACAGAAGTAGAGGTGGATGAGATTCGTCAGTTCAGAGAAGCGAGGTTTGTAGGACCATCAGAGGCCGCGTGGAGGCTCTACCACTTTGATCTGTTTGATATGTCTCCTCCCGTGCTGCAGCTCCAGGTACATTTGCCCAACATGCAAACGGTTGCTTTTAGGGGAGCAGATAACCTGCAAGATGTGGTGGCACATGAGTCAGCATCACGGACCATGCTAACAGAGTTTTTTAGGATGAACCGGGAGAATAGCGACGCAAGAAAGTATCTTTACAGGGAGTTCCCTGAATACTTTGTGTGGCGGAGATCTCACAAGATATGGACCGGTCGGGATCAAAGAACACAGATATGGACCGGCCACGATCCAACAAGTTCAAGATGTCTGCTGCCATGGGGAGTGATGCGAAAAGTCGGGTCACGGGAGAGGACAACCACAACACCACTAACAAAGTCAATGAACAGGTAAAGGAACCAACAGAGAACATGGACTCCATACATTACGTTGAAGCTCCTATACATCCAAACATAAAGATGGAGCACCATCAATACATCAAACAACAGAGACCCGTCAGCATCTTTTTTGACTATATACGCGATACCTACCATCTTGTTGAGAGTGATAGGGAAAAATTCAAGGACAAGTAATAATATATAAGTTATACCAAGAAAATAATACCCTTTCAGTTTATAAATATTAGTGAGATATATGGTCGCTGTAAGTACCAATAAAGAAGTCTTAGTTTTGTTAAGTGTTGTCTGTACCAATAAAGCAGTCTTTTCTATGTGGAACGCATTATTTTTAAGACATATAATTTTAATTTACCATGTGCAAATGGTTTGACAAAAATTGTATATTCCAATCTGTACTTTCTAAATTATGATCTTGTTCTTCCATAATCAGGCAATATCGACAGGAATTCAAGAATATAAAGACCTCATGAAATTGCCCCATGGGACAATCACTGGTATGCACATGCTGATGGTCAAAAAGAAAGTTTATTATTACATTGCTTATTAATTCAATTTTTTTGCAGATTTTGTTGGGGTCGTAGCTAATGTAGGGCCGAGGGACATCAGTCTGGATAGGCCTACAAGCATGAGAGATGTAGCGCTACTAGACATCCGGTAGAACAGATGCTTAAACAAAATATTCTTTACCCATATATTTTAACAAATTCATACTTAAACCACAATCTTATTGCACTTTGTAGCCATGTTATTGGATTTCTCTTGATGCTTGATGACAAAGGAGATTACTACCGAGATCTGCTAATGAGAGCAGAAGTAGAAAGATCAATCGTTATTGCAAAATATGTAGAGGTTGACCATCACATGAGTACGTACATGTCTATACACATATATCTTAATTACATATATTTATTCTATAAAATGCTTCATAGATCATCTATACCCGATTTTCAGAAAGTCTGGTCAGTACGACCAATACAACCATTACCGTTGCGCTATGGCCAGACAGTGGGATGTATGGTCCTCTTCTAGGTACATACACGTATTTCATTTCTGCTGTTTCAATGTATAAACTAACATAATACTAAATGCATCATATTATATACATGTGCATCCAGGTGTTCGAGAAGACCTAATAAACGATATCTTCCTCCACGATCAGGTGAAAATTGCCTTAAGATGCAGGGCAATCAATCTTGAACCGAGCGACACTGACACTACCTCATCTCCTGAGAGGGACTGATCTGAAAGTGAACGTCAGATCGATGATGACAAATAAATAATTCATTTTTTTTTTTTGCATTTGGTTGTCATGTAATAAATAAACAATTAAGGTTTATTCATGAATTATCAATGTATTGCTTACAATAATGTTATTTTTACCTGGTTCCTACTATGATTTTGTAATAATGTATCAGTAAATTATCAACAATAACCGTATTTTTTAATGATTGTATTTAAATTAACACAGGAACGTGCCTTGCACGTGCACACTTACTAGTAACTTAAAATATATCTATATATAGACTCGTTCTTTTATATTATTTTACCATAGATTTTTATTTGAAAAAAATATCGAGATGTTAGCGGATTAGAGTGACACTTCTTTAATTTCAGAATGGAGGAATTGTCAAGGATATTTATGGGAGTTAATTAATTTATGTAAAAATCTAGTAAAATTTCTATATTCCAAAATTGACACACATATTTGCTACTAAGTAATGTATGTTTTGCTTCAATATACATATTTGAAATGACTATAATCTTGCAATTTGTTTGCATTTTTATCCATAGACAAAGTATATGTGTATATACAAGGAGTATATATTTCAGTACACCACAACACATTCAAAGGAAGACATTTACTTCTTTTATCCTAAAATATAACAACTTTCGCACTAACATTTTTTTTCCTAACCAATCACAACTCTTCACTATTTAATTTGTTTCACCTACCTCCACTTTCATCCTATTACAATCTTTCCCCCGTTTAATTCTACATACTTTTTAAATAATCATGTTCAAATCTAAAAATTAATCCTTATAGTTTAGGACTATAAGACGGAGGTAGTATCATGTATGCAAACAAATCGAATTAGCGATGGCGGCAAATTTAACTGATGCGTGGGTGTGTTAAACAAATTTATCCACTATTCAAAATTGTAGCCTTCTTCATTTCAATTGAACGACGAAATTAATCATGGTAACAACATTTAATGGCATGTCACATTTAATTTCTAGGCGATTTTGTGAAAAATCTCGTATATGCAAGCGTGACCGTCCTTGCTCCACCCTCATCATTTGAACCATTTTTTTCGCTATTGCCATAATTTTTTTCTTATCTCTGTACCCATCCAAATGGATCAAATGAAAATAGTGGATAAATTTAAACCTGGACAATGGATAAGAAATCATTAATTGGGTCATCGACCTATATATTCTCGCCACTACATGCGACTAGAATCTCTCAATATGGTGATCAGTTGATCCGAAGTCCGTATTAGTTTGATTAATTAACTATTCATCAATTTATAAGTTAATCTGATCGATCGATGCCCTTTGTCGATAATAGGGGGTGTGAAGCTTCCTGATGATATCGGCACACTACAGTACATATCTCTGGTTAATTAAGCTAATGCTAATACGCCGTAAAAAATAAAATAAGTAAGAAAATAAAATCATGATGATAAAAAACTAAAAATCAACTTTAAAATTAATTTTAAGAATTTTAAAATTTAGCTGCAACTGATAAGCCACCATGAAAATATTCCATAGTTTCGTACGAACTTTGTACGTCAGTGCAGTGTCGAGACCTGGTCAAACCCATGTGTGGTTATATAAAAAAACGTCCAGATTCAGGTCATGGAATCAGGCATGGAGATCGGCATGTCTCCCCATCCTGACAATTGCACTGCTGATTAATAATGGGATTAGCCTAAGGCATGCATGCACCTGGTTAATTAATTAATTAATTAATTAAATTAAATTAATTAGTGTTGTCAGGATAGGGGACTAGCTAGGCAGTGTTCTACTGTGTGCAGGGATCTTAGTACAGGAGTATGCATGTTTAGGGCCATACATACATCAATCATTTGGGTGCCTGTTGGCTGCTTGATACTGTTCTGTTTGGTAGCAAGGGAAGCTAACTGAAAGAGTAATTTTTATGGTGGCATGCACATGATGCAGTTCAGGTTTTCTTTTTCTTTTTCTTTTTGGGTGCTTCTTATATATGCTGGTTATGGATCTTGTTTGATCCTCTATACTCTTGTTTAGGTACGGGCATGCACATATATACATGTCCAGTAAGTCAGCAACATATATAAGTCTCCTCCTAAATGAAGGAATTTTAGAGGATTTTTACAAAAAGAAAAGAACATATTTCTATAAAAGTTCAGTAAAATTCATGTATTTTAAAGAAGCCATGTTTGATATAGATTATTGAGTGAATTATTGTCATGTATTATCTACATCGTCAAAAAGATGAATTAAATATCTCTTACACAATAAACTTAACAAACAACTTAGAATAAGTGGACAAACAATAATTAATTTTTTTCTTTTTTTAAAAAAAACATATTTTTAAGTTGCATGTAGCAAATAGTCTAATAAATTAGCTGAAAAGAATAGTACCTTAAGTTTCGTTATCACATCATTGTACAAGTTCTATATATGTATGCTCATTAATATTAAGTGGAAGGGAAAAAAAACTTCATGCTCTATCATTTCCATGGATCAACATTAAACATTTATCTGATGTGTAGTACTCCAGATTCAGAGTGACAAGGACGAAAGTTACAACTCAGGGGAAAAAAAACAAAGAAAATGAGAGGAATTAATGGTGGTAGATAATAATGTATCCCCGATTTATTTGCATGGGCGACCGCAGGGCCTTGCAGCCATGTGTCAGCGAGCAACTGGAGACTGCATTTAAACAGCATGGGTTTTACTGCTGTCATGCCTCACATTCACATATGCCAACTCGGCAACTTGTACGGCATTCATGCAGGGGAAGAGCTAGAGCAAAATGACAGGATTTCACTCACTTGTTTTATTCTGATTTAAATCAAACATAGTTTGATATGGGTATTTAAGTTTGGACTGACGGGTATTTGTATATGATGAAAATAGATAAACTATAGAAAAAAAATTTAAACCAGGTTCCTGGGCACTCCTTAGATATAAGTAGCTCTGCCCCTGCGTTCCTGCAATATTTCTTTTAAGTAAATACAAGGCGTATTTGTAATACCTTTTTAAGTAAATGTAGGACAATTTTATATCTTGGTACTCCCTCCATTTCACAAAAGATTGTTGTGCTAGCAAAGTCAGATAAAATAAGAGGATGCAGAAAATGATATGGACCGTGTTTAGTTGTTTTGGAAAAAAAAAATTTTGACGTATACGGACACACATTTGAAGTATTAAACATATACTAATAACAAAACAAATTACAGATTCCGCCTGTAAATTGCGAGACGAATCTATTAAGTCTGATTAATCCGTCATTAGCTAATATTTACTGCAGCACCATATTGTCAAATCATGGCACAATTAGGCTCAAAAGATTCTCTCGCAATTTACATACAAACTGTGCAATTGTTTTTTTCGTTCACATTTAATGCTCCATGCATATGTCCAAACATTTGATGTGACGGAAAAGTTGAAAGTTTGAAGTGAGTTAAACACAGCCATGGTTACCATAGTTTACCCCAAACGGTGTCCCACAGTTGTCATTAACTGTGTGATTAAGAGCTTTGAACCCCTTCTCTGTTTCTGAGCACTGACATCCCCAATGCAAATTAATGAACACTGGTGGAGAAATGCTTTTTAGTCACGGTTCGCAACCCCCTGTAGTCCCGGTTTTCAAATACCCGGGACTAAAAATAGATCTTTTGTTCCTGGTTGGTGTACCAACCGGGACTAAAGAGAGGGTAACATCTCAAATCTACATCACAAATCAAAGTTACTTATACACACAAATAAATACATCACAAATCAAATACATCACAATATCCTAAGAAATTACTCAAATACATCACAGATCCAAACAATGAATCACAAATTTGTAACTTCTCAGTCAAATACATCTCAGTGAATCATCACAAATTAAAAAAACAAAGAATGCCGCTGCCGCCGCCGGTCGCCACGAACGACGGGCGCGGCCCCGCCGCCCGCCACGCCCGCGCCCGCCGCGGCCACGGCCCGCCGCCCTCCGCCGGCGCCGCAATGCGCGACCATGCGCCGGCCGGCCCGCCAGATGGGAAGGGGAGGCCGGCCGGGAAGGGGAGGAGGAAGGGGAGAGAAGGGGGAGGAGAGGAGGAAGGGAGGAGTTGAGAGGAGAGGATAGATTTGAGGAGAGGGGGTGAGATTCGATCTGTTAAGTTGTAACTGTGGAGGAGAGGATAAGGGATAGGGATTATATACTACGTGTTTAATTTTTAGTCCCGTTGTTTCATCAATCGGGACTAAAGATCATCTTGATCTTTAGTCCCGGTTGGTAGTACCAACCGTGACTAAAGTGGTGATCTTTAGTCCCGGTTATTGACACCAACCGGGACTAAAGATCCTCGGTCCCCTCTTTAGTCCCGGTTGGTGAAGATCAAAATTTTATAACCGGGACTAAAAACAATCTTTACTCCCGTTTTTTTAGATCCGGGACTATTGTGGATTTGCCGGACCGACCAAAGATGGTTTCTCCCACAGTGGAATGTTAGGAAGGTCATATCACCTATAGAAATTGCATTGGAATGTAGAAGGGGAAATTGCAAAAAACCACCTAAATGACACCTTGAGTTTAAGATTCACCCCCATAAAATGATTTGTTGCAAATTCTCACTCCTAATTTACCCACTCGTGTCATTCATAGGTTGGCGACCACAAGAATTGGGGAATCTGTTTAATGCCAATATTGATATGATTCTTTAGTGGAATTGGTTAAGGAAATAAAGTTGATTGGTAGATAGAAGTTTATCCAGATCAGCTGAATTCAAAGAGGAATCGTGAAACACGACAGTATAGTTTCATATTTTTAAGTATATTTCTAAAATAGACAGGATTAATTATTTTCCTTCTCTTCTTAGGAGTCTTATCTCATGTTCGATCAGGACTTGTATCAACCCAGAGTATAAATATATACACCAGGTCTTTATAATATATCTCCACAAATCAATTACAAATACTTTTGACGCATCGCCACCCTTTATTCTGGCAAGTTCTTAGTTTCGAGTTTGGCTACATCAGTTTCGATCCCCGACGAGGAAGTGAGTTCCGTCAACTTCGCAGTAGAACTTTCTCGGTTAGGTTCGAATTCTATTCAAGTTGATGCAACCGTTGCCTATCAGATATGTTGACTCTATCTTTAACTGCATCCATGTTTAGAGTCGTGTCGGCTTAGTTAGGACTTTCTCGGTTAGGTCTGATATTCTGACTAAGTTGGTATTTCTCTAATCGTACTAATGTTTTAGACAGATTTGTTTAATCCATCACGTTTGTGTAGGTCAATTGGCTAAACAGGTTTGTCTTTTTATCTTTAATCTTTACTGCCTCAGTTAGATCCGATCTATTAGATTGCTGTAAATAAGTTTAAATCTAATAGGCTGATAGATTTTATACAATTTTATACAACGTTTATCGGAGTACTGGCCAATGAGTTATCATTATTGTGGGTTTCAGTTATCAGATGTATCAGTTGATTAGCCGATATACATTTTAATTAGAGAAAATCCCTTGCGTACCCTGAAAGTTCACCTAATCCTTCTGTACCCTGAATTTTGTTCAATCCCTTACGTACCCCTGAATTAGTTTGGATCCCTTCCATGCCCTTTCCGCTAGTTGACTGTTAGTTGACCGTTAAATTCTTATGAAAAAGTCAATTTTGCCCTTTGGTATAAAAAAGCATATAAATTAATAGAGTATATTTTTGGAGCATAGAAATTTGTTATATGATATTATTATGTTTATGAGATAGTTTATGTACCATATTATTTGCGATAAATATACTTTTAGATATGACATAAAAATTAATACTTATTTATTAGTTATTAAAAGATTTTTTTAGCATATGTGTTCTGATGTAATAAACAAATTTGTTGTATTACTATGAAACAACATACTACATAAAAGAACTTTTAACAACTAATAAATAAGTATTAACTTTTTATATCATATGTAAAAAAGTAAATTGTGTCACAAATAATATGGTGCATCACATACTCATGTATAATAGTCTCATCCAATAAATTTTACATTCAACAATATACTTCATTAATTTATTATGTTTCTTCATAGCAAAGGCAAAATAGACTTTTCAAAAGAATTTAACAGTGCAACTAACGGTCAACTAGCGGAAAGGGCATGGAAGGGATCCAAACTAAAATTCAGAGGTATGCAAGGGATTGAGCAAAATTTAGGGGTATAGAAGGGATTAGGTGAACTTTCATGGGTACATAGGGGATTTTCTCTTTAATTTACTTACGTCCGAAATCCAGCCACTGTGTATGCTTTAACCATCGGATTTACAGTATCACAATATATTTGTTTTGGCTGATTGGTTTACATTATATTATCTCGTTGCAATCTCTGAGTTACATTGGTTCATAATGTATAGTTGTTTTAGCCTATGTTAACTATATTATTAGTTAAAAATTATAGTATTATATGTGTTATGACATGTAAAGAACCCCGGTAATTTTCGTTCTGGGTTCGTCACTGGCAACCCTGCGTTTGGGAAGTTTTCGGATTTCAGCAAGGGAAAGCTTGGTTGGAATTTTTTTTAGAAATTTTTTGAAATGGAATTGGACTCGGTTTTTTTCATGAAAACAAAAACGGATGCAGTGGACACTATATGTCGGAAATGAATTTGGATTTTTTTTCCCGAAGAATATGTGAACAGACAAAGTGATATGTGAGCCGTGATGATCCTCATGATATAAAGTGATATAAAGTGGTATTGTTAATTGCTAAAAATTGAAATTTTTATTTGTTGTTTCAGAAAAAAAATAGAAGCTCAATTTGAGGGTTTTTTTTATTATAATAAATATTTGTTATCGTATTCGCTCCATTTTTATTTCGGGGTTTTCGATTCCGATTTAGAAAACACCACAAAAAAAACAATACGTTCATTTTTTTATCCGTTTTCATCCCTGCAGTCCAATGGATATATACGACTACTGCTCCCTCCTTTGACGTACACACGACGTAGTGAGGGAGTACTACGTAAATACGTTGTTGTACGTAGGCATACTATAATCGCGTTTATTATTGAATTTACAACATTCTCTCCTTAGAAAAGAAGCAACGAAAAAAAATTGTTTTCAGCATGCACTGTCTTCTGACATGCATCTCATTTTGCATTTGGCATCTGATGTCTACATAATGACACTGAATTCTCTCTTACATGCATGTTTGGGCTGTATGAGAAATGATATATTGAACGAATTAGTGACAAAAACAAAAAAAAAAAATCTCAAAATTAATAACTGAGACCCCTAAAATAGGGCACCTGGGAAGGAAGCAGGAAATTCATCCACATAACACACAGAGACAAGCTAACCAGGAACAAAATCTCCCCCAAATATGTTAATCTTTGCCTGCTGGAAGAGACAGAGACATCATGAGCACACCTCTCCAGCATAATTAAATCATCTAATCTTCTCTCCCGACAAAGCAAAATGCGGTCTCCATCGATCAGTGCAGCATGAGGACGACACAAATTAACAAAGCTAATTATTTAATTAGCCTACACTAATCGTCCTTGTGGCTCTAACTAAACAAAGATTAGCGATCATAATCTTGAGATCGCCGTGCTTAGCTGGCCGAGATTCTGCAAAAGATACCTAAGCTAGATATAAATCGTTTTTTGTTGGAGTACAGACATGAAAGAAAGAGAGAGAAATTTAAAAGGAATTCGGAAAAGTGAATAGAAAGAAGTTAAAGAGAGACGAGGTCAATGGGAGATCAGAATCAGAATGTTGCCTTTCTGGAATTTTATTTAACTCTGCATCTAACGTCAGTAGGAGGACACGTGTCAGGAAACATCATCCTCTTGTTCTTCTTCCTCGTGCTAATCCTTAATTTGTTAATTGCTGTGCCCTGTGAGGTGAAAAAGATGATTGAAAAAGATGCTTGTTTTTCAGGTGAGATCACATGATTGTGACATTGAGACACACATGATGGAGTATATAATATGGATATACGTGTGTGATTTGGTTGGTTCAACTCTTTGATAACTTGTTTGTTTGACAGTAGAGTTAGTGGTTACTGTGGTCGGCCGGGAGAGAGCCTAGTATAAGCCAGCCATGGGCCGCATATTGGGCCATTGGACAGGAGGCTTGCTTAGTGATTATTTTCGTGGGCCTCCGTTATATATTCATGGAATAAGTTCACTTTGGATCCCTCTATTTGACCCCAGTCCGATTTCGCCCCTTTACCGCAAAACCGGGTATGACCCGTCCCTCAACTTACAAAAACCGGAAAAACGTGGTCCCTCGGTGGTTTTGGCTGACGTGGCACCTACGTGGCTTGTTTTGAGTAGGTCTCCGTCTCACGTGGCATTGACGTGGCGCTTACGTGACAATTATATCTCGGAAAAATAATAAAAAGCGTGGCCCCACATGTCAGCTGCACACAAAAAGTAATTTTAAAATGGTGGGGGCCAGATGGGCCCCACATGTCAGCCTCACTCCGCTCTTCTTCCCTCTCCCTTCTCTCTATTCTTCCCTTTCCCCCCTCTCTCTCTCTCCTTCCCAGGCAGCGAACGGCGCGGGTGGACGGCGGAGCAGGCGAGCTCCAGTGGTAGCGGCGGGCGTGGTCGGCGCCGCTCCCCGACCGGAGCGCCGCCGGTCCGCATGAAGGCAAGCAGCGTGGCGGCACCCTGGAAGATGGCGATGAGGACGGCGAGGAGAGGAGAGCCGAGAGGGGGAAGGGAACGACGGGGAGGAGGACTTCCTTGCCGGATCCGCTTGGGGCGCCGCCGCCGGCGGTCGTCGCGCCACCGGTCCGCGTGAAGGCGAGCAGCGCGGCGGCACCCTGGAAGATGGCGATGAGGACGACGAGGAGAGGATAGCCGAGAGGGGAAAGGGAACGACGAGGTGGAGGACTCCTTGTCGGGTCCGCTCGGGGCGCCGCCGCGGCGGCGGCGGCGGCCGTCGCGCCGCCTTCTTCTTCCTGGCGTAGTGCTCACTGCTGGGGAGCCCCCCGGAATCCGACGCCATCGACACCGCCATCCCTCTCGCCGCCGCCGACCACCCGGATGCCCTCCTCTCCCGCCGGCACCGCTCCCTCCTCTCTCGCCGCCGATGCTACGCCGCGCGCTGTTCCCTCCTCTCCGCCTGCCGCGCGTCGCTCCCTCTTCTCCGCGGCGGCCATCGTGGAGAAAGGCAGCGGACGGCTAGGCAAGCCGCGCAAGAGAGAGATGGCCGCCGCCACCCCACGCGCTCGCCGCGCTGTCGCCCGCCGCCCAGCCATGCGCTGTCCGTCGCCACGCCGCCCGCCTTTGCCCGCCGTGCTGGACGCCGCTCGGCGAGAGGAGGGTGCAGAGAGATGGGGAGAGCCGTAGAGAGGATGAAGAAGAGGATTGGATTTGATCATTTGAGAATGACATGTGGGGCCCACGTTGGCCCCACCATATTTATTTTTTTTGTGTAGCTGACATGTGGGACCCACCATTTTTAAATTATTTTTCCTGTGGCTGACATGTGGGCCCACAATTTTTATTATTTTTCTGAGATATAATTGTCACGTCAGCGCCACATCAATGCCACGTGGGACGGAGAACTAGTCAAACAAGCCATGTAGGTGCCATGTCAGCCAGAACCACCTTCAAAACCGTCGAGGGACCTCGTTTGCCCGGTTTTCGGAAGTTGGGAGACGGGTCGTACCCAGTTTTGCGGTCAAGGGACGAAAATCGGACTGGGTGACAAATAGAGGGACCCAAAGTGAACTTATTCCTATATTCATTGACCGGTGATCTTTGATGGATCATGTTACAAGATACCAAATGATCAATATCATGGTGGAGAACATGTTAGTGAATACAAAAATACTATACACACGACTGTGACGTATGACTCTTGTCTGACCAGCTCTTAGCTGCTAATTGCCCTGGCCCACATGATGAGAAGCTGGTCTGCGTGGAGCAAAACGATTGGCAGGTGAGGTTGGGTCGGATGGGAGTCTGACGAGGGAGTCGGACGTATAGCAGTGCTGTAGTGAATAAATCCAACATTAGACACTATCTTTTAGCAGTAGTATTGGCGTGTAATCCTTAAACATATACTTTTTTTAATATACAATGCCCTTGATTTTTTAAAGATACGTTTAATCATTCATCTTATTTAAACTTATTTATTTTATTGTGACTTTTTAAGCGTGACTTATTTTTTTTATATTTACGTAAAAATTTTAAATAATACAAATGGTCAGTCAAAAAATAAACGATATCATATATTAAAAAATAGAGATGGTATATATCATGGTTCTCAACCTGTATAGTGGCTTATTACTTAGATACTTCTAAACATTATTATTATTGTAGACAAGTGGTGATGAATCTCAATCGGTTGGATCCGGCCGGCGGTAGGGTCAGCGTGGGGAAAGAGCCAGTAAGAGATCGATGGATCGATGATGAAGGGTGCAAGAGTTCGAATTCGGGTTGCGCTTCAAGATAGAGTGTGGTTTTTTTTGTGTGGCAGGGCTCATCTGGCAAGTGGAAATAGAGCTTAGTTTTTCTTTCTGTTTCTTTTTTCCTTTCTGTTGTTCCTTTGTTATGAGATCTGGAACTTATTATCCAAAAATGTGGCGTCCAACTTCAAGTAAGAAATTTAGTGAAGTCTTGCTGTTGCTGGTAAGGATTTGCCTCAATGTTCAAAGACTTCAATATACTACATCGGTCGAATTTACACAAGTTAATTGGATTTTGACATATCTTACATTTACAAATTGAGGGATACAGTGCTACTAGCCTCTCATTGCCAGCCCCTATATTAGGCCTGTTCGGCTGCTTTGTACCGCCGCTGCGCTGCCACAGCCGGAAGAAACAACACACTGTGCTTGTTGGCTGCACCACAGTGAAAATAATGGCAGCCGAACAGAGCCATTTCATCCTACAAATATACATGCATAAATGCATAGTACATGCATATACAAAAATATTACTGTCAAAAAAATTACCAAACCAAAGAGGCTGCATATCTACAGGCTTATCATGCCATCAGTGCTAATCAGCTACATATCATCTCCCATCCATCGTCAGCTTAGTTAATCCATCTAATTAACTCCTAATAATTATGGTTAGTCAGTTGACAATTTTGTCACTAATTAATCTCAGCAGTTCAAAAACCTCTTGAGGTCGACGACCATGACGGTGACGTCATCCCTGCTCCCCCCCGGCGGCGACAACGACGACGACAGGTCGTGATCATCCTTCACGGCTACCGCCGGGTGCACGTGCGCCGGCTTCCTTCGTGACGAGGAGAAGCCAACGACGGCGGCGCCGGTGGCCGGCGACGACAGCGCGGGCAATGGGGAGCAGCAGAGCATGGACGCCATGACGACGGCCAGCTTACGGCGGCGAGAAGTTAAGCCGGCGACGGCGGCGGCGGCCAAGTAGCACTGGAGTACGACGATGGTGCACAAGCACAAGAACAGCATATATATATATATTGGTATACAAATCGATCGCCGATTCGCCGGCGACGTACGGATCGCCGGAGCTAGAGGCCGCAGGGGAGATCAGTGTGCGTTGGAGACGATCGAGCAAGGAAGCTAGGTTAATTATATATACATCACATGTAGGGAATCGGGAAGGGATGACGAAGGCGAGGAGGAAGAAGGAGTCGCTGATGCTGACCGGTCAATGCAGTGACCAAATCATCTACAGAGATAGAAGTAATATAGGAGTATTTGTATACAAATAGATAAGTAATAAATGGTTTAAACGGAAGGTATCTTGGTTTTACTTAATCCGAACGGCGCAACCAGTATTGAGCCGAGTCCATATAGCTTTGACAAAGTTATACGTACTGTATCACATTTAATGACACATGTAGCCATGCAGTACTAGTATTTTGTAATACTCCGGTATATTCTTGAGATAGATAGATATAATAATATAATATCTCGATTTAATTTATACCAGGCCTGCTGCATGCGTGTAAATTAATAATAACTCTGCAAGGATCATACGAACATAAAAAGTAAATAAACTTTACTTCCTCGTATTACTTCACGGAAATAATAGCCTAGTTCTTTTCTCCAACTTCAAACTTCAACTTTCTCGCTTTTCAAACTGTTAAACGATGCGTTTTTTATAAAAATTTCTATATACAAGTTGTTTAAAAATTCAAATAAATTCCTTTTTCAATTTTATAATTATTAATACTTAATTAATTATATGCTAATGACTTTTCTTATTTTGCATGCGCTAAAAATTTCAATCCAAACAAGCCAATCGAACGCAGCGTCAGCTTACGTTCATTTTATCCTGCCAAGTACTTCAAACAGCTCATTTTACAACCTAAATGGTTTATATTTCTCATTATGTGGAATATGTTCTCATTTCAAATTTTTAAAACCATGTTTGACAATATAAACTGTATTACAGAAATATTTACGATTTTTTTTCTTGACAGTTTATTTACTGTTTAAAATCTGCTATTTAAATCAATCATAGATGCGGTGTCCAACATATATATATGCAAACAGGAGTAATTTCAAAGAAAACTTTGAGACATAAGGTACAACACTAGCTATCATCCCATCACAAAATTCCAATGAAAAATATGACTTGTATACACAGAGAAAAAAATGTTATTGGGATATAAATTGAACCAATTTACTAGTTAATTTAGGGCCAGAGGATAAAGTGAGCTGAAAAACATATTGGTGTCTATATAAAGTGTTTGATAGAATAGTTCGAGGGACTAAAATAGTTTTTCTTTGAAAAGATTAAATTAAAGCTTTAATTCTCTTGTTTGAATTATATGATTACAGTAAGTAAAATGGTTTAATGATGTTAATTGTAGTTCCAATAGTTGATATATATGCCATTGCTTATTGAGGGCATACATCTATAATTAAATATAGGAATTGCCGTAGCATTATATTGGGATAATATGAATAGAACAAAGTAAACTTCATAAAACTATATATATTTTGAGGAAATTATCATAAAACTACCACATTTAAGATGGTACAAAACTAGAAAATTTTGACTCGATACCATAAAATTACAAATTTAATGAATTTATGAAAAAACTAAAAATTTAGGCACAAAGTCATCACGAAACTACATTTAACGTGAAATATCGTAAACCTACAAATTTAATGAATTTATAAAAAAACTACAAATTTAGGCAAAAAGTTATCATGAAACTACATTTAACATGAAATATCGTAAAACTACAGAATTAATGAAGTTACAAAAAAACTACAAAATTTAGGCACAAAGTTATCACAAAACTACATTTAACGTGGAATATGGTAAAACTACAGATTTAATGAAGTTAAAAAAAACAAATTTATGTGCAAAGTTATCACGAAACATTTAGCGTGAAATATCGTAAAACTACATATTTAATGAAGTTACAGAAAAAACTACAAATTCAGGCACAAAGTTATCACAAAACTACTTAACGTGGAATATCGTAAAACTACAGATTTAATGAAGTTATTATCCCAAAACTACTAATTTAATGTTGATTTAAAAAAAAAGTAAAAAAATGATTATCAATCTATTAGAATGGTATAAGTGTTGTAGAGATTTAAACTCTACAATATATGTAGTTTTGTGATAAATTTGTTACTAAATCTAGTTTTACAATTTTTTACCCTAAATTTATATTTGTGATAAATTTGATGTCAAATATGTAGTTTCTAATACGCCACTTCAAATTTAAATTTGTAGTTTACTATAGTAGTTTGATCAAAGTATCTATAGTTGTACAAAATTTACTTAATAAATCAAACGATAAAAGTTTGCTCCAGACTAGTTCTGCCATGCATTGGACAGGGTGCGTTTCTATTTGTTCATCTAATTAAGATTTAAGACCATGCATGATAACGTCTAAACTAAAGACAAAGAAAGAAACAATTGGGACGGAATTGAATCAGCTATATCTGGGAAAAGTTGCCAATCTTGGTCAGGATGGAATAGTTCAATTTGGGTTGATCAAGAAGTGGTACTAGCTAATAGCAAAGCAGCAGCAGCAGCAGCAGCAGCTTGGTCGGAGCTGGACAACTTCAGGAACAAGTCTCGTCAGCTCGCTACTTGTTTCGGCCTGCAGGGAATTAACTATTAACTCTGCGTTGAACTGTGTTGTATACCAGCAGCACATTGGCTATTACTTACTACGTTCCACCCTCCCAAAATTAATGAATCGTCGTTCTGGATTATTAATTTAGCGGAGATTAAGATTTATAAATAAATTATAATTAGAGTGTTGCCTATTAAATAATGTATGGTGAAGAGTTATAAGATTGTTGGGAAGGCTAGAAAAAAAAATTAAATCGAAGATGATTGATTTGATAGAATAGCGCAAAATGATAGGCTTGATTAGATAAATTTTGAATCTAAAATGATACTACCTCCATTCTAAAATGTAGTTACCTGAGACCCGATTGGATACCATCAATTGGTTTACATTTTGGCAGGGAGGAAATAACTATTTTGGAATTGGGAGATTAATTAAGATCCCAATCTCGTTTGATGAAATAGACAATGCTGTCTCTTTCGGAGATTAAATTAACAGACAAGTTGAGCAGTTCATTCAGAAAACAGACAAGTTGAGCCGTGCTTTTTCTTCAATGTGGATATGTATATACTTAGGACAGAGATATGAAAGCCTTAATTCGTTAGTTGAACTAGTATAACGTAGCACACAATGCACGATTTTTTTTTCTCTAGAAGTATACCTGCCCTTAATTTTAATCTTATTTGGATAAATTATAATCTTCTTCCTAGAGTGAAGAGCCTTTGAAATTTAGGAGTTTCTTCTGGAAGTAGTACATTGTTAATTTAAATTAAATGTTTAAGTTTGATACATAATTTGGTCTTGTAGAAACTCCTTTTTCAACATTTCACTTTGAATAAATTATATATGTCTTTATTTTTATCCAAATCTAGTCAATACATGCAGGAAAATGCCCACTTTCTAGAAAATTTAAACGAATATTCAGATTTTACGATTTAAATGGGCCGATCCAAGCTAACACAGCCCTTAGCATAGAAAAACCTTGTCACATAACCACCCATTTCCGGTGTTTATCTACGAAAATGGTGAGGACTTTTACTTGGAAAAAAGCGTTTTGCAATTTAGCGAACATTCATTATTTATTTAACCAGTAAACATTTTTACTAAATTTAGTTTTACAATTTTTCACCCTAAATTTATATTTGTGATAAATTTGATGTCAAATATGTAGTTTCTAATACGCCACTTCAAATTTAAATTTGTAGTTTACGATAGTAGTTTGATCAAAATATCTATAGTTGTACAAAATTTACTTAATAAATCAAACGATAAAAGTTTGCTCCAGACTAGTTCTGCCATGCATTGGACAGGGTGCGTTTCTATTTGTTCATCTAATTAAGATTTAAGACCATGCATGATAACGTCTAAACTAAAGACAAAGAAAGAAACAATTGGGACGGAATTGAATCAGCTATATCTGGGAAAAGTTGCCAATCTTGGTCAGGATGGAATAGTTCAATTTGGGTTGATCAAGAAGTGGTACTAGCTAATAGCAAAGCAGCAGCAGCAGCAGCAGCAGCTTGGTCGGAGCTGGACAACTTCAGGAACAAGTCTCGTCAGCTCGCTACTTGTTTCGGCCTGCAGGGAATTAACTATTAACTCTGCGTTGAACTGTGTTGTATACCAGCAGCACATTGGCTATTACTTACTACGTTCCACCCTCCCAAAATTAATGAATCGTCGTTCTGGATTATTAATTTAGCGGAGATTAAGATTTATAAATAAATTATAATTAGAGTGTTGCCTATTAAATAATGTATGGTGAAGAGTTATAAGATTGTTGGGAAGGCTAGAAAAAAAAATTAAATCGAAGATGATTGATTTGATAGAATAGCGCAAAATGATAGGCTTGATTAGATAAATTTTGAATCTAAAATGATACTACCTCCATTCTAAAATGTAGTTACCTGAGACCCGATTGGATACCATCAATTGGTTTACATTTTGGCAGGGAGGAAATAACTATTTTGGAATTGGGAGATTAATTAAGATCCCAATCTCGTTTGATGAAATAGACAATGCTGTCTCTTTCGGAGATTAAATTAACAGACAAGTTGAGCAGTTCATTCAGAAAACAGACAAGTTGAGCCGTGCTTTTTCTTCAATGTGGATATGTATATACTTAGGACAGAGATATGAAAGCCTTAATTCGTTAGTTGAAAGTACTAGTATAACGTAGCACACCATGCACGATTTTTTTTTCTCTAGAAGGAAGACCTGCCCTTAATTTTAATCTTATTTGGATAAATTATAATCTTCTTCCTAGAGTGAAGAGCCTTTGAAATTTAGGAGTTTCTTCTGGAAGTAGTACATTGTTAATTTAAATTAAATGTTTAAGTTTGATACATAATTTGGTCTTGTAGAAACTCCTTTTTCAACATTTCACTTTGAATAAATTATATATGTCTTTGTTTTTATCCAAATCTAGTCAATACATGCAGGAAAATGCCCACTTTCTAGAAAATTTAAACGAATATTCAGATTTTACGATTTAAATGGGCCGATCCAAGCTAACACAGCCCTTAGCATAGAAAAACCTTGTCACATAACCACCCATTGAGAAATGCTCAGGGGTTTTCCGGCTAGCTCCACAAGGTGGTGGGCTAGACGACCTGAGTTCAAAGCCTCACCCCTTCTAATTATTTGATATTAGGTCCTTTCCTAATATTCAAGTTTTACATAACCACCCATTTCCGGTGTTTATCTACAAAAATGGTGAGGTCTTTTACTTGGAAAAAGATGTTTTGCAATTTAGCGAACATTCATTATTTATTTAACCAGTAAACATTTTTCAAATCCCTTGGTTACTATCCCACCAATGCCATTTTCCTGTTAATGTGGGATGCTTTGGTATTTTCTCCTTGGTACTAATTTTTTATTGGGATGCGAGAGATCAAATTTACTTTGGGATAGATTAGACAATAGTTTATTAACCAGGAAAAATTCAAAATCTACACACCATTAAAACCCTTTAGTGGTGGTGGCAGTGAATCTGCCACCCCACTATTATTTTTGTAGTTTTTATAAATTATCCCCTGGATATATTTTAATATTGTGAAATAGTCAACATATGGTTTAAACAATTGAATAATAGATAATCAAATAAGCAAACAAGTGACATTAAGATATCTAATAAAAAATATATTTTGCTATGATATATTATGATATTGTTTTCTTCTGTCATAGAAAAGCTTGAGCATTTTGCTAGTAATATCTAAAATTAGGAAACTCTACTAAGTCCTCCATTAGAGTTAAAATTATCATATTATAGCTATAGAAGGATATTGGTAATTAAGTAACTAAGGAAAAAGTTTGCTCTATCCTCCAAAGTTTTTCGGCTGGTCTACTTAACCCTCTCAAAGCACAAATACTGGTTTAATTTGATGATTGATATGGCTACAAATTAAATTGGTGATGGCTTAAGAAATTGGGGTTTTTTCTTACTTGGGGGCACTTCATCGGATTTAAGTAAAAAACCAAATACAAAATAGTTCAGGATTAGAGTGACTTAATTTGTTACTACTTACTCCCCAACTCCATTCTAGAAAACCCAAAAATTCTTCAGGGAGGAGAGAACAATATCAATATGCACACTGCAGGCAGGCAGTACCAACTACTACCAAGTAAAATCTAAACAGAGTCTGAAATGATCTTGTCAACGCCCGGCCAGCTTAATTGCCTTGTCATCCATCATCGCCTACGTAATAACGTTTTTAATTCTTCAAACAACAACAATCTCGCACGCACGCATTAGATCGACGCAGACGTAGGCAGGTCAGTTTCAGTGACTGCGTGCGCATATATATATAGAAAATCTGCATGCAGATAATTAGTAGATTAATTAGTTGCAGGCCAATTAATACTGTATAAATTAAATAAGTAGGCGACAGTGCAGACTTGTCGTCTTACCTGCTGTGTAGAGTACAGGACCGGCCGGCGACGAAGAACAAATAATCTTTTTTTTTTCAGGAGAACGCTGATGCCGTCTTCATCTCCCTCTTACTTGATGTGCCTCAGGAAACTTTCATCAGGATTGTGGAGTGTAGACTGTAGAGAGAAAAGTATATGATCCTTATATATATATTTCGGATTGTTTTTCCTTTTTCGACTTTATAAAATGTATTCACACATGTACTGATGTACTACGTACCTACTCCCTCCGTCCCAAAAAAAAGGCAAACCCTGGGTTTCCGTGTCCAACTTTGACTGTCCGTCTTATATGAAATTTTTTTATAATTCGTATTTTCATTGTTGTTAGATGATAAAACATGATTAATATTTTATGTGTGACTTGTCTTTTTAATTTTTTTCATAATTTTTTCAAATAAGACGGACGGTCAAACGTTGGGCACGGAAACCAGGATTTGTCTTTTTTTTTTGGACGGAAGGAGTATGTCCCTAAATAAGTAGGTGTAGCCATGGTATCCGTGTCCAACGTTTAACCGTCCGTCTTATTTGAAAATTTTATGAAAAAAAAACTTTTAAAAAATAGTTACACATAAAGTATTATTTATATTTTATCATCTAATAACAATAAAAATGCTAATCATAAAAAAATTTTCAAATAAGACAAACAATCAAACGTTGGACATGAACAGTGCAAAACTGCGTTTATTTTGGGACTAAGTATCATATCGACGGGCACATATTCTCCGGGTATATGTGTCCTTAGCTTGCCCAGTAGATTTGCGACGGCGATGAATCTATGAATATTATGAAAATTCATATTGTAAATGCTCGACCGGCCATGGCATGCGTAGTTGTGGGTATAGGGACTAATATTCACAGACTTAAAATTTGCTGATATGACACATTGTTTGTTTTCACTTTAATTGTATTGACGCCTTGTGCTAATAACATGTGGGACCATCTGAGTTAATAACAATATTGCGTCAGGTATGAAATAATCAAAGACCAATTTGTAAAATAGCATGCTTACCGTTTTCCGATAGATAATTATAATTTTCTATTCAAATGATGCCAATAATCCTGTTTCATAATACTAGTTTGGTACACATGAAAAAATGATTATTTTTTTTTTGGTAATTAGACACTGTGCCAGTGGTTGTTACATGAGTATGGCCCTGTTTGAGGGAGCTTAAGATTCTGAGAAGCAGCTGATTGGTAGCTAGCTTATGAAAATCTGGAAAAGTTGGGTTTCCCAACTTCTGACTTCTAGTTCATTTTCTGGATTCTACAACTACAGTTTCTCATAATCTGGACCAAAAGCTGAACTGTTTGGGGGAGCTTCTGATTCTGGAAAAAGCTGCAGCAGTTAGAAGCTCCCCAAACGGGGCCATATATGCTATTATTGCTACGAATATAATTGTGACAAGCCAATGGTTCAATTATACTAAATATTATTGAGATACTATTTTCCTGACAAAATACTGTACCTTTTCTAATACTGAAATTGGGGGAACATCGCCCATATTTTTGCCATCTAGACAGTGAAAGATGAAGCATTAGGACGTAGTATTTGTTTTAGTTTTGATAAAGTCATTGGATGGCTGCTGGCTTTTGTCATCTTGTAACTTGGTTCTTTCTTTTATTAATTGTGCATAGGTAGCTTAGGTAGCTTAATTAATTGTGCATACTCCTCACTTTTTTCAACTGCAAATTTTTTTAGAAGTTCCAATCGATGCCATCATGAATGTGACCTCTAGTTGTGCTTACTGATCGGTTATCAAGGACAAACAAACAAAGTCAATTAAATAATCTCTGTTTGATTTGGTGAAGCTTTGATACTATTGTAGATTATGTTTTCTGCATTATCCTAGAGAATTTTTTTTTTTTTTTGTACAGATCGACGTCGTCACTCCACGAGAAGAAGTATTCGATCGACACCTATTGTTGTGAAAATATTTCAACTGGACGTCTTTGTTTCCGTCGTATGTGACTTGTTCTGCAGATATATTATTGATTTATTACTGGTTGAGCTCACTTCACATATGCAGAGACATGCTTGCAGATTGCACACTTAAATAATCAGAGAGCAAATCTGAATATTTGTTTAATCGGTCGGCCATTATGTTGCGTTTTAGAAATATTTGGCTGACATCGTCAACTGGAAATAATGATCGTCAACTGGAATAATGTTGAATGCATCAAATATATCAGGCATTTGATTGAATTTTAAACAGTGAGTGTTAAAGCTCTGCTTTGGCCACTCTTAAGTAGGGCTGAGAAATGCTGTGTTGTGTATCCCATACAGGAAAAATAGTACTCCCTATGACTTAAATTTAGATATATTGCATTGAGGGAGAAAGATATAAGTTGTGTTATCAACCATATAGACGAGTCCAAATTTAAATCGCCATAACTGAGTTGTCCGCGTAGTACCCATAAAATTGAGGTTACATTAGATTTTTATTAAACTCAAAACTCGCTGATTGGATGGAGAGCATCTGGTTCGAAATTATTAGTTGTAGCATTTTACTAGTGACATCGAATTCAATCATCCTATTCAAATCTATTTGTTAGTAGCGGATACAAATCAGACACTTTCATTAGATCTAAGATTTTGTCAATAATGTTAAAGCTAATAACCAAATGAACAACGCCAGCTATTGGAGCAAAACAAAAAATCAGATGAAGATGAAACTTATATACGAATATTTCGCATCATCACAATATATTTTGGCCCTTTGATGAACAGAACTAGAACATGACAAGGCCATATGCACCATCATGCTCAACATATATCCACGATTAATAAAGTTTTATTATCATAAACTATATACTGAAGTGTGCTGATCAACAGCAACAAATGTTCTCAACCAACAATGAAAATACGGCCAATGGACACCCAACAATAAGGAGCCTATTTGCCCTTTCATCAGGACCTATACCTGTTACGAACAATCTCATAAATCACTCGAAGGAAACTCTTCGGCGATTCGTCTTCAGGTAAATGCAGCAACTTCGCAATCCGAGCATATGAGAACTGGTTCTTTGGGAAAGAGTCCTGTGGGATATCTGCCGTCTGCTTGTGGAGTTTTGGGTTTGATAGTGCCCACTGTATGGCCCATATTGCAAGAGGGCGCATGTAGCACAACGATCGGTATTCATCGTCATTGTTCCAAGCTTCAGGGGTTTGAAATGAGTACCTGAACATTCAATTTGTAGGTGTTTAAACAAGTTCATGGAAGTTGGCATTAGGATGAAATTGCACAATCATAAAGAAAAAAAACAGTAGTAGGATCATCAGTGAATAACCGCCTAATTAGAAAATACATGCTTAAATTCATTAAGCAACTACAGTTTCAGTTATTATTTGAATCATGTAGCATCCTATCATAATTGATATCTGTCCAACATAACCTTAGAAAGCATGGTGCAACGACATAGCAAGAGTGTAAAATCTTCAAGTATCCATCCCTTTAGTTTATACGTGATTAAAAGTTGGGATGACGTAGTGTTTTGGTATCAAACTTCCAATTCAAAGAGTATAAACATTTTTAGGGAAAATGTTATTAATGGCTCTAGCTCACATAGTAGTAAAACATATAGCTGCGAAAGTTCAGTTCATATATAAATATACTCACCCAAGTCCTTCTGGAGACCAGGCAGCATGATAAATCCCCTCAGCTGTTTTGAACCCCTTCTCAACCATGCCTTCTTGAATCATGGTTGCAGCAAGTGCATATGTCACACCTGGCCATATCTCCCGAGATTGCATTGCGGACATGTCCACTGTGCCATCTGGCCACATCCCATTCATTGCTCCCCTTTTACCATCCTTGAATTTCATCACATTGAAAGAATATATCTTTTCTAGTGCACTTTCCGCCTTATCCTTGTCAACAATTGGGAAGAGACCGCAAGCTTTGGCATACCTGGAAAAAGAAGTTAATTAAATGAGATTAGTATTGAAAGTGACGCGAGCAGAAGAAAATGCGACAGCAGAAACGTGAGGGCAACAACACTTGAACTTGAGTGATGGAAAAAACATAAACATGGAAGATACAGTGATCATGTCTTGTCTTGCAACTACATTACAAGTATTCTGTCACTATATGATTTTATCTTACTCAGAGCATGTCTGTTTGTTACTCCATATGTAAATAATAACCGGGGAAAAGCTTCTGTATTTGACATGACAAGAGATTTTTTTTTAGCAGCCAAAATTATAGAAGTCATTAAGCAATGATAAAAGGATCCATTTTTTATTTTGTACAACCAAATTTATACTGATACATAAAGCACAATGAATGAGCAACAAAGATGTATCCAGTATAACTTATTATTGAAAACCAACTGAGCTTTTTTTCCCCTTTTATATGATTAGATATTGACAATGTGTAAGAGTTCCAACCCACATTGTCAATAACTCATGCTATACCTAGAATCTGATAAAATATTAGTATATGGTAAATAATTGAACAGCAAAAGCTAGTTTAAGTACACGATCTATACAGGGACAAACTTAAATATATTTACTAGGAGTGGCTGTTGTACGTAAACATTAATTAGAAAGGGTTTAAAATTCTTTCCTCCCTTGCCATAAGCAAACACCTGTTAATTTGATTAGACATGACTTCAAAACTAGAAAATAATGTTAAAAAGAGGACAGAGTTAACAGATTTGTGATGTATACCATTGTCCAGCCAATTGATCCGCATGGATGGATGCACTCATTATGTTGTCGCCATCATCATAATTGAAGTAAGAACCATTCCACAACTTGCCATAAACAGACTTAGCCTTCTCATACTTGTCCCAGAAAAGTTTTTCAGACGCTTTGTCACCAACTTCGTGTGCCAAGGCTGACGCAGCTTGAAGAGCGGCCACCCAAAGTCCACCACAGTACGCACTTATACCAGCCATTGACCACACATCATAAGTCTGATCTGGAAAGTCCTCATTTTCAATCATACCATCTTTATCCCTGTCAAATTGCTCCATATATGCCATTGCCATATAAACAGATGGCCAAACAGCACGAGCAAAGGATTTGTCACCTGTGGCAACCACATCTCTATAAACTTGCAGAACAAACTTTGGGTTCAAGTCCTTCCATCGATCTGTGTTATAGAGCGTATATGCATTAACTTTGAACCAGGGGTCATATAACCCAAGATCATGAGGAACAGCACCAAGAACTTTTCTCGCAACCCATTTTCCATCATGTAACATCCTGAGCTTTTCAGGATCATGCATCAAAACAGCAGCAGCGAAGTCTCTCTGAATGCTGAGCTGGAGTTTTGGAAACAGCATGATCAGAGAGAATGATGCATAGAAATGAACATCATATGTGTTCCACATATAATACTCAATGCCCTCAAGGTAGAGGAATTGGCCAATATTCTCTTCACCCTGAAGTAAAGTTGTTCCTATGGCAGAATTTGATTCCATAGATGCATGAATTCTCTCAAGTACTGACGCCATTTGATTAAGGATGTCGCTGGCAGTATTATTCCGTGGGATTATCCCATTGGCATCATCAGCGTCCCCATTTTGCATGTCCAGAGAAAACTTCTTTTCACCAATACCTGTCAAGCTTTGAATTGGTGGCAATCCATCTGTTGCAGTATACATACATTAATATTCAAGAAAGCCACGTAGCCTCAATGAGAAAAAGGTTAAAAGAGTAGTGGATGAGTACCAGTCCATATAGTTCCTCCAGCATTAAGATAGTATAACTCATTGAAAAGTGTGACCGGGTACCTGTGGTATAAAGGTTCATATACTATACATCAGTATTCAGTAATCTCGGATATCAGGTGGTTTGTATATAGGAAGAGGCTAGAACATACCAGTCAGGAAACCTCTCATCTTGCAAAATAGGATTCTGCCACTCCTCAATTTGCCTTTCCCAAGAATTATGTTCTAATTTTGTAAGATAGATGAATTCAGTAACAAAAATCAACAAGAAATATGATTTAATAGAACAGTCAAAGCAGGATGGTGTCCCTTCCTCTACAATAACATCTGGCAAGATGACACTGCCAATACATTAAATACTCAAGAGACAAATTTTAAACAGCTTTGTATTATAGTACTGTTAGCTCAGTGCATATGGTGTTTTTTTTAAAAAAAAAAAATGGTTTGGTATCAGTAATGCCAATTTATTCCGGTTTGGCATTGGTAAATACCATACTGACAAACTTAATGAAAATTGCTTATGACAACACAAGCTAAGAGTTGATATGCTACATCAACATATTAACAAAAGTGTCAAAAAACACCAGCACTAAGGCAACAATCCAACAAAATAGCATTATAGCAAGCAATGCTCATTGCTCAGGTACCAAATGGCTTAGCACTAGTACCATCTAGCAGCCAGCAGCGAAGTGGCCTACAAGCAGAATGCAACCACGCATCTCATGCAGACCTGCAGCATATAGCAGCATGCCTGAGTAGGATGATCTCATCAAGATGGGTGAGCTGCCTGGTGCATTTGGAGATGGTATAGTTCAGTAATGTTGTTGGTTTACTGAATCAAATTGTCTGCCTAAAAAAGGATTTTCAGAAACCACACCGGTAACTGTCAAACTGAGTTGACCAGTATTTTGGTAAGATACAGTATGAAAAATGCACAACCCTATTTTTTTTTTCTGTTGTATAACATACGTGATGAAATATGATAGGAATACAACTGGAAAAAATGAGCTGCCCAACTTCAATATGATTTATTAACCAAATAATAGATACTAAACAACTTTTTTCACAGCAGCTTAAAGATATACTTAGCATAGTGCAACAACCACAAAGTGAGTCTAAAACCTGTGCTAGACTGCCTGGACAAGGCAAGGTCAGTAGGTGTCACATGTCGATGCTTGTAACTAACCTAGTATAAGCGAGATAAAGAATCAGCTCAGCTAACAGCTTCCTTGGGGCTTTGTGATCCAGCTAGTCTGGTGCATTCACAATAAAGCTTGAGGGTATGGAAACCATGATTTCATTATTAACAACAATGCCCAGTGAAAATTACTGACAAATAGTATTCTATTCTTAAATGTTGAATTCACATATTTGGATGTAAGAAAAACTAGAAACCAGCAGATATCGGTATTAGCAATTCACACCTTTTTACACAAAAAAGAGAGATTCACTTCTCAACCAGCAGCCAGTACTAATAGTTTGAACATAATCTTTTAACACTTGGATCCTGAACCATCCAGTTATGAGCAATGTTTTAGAATCATGCTGAGCGTTTATGTGAAGTACAGTTATTTTACTGAATATATTCGATAGTGTTAGCAATGAACTGAATTGCACCTAGAATGGCATCATGAGCAAGGCTTGCTGCTGCATCATTATCCGTGCCATGAAATTTCGTATAACGCCTGCAAAGCCAGGAGATAAATCAGTTTCAGATTGCTTTAGTCTTTTGTCCTTCTAACCATTAGTTTTTTTTTCAGCAGCTACTCTCACCTATGGTAGGTTTTTCCACTGGAGAATTTCACTTCAGGACAAGCCCAGGCAAGTGCAAATGATACATTCTGGGTTGTCTGGGGAGGCAGCTTAACAGAAGCTGCAATAGCTGCCCCTATTGATAATCCAGGTTTTGAGCACATCGATGTTTTGGTGAGATCAAGGTTATCAAAAGATCCATTCTGCCAAAATGGAAAGGAAGTTGTTTCAGTTTCTTATTGACAGTACTGTAATATGGTGTAATTCAAATAGGGTTAATTTACAGAATATTCGAATCTTGACATATTTAATCAAAGCAATTAAGAGTCTGCGAATAAGCAAGAAGACAAAGTGCAACAGAATTTATTTTGTACCACCTCTATTCTTCTATACTTGATGTGTTGGATTTTTCAATCTCAAAGGCAATCTTGACCCTCACTTATAACATTAAAATATACTAACAATTGTGATATTATGAAAGTACTCTTTACAAAAAAATTCAATATTTTCACATGGCCATCTATATATTGTATATACAGTGGCGGATCTAGAAAAAAATATTAGTGGGGGCTGAATAAACTACATCAGCATAAATCGAACCTCCAGTCCCCACATCCTATGGATTTATGAAAAAAAATTTAGTGGGGGCTTAGGGGGGCCTCCACTGTCCCGGGGGCGGTAGTGGGGTCTTAAGACCCCTCCGCCCCCATTGTGAACGGAAATGACCATTTTGCCCATGTATTATTGAGTTTGATGGGAACATATTTTACTTTTTTGGATGCTTATTATTGGAGTCATCGATTCCTCCCCTACAGGGACAAACAGGCTGTTTTTGGCTTAGATTAATTGAGAATAAGAACATGGATGTACATAAGGATATGCTCAAAATCAATCATTTATATTATTCTAGTTTGTAGGAGGTATCGCCCCTATTTTTGCTATAAGAGTTTGTGCCTGTTTATTTTGATGCCATTTTCAACTAGGTAAAGTTGTCAAAAGAATGTCTACGTTTAGTTTGTTGCCAAATTTGGTCAATAAAAAAATTCTTGCCAAAATTTTGGCAACATTGCCATCTTGCCAAATTTTGGCATTGCCAAAACTTAGTAAGATTTATTTTGGCTACAAACTGAACAAGCCCTTTGTATTTTTTTTATCGACAAGAGATAATGTTGTACATGATAATGGGCAAAATGTATAAACCATACAAATTTCCACTCTAGTTTTAAGATCCCCATTTTCTTACAAACCCACCCGTCGAACTTCCTCCTAAAGCTGAGTTCGTTTGTAAGAGCAAGTTGAGCTACCTACAAGATATAAATTAAACTCGTATTAGACTTAATATGTATAATACGTTAGCTATCAGGTTGCCTCTCTCATTTACTCGTTTTCTGTATGCACACATGCTTTCCAATCGGTTAAATGATATATTTTTTCAAATAACGTTCTATAAAAATTTTACCTTAAAAATCATATTAATTCAATTTTTAAGCTCCCCTGATTGATTTTGCTTTATGGCAGAATAAACTAATTGGCAGTAAGTGCTTCGATATGATGTTGTTTCTGTATCAACCCTGCGGCTTGTATTAGTATCATAAAATTTAGCTAATGTTTAATTAATCATATGGTAATGTGTGGGAGAGGTTGCCAACCCCCATAATCAAACACTAAACTATATATGTCATCTTCTAACTTGTGATGATCACAGGAACACTTTACTTCATGGACACCTTAGGGCACCATCCACGTGAGCAAAAGTGATGACCTAGCTAGAGATATGCCTCACACAGTGTAAATACCTCCATCTTATTTTGTAAATTAGTATCGGTCAGTCAGTCGCATTTTACATTTAAACCCTTAGATTATTTTTATTCGCATATAAGTCCAATATTTGCAGTATCCCCCCTAGAAATCACAAACATATATAAACATCAACCCCTCCTCTTCTCACCATATCTTCCCAATCTCTCCAACGCCTCCTCTCCCTCCGGCGGTCTCTTCCCCGTCTATTTCCAATTTTCCATTTACCATTCAAAACTCATATACCAGGCATAGATAGAGATATAGAAAGACACATCTAATATGGAAGTATGTTGGAACTACATGTCCAAACATAATCAAACTTATGGCATTTTCAGTGCAGTGCAGATACAATGAAAGTATATACCTCTATTCTTATGAGAGGCAGTTTCAAAACGAACTCAGCAATTCTTATGAGACCAGGTTCAGAGCTCATCAATAATGGTCAGATAATAAGTAGGACTCTCAAACATCATGTGAGAACAAGAATATTCAGCTTACAATGTAGAGTTTTGCATGGTTGACTTTGATTCTCACAAATCACTATCACGTATTATGAAATGTCGAATTGAACAGAAAATGTTTCTCTTACTAAATTCTAGATGACATGACTGCAAACAGAGTTAGAGCAGCAGTGATAAGAAATATTGTATATTGGATAAGAAGATAGTGATGAGACTATCATGGTTAATTATGAATAGCAACATGCAAATTTGTTAGTGGCGAGAGAACTAATGATAGGGTGCTATATCAATAATTCTATTAGAAAATCTTGTCCAAGATGACAAGTCAAGGTTTCATCCCTTGCAACAAGCGATCGATCTAACAAGTTTATAGGTAAAATCTGAATGGCTTGATTAACAAATAAGTTATCAAACAACAAAATACAAGCCAGAAAACTCAAGCAACTGAAGTATCAAATTTGACACGGCGTTGTGCAGTTCATTGATGGGCCAAACGGCCAATGCCGGAGAAATCCTATTATACAACAGTAACTAACCCCGAAAAATTTCAGAAAACAAACTTGGCCTGAAGAAACCAATCCAGGGGTAAACCTAGTCAATCTTGCGCACTGAAGAGGAAATCATAATCAACAGCACATGAACACAGATGGATTGAACTAGTAGCACGCAGCAACCGAGCCCTCAATTAACTGGATGGGAGATAATCCAAGAAAGAGCTGAATTCGATTGCTCACAGCCATCAACCACAGCAAAGAAGACGAACTCAACTCACGAGAAAGAACGATCCAGGGCAGCAATCTGGGCCGGGTTCCCTTAGCAAGAGAAGAATCAACCGATCAAGTTCACAACTCCTCAGATGGATCTCCACACTATCTGATCAACTATTTCGAGAAGACCATTTCCTCCACGATTTCAGGAAGCCTCCGATTGGATCATCATATACCAGAATGCGCACAACATCACAAAATAATTTATTTATTTAAAAAGAAACTGGACTTTCGTATCAGCAGCATACACGAAATTCACGCAGGCGAGTCCATCTAGTTTTCAACCCAAAAAGAAAAAAAAAACAAGAAAGGATTTTTGTCTGGCGTAATTCAACACAATCCGCCCCCTGCGCTACAGTGCCAATGGAGCAGACGCCCTCGCCATCGCCGCCATCGTGGAGCCTAACTCTATCTCGGATACAAGCGAGATCGAAGAGCGTGGGAAACTCGAAACCAGAAACCACGACATACCGGAGAGAGTGAGCCGGAGTGGAGAGGCGGGACTCCGAGAAGGCCGGCGCAGGCGCAACCCGCCGCCGCGGGCGGATGTGTGGTGGGGGAGGCCCGCGAAGCTCGCGAGCGTGGGGGGGAGATGGAGGGAATGGGAGTGGAGGAGATTGTAGTGGTGGTGGGAGGAGGAGGACGAAGACGAAGACGAAGAAGACGCGGAAAGTTCAGAAGTTGAGAGATTCCGCTTTCGCTGTGTCTCATTCCATGTCGCTCTGGGGGGTCTGACCTGTGTGTGTGAGCTATGGCCGGTCGTCGGAAATGACCATTTTGCCCATGTATTATTGAGTTTGATGGGAACATATTTTACTTTTTTGGATGCTTATTATTGGAGTCATCGATTCCTCCCCTACAGGGACAAACAGGCTGTTTTTGGCTTAGATTAATTGAGAATAAGAACATGGATGTACATAAGGATATGCTCAAAATCAATCATTTATATTATTCTAGTTTGTAGGAGGTATCGCCCCTATTTTTGCTATAAGAGTTTGTGCCTGTTTATTTTGATGCCATTTTCAACTAGGTAAAGTTGTCAAAAGAATGTCTACGTTTAGTTTGTTGCCAAATTTGGTCAATAAAAAAATTCTTGCCAAAATTTTGGCAACATTGCCATCTTGCCAAATTTTGGCATTGCCAAAACTTAGTAAGATTTATTTTGGCTACAAACTGAACAAGCCCTTTGTATTTTTTTTATCGACAAGAGATAATGTTGTACATGATAATGGGCAAAATGTATAAACCATACAAATTTCCACTCTAGTTTTAAGATCCCCATTTTCTTACAAACCCACCCGTCGAACTTCCTCCTAAAGCTGAGTTCGTTTGTAAGAGCAAGTTGAGCTACCTACAAGATATAAATTAAACTACAAACTGAACAAGCCCTTTGTTTTTTTTTTATCGACAAGAGATAATGTTGTACATGATAATGGGCAAAATGTATAAACCATACAAATTTCCACTCTAGTTTTAAGATCCCCATTTTCTTACAAACCCACCCGTCGAACTTCCTCCAAAAGCTGAGTTCGTTTGTAAGAGCAAGTTGAGCTACCTACAAGATATAAATTAAACCCATGTTAGATTTAATATGTATAATAGGTTAGCTATCAGGTTGTCTCTCTCGTTTACTCGTTTTTCTGCATGCACGCATGCTTTCTAATCGGTTAAATGATGTATTTTCCAAATAATATTAATTCAATTTTTAAGTTTTTAGTTAATGTTTAATTAATTATATGCTAATCCAATGCTCCTTTTAGGTAATGTGTGGGAGAGGTTCCCAACCCCGATAATCAAACACAGCCTAACAATCTAACACGTCCATATATGTCCTCTTCTAACTTGTGATGATGGCATGAGTATTTATGATATCTCGATAAAAATTTAGGACTTTTCCGCGCGCTCATTTTCCCTTGATCATGAACATAGTCATAATTATTACCGGCAAAAATGTATAACCACCCTAATTATCGCTCTTGTTTGGAGATTTTACAATCATAACCCATTTTATTACAAAAACTCATCCACCCAATATATGTGTAGTTGATTCGGCCGCGGATCATATCAATCAGTTTGGGCTCGTCTAGCGTGGCTACAATGTCAACAGCAGAGGGCTGAGCGAAGGCGATTGGTGGCTCGATGATCAGCAAAGAACAAGAAATGGGCTGAAACAGCTATTCATGTGCACGTATGTACGAATTCCACGTGGATGGTGCACCATACGTGTGCTTCAACATGAGTACAGCAGTGTCAATGACATCACATGAATACTTTTACTTCATGGACACCTTAGGGCACCATCCACGTGAGCAAAAGTGATGACCTAGCTAGAGATATGCCTCACACAGTATAAATACCTCTATCTTATTTTTGTAAATTAGTATCTGTCAGTCAGTCACATTTTACATTTAAACCCTTAGATTATTTTTATTCGCATATAAGTCCAATATTTGCAGTATCTCCTAGAAATCACAAACATATATAACATCAACCCCTTCTCTTCTCACCATATCTCCCCAATCTCTCCAGCTCCTCCTCTCCCTCCGGCGGTCTCTTCCCCGGTGTCGCCTCTCTCTCCCCACGCCTCCCCTCCCCGGCGGCGCCGCCTCTCCCCGGCCCGACCCTCTCTCCCCAGCGCCGGATCGAGCGGTGGCGGTGGCGGATTGACTGGCGCGTTGGCGGATCGAGGCAGCGGCTGGGATCACGCGGCGACGGCCGGGACCGATGCACCACATCCCGTCATTCTCCAATGCGCCGCCGCGCTTCTTCTCCCCCACCGACTGGCCTCGAGCTCGCCGGATCCGCACAGCAACGACGACCTCAATCTCGACTGTGATGGCAATGGCGCAGGAGCTTGAGTTGATGGCGAGCTGGAGCGACGGCATGGGACGACACAGCTAACCCACGCGCATCCCCGTCGATTCCTCTGGGCGCTAGAGTGGTGCCTCTGACAAGGGTGCGCAGACCTCCTGCAGCATTCGCGCACCCCTGCAGAGACGCGGCTCCTTCCGACGTGGCGCGAATTTTCGCTTTGGGAGGTGTGAGACCACGCTCCAGGGTGGAGCGTTGAGCATGCCCTTACTAGCCAAATTTTCTTTTTATTTTAAATTACAGGTGTATTTGATTGTAAGCTACAGTTTGCCATGTCTAAGGTTAGACAAATTTGATAGGTGTTTGGTTGTAGCCATAGTTGTGGCAAGATTCCCTTCTGACAAATTGGACCCCATATGTCAATGATTCAAAAAAAAAAAGTGTTGCAAGATTCTCTTAGGGTTAGTAAGTTGTCGCTAAGAATTTGATCACCTCACCTTGGTGACCTGTGGCAATTTTTATTGGCAAGTAATGGCGAAGTGTGGGTCTTTTTCCAATCAAAATATATGGTTACATAAGTGACACGTGTCAATATGAAATCAAAATAACCTTCTTTCGTGATCAACAAGTCACCAGAACTACAAAAGAAGTCAATATGAAATCAAAAGAAGTCACCAGAACTACAAAAGATAGAGGATAGCACAACATACATATAAATATTCCAGCTCTCAAGAAGGATATTGCTGACATAGTAGACAGCAAAGCAGTACACCTTCTAGTGAGCATAACAGCTAAGCTAAGCTAGACACACAGACGAGAAGGAAAAGAACAACAAAAATCAGAATCGAGATAGCGATCGATATACCGATCGGCGACTAACTTACCTTCGATTTGTTTGTTTTTCTTTCCTCCCCAAGTTCTGTTGTTCCATCATGCCATCTCTCTACTCCTATGGAAGTTGATCGTCCATCCTCTCCTCCCCCCTCTCGATCTCCCTTTCACACAACAAAAGAAAATTTTTAGTGATAATAATGTTTCAGCTTATTTCGTCCATTGCTCTGCACTCCTTCCATTGATTTTTTATAAGACGCAGCCCGATTCGGTTTGGTCTAATAAACTCTTTCGTTTCAGGTTATAAGACTTTCTACCATTGCCCACATTCATATAGGTGTTAACGAATCTAGATATATAATTGTGTCTAGATTCATTAATTAACACCTATATGAATATGTGCAATGCTAGAAAGTTTTATAACCTGAAACAGAGGTAGTAACTTTTAATTTGCCTTACAATCTATTTTTATGGTACCAAATCCTGGTCATATGAAAAGTACCTATGAACATAAATCCAGTGTTGTTTATAGTATTTTGGACCAACATATATGAAAAAAAAAACATAGAGGCGTTTTGTATCGTAAGATTTACCCCACCACTTGTTTCTAGTTTCGTTTACTGCCATGTCTTATTAGAAATGAAATGGCTATGGTAGTGATTGTCTGCTCTTGCTATATAGGGCCCACGGTACCGACTGCGGTATATTATACCCACAGATGGTGCTGAAATTTGGTGGAGCTTTTGGTGAAGACAAAGCAATTGGTGGAGGACGAGAAACATGGAGTGATTCCATTGAATGCTTGAAAGATTTATTTTGGTTTTCTGTTTTCAGATTTTCTGTTATTGGGTTGAATCTGAGACGAACTATTGTATGAATTCTGTTGTATTCTGATTGTATCTGTTATTAGTTGAATCTGAGATGGTATTTGTTATTAGGTTTGAATCTGAGATGGTATAAGAAATTGGATTGAATTTAGTGGGCTCAAATTTAATGGGCCTGTTTAGTGGGTTTTTGATGTGATAGTTGGTTGACAAAATGGGCCAGTTAAAAAAATAATGGGCTGTTTAAAAATTAATGGGCCGTCAAATAAATAATGGGTCGTTAAAAAAATAATGGGTTGTAAAAAAAAATGCTGACATCAGCTGCCACGTCATCACACACGTGTCAACGACCACGTCACCTGCCATGTTGGCCGCCACGTGGCAACCATCTGTGACGTTTAATTTCGTCACAAAGGTTGGGCCTGGGCTGGACTACACGAGCCCATAAATGTTTTATGACGGTTAAAAAACGTCATAGATTGTGTTGATTCGTGACGATTTCGGAGAAAACGTCGGCAGATTTAACCTGTGACGCTCAATAGATGACGATTTGTATAATCGTCACAGACAAATTCCTATGACGAATTTTCAGTGATCCTGTTGACAAAAAAATCGAACACATCGCCCTGGGAGATCTGCTTAGCTCCTGTGCAGGTCCAAATCTTGATGAGATGCGGGCTTGCCAGTCAGTTTGATCCTGCAACTGACAAGATATGTAAACAACAGATAAAACAGCCGATCGGCTGACAAGCCGATGGAGTAGTTCCAGTCGATAGCCGATAATAGCCGATGCCGATACCAGCCGATAGCGATAGGGTTTAAGCAATCGGCTATACGTCCAATGTAGATTCTAACACTTTAGTAAATAATGATATATAGGCAATCGGCTACTGATAATAAAATATAACAATAATATAGTCCAGTATAAACCAATCGGCTAGCATTGATATGATAGAATAAGCATTGATCCGAAGGTTAAAGCACACATGAAATCCACGATATTAGATTAAACAGTGAAACCTTTGTTGTCATCGGCTAAATCCAACTTATATGTATATGCAATCCTTATGAGCCGATGCAACGTCCAGATAACTCACCGGCTGAAACCCCGATGAAACCCTTATTGGCAATCAATAAGCAGGCTAGAGATTATGGTTCTAAGCATGACTTAGTAGATCAAACTTAACTGATGCAGCACTAAGTATGAAAAGAAACACAATATCTAGACAATCAAGCCATTGATTGATTTTCAGGGTGGTAGATGTCTAAACTAATCTAATCTAGCAATGCGATTTAGCCGATACCGGCAGAAATCCTAAAACGAGAAGCAGCCGATAGAGCTAAATTGATATGCTAAGACTAGATTAACAGAGACATATGATAAATGGGTAGGCCAATATATCATCCAAACCAGAGCAATCCAAGAGGTCGAATGTACTGATGCAGCCTTGAACGACGCCGACGTAGACGATACAATTGCCTGGACCGACGGAACATTGGACTTATCCCTTCGCCGGAGATCGAACACCGATGCAGCCCCGCGTCAGGTGCCAAGTCCCGCCGGACGATAAAATAAAGTAGAAAAGGTAAAAGATGGCGATGCGCCGAATTGTATTGATCGTGAGGATAGATTACATAGACCCCGGGTGTACATATTTACACCCATGGGTTGATACAAGTCCTTGTCGGACAAGAAAGAAACTTTCCTAAAGATAAAAGGAAAAGATAAAGTCCTTATAGGACACTAAACACACTTTCCTAAAGATAAAAGGAAACTAACAAACTATTCCTAATTAATAGATAACTTGCCATGCCGCATTCTCTTTGAACTCGGTCTCTTCTGGATAAGCTTCCTTTAGTAGATCAATTCCCTTAACCGAATATAGCAAGAATCCGACAACTGACGTCTTGACAACTCTCATCGGCTAATCTCAGGACTTCGAAGCCAATGCTGACTCTAAGCCGATGATTACTCCGGGCTTACCAAATTTCACTGTTAACAGATCCATGACGATTTTTTTTGTCATAGATTAAATAGATTCTTGTAGTGTTTCTTGCCTATTTATGACTGCCGATCGATTCAAATATGACATCGGCTTAAAGATAAATGATATGTCATCGGCGACTGGCCGATCGGCTATCGTTTATGGATTTAACTGCTATTTTCCTGTCTTTATTTCTTGTTGATTGTAGGATCAAAATCAACTGGCACGCTCACGAACCTAAAGGCAAGATTTTTGGACCTGCGCTGAAGTTAAGCAGATCTTCTAAGCCAGTATGTGTTTTTCGCATCAACAATGATGTATTATCTATTTAATTATGAGAAATATATTAGTCCAAATTAACATATATGTAGAAAATAAAAAAAACAATATGAAAAAATTATGGAAATACGTACTAATGTAGTTATCATATATAATACAATGAGAAAAGAAGACCATAGTCAAATACTTTATTATTGAGCAAAAATGATGGTATTATTTTTATCATCTTTTAGAGGAATCTATCTAACCATAGTTAATCAACCCGTGTTAGTAGAAGTCTGTATCGTCATGCATCAACATATCATGAGATTATTAGTTATAGCTAAGTACACCGGCGTAATCATACTTAGCATATCACGACACTATCGGGTAATGGACAATTATCTTTAATTGTGCTAGAGAAAAAAGTACTCCCTTCGTCCCATAAAAAACCAACCCAGGACTGGATGTGACACATCCTAGTAAAACGAATCTAGACATGCATATGTTAAGATTTGTTGTACTAGAATGTGCCACACCAGTTCTACATTCGTATTTTTTGGAACAAAAGGAGTAAATTATAATCCATACTATGTATTCTTAAAAATTCTTACAAGTTTTCATATAATATTATCCTTTAACTATTTTCATTTACACAATAGCTAACTGTACATTTTAATTTGGAGCACCATATTCTATCCATCTCCAAATCCGGTGACTCAGTAATCACTTCGCACATTAACTCTCTCTCTCTCTCTCTCTCTCCATTTTCTTTTTCCATCCGGCAGTTGGATAACCGATAGATCTAGCAAGAAAGAGCCTGGATATAGCGCCTTCGCTCTTCGTTGGGTCAGCTCCTACCTTCCAAAGTCCCTACAAGCCCGACATCTCCGACCTCAATGGCAACCATACCAACAATAGTGCGCATCACGATAGAGGAGAAGAAAAAGACTTGTCGGTTACTAGAGGTTAAGGCTGCGCATGTAAAGGAAAAGGGGATGAACGATGGTGGCTCATAGAGAGAGCGGTGATAGCGGTGCGTAGAGTGGCAGTTAGCGGTTGCTGGTGGTATGAGGAATTTGTTGTCGACACAATTGTTTAATTTTTTCTTAAGTATTGATGATACGTGGGTCACCAGTTATATAAAAAAATAGCATTAGCTAGTTTTAAAATACTACCTTGTTCCAAAATAAGTGAAAATTTTTGACCGTCCGTCTTTGAAAAGTTTATGAAAAAATTAAAATAAATTAGTCACACGTAAAATATTATTCATGTTTTATCATCTAATAACAATAAAAATACTAATCATAAAAAAATTTAAATAAGACAAAAAAAAATTAAACGTTGGACGTGAACCGTACAAAGCTGCACTTACTTTGGGAAAAACGTCATTGCATAGATCTGTGATGTTTTTATTTGGTGTGTAATTTATTTAAGGATTTATGATGTATTTGATTTGTGTGTATATGTAACTTAGGATTTGTGAGGTGAATGATTTGGGATGTTACTTGATTCGGGGTTTGATTTGGGATGTTATTTGATTCGGGGTTTGATTTGGGGATATGCATCTCACCCGATTTGGTAGAAAATATAGGGATTAACTCAGTCGGTAGCAAATTAACAATGAAAAAAAAAAAAGAAAAGGGGATCAACCGGGACGTGGCTCAGCCATCTTTAGTCCCGGTTGGTAACATACCAACCGGGACTAAAGATGAATCTTTTCTCCCGGGTGTCTGAACCGGGACTAAAGACGGTGATCTTTAGTCCCGGATTCCTTCTCCCGGTTCGCTACCCGGGAGTAAAGGTGGTTGCGAACCGGGAGAGATGAGGGGTTCTCCGGTAGTGTTTTGAGAGACAAAATCAATTCACTGCGACGCTCATATACATACTGCCGGTTAATATCGTTCTTACTGCTTTGGTCTGCTCATTTGTTTAAGTTGGAAAAATAATCTGGTTGGCTTATTCAGTTGTTGGTACCGTGAAAGAGAGGGAAAATCAGGGCATTTACCGCCGGGTGCTCATCAGTTCTGTTGTTCCATCATGCCATCTCTCTACTCCTATGAAAGTTGATCGTCCATCCTCCCCTCCCCCTCTCTCCCTTTCACACAACAAAAGAAAATTTTTATAAGACCTTCTAGTGATAATAATGTTTCAGCTCATTTCGTCCATTGCTCTGCACTCCTTTCATTGATTTTTTATAAGACGCAGCCCGATTCGGTTTGGTCTAATAAACTCTTCCGTTTCAGGTTATAAGACTTTTTAGCATTGTCCATATTCATATAGGTATTAACGAATCTAGACATATAATTGTGTCTAGATTTATTAATTAACACCTATATGAATGTGCGTAATGCTAGACAGTCTTATAATCTGAAACGGAGGTAGTAACTTTTAATTTGCCTTGCAATCTATTTTTATGGTACCAAATCCTGGTCATATGAAAAGTACCTATGAACATAAATCCAGTGTTATCATGTTTATAGTATTTTGGACCAACATATATGAAAAAAAAAACTTAGAGGCGTTTTGTATCGTAAGATTTACCCCACCAAGATTGTGGACTATGGATGCCTTCACCTTTCAACGAGATTTCAGTAGAAACAAATTATAGATAGATAGTAGACACTTTCACCTCTAAACAAGAACCGAGGTAATATGGCAGAGCAAAATTCCACCCTAGAACTGCTCTTTAAGGATGCGGGCAATGAGCTATGTTTGCCACGTCACATGGACATACTCACGAGTTTATACAATCTTTTATATAATGGATAGAAATCAACCTGATATCTACATTTACGAGTAGATATATTCTTCTAATTTTTCAGGACCCTATTTTTTTTTTCTTGATTCCCATGAAGGCTTTGATGCATTGCTTCCTAGGTTAATCTTTTAGTCTTGATCACTTTTTGAGAAATTATGTGTTTTCCATTAACAACTAATTGATTCTAATCAATCGTGGTCAAGGACGAATTTATGTTCTACTAAATGCCATTGCACTTTTTTTTTTGCTTTTTTCTTTTTGTCATTGCCAATAGCCTCAACCTATGAAAAAAAATACATTTTTTACATATAGAATGGACATAACACTTTGAAGATGAGATACAGTACTAGGGGTAAATGGACAATTTGACAAGGTAACCCAGTACAATTGACAGGAGGCTCACACCGATGGTAAAAAGGAAAGGAAAGAAAAAGATACTTATGCAATGGCATTTCATATAACTTACGTTTGACATTAGCGATTCTCGGAATCAATCCTTTGCAAGTGAAATTAAGTAGAATTTCTCACTTTCCTATATGCTCTTGTTGAACAACTAACATTAGGACAGTCACTTGCTTACGGTTTTTTTTTCCTTGACAATTCTATTCCTATCCTTAGGCCCTGTTTCTTTCAGCTTGGGATTATTATAATCTAGATTATTGAGTCAGATTATTGTTATAATCTGTAGTAGAATAAGTGGTTAGTTGTTTCTTTTCTAAATTATTAAAGCCTAAATTATTGGGTTTACAAGTCTAAAGAGGGAGTGGGGTGGCATGGTGGGTAATTTTTCACCCAATAATCTGGAAAAAGCTCACCTAAATGAGCTTATCAGATTATAATAACCTGGTCTCCAGATTATAATAAGCTACTTCAATAAGTTGTCTGTTTCTTTCAGCTCACTCCTAATAATCTAGATTATAATAATCCCAAGCTGAAAAAAAGGGACCTTAATCTAACCAAAATTGTTTAAATTATCAAGAAAAATCCATGCCATGTCCATGGAGAACTGCATATACATGGATTATACTACATATACATTCTAAATAATGAGAGAAAGTTTACCAGTATAAAGGAGGATACAGATTTTCCCAACAACAATTTGGCTAGCCAAATCTGAACAACATTAACAACAGGCTTGAGGTGCAGTGAGGCTGAGAAGAACCTTCAACTGAAGGAGGCCACAAAACCATATACGTGGAACTTACCTTGCAAAATGACAGTCAATCACCATTTTTCTTTAGCATTAAATGAGAAGGCAATATGGATCCCCGCAGATCTTAGGCTTGAGGACATCAACGATGGGAGCACCGATATCCATGACGCCTGTGACCACCACACACTTTTCTGGAGAGCGATTTCGCTAACAACCCTCCCTCACCTTTGTGCCTCGGGATGAACTTTCCGGGTAAAAACTTATTTCTTGATGTCCAGAATAGCAACGACAAGTTGTGAAGCTCCCACACCTCAATAGCCCCATTCGAGCCGTCTTACCATTCTAAATTGATCTATATATTTCATATATACACAAAGACAAAAAAAAAAAACTAATAACTCTCTCATACTATATTTACTCTAGCAACAAACTCAATGCATGCACCATCCTTACTATTTTCTAGCCAATAGCAAATCAAGATATTGCATGTGGGTTATAAATACTTTTGTGCATAGATGTATGCATCAATGTCCATTTACTCCAATGCACAAATAACGAATAGACTTAATGAATGAACACAAATATATAGATCATTTAGGAATAACCTAAAAAAAACTATATGTATATCAATTTGGAATGGAGGGAGTATTATCTATTTAATTATGAGAAATATATTAGTCCAAATTAACATATATGTAGAAAATAAAAAACAATATGAAAGAATTACGGAAATACGTATTAATGTAGTTATCATATATAATACAATGAAAAAAGAAGACCATAGTCAAATGCTTTATTATTGAGCAAAAATGATGGTATTATTTTTATCATCTCTTAGAGGAATCTATCTAACCATAGTTAATCAGCCCGTGTTAGTAGAAGTATGTATCGTCGTGCATCTAACATATCATATATCATGAGATTATTAGTTATAGCTAAGTACACCGGTGTAATCATACTTAGCATATCACGAGACTATCGGGTAATGGACAATTATCTTTAATTGTGCTAGAGAAAAAAAATACTTCCTTCGTCCCATAAAAAACCAATCTAGGACTGGATGTGACACATCCTAGTAAAACGAATCTAGACATACATATGTTCAAAATTTGTTATACTATAATATGCCACACCAGTTCTACATTCGTTTTTTTAAACAAAAGGAGTAAATTACAATCCATACTATGTATTCTTAAAAATTCTTACAAGTTTTCATATAACGTTATCCTTTAACCATTTTCATTTACACAATAGCTAACTTTACATTTTAATTTGGAGCACCATATTCTATACATCTCCAAGTCCGGTGACTCAGTAATCACTTTGCACATTAACTCTCTCTCTCCATTTTCTTTTTCCATCCGACAGTTGGATAACCGATAGATCTAGCAAGAAAGAGCCCGGATATAGCGCCTTCGCTCTTCGTCGGGTCAGCTCCTACCTTCCAAAGTCCCTGCAAGCCCGACATCTCCGACCTCAATGGTAACCATAACAACAATAGTGCGCATCACGATAGGGGAGAAGAAAAAGACTTGTCGGTTACTAGAGGTTAAGGCTGCACATGTAAAGGCAAAGGGGAGGAACGATGGTGGCTCATGGAGAAAGAGCGGTGATGGCGGTGGGTAGAGTGGCAGTTAGCGGTTGCTGGTGGTATGAGGAATTTGTTATCGACACAATCATTTAATTTTTTCCTAAGTATTGATGATACATGGGTCACCAGTTATATAAAAAAATAGCACTAGCTAGTTTTAAAATACTACCTTGTTCCAAAATAAGTGTCAAAACTTTTGACCGTCCGTCTTTGAAAAGTTTATGAAAAAATTAAAATAAATTAGTCACACGTAAAATATTATTCATGTTTTATCATCTAATAACAGTAAAAATACTAATCATAAAAAAATTTCAATAAGACAAAAAAAAATTAAACGTTGGACGTGAACCGTTCAAAGCTGCACTTATTTTGGGACGGAGGGTGTAGGAAATAAAAATACTGAGATAAGGGCGGAGTAGTCGATTATCGCGTGAGAAAGAAAAAGAAACCTCTCGTTGTCTCCTCCGCTCCTCGCCTCCTTGCGCCGCCGCCAAGACGAGCCGCGGCTGAACAGGGGGAGGGCCGGGCGGCGATCTCCATCGCGGCGGAGGGGAGGGGAGGGGATCCTGGTGCGTCCTCTTTCTGATTCATCTCTCTCTCTCTCTCTCTCTCTCTCCCACCCCACCGGGACTGGAATTTGCGGGATTGCGTTCGTGAACCCTACTAGCTTCTCTTCTAGATCTTCTCCTCCTCCTTAATTTGATAGCCTTAAACCTCTCTTAAATAATTCAAGTAATAACAGTTTGTTTGTTTGTTCACCCAAAAGTTTGGGGGTTCAACTGAACTGAACCCCCATGTCCCAAGTTGGATCCGCCCCTGGCCTATAATAAGATGTGGCGCTGTAACAATGCAACTAGCTGTAGGGTGACAGTAGGATAGTTCCATATCAACTTAGTGTGTGCTTATATGGTTAATCGTCCACTTATTGCCATCACATTTCTTATATAGTGTAAATCAAGTTTGATGTTAATTGGAAATTGCAGTTTTTTGGGCCAGGGGACCCCATACCCCTGTCATTATACTTGATACATGTCCAGAACAGCTTGAATTTGACAGCTAAGTAAGTACTCTTGAGTTGTATCCATAATTCACCCTAAAAGAATTGTATATATTGATTGTTGTGATATTTATCCCCTTAGATATATGCACTGAGAATATATATACATTATTGACCTTGATTGGTAACTCTTGAGAATGTATTACGGCATATATAACAAGAGAGTTTTTTTTTTACCTTCTTGAAGGTGGTTCAACTATTGTATAGCAGTATGTTGGATTGTTGATGTTCAGAATTTCGATATCCTAGCACGATTCCCCCTCTCGCCGCCTCTTGCCCAAGGAGAACGTCGACCACGCCGTGGTCCAGGCTCTCAGCATCGGTGCCACTATTATCTGCCCAACGCTACACGTCCAGGTATGGAACTACCCCTCCCCTTACTCCTTCCCCATGCTAACCCTGCCTGATCCCCAATCTCTCGATGGCAAAAGAAATCAGTGCCCAATCTGATTCATGCCAGCCTAAACTTGGCTGCGCTGCTATACAATGGTGTTAATTTGTTGTTTCGAATAAATCTCACATTTATACTGAATAAACATTTTGAAGGCCGAGAGATACTAACTGATCTATGATGTTCAAGGAAACATCGATCCACCATTATATGGGCATACTGTGGACTTCGTAATTTACCATACTTATTGAATTTTGCAGATTAGTGACAGCAATCCTAATTTCATCCTATTTGCTTGGTACACATAGAGGAGCTTAGCAGGATTATTTACTAGAATTTCTTCTCTTTTTTTGTTTGTATTAATGCTAATTGTGAATCTCAATTGTGTGTAAAAATATATATAGGAAAGCCTAAAATTTCAATACACATGTAGCAACTGAGTTGGTAATCTATCAATTGCAGAAAAGATAAAAAGGACTAAAGTTGGCCATGTAGTCTTGGCCCAAGGATTAACTAAGCCCCTACATCTGTATTAAAATTCTATGTTTTTTTCTTTTTATTACTTTACATAACTCACAGTTTAAATCCTTTGCAATATATTGTACAGTGCGTATTATTAGGAACAGTAGCACTTGTCTAATTTTGCATGTTTTCTTGTATGAAAACATCAACTGTCTTATAACTTCTCATGGATGGTTCCTAGGGTCATACTGGATTTCAAGAGAAGAAAAAAGGTTGTTCAAGAACATAAAAAAGGGATGAGACTAGGAAGCATAAATGGACTGCGGTGCAAGCAGCTTAAACTTGTCATTCTTGCTTTTTTCATGATGTTTCTTCTCTGGAAATGGGAGAGAGGAACATACTACACTACTGAAATCCTCCGGCCAGATTCATTGATTTTGGCTCATCCAGGTCATTTTACGCATACTGAAATATTTTGAATCCATCCTTTTCATGTTACACCTATATTTATTCTCATTTTGTTCCAAATTTTTGTAGCTAACTCAAAGTTTGTAGATCAGCATACATCATCCGAAGAAGACTTTCCGAATGCAGATACATTGACACAATCAGTAGTTAAAGTAGAACAGCAAGTAAGTGATGCACCACCACCGATGTCCATAGCAAGTGATTCTGCTGATGTTGCGGATGAAAGGGAACCACCACCTTCTGGGAAGAAAGGTATTGTTCATCTTCTGTAACTGCAGGAGGAGCCATTTCTTCTCCGAGCATGCTAGATCTAATATGCTTGCATTCTAGTTGAGAAGATCTTTTTCTTGCCAATGTCCTTTTACATAAGATAGTGTGGGTTGTTTAGTCCTTCGTGTTATGTTCACCTAATGTATAATATTACCTTACAGATTGTAACTACGGAAATGGAAAATGGGTTTCTGACAACAACAGACCACTATACTCCGGTTTCGGCTGTAAACAATGGCTTTCCGAGAGCTGGGCCTGCAGACTAACCCAGCGCACAGATTTTGCTTATGAAAAATTTAGATGGCAACCTGAAGGTTGTGAGATGCCAGAATTTGAGGCCTCACAGTTCTTGACGAGGTATGTGGCCGTTGCTTATCCATGAATTAGGATTATATATACTGCACTCACTGGCTTGACACTGGCTTGATATAATTGTCTGAATCATTTAGGTGAATTCTAATTTTGACATATTTCAGAATGCAGGATAAAACCATTGCTTATGTGGGTGATTCTTTAGGGAGGCAAATGTTTCAATCAATGATGTGTATGGTCACTGGTGGAAAGGAGAGACTAGATGTGGAAGACGTTGGTGCAGAGTATGGTTTTTTCTTAGCTCCGGGTGCAAAAAGACCAGATGGCTGGGCCTACCGATTCCCAAGAACTAATACAACCATTTTATACCATTGGTCGTCGACACTCTGTGATTTGGAGCCTCTGGATCCATCAGATCCAGCCACCAGTTATGCCATGCACCTTGATCGTCCACCTGCTTTTCTGAAGAATAACCTTCACAGGCTCCATGTTCTGGTTCTTAACACTGGCCACCACTGGAACCGAGGGAAGCTAAGGGCAAACAAGTGGGAAATGTATCTTGGGGGAGCACCAAACACTAACAGGAATACTGCTGTCATCTGGAAGGCCAAAAATATCACCATCCACACTGTTATTAAGTGGTTGGATACCCAACTTCCTCACCACCCACAACTGAAGGTGTTCTACAGGTCAATATCTCCTCGGCATTTCTTCAATGGAGATTGGAACACCGGGGGTCGCTGTGACAATACAAGTCCTTTGGCCAAGGGAAGTGGCATTTCCCAAAATCATTCCGATGACGCCGATGCTGAGGGAGCTGTGATGGGAACAAGGGTGAAGCTTTTGGATATAACTGCACTATCACGATTGAGAGATGAAGGGCATATATCGCGGTACAGTATCAAAGCCACGCAGGGAGTTCAAGATTGCTTGCACTGGTGCCTTCCTGGACTACCAGATACATGGAATGAGATCCTTGCAGCCCAGTTGTAGCTAAGTCTCTAGTTGAATGAGAAGAGCTAATGGTCAGAACCAACTTAGCTTGAGTTGTTATATACGGCGATTGCTAGTCTTCACAACAGAGCTTTTGTGCTGCTGCGAGAGGAACAGCAAAGCAGCAGTGGATTCTTTAGGAAGCTTTCGTTCCTGTAGCTAATGAGCTTCTTGTAATGTAGTAACCACCTTTTGTATTTTCTTACTGTGTATGGCCATTGAATTGATTGGCAGTAACGGAGTAGTCTTATAGATAAGCTATTTACGCTCTTGGAAATGCGTTTTGTGATTAACATTCTGCGATGAGCACTCATGTTTTGTTTCTCTAGCAGTATTATACTAATACACTAGGTGATACCTTGCATTTTGCTACGAAATTCATTGATGAATATATGTTAAATATTATAGAAATGATAAATATTGAAATGTTGTGAAAATGACGTGGAAGATATTTGACATACTTCTATTTGAGCTTTATAATATTATATTATAGATGATGTGTTATGCTTGCATGAGATTTAAAGAATAATACTTGTGAGCAGGGTTAATCCTATTGGTGAGGCCGATTTGACCGGGCCTCACCGAAATGCCAAAATTTCGGTCCGAAATTTTGAAAAAAAAGAGTTGAATTTGAACAAATATTACCAAAATTTATGAAAAAATTAAAATTTTTTTTGCCGAAGTAATATCGTATCGGAGGGGACCGAAATAACCGAAATTTCCAACCCTGCTTGTGAGTGGGTGATGATGTGGTATATTTGCATGTTAAGCTTTAGCTTCTAATAATAATTGCTAGTGGGTAATAACTATGTAGTTCTATTGATATGTTCCCATGTCATTAGCACTGGATAGGTCATCTCAATCGGGCGGACAGCCTCATCAGTGTCGGGAAGGGCTACCGTCACTAAGCCTGTCACCGATGAGTAGACTACTCATCGGTGACGGGCCTTAAATTCATCTCAATCGGGCCGTGTTTGTCGCCCGTCACCGATGACACTCATCCGTGATGGGCTTAAGTGCTTGGCCCGACAAAGATTGTAGAGATAATCTCAATCGGGCCTAAACATAGGCCCGTCACAGATGAGTCTCATCGATATATGTAACTCGGTTATGTCTGTTCGAGTGATCAACGGCGGTGTTTATTTCAACCCGATTGAGATGACTTCCTTGTGACGCCCCGCAAAAGCCAAGCTTGTGAGGGGCCGTCACATATGAGAGGATGTGTACTAGTGTGTAGTTTCCTCTTAGAGTAAGTTTAGTATAGCCAACTACTAACTCCAAATAATATATAGTCAATCTAATAGCTCATTTATACAACTAGGAAGGTAGCCCGCGCATATTCGCAGGCATCATATTTAACTGTGTTAGAAATTTGATTAGGAATATTTATGATTACTCTATTGTAAATATCTTTAATTTTTCAATAATTGTGTGGTGTTTCTCTGAATGCTAGTAACCATCATCGACGTATAAATTGTAAACTAAAATTACTTAAAACAATGCAGTTTTGGTTTTATAAGAAAAAATATATATGAAACTATATATCATTTGTACATAATGCGTTTCTTTTTTTAATATTTAGCATAACTTAATTTTGTACTTTCTAAACTCTGAGTAACAATTTTCTTTTGTATAATATATATGTCTTTATGAATTTTAGGATATATTAATTGAAGATATTTTGTATTAAAAATGCTTATGAAAAATTTAGATGGCAACCTGAAGTTGTGAGATGCCAGAATTTGAGGCCTCACAGTTCTTGACGAGGTATGTGGCCGTTGCTTATCCATGAATTAGGATTATATATACTGCACTCACTGGCTTGGACACTGGCTTGATATAATTGTTCTGAATCATTTAGGTGAATTCTAATTTTGGACATATTTCAGAATGCAGGATAAAACCATTGCTTATGTGGGTGATTCTTTAGGGAGGCAAATGTTTCAATCAATGATGTGTATGGTCACTGGTGGAAACTCTCCCACCCCACCGGGACTGGAATTTGCGGGATTGCGTTCGTGAACCCTACTAGCTTCTCTTCTAGATCTTCTCCTCCTCCTTAATTTGATAGCCTTAAACCTCTCTTAAATAATTCAAGTAATAACAGTTTGTTTGTTTGTTCACCCAAAAGTTTGGGGGTTCAACTGAACTGAACCCCCATGTCCCAAGTTGGATCCGCCCCTGGCCTATAATAAGATGTGGCGCTGTAACAATGCAACTAGCTGTAGGGTGACAGTAGGATAGTTCCATATTCAACTTAGTGTGTGTGCTTATATGGTTAATCGTCCACTTATTGCCATCACATTTCTTATATAGTGTAAATCAAGTTTGGTGTTAATTGGAAATTGCAATTTTTTGGGCCAGGGGACCCCATACCCCTGTCATTATACTTGATACATGTCCAGAACAGCTTGAATTTGACAGCTAAGTAAGTACTCTTGAGTTGTATCCATAATTCACCCTAAAAGAATTGTATATATTGATTGTTGTGATATTTATCCCCTTAGATATATGCACTGAGAATATATATACATTATTGACCTTGATTGGTAACTCTTGAGAATGTATTACGGCATATATAACAAGAGAGTTTTTTTTACCTTCTTGAAGGTGGTTCAACTATTGTATAGCAGTATGTTGGATTGTTGATGTTCAGAATTTCGATATCCTAGCACGATTCCCCCTCTCGCCGCCTCTTGCCCAAGGAGAACGTCGACCACGCCGTGGTCCAGGCTCTCAGCATCGGTGCCACTATTATCTGCCTAACGCTACACGTCCAGGTATGGAACTACCCCTCCCCTTACTCCTTCCCCATGCTAACCCTGCCTGATCCCCAATCTCTCGATGGCAAAAGAAATCAGTGCCCAATCTGATTCACGCCTGCCTAAACTTGGCTGCGCTGCTATACAATGGTGTTAATTTGTTGTTTCCTCTTTTTTGTGCTGGGGTTATATGTAATTTGCCAATAATCATTTGATTTCTCAATGTACACATGCCAGCCCTAAACACTGGAATTAGCAAACTTCGATTTACCATGTTGGTTTAGGAAAGTTCCTAGCTCTTCAGATGATAAATTTTATTTGTATGTGTTTTTAGTTTATTCGAACAAATCTCACATTTATACTGAATAAACATTTTGAAGGCCGAGAGATACTAACTGATCTATGATGTTCAAGGAAACATCGATTCACCATTAGTATGGGCATACTGTGGACTTCGTAATTTACCATACTTATTGAATTTTGCAGATTAGTGATGGCAATCCTAATTTCATCCTATTTGCTTGGTACACATAGAGGAGCTTAGCAGGATTATTTACTAGAATTTCTTCTCTTTTTTTGTTTGTATTAATGCTAATTGTGAATCTCAATTGTGTGTAAAAAAATATATAAGAAAGCCTAAAATTTCAATACACATGTAGCAACTGAGTTGGTAATCTATCAATTGCAGAAAAGATAAAAAGGACTAAAGTTGGCCATGTAGTCTTGGCCCAAGGATTAACTAAGCCCCTACATCTGTATTAAAATTCTATGTTTTTTTCTTTTTATTACTTTACATAACTCACAGTTTAAATCCTTTGCAATATATTGTACAGTGCGTATTATTAGGAACAGTAGCACTTGTCTAATTTTGCATGTTTTCTTGTATGAAAACATCAACTGTCTTATAACTTCTCATGGATGGTTCCTAGGGTCATACTGGATTTCAAGAGAAGAAAAAAGGTTGTTCAAGAACATAAAAAAGGGATGAGACTAGGAAGCATAAATGGACTGCGGTGCAAGCAGCTTAAACTTGTCATTCTTGCTTTTTTCATGATGTTTCTTCTCTGGAAATGGGAGAGAGGAACATACTACACTACTGAAATCCTCCGGCCAGATTCATTGATTTTGGCTCATCCAGGTCATTTTACGCATACTGAAATATTTTGACTCCATCCTTTTCATGTTACACCTATATTTATTCTCATTTTGTTCCAAATTTTTGTAGCTAACTCAAAGTTTGTAGATCAGCATACATCATCCGAAGAAGACTTTCCGAATGCAGATACATTGACACAATCAGTAGTTAAAGTAGAACAGCAAGCAAGTGATGCACCACCACCGATGTCCATAGCAAGTGATTCTGCTGATGTTGCGGATGAAAGGGAACCACCGCCTTCTGGGAAGAAAGGTATTGTTCATCTTCTGTAACTGCAGGAGGAGCCATTTCTTCTCCGAGCATGCTAGATCTAATATGCTTGCATTCTAGTTGAGAAGATCTTTTTCTTGCCAATGTCCTTTTACATAAGATAGTGTGGGTTGTTTAGTCCTTCGTGTTATGTTCACCTAATGTATAATATTACCTTACAGATTGTAACTACGGAAATGGAAAATGGGTTTCTGACAACAACAGACCACTATACTCCGGTTTCGGCTGTAAACAATGGCTTTCCGAGAGCTGGGCCTGCAGACTAACCCAGCGCACAGATTTTGCTTATGAAAAATTTAGATGGCAACCTGAAGGTTGTGAGATGCCAGAATTTGAGGCCTCACAGTTCTTGACGAGGTATGTGGCCGTTGCTTATCCATGAATTAGGATTATATATACTGCACTCACTGGCTTGACACTGGCTTGATATAATTGTCTGAATCATTTAGGTGAATTCTAATTTTGACATATTTCAGAATGCAGGATAAAACCATTGCTTATGTGGGTGATTCTTTAGGGAGGCAAATGTTTCAATCAATGATGTGTATGGTCACTGGTGGAAAGGAGAGACTAGATGTGGAAGACGTTGGTGCAGAGTATGGTTTTTTCTTAGCTCCGGGTGCAAAAAGACCAGATGGCTGGGCCTACCGATTCCCAAGAACTAATACAACCATTTTATACCATTGGTCGTCGACACTCTGTGATTTGGAGCCTCTGAATCCATCAGATCCAGCCACCAGTTATGCCATGCACCTTGATCGTCCACCTGCTTTTCTGAAGAATAACCTTCACAGGCTCCATGTTCTGGTTCTTAACACTGGCCACCACTGGAACCGAGGGAAGCTAAGGGCAAACAAGTGGGAAATGTATCTTGGGGGAGCACCAAACACTAACAGGAATACTGCTGTCATCTGGAAGGCCAAAAATATCACCATCCACACTGTTATTAAGTGGTTGGATACCCAACTTCCTCACCACCCACAACTGAAGGTGTTCTACAGGTCAATATCTCCTCGGCATTTCTTCAATGGAGATTGGAACACCGGGGGTCGCTGTGACAATACAAGTCCTTTGGCCAAGGGAAGTGGCATTTCCCAAAATCATTCCGATGACGCCGATGCCGAGGGAGCTGTGATGGGAACAAGGGTGAAGCTTTTGGATATAACTGCACTATCACGATTGAGAGATGAAGGGCATATATCGCGGTACAGTATCAAAGCCACGCAGGGAGTTCAAGATTGCTTGCACTGGTGCCTTCCTGGACTACCAGATACATGGAATGAGATCCTTGCAGCCCAGTTGTAGCTAAGTCTCTAGTTGAATGAGAAGAGCTAATGGTCAGAACCAACTTAGCTTGAGTTGTTATATACGGCGATTGCTAGTCTTCACAACAGAGCTTTTGTGCTGCTGCGAGAGGAACAGCAAAGCAGCAGTGGATTCTTTAGGAAGCTTTCGTTCCTGTAGCTAATGAGCTTCTTGTAATGTAGTAACCACCTTTTGTATTTTCTTACTGTGTATGGCCATTGAATTGATTGGCAGTAACGGAGTAGTCTTATAGATAAGCTATTTACGCTCTTGGAAATGCGTTTTGTGATTAAACATTCTGCGATGAGCACTCATGTTTTGTTTCTCTAGCAGTATTATACTAATACACTAGGTGATACCTTGCATTTTGCTACGAAATTCATTGATGAATATATGTTAAATATTATAGAAATGATAAATATTGAAATGTTGTGAAAATGACGTGGAAGATATTTGACATACTTCTATTTGAGCTTTATAATATTATATTATAGATGATGTGTTATGCTTGCATGAGATTTAAAGAATAATACTTGTGAGCAGGGTTAATCCTATTGGTGAGGCCGATTTGACCGGGCCTCACCGAAATGCCAAAATTTCGGTCCGAAATTTTGAAAAAAAAGAGTTGAATTTGAACAAATATTACCAAAATTTATGAAAAAATTAAAATTTTTTTTGCCGAAGTAATATCGTATCGGAGGGGACCGAAATAACCGAAATTTCCAACCCTGCTTGTGAGTGGGTGATGATGTGGTATATTTGCATGTTAAGCTTTAGCTTCTAATAATAATTGCTAGTGGGTAATAACTATGTAGTTCTATTGATATGTTCCCATGTCATTAGCACTGGATAGGTCATCTCAATCGGGCGGACAGCCTCATCAGTGTCGGGAAGGGCTACCGTCACTAAGCCTGTCACCGATGAGTAGACTACTCATCGGTGACGGGCCTTAAATTCATCTCAATCGGGCCGTGTTTGTCGCCCGTCACCGATGACACTCATCCGTGATGGGCTTAAGTGCTTGGCCCGACAAAGATTGTAGAGATAATCTCAATCGGGCCTAAACATAGGCCCGTCACAGATGAGTCTCATCGATATATGTAACTCGGTTATGTCTGTTCGAGTGATCAACGGCGGTGTTTATTTCAACCCGATTGAGATGACTTCCTTGTGACGCCCCGCAAAAGCCAAGCTTGTGAGGGGCCGTCACATATGAGAGGATGTGTACTAGTGTGTAGTTTCCTCTTAGAGTAAGTTTAGTATAGCCAACTACTAACTCCAAATAATATATAGTCAATCTAATAGCTCATTTATACAACTAGGAAGGTAGCCCGCGCATATTCGCAGGCATCATATTTAACTGTGTTAGAAATTTGATTAGGAATATTTATGATTACTCTATTGTAAATATCTTTAATTTTTCAATAATTGTGTGGTGTTTCTCTGAATGCTAGTAACCATCATCGACGTATAAATTGTAAACTAAAATTACTTAAAACAATGCAGTTTTGGTTTTATAAGAAAAAATATATATGAAACTATATATCATTTGTACATAATGCGTTTCTTTTTTTAATATTTAGCATAACTTAATTTTGTACTTTCTAAACTCTGAGTAACAATTTTCTTTTGTATAATATATATGTCTTTATGAATTTTAGGATATATTAATTGAAGATATTTTCTATTAAAAATATGCCTAATATGACTACATATAATTATGAGCTGAATATGTTGAATATTGATTTAGTTGTATGTATATAGTATTGCAATATAAACTAAAGTTTAGCGGTAAATGTTTTTCTCAATGAGAAAATATATTAAAAATAAGAGTTTTATCGCTCCCAAGTTGTAGTTTTAGGTTGTATACTTTGAACTGAAATTATGTTAGATTTTGTTTCCAACATATATACAGAAAAATTCAAATTTTTCTATATATTTTATTTAAAATTTTAGTTATTTTCATTATTTTAATACTCCAAAAATATTAAAACATTGCTATTTAGGATGGGTATCAATTTTTTTTTAAAAATGTTAAATTTAGAAAAAAGAGTTCAGTCTTCAATTATTTTTATAATGTTATTTTTTTATAGATTTCCATTCCATCAAGCATCTCTTAAATGTTTTGATCTCTGCAATCTAGAATGGAAATATGTGGGTTAGGCTATACAACTGGCATGAGATAATGGTATCCCTTAAATGTTTCAATGTGTTGTGTACGACAAATAGATCTAGACGGGGTACACGTTATGATATGAAAAAATGATATAATTAAAAGCTTTTCTCTAATCTATTAGTGACATCAGATATCATATGTATAATTTAGATATTATGATCATCTTAGGAACATTATTTATCCCTAAAAGATCATTTATTTATAAAAGTGCATCTAATTATGATCAAGTATAAGTAAATAGCCCCTATATGCATGTTAAGAGAAATTAACTACTTCCACTGTTGAGGAAAAATATATCAATATTTACAACACCAAATTATTTTTGTTGAATTCAAAATTGAATATGTTTATAATATGATTGTTTTGTGTTGAAAATATTACTATGTTTTTTATTAAACTAATTCAAGTAATTTCACATTGACAAAATTTAAAATGACTTATAATTGAAATAGAAGGAGTTGGAAGAAGGTGATTAGATGTCTAGCATGGTATAAATAATGGTTGGACCATGTTATTAAAAACATAAGGTGATATATTTTAATTTTAAATGAGAAATTTTAGTATTCTATTTTATTTATTGGAGGCTTAAAGGTGGATAGATGTGGTCACAATGTAAGTCAATACAGATATTAAATTATTGATTTAATTGAAAATTACAATAGTGTAGAAATATTCAAAATGAATATACGATTAAAATTTTATGAGTATTTTTAAAGTCTAGTTACGTTGTTTCTATAAGTGCTAGCTTGAGGAGAAAGAAAAGAAAAGCACATGACACAGGGGAAACTGGCTAGACTTGTTAGGCGGAGTCCATTTGTGGGAGTTTTTTTTATCACTAAGATAATGTAAGATTTAGTTACTATGGAGATAAAAAAGAACAGAGAAGGAATGGTAGGGAGAGAGGAATCGGAGGAATGGGAGGAACGGGAGGGGGTTTTGGGATTTTCTTTTAAAGATAGATCTAACCATATAAAATAGTGGATCAATCCATTTAAGTGGAAAGCGATGGTTAGATGTTTTATTTTCATTTGTCATACTTATAGATTTTTCTAATTTATTAGAGTGTTACGTGGCGAGATCAACTTCGAAGTGTTTATGGGCGTACCATTAGACCCTGACACTTCTAGTTAGAACGGCAGCACGATCTAAATTTTAGATAACAAAATATGAGTAATATGGATTTTGAATTTTATATTTAATTATAAATAACACAACAATTGACAAAAACTGAGTATAAAATTATAACTTGAGAGTCGTGATCATTTAGATGTCCGAATTATTTTTTTGATATATTGAGTGTTAATGAGAAAATAGGATAAGTTAGCTAGAAAATAGGAGAGGATGGGAGATTCGGAGGATGGAAGGAGTACGTACTACCTTTTTTTACCTTATGTACGTAAGGTGTTGGTGGTGGGGATATCAGATTTATTTTCTTTGCGTTGGAGATCTAATTGTTAAAATTAACGGGTCCACCATTTTAAAAGAAAATCGACGGTGTGATTATAGAATACCACGTGGTGATTTAGGAGCGTTTGTAGAAGGCCATATGGCGGCTTGAGAGTATTTATTGGAAGTTTAATTAACTTTTATTATATATGTCCCTTAAACATTTTAGAAAAAATAGCTGTCACGTGACACTCATATAAAAGCTTGTAGGTCACCACATGTCATATCTCTCAATTAAAAGAATTATTAAAAATTATAAGAAAAAGAAAAAAATTGTAACTGTGGATTTTCACTTAAATCGGTAAGGTGTGATTTTATATATCTATTAACACTACCTCCTAAGCTCCCCTAGTGTACGTACGATGTGCGTAGTAGTAGTACTGTTTTCAGAAGGTGTAAAGGAAAAGTACTGTTTGCAAAAAAAAAGGAAAAAAATAATACTAACGTGGAGTACGTATGTATGCCGCCGGAAAAAAAAGAAAAAAATAATACTAACGTTCCCTGCCCGATCCAGACCTCTTGTCTACGGTGTTCTCTTTGTTTTTCTATATATTAGTTAGAGCAAACATGGCAATTTTTTTTAAAAAAAGTAGGGACACCAGATTTATTTTTTAGATGGAGATCTAATGGTTAAAATTAATGGGTCCACCGATTTAAAAGAAAATCGACGGTGAGATTATAGAATGCCACGTGGCGATCTAGGAGCGTTTGTAGAAGGCCACATGGCGGCATGAGAACGTTTGTAGAAAGTTTCATGGACTTTTAGTATATAATAGATAGATAGATAGATAGATAGATAGATAGATAGATAGATAGATAGATAGATAGTTACCTACAAGAATATACTACACCATTAATATATGATCCCACCCCTCATACACAATTAGAGTCCGTGTTATTGTAGCCTACTTTCCTTCTCTCTTTTCTCTTCTATTCTCCACATGTATTTACAGCTGACTTATAGCCGTACTCGTTCTTATCGAATCGGTGAACATTCCTCATATTAGAGCCAATGACATGTAGCTCCCGCTAAATAATATGCCCTCTCTTAATATATAATGTTGTTGATTATTTGGTGTGCCGTTTGGCTATTTGTCTTATTCCAAAGCTTATATAAATTCTTTTTAGTTGTAACTCATTATCATTAAAGAACTCTAACCTTGTCTTACTCAAAAGCTTCCACGCCGCCGCTCCTCGCCGGGACACCGCTTGACGTGGAAGGCCCGTGACACATTGAGTTGCCACCGCCGCCGAGCTTCCTTACCGCCATCTCGCTTCCACCTGCCGTGTGCACCCCCTGCTGTCGTTGAGAAAACATAGGGGGGAGGGGGAGAGAGAGAGTGGGATAGAGAAGGAAGGGAGAGAGAGTGAGGGGAGTATGACATGTAGGCCTCACTTTATTTTTTATTTCCTTTGACGATTGTGATGCTACGTGAATGCTACGTCAGCAAATACCACTATCAATATTGCTTTGGGAGTTAATTGTATCGGTTTTAATAGTTGGAGGGTCAACATATATAATATTGCGGTTGAGAGTACGAATGAGAACCACTATTAGGGAGTCCAAGTGGACTTATTCCTTTAGTCAATTGGCCGCTCCTGCTCGTGAAGCCCAATATAAATTCATCATACGGGGGAGATATATAAACTTTGCAAATTAGTTTGAGATTAGTTGGAAACTTAACGTTTAACAAAACCACGCCAAGAAAGCATGAAATCGAACCACTCCAAAAGAGACTCTCCCTTTAGCAATAAGGTATTTATATTTTTCCATGTATATAAAAAGTTTGAATCATTATAAATATATATTCATGTCTGGTGCATATATGTAAGGAATGGATACAAATAAACTAAAATGATCTTGCGTACGTATATATCATTCTCTTTTTCTTTTTTTTTTTACCTAAAATCCATCACAATACAAGTATACTACTCCAGAGTATATTGCTTGTCATATATGCATGTGGATACCGTAGTCGTAGTTACCAAGTACGTAGACCTATTTACATATATCTTTCTTATGTAATAATTAATTTCAAATAGTAACTACAATTTACCATGTAATATCTGTTAACTTCCATACATAATTGATTATAATTAAGGTGCCCTCTATCTCTCTGATTTTGTACTCTAGAATAGTAGAATGATTATAGTACCTCCGGCTATAAATTACCTTATAATTCATGACACCATGAAGCTATATATATACACATACACATTATTAGGTTAACTTGTACTTGTAAGAAATACAATTAGCCAGCCATTAGCCATTCTTTCTTCGATTCCATTTTTCCATATTAATCAAGCTCCAAGCCATGGCCAGCATCAACCACCATCTCCTACTCGCCGCCGCGGCCGCCGTCCTTCTCCTCGCCGCCGCCGCCACCGCCACGGCCTCCCGTGTCACCGTCACCAGCTTAGCGAACACGACGTCGTCGTCGGTGGCTGCCCTCGGCAGCAGTGGCATCATCGCCGGCGGCCGCGCGGCGAACACGTCGGCGGCGGCGGAGCCGACGGTGTACGAGATGCTGGGGAAGTACGGGTTCCCGCCGGGGATCCTGCCGGCGGGCGCGCAGGGGTACACGCTGAACGCCGACGACGGGTCGTTCCAGGTGACCCTCCCCGGCGACTGCGTCGTCGACGTCCAGGGCTACAAGCTCCGGTACCGGAGCAACATCTACGGCAACGTGCGCGCCGGCTCCATCGACGGCCTCGACGGCGTCAGCGTCAAGATCGCCATCGTCTGGGTCGGCATCCACGACGTCGAGGCCGACGGCGGCGACGTCACGTTCCACGCCGGCGCCATCTCCAAGTCGTCGCCCGCCGACGGTTTCCAGACCAGCCCCAGCTGCCAGTGACCGCCGACGTTATTGGCGGCGGCGGCGGCGGCGGCTTCACCAGTTAGCTAGTGATGCATATTGCAATTCAGTGTTGCTCTGGATGCTAGCTATAGCTGCTTAATTATATTAAAGTTTACTAGTAATTTATTAGTGCTGTTAGGTTAATTGAACAGTTTAGCTGGAACTAATTAAGCAATTTACAGGTTAATTTGAATGCCATCGATTGATTCTGTGATGTTCTGTTATTCTTGTGATTGCAAGTTTGAATTATTACACTATATATGTCATCCCACCTACAAAACTATCGTGTTCAACTGTTCAGATGTGCAGTAACTAAAAAACAAATATACTTGAAGAAAGATGAAAATGTAGAATCGCCTGCGGCCAGCATTGTGAAATTTCAAACGAATTTTTCAAACAAAAATTGAATTTAAACAACAAAATTACAAAAATTTGACCCATGGGCCATGGGCCTCGTATCCTCTGCTTTGCATTGCATCAAGTCTGCACGCCGGCGATTGTTATGCAACTTAAACGTATACTCCCTTCGTCTTAAAATATAAGTCCTATTTTTTCACGGTTTTCAATGATATATTTTGATTATTAATTTATTTCATGTTATGTTTTGAATGCATAGAAATTAGCATCATATGAAAATACTTCAAAAATATGAATCTATAGTGATAGAGATATGGTTAATATGATTGTTGGTCAAAAGCTACCGATTTTGATATATAGTGTGAAAAAAGGGGAAAAACTCGCTTAAATTATGGACCCTACCTCAGACCTCAAACATGAAATAGGTGTGGGCTTATTATTTTTTAGGGTTTGTTGGAACCATGCCACCCTAATTTTACAAAATTTGAGATATGCCATCCGTATCTCAATGACATGTAGGACCCACATGAGTCAATGACATGCGGGTCAGGGTGGCATATCACAAATTTTACAAAATTTGTGTGGCATGGTTCAAATTTTCCCTATTTTGGGTTTGTGCCAATCAGAATTTAAACTTGAGACATATGGTTCAACGTACTACCGTATTGAATTGCATGTTCCCACTATAAAAAACGAACATATAGATGACAGATCAATACTAAGTACCGAAAATGGTATAACCGTCACCTATATTGCTTTTCCGGCCCACGTGCTTGCCCGCGGGAGAGACATTACCACAAACTGGCACCTTTCTCCTCAAATAGGTGCCGGTTTTGAACTTAAAATCCAGCACCTTTTATTTCCGTCTCATCAGAGTAATTGACGCGGGGCCCACAATAGAACCGGCAGCTTTAAGACAATCAGAGAAAGGTACTGGTTGAACTAAAGAACCGGCACCTTTGAGCCCTCCATCCCTGGAAGTAACCGTTGGAGGGCCCACTAAGTACAAAAGTTTAAGCTAATGTAATGAGCAAAGAATAGGAAATTTAATTTACTTGTATACTACAACATTTCTTAAGTACCACTAACACGTACACATGATGCATCATCTCAATTTCATGGCAAAGAGATCGTTGCTCGCAGAAAGTTAGTGGGGGTGAAAACTCTCTTTGCCGGGCGCCTTGGAGCAACTGGACAAATAACAACGGCGG
>CM020188.1:7601145-7666399 GCA_009805545.1 Oryza longistaminata | reverse complement strand
AGAGAGATCTCCTCCCAGCCCTGCACCACACTGGTAGATCAGTTATCTGGGCACTCATCAGCCATCACATAGGTGTCTCTCTATGGAACGCGAACAATGTTTGTTAGAAAAAAAAAGAGCAAGTAAACATTAAAGCACCTGGGAGCTTGAGTTGTCAAACATGACAAATCTCTTGCAGTGAAAATAATTGCCATCCACATTCCAATGTTCCTGTTCCCATAATATGTGATGAATTTACAAGAAAAAGGGAGTGTATGATTAATTACAAAAGATAACATAACTATTCAAGTTTACAACAAAAAAGGCCACTCTAGCATTTTGCCAGACTATGCAGTCAAAAATTAGAAGGGTCAGTTAGGGTATTGCCTACTGGAAATAGCATTGTTTTTCTAATAATCTCAAATGCCTTCACTCTTTGGGGGTAAAGGTGAAAACTTGAAAGTTGCTCTACACCTATCTCTTCCATAATAAATCTACAGAGTACGATAAGCATACATATGCTAAATTACCTATTTCATTCATATTAACATTAACTGGCAGTCATGAGTAGACAGAAATCGGCATGAACATGGATTTCAGCGTCTGAAAACACATAATGGCATATGGCATCATGAAACAGTGTGATGAGTCACAGGGATATGCATAAAAAGTCACCATTACCCATGCTCCCAATGTTAAAGTATATACTACTGACTACTTCCTCAGACCTGTCAAGTGTTAACCACAAGGATGTGGCAAAACTAAAGAAAGTGAGAAACAAAAAACTTCTTACAAGGTAATTATGTTCCTCATATGTGGTGGTATAAGAACCAGTAGGAAATATTCAATGCATAGCGCCTCAATAGGAAAAATCGACCTCCCCTTCTTGTTCAGTCCAAACTGAAGAAAGAAAGTGCTCATGTCATTGATGCCTTTCACACGCCGGGATCATCCATTTCTATCTGAAACATTCAGAAACGTCAAGCTAGGAATGTAAATATTCATTCCCGCATTGTTGTAATCGACTAAACAATGGTAGCTAAAGTTATGTCAATATAACAGAGCATGCATGCCAAAGAGATCTAACAAGCCCACCATAAGTTATTTCAATTTAAGCTGGCCTCATCAAAACCAGTGCAGCAAACTTGGATGAAATGAGCTCGTCATAACTCTGTTTTTTTTCCTTTCAATGGAAAACTATTATACTAAAAACAGATTATGAAGTGCTCATATCAATTCAGAAATATGATCCCGTGAAAAGATGACCTCACTATATTTGTTTGGACCATGCTCGTGAGTTCAATCTGGAAGCAGAGTCTACCAATCAGACATAACGGAAAAATAGAAGAACGCGTAGCCCAGCCATGACACGGTGAGCCTTTGTGAATGATATGATTCAAGTAAACAAAAATAATCATTCCTCCAGTAATCCACCAAGCATATTGGGTGCGGGAAAAAAAGGCACAAACTGGCCAGTGTCGTGTTGAACGCGCTTCCACTCCTCCGATCGTGGACGCGCATGCGATATATTCCCCTCTGCCGCCCCTCGTCGACGCCCTTGGTGCCATCGCCAGCTTAGTCCGCGCGGGGCCCACGCACCTCCGATTTCACCCGCCGACATTCGCCGCTTGCCATCTCCCACGACGCTTGGTCCTATTAGGTGCGCATCGGCAGGGCGATGAGCGGAGGAGAGACGGGGCAATGGCTGCGGAAGGAAAAAGTGAAACGCCGTAAGTCGAGTTGGCGGAGAAGGTCGGCGACTCCCGTCGATCTGGCGGCGGCAAGGTGGAGGTGGCTGCCGTCGCTGGGAGCGGCAGGAGGGCGGAAGGGGCGCGAGGGGTGGGTGCACGGAGAGAGGGGGCGGTTGGCGACCTGAGGATGGGGCGCAGCGATATCCGGAGGAATAAGAGGAGGCGTGGAAGGAAAAAGATTTTCTGCCGGTGACTACGCGTGCGCGCAATCTTCCCTTCCCACTTGCGTGATCCGCGTCGTGCTATCGTTGGATCGGAAACGTTAAACCGATTTCAATCTGTGGATTCGATGAACGAAGTACGAAGGATGATAAGACCCACTTGGTGGATTATAGGGTATGATAAATAATCTTATGGACTAGTATAGTATACCATAATTACCTTCATTACATTTGTGTATGAGTTAGACAAATTTCCTCAGGTAGAGCATTATTGTGTATATTCTATTATGATTGGATTCTTTCCCAAGTTGACTCTATTAATGCATTACCTCCGTAGAGTTAACCGCAAGGGAGTTCCCCTTTGACATTTTCAATGGACAGCCAATGCACATCAGTAATTGAGTAACTTTTTGATCGTGTAACCCCCAGTAGTCGCACACATCAACCGAAACTGAATAACCCAAACCGTGCCCAGTTATAGGCATATTCAATAGTTAACCCGATGTTGTATGCGTAAGTAACAGATGTCCACGCAACCGAATTCATCGTACAATAGTTACAATAGAAGATGGTTTTCTCCAGAATTAATTATCCATCGAATTTTTATTCCTCCCCCCCCCAACCCTACTCGCCCCCATCTCTCTCATCCCTTGTTTAATTTGTTTCTTCCTCTTTTTGCCCATTCTCCTATCCATACATGGAGCTCCGAAAGCCTCCTCATTCAATGAAATTTTCATGTGACTCTGAAGAAACCAAGCCCATTGGTCAAACCCAACACCTCCGATTTTGATCTCGCATACTTAAGCACATCTACGCCCCAAGCCACCCCCTCATCATATTGGCAATCACACCCTCATTGCTATCGTCTAGTCGTCGCCCTAAGCCCTTGTTCGTCAAATCCCCTCACCTCATTGTCACTAATATCCACTATCTCTTACCGTCACTATTTTTGACAGCATTGTTTAACAGGTTAACAGGTCGCCATCACCGTGATAATTGGTAATCGGGGATTGATTTTCCAATGTATATGATACTTTATTATTGTGTGTTGTCTCTGTATTCCCCATCGCTAAGGAAAGAAGTTAAATCTTCCTCGTCATCTCTCTCTCATCTACTCTCCTCCGTCTGTCCGTCTCTCTCTCGGCACTATCATGTCCAGTATATAACCGTCTACGTGTCTACGCATGTCCTTACATGATTGGATAACTCCTCAAATATTCCAATGGTATGTATAGAGGTTTCTCTCCATCCTCATATACCTCCTCATGACTTAAAATATCTGCTCTCATACATAAGATGTACTTAAAACTAATTTTGTTAGTGTTGTGAATTAGGAGTGGAAACTCATCCTTGCTAATGTTCCTCACTTTTTTTTGGTTTTCAGTTATAGGTTATTAATACTACTATTGATACCCCACGCTTTGTGCGGATATATGAATGAATATATGTTATACATTATGTTTAAATAATGGTGAGGATCTTAATAATGATTTTAACATTGCTGCAATTGAGTTCTAAAAATAAACACAAAATTGTAAATGATATACTCATGTTTGCATTGATACTTTAAAATACTCTAGATACTAATTTCTAGTGATAATGATGTGCACTACTGTATTTGATTTAAAATAATCTAGATATATATCATTGCTAGTGGTAATGATGTGGCACATCTTACATATTGAGTTTTAGAAGTTATGGGTTTTAACTTTATAGTAAAATAAGATTCAATAGGTATATACCTAGTGTTATCTCTTGAAGTTATATATATACTTAAGAGGTATAATACCCTCTCATTGGAGGAGGGTATCTATCGTAACGTGATCGTTCTAGGTGTTTTCCTTCCCTCTCCGGGCACCGTGCAAGGCTTGCTCTATTGGGCAAAAGAGTTTTTTTAAAGGGAAAACAGCATGAGACTGTGACTTTTCATTGAATATAGCGGGAGAAAAATACAACCCCTGGGGATAAAAAAGGAAAAAACTTAATACAGCTATACACTATAACAAGAAGCGGTAGGAGCTATCACAGCCTCAGCGGCCGGCTAGCATCCAAGCCTAGCCTCTTCTTTTGATTTTGGCAACCAGGTATGTAGTTGTGGACTCCTTGTCCTCGAAGATCCCGCTGGTTCCTTTCCTTCCAAATTTCCCACACGACGACGAGGATGAGGGTGCGCAGTCCCTTCTTAGGCATACCTCTGTCGTGTTTGCTAGATTTTCCCACCATTCCAGGACCGACTGAGTAGCCGCTTAGTGGGCGGTTTCGAGAAGTTGGCTACCCACCCAGCTGGCTTACAGAGGTCCATATCCTTTTTGAGTATCGACATTCAGCAACAGGTGTAGAGCCGTTTCATCATCTCTTTTAGCAAAGGACAAGCATCCGTTATTCTGGCAGCCCCTAGTCCACGAGTCTGTCAAAGGTCCACCACTCGTGTTTTGGATAATAAGCCAAGCATGAAGCTTGCATTTCCCAGGCGCCCAGACCTTCCAGATCAACGAGTCGAAGGTTGTGCTGGGGGCCCCAAACATTGCGCTTGATAAGCTGAGGATGCCAAGTAAGTGTCCGTCACTGTGACTTCCAACCGATCTGATCGGGCTGTTCGTCGCTCAGATGCACGTTGTGGACCGCAATCCACAAGGCCACAAGCTGGTCAATGAGCTCAAGCGTGATTGGCGGGTTCGCTTCTAGGTCCAGGTCTCCAACCCATGCGTCATTCTCCTTTCCCTGGCGTAAGGACTTTCCTTTTTTCTTAGAGATTGCGTAGACAAGTGGCATGGCATCTTTCGGCCTCGTGCATCAGCCCAAGGCGGGTCCCAGAAGCGAGCTGTGTTCCGTGCGCCGATCGATAGATTTGTTGCCGCTGCGAAGAAGGTCTTGTCAATTTCATCACAAGCCGTCTCGAGGCCCACCCCAGTCCATGCTCGGGTCTTTCCATTCATCCATAGCCAGCGCAACCGTAACGCCCTTGTGCTGATGGGCCGTTCCAGCCCAACCCGCCCCCGCCCCCGACCCCCGACTTCACCCCGCCCCCGCCCCGACTAGAGATGCGGGACCAAATCAGGCCCCGTCCCGACGACCCCTCCGGGGCCCCGCATTGGATAAAATCTCCATCCCATCAGCACAAAAAATACAAGATAATCATCAATGACAAATATTGTACATAATTCACACACCATCAAAAACAGCATAATTGTACATAATAGACTTAGTGTGTGAGCCATGAATCACCGGCCACTGTGGCCTGTGCCCTCCAGCCGCCGCACCTGTGCGCCGCGCCGATCGCCGCGCCTATGCCCTCGCTGTGCCTGTGCGCCTGCGCACCACCCGTGCCATGTGCGTCGCCGGCACTCGGCAGATCGGAGGGAGAGCGGAGAGGGCGACCGGAGAGGGCAGAGGAGGGGATTGGGGATGGGAGAAGCCGAGAGGGCGACCGGCGACCGCCGCGCCGGGCCGCCGCCGCCCTGTGTGTGGGACGGCAGACCGGATGGAGAGCCCGAAGAGGGCGACCGGAGAGGGGAGAGGAGGGGAGCTGGAGATGGGAGAGACCGAGAGGCCGACTGGCGACCGCCCGCCCTGGCACTGCACCGCACTGGGCGCCGCTGCGCCGCCGCCGCCGCCTGTGTATGGGTCGGGAGGGGAGATGGGGAATGGGGAGAGAGTGGAGAGGGGAGAGCTAGGGTTTTGTTTATATATGTGTCAACATTTTGTTGGTTGGGCTCTTTTGGGCTTTATATGTGCTACATCTGAGAGACCCGCGGTGAAATGTCTCCCCCGTCCCCTCTCCGCTCAAATGCGGGGCCCCGGCCCGACTCCCCCGCGGGTGACAAATTGAACCCGTCCCGCCCCCGTAGGGGCGGGTCCCCGCAGGGGACCCGGCCCCGCGGGGGAAATTGCCATCCCTATCTGGTTGGCATGCACGTACTTACCCAGTTGACTTTACATTTTCCACCCGTGATGTCCCCCATGCCAGCCCAAAAAAAGGAAGCATTTCTTTTGACGCGGGGCCCACAATAGAACCGGCGGCTTTGAGACAGTCAGAGAAAGGTACTGGTTGAACTAAAGAACCGGCACCTTTGAGCCCTCCATCCCTGGAAGTAACCGTTGGAGGGCCCACTAAGTACAAAAGTTTAAGCTAATGTAATGAGCAAAGAATAGGAAATTTAATTTACTTGTATACTACAACATTTCTTAAGTACCACTAACACGTACACATGATGCATCATCTCAATTTCATGGCAAAGAGATCGTTGCTCGCAGAAAGTTAGTGGGGGTGAAAACTCTCTTTGCCGGGCGCCTTGGAGCAACTGGACAAATAACAACGGCGGCGCTTCCTTTGGGCTGGCACGGGGGACATCACAGGTGGAAAATGTAAAGTCAAGTGGGTAAGTACGTGCATGCCAACCAGACAGGGATGCCTCGGCATACTGAACTTGGAGAAATTCACAAGGGCGTTACGGTTGCGCTGGCTATGGCATGAATGGAAAGACCCGAGCATGGCCTGGGTGGGCCTCGAGACGGCTTGTGATGAAATTGACAAGACCTTCGCAGCGGCAACAAATCTATCGATCGGCGACGGAAACACAGCTCGCTTCTGGGACTCGCCTTGGGCTGATGGACGTAGGCCGAAAGATGCCATGCCACTTGTCTACGCAATCTCTAAGAAAAAAGGAAAGTCCTTACGCCAGGGAAAGGAGAACGACGCATGGGTTGGAGACCTGGACCTAGAAGCGAACCCGTCAATCACGCTTGAGCTCATTGACCAGCTTGTGGCCTTGTGGATTGCGGTCCACAACGTGCATCTGAGTGACGAACAGCCCGATCAGATCGGTTGGAAGTTCACCAGTGACGGACACTACTCGGCATCCTCAGCTTATCAAGCGCAATGTTTTGGGGCCCCCAGCACAACCTTCGACTCGTTGATCTGGAAGGTCTGGGCGCCTGGGAAATGCAAGCTTCATGCCTGGCTTATTATCCAAAACAGAGTGTGGACCTTTGACAGACTCGTGACTAGGGGCTGGCAGAATAACGGATGCTGTCCTTTTTGCAAAAGAGATGATGAAACGGCTCTGCACCTTGTTGCTGAATGTCGATACTCAAAAAGGATATGGACCTCTGTAGCCAGCTGGGTGGGTAGCCAACTTCTCGAACCCGCCCACTAGGCGGCTACTCAGTCGGTCCTGGAATGGTGGGAAAATCTAGCAAACACGACAGAGGTACTGCCTAAGAAGGGACTGTGCACCCTCATCCTCGTCGTCGTGTGGGAAATTTGGAAGGAAAGGAACCAGCGGATCTTCGAGCACAAGGAGTCCACAACTACATACCTGTTTGCCAAAATCAAAGAAGAGGCTAGGCTTTGGATGCTAGCCGGCGCTGAGGCTGTGATAGCTCCTACCGCTTCTTGTATAGTGTATAGCTGTATTAAGTTTTTCCTTTTTTATCTCCAGGGGTTGTATTTTTCTCCCGCTATATTCAATGAAAAGTCACAGTCTCATGCTGTTTTCCCTTTAAAAAAACTCTCTTTGCCCAATACAGCAGCCTTGCACTGTGCCCGGAGAGGGAAGGAAAACACTAGAACGATCACGTACGATAGATACCTCCTCCAATGAGAGGTATATACCTCTTAAGTATATATATAACTTCAAGAGATATACACTAGGTATATACCTATTGAATCTTATTTTACTATAAAGTTAAGACCCACTAACTTCTAAAACTCAATATGTAAGTGTGCCACATCATTACCCACTAGCAATGATTATTATCTAGATTATTTTAAATCAAATACAAGTATGCAACATCATTATTCACTAGAAATTAGTATCTAGAGTATTTTAAATATCATGCAAACATGATATATCATTTACAATTTTGTTGTATTTTTAGAACTCAATATGCAAGCAATGTTAAATCATTATAGACCCTCACATTATTTAAACATAATGCATAACATATATTCATTCATATATTCCGCAACAAAGCGTGGGGTATCAACTAGTAGTATATATACCTATACCTCGGAAAAACCAAAAAAAAAGTGAGGAACATAGGCAAGGATGAGTTTCCACTCCTATTCAAACCTACAAAATTAGTTTTAGTACATCTATTTATGGAGAAAGATATTTTAAGTATGAGGAGGTATATGAGGATGGGAGAAAACCTCATATACATACCATTGAATATTTTGGATGGAGTTTATCTAATCATGTAAGGACATGCGTAAAGGTAATTAATATACTGGAGCATGATATGCTGAGAGAGAGAGAGAGAGAGAGGGAGAGAGAGAGAGAGAGAAGATTTAACTCTTTCCCTTAGCGATGGAGGAATCAAGAGACAACACACAATAATAAAGATCATACATTGGAAAATCAATCCCCGATTACCAATTATTCACGGTGGATGGCGACCTGTAACCTTAACAATGCCGTCAAAAATAGTCGACGGTAAAGAGATAGTGGATATAGTGACAATGGGTGGGGGAATTTGACGAACAATGGCTCAGGGCGACGGATAGTCTGAAGAATGAGGGGGTGATGCCAATATATGAGGGTGGTGGGCTTAGGGGCACGTAGATGTGCTTAATTGGAGATCAAACATCGGAGGTGTTCGGTTTGACCAATGGGCTTGGTTTTTCAGAGTCATCAATGAAAATCATTGAATGGAGGAGGCTTTCGAGGCTCCATTATGGATAGGAGATGGGCAAAAAGAGGAAAAACAAATTAAACAAGGGATGAGAGAGATGGGGGCGAGGTAGGGTTGGGGGTGGGGGGAGGGATAAAAATTCGATGGATAAATTAATTCTTGGAGAACCATCTTCTATTGTAACTATTGTACATGAATTCAGGTTGCGTGGACAACTGTACTTACGCAATACAACATCGGGTTAACTATTGAATATGCCCTATAACGTGGCACGGTTTGGGTTTCAGTTTCGTGTTGATGTGCTGGCTACTGGTGGTACAGTAACAAATTACTCAAATTACTGATGTGCATGGCTTCCAATTGAAAATGTCAAAGGGAACTCCCTTTGCGGTTAACTCTACGAGAGTAATGCATTAATAGAGTCAACTTGGGAAAGAATCCAATCATAATAGATATAACACAATATTGCTCTACCTGGAAGGAATTTGTCTAACCCATACAACAACTTGTATGAAGGTAATTATGGTATACTATACTAGTCCATAAAGATTATGGTACTATAGTCGATAGACCGTCCAGATTTAACGGGTGGTCCTAGTGGTCCCGGACCACCCAAAAATTATTTGGCGTAAGGCTCAGGTAGTTATACTTGTAATCTCTACTATAATAAAAATTGAAGATGTTTTTACTGGTACTTTGATACGTCATCTGTGTATAAGTCGGTTTTTAAGTTCGTTCACTTTTGAAAAAACATATCTGTATTTGAGTCGGGTTTTAAATACAATAGGGGTTGTATAAGAAATCTCTTTAAAAAAAATCGCACGCTAACTTAAGATGATCGAACTCATAATTGCAATTCATGATTTTATAGAAAAATATATATCCAAGCGAATTCTCGTACTGAATTTCACCTTAACTGAGACTTAACTAAACTATATAGCAATAATAAGATTAAAATAACCTTCACTCATTATAATACACGAGTATTTTAGTATTTTTTATAGTAAAAAGAAAAAGGAAAAGACCGTTGCCATCCCTACAACCAGATAGGGATGCCTCGGCATACTGAACTTGGAGAAATTCACAAGGGCGTTACGGTTGCGCTGGCTATGGCATGAATGGAAAGACCCGAGCATGGACTGGGTGGGCCTCGAGACGGCTTGTGATGAAATTGACAAGACCTTCTTCGCAGCGGCAACAAATCTATCGATCGGCGACGGAAACACAGCTCGCTTCTGGGACCCGCCTTGGGCTGATGGACGTAGGCCGAAAGATGCCATGCCACTTGTCTACACAATCTCTAAGAAAAAAGGAAAGTCCTTACGCCAGGGAAAGGAGAACGACGCATGGGTTGGAGACCTGGACCTAGAAGCGAACCCGCCAATCACGCTTGAGCTCATTGACCAGCTTGTGGCCTTGTGGATTGCGGTCCACAACGTGCATCTGAGCGACGAACAGCCCGATCAGATCGGTTGGAAGTTCACCAGTGACGGACACTACTCGGCATCCTCAGCTTATCAAGCGCAATGTTTTGGGGCCCCCAGCACAACCTTCGACTCGTTGATCTGGAAGGTCTGGGCGCCTGGGAAATGCAAGCTTCATGCCTGGCTTATTATCCAAAACAGAGTGTGGACCTTTGACAGACTCGTGACTAGGGGCTGGCAGAATAGCGGATGCTGTCCTTTTTGCAAAAGAGATGATGAAACGGCTCTGCACCTTGTTGCTGAATGTCGATACTCAAAAAGGATATGGACCTCTGTAGCCAGCTGGGTGGGTAGCCAACTTCTCGAACCCGGCCACTAGGCGGCTACTCAGTCGGTCCTGGAATGGTGGGAAAATCTAGCAAACACGACAGAGGTACTGCCTAAGAAGGGACTGTGCACCCTCATCCTCCTCGTCGTGTGGGAAATTTGGAAGGAAAGGAACCAGCGGATCTTTGAGCACAAGGAGTCCACAACTACATACCTGTTTGCCAAAATCAAAGAAGAGGCTAGGCTTTGGATGCTAGCCGGCGCTGAGGCTGTGATAGCTCCTACCGCTTCTTGTATAGTGTATAGCTGTATTAAGTTTTTCCTTTTTTATCCCCAGGGGTTGTATTTTTTGTAACGCCGCGCATTTCGCGAGACGTTAAAAACTAATTCGGAAAAATCCTAATTGTGAAAAATTCCGTTCTTTGAGTGAGAGTCTAAGTCGTGCCGTGGATCTCAATTCAAATCCCGTTGTTCTCTCTCATTGAAATCAAACATTCCCCACCTCAAGATTCCAATTCCGATTCAATTATTCCAAAGGTCAATCGCCTCCTTTTGAATCCTCGCCAAATACTTATTCCTGTTTCCAAAAATACCAATTCTCATTTTGAATCCCTTCGTCGACTCCTCCCCCTCATCCAAATTCCTCTTCCAATTCAAGTCTCCAAATCAAATCCTGAAATTCAAATCCTCTCTTGAAATCCTTGCCAAATACCTGTTCCCGATTCCCATTTGAGTTCCTTCCTTGACTCCACCTTGTGTCCGTAAGACCAAGCATCAAATTCGAAATCCAAATCCAAAACCCCAATTCGAATCCACTGATTGTTGGTCAAAAGCTACCGATTTTGATATATAGTGTGAAAAAAGGGGAAAAACTCGCTTAAATTATGGACCCTACCTCAGACCTCAAACATGAAATAGGTGTGGGCTTATTATTTTTTAGGGTTTGTTGGAACCATGCCACCCTAATTTTACAAAATTTGAGATATGCCATCCGTATCTCAATGACATGTAGGACCCACATGAGTCAATGACATGCGGGTCAGGGTGGCATATCACAAATTTTGCAAAATTTGTGTGGCATGGTTCAAATTTTCCCTATTTTGGGTTTGTGCCAATCAGAATTTAAACTTGAGACATATGGTTCAACGTACTACCGTATTGAATTGCATGTTCCCACTATAAAAAACGAACATATAGATGACAGATCAATACTAAGTACCGAAAATGGTATAACCGTCACCTATATTGCTTTTCCGGCCCACGTGCTTGCCCGCGGGAGAGACATTACCACAAACTGGCACCTTTCTCCTCAAATAGGTGCCGGTTTTGAACTTAAAATCCAGCACCTTTTATTTCCGTCTCATCAGAGTAATTGACGCGGGGCCCACAATAGAACCGGCAGCTTTAAGACAATCAGAGAAAGGTACTGGTTGAACTAAAGAACCGGCACCTTTGAGCCCTCCATCCCTGGAAGTAACCGTTGGAGGGCCCACTAAGTACAAAAGTTTAAGCTAATGTAATGAGCAAAGAATAGGAAATTTAATTTACTTGTATACTACAACATTTCTTAAGTACCACTAACACGTACACATGATGCATCATCTCAATTTCATGGCAAAGAGATCGTTGCTCGCAGAAAGTTAGTGGGGGTGAAAACTCTCTTTGCCGGGCGCCTTGGAGCAACTGGACAAATAACAACGGCGGCGCTTCCTTTGGGCTGGCACGGGGGACATCACAGGTGGAAAATGTAAAGTCAAGTGGGTAAGTACGTGCATGCCAACCAGACAGGGATGCCTCGGCATACTGAACTTGGAGAAATTCACAAGGGCGTTACGGCTGCGCTGGCTATGGCATGAATGGAAAGACCCGAGCATGGCCTGGGTGGGCCTCGAGACGGCTTGTGATGAAATTGACAAGACCTTCGCAGCGGCAACAAATCTATCGATCGGCGACGGAAACACAGCTCGCTTCTGGGACTCGCCTTGGGCTGATGGACGTAGGCCGAAAGATGCCATGCCACTTGTCTACGCAATCTCTAAGAAAAAAGGAAAGTCCTTACGCCAGGGAAAGGAGAACGACGCATGGGTTGGAGACCTGGACCTAGAAGCGAACCCGTCAATCACGCTTGAGCTCATTGACCAGCTTGTGGCCTTGTGGATTGCGGTCCACAACGTGCATCTGAGTGACGAACAGCCCGATCAGATCGGTTGGAAGTTCACCAGTGACGGACACTACTCGGCATCCTCAGCTTATGAAGCGCAATGTTTTGGGGCCCCCAGCACAACCTTCGACTCGTTGATCTGGAAGGTCTGGGCGCCTGGGAAATGCAAGCTTCATGCCTGGCTTATTATCCAAAACAGAGTGTGGACCTTTGACAGACTCGTGACTAGGGGCTGGCAGAATAGCGGATGCTGTCCTTTTTGCAAAAGAGATGATGAAACGGCTCTGCACCTTGTTGCTGAATGTCGATACTCAAAAAGGATATGGACCTCTGTAGCCAGCTGGGTGGGTAGCCAACTTCTCGAACCCGGCCACTAGGCGGCTACTCAGTCGGTCCTGGAATGGTGGGAAAATCTAGCAAACACGACAGAGGTACTGCCTAAGAAGGGACTGTGCACCCTCATCCTCGTCGTCGTGTGGGAAATTTGGAAGGAAAGGAACCAGCGGATCTTTGAGCACAAGGAGTCCACAACTACATACCTGTTTGCCAAAATCAAAGAAGAGGCTAGGCTTTGGATGCTAGCCGGCGCTGAGGCTGTGATAGCTCCTACCGCTTCTTGTATAGTGTATAGCTGTATTAAGTTTTTCCTTTTTTATCTCCAGGGGTTGTATTTTTCTCCCGCTATATTCAATGAAAAGTCACAGTCTCATGCTGTTTTCCCTTTAAAAAAACTCTCTTTGCCCAATACAGCAGCCTTGCACTGTGCCCGGAGAGGGAAGGAAAACACTAGAACGATCACGTACGATAGATACCTCCTCCAATGAGAGGTATATACCTCTTAAGTATATATATAACTTCAAGAGATATACACTAGGTATATACCTATTGAATCTTATTTTACTATAAAGTTAAGACCCACTAACTTCTAAAACTCAATATGTAAGTGTGCCACATCATTACCCACTAGCAATGATTATTATCTAGATTATTTTAAATCAAATACAAGTATGCAACATCATTATTCACTAGAAATTAGTATCTAGAGTATTTTAAATATCATGCAAACATGATATATCATTTACAATTTTGTTGTATTTTTAGAACTCAATATGCAAGCAATGTTAAATCATTATAGATCCTCACATTATTTAAACATAATGTATAACATATATTCATTCATATATTCCGCAACAAAGCGTGGGGTATCAACTAGTAGTATATATACCTATACCTCGGAAAAACCAAAAAAAAAGTGAGGAACATAGGCAAGGATGAGTTTCCACTCCTATTCAAACCTACAAAATTAGTTTTAGTACATCTATTTATGGAGAAAGATATTTTAAGTATGAGGAGGTATATGAGGATGGGAGAAAACCTCATATACATACCATTGAATATTTTGGATGGAGTTTATCCAATCATGTAAGGACATGCGTAAAGGTAATTAATATACTGGAGCATGATATGCTGAGAGAGAGAGAGAGAGAGAGAGAGAGAGAGAGAAGATTTAACTCTTTCCCTTAGCGATGGAGGAATCAAGAGACAACACACAATAATAAAGATCATACATTGGAAAATCAATCCCCGATTACCAATTATTCACGGTGGATGGCGACCTGTAACCTTAACCAATGCTGTCAAAATAAGTCGACGGTCAAAAGATAGTGGATATAGTGACAATGGGTGGGGGAATTTGACGAACAAGGGCTTAGGGCGACGGATAGACTGAAGAATGAGGGGTGATGCCAAATATGAGGGTGGTGGCTTAGGGGCACGTAGATGTGCTTAATTGGAGATCAAACATCGGAGGTGTTGGGTTTGACCAATGGGCTTGGTTTTCAGAGTCATCAATGAAAATCATTGAATGGAGGAGGCTTTCGAGGCTCCATTATGGATAGGAGATGGGGCAAAAAGAGAAAAACAAATTAAACAAGGGATGAGAGAGATGGGGCGAGGTAGGTTGGGGGTGGGGGGAGGGATAAAAATTCGATGGATAAATTAATCTTTGGAGAAAACCATCTTCTATTGTAACTATTGTACATGAATTCAGGTTTGCGTGGACATCTGTACTTACGCAATACAACATCGGGTTAACTATTGAATATGCCCTATAACGTGCACCGGTTGGGTTTCAGTTTCGTTGTGATGTGCTGACTACTGGTGGTACAGTAACAAATTACTCCAAATACTGATGTGCATGGCTTCCAATTGAAAATGTCAAAGGGAACTCCCTTTGCGGTTAACTCTACGAGAGTAATGCATTAATAGAGTCAACTTGGGAAAGAATCCAATCATAATAGATATAACACAATATGCTCTACCTGGAAGGAATTTGTCTAACTCATACAACAACATGTATGAAGGTAATTATGGTATACTATACTAGTCCATAAAGATTATTTATCTACCCTATAATCCACCAAGTGAGTCTTACATCCTTCGTACTTCGTTCATCGAATCCAACAGATGAAAATCGTTTAACGTTTCCGATCCAACGATAGCAGCGCACGGGATCACCGTCATGTGGAGGGGAGATCGCGCGCACGCGTAGTCACCCGGCAGAAAATCTCTGTTTCCTTCCACGCCTCCTCTTTTCTCCGGATATCGCTGCGGCCACCATCCCTTCAGTCGCCAACCGCCCCCTCCATCCGTGCACCACCCTGGCGCCCCTTCCCCCTCCTGCCGCTCCCACGCCGACGGCAGCACCTCCACCTGCCCCGCCGCCAGATCGACGGGAGTCGCCGACCTTCCTCCGCCAAACTCCGATCCTTACGGCGTTCACTTTTCCTCCGCAGCCATTGCCCCCGTATCCTCCTCCGCTTCATCGCCTGCCGATGCCGCACCTATAGACCAGCGCGTGGGTGGGGCAGCGGCGATGGCGCGCGGTGAAATCGGAGGTGCGTGGCCGCCGCGGACGAAGCTGGCGATGGCCACCAAGGGCTCGACAGAGGGCGGCAGAGGGGATATATCGATGCGCGTCCACGTCGGAAGGTGGAGGCGCGTTCAACATCGACACTGGCCAATGTGCCTTTTTTTCCCGCACAATATGCTTGGTGAATTACCTGTGAGGATGATTATTTTGTTTACTTGAATCATATCATTCACACTCGTTCATGGCTACGCGTTCTTCTATTTTTCCGTTATGTCTGATTGTAGAACTCCATGCTTCCAGATTGGATACTCACGAGGCATGTCCAAACAAATATTAGTGAGTCATCATTTTCACGGATCATATTTCTGAATTGATATGAGCACTTCCATAATCTGTTTTTAGTATAATAGTTTTCCATTGAAGAAAAACAGAGTTATACGAGCTCATTTTCATCCAAGTTTGTCTGCACTTGTTTTGATGAGGCCAGCTAAATGAAATAACTTATGGTGGGCTTGTTAGATCTCTTTGGCATGCATGCTCTATTTATTGACATAACTTTAGCTACATGTTTTAGATTACAACAATGCGGGATGAATATTTATCATTCCTAGCTTGACAGTTTCTGAATGTTTCAGATAGAATGGATGATCCCTGCGTGAAAGCATCAAATGACATGAGCACTTTCTTTTCTTCAGTTTGGACTGAAACAAGAAGGGAGGTCGATTTTCCTATTGAGGCCTATGCCATGAATATTTCCTACTGGTTCTATACCACCACATATGGAACATAATTTACCTTGTAAGAGTTTTTGTTCTTCACTTTCTTTAGTTTGCACTATCCTTGTGGTTAACACTTGACAGGTCTGAGAAGTAGTCAGTAGTATATACTTTAATTTGAGAGCATGGGTAATGGTGTACTTTTATGCATATCCCTGTGCACTCATCACACTGTTTCATGACTGCCAATATGCCATTATGTGTTTTCAGACGATGAATCCCATGTTCATCGATTTCTTCTACTCATGACTGCCAGTAGTATGTTAATATGAATAAATAGGTAATTTTAGCATATTGTATGTCTATCGTACCTCTGTAGATTATTATGAAGAGATAGGTGTAGAGCACTTTCAAGTTTCACCTTTACCCCCAAAGAAGTGAAGGCATTTGAGTTATTAGAAAAACAATGCTATTTCAGTAGGCAATACCATAACTGACCCTTCTAATTTTGACTGCATAGTCTGCAAAATGCTAAGTGGCCCTTTTTTGTGTAACTTGAATAGTTATGTTATCTTTTTAATTAATCATCACTCCCTTTTCTCTTGTAAATTCATCCACTATTATTGGGACAGGAACATTTGGATGTGGAGCAATTATTTTCACTGCAGAGATTGTCATGTTTGACAACTCAGCTCCCCAGGTGCTTAATGTTACTTGCTCTTTTTTTTCTAACAAAACTGTTCGCGTTCCATAGAGAGACACCTATGTGATGGCTGATGAGTGCAGATAACTGATCTACCAGTTGTTGGTGCAGGGGTCTGGGCAAATAGATGTAGTAACAACATATATAGATGTGCCTTATTGCAGGTTCCTTCATTGGCAGGTATGCTCACTTATCCAACTCTTCTTTAAATCACTTAATTAGTTAAGATGATACACCAGCATTACTTTTGTTATTTTATAAGATTTTTACTTTTATCCAATAAAGAATTCAGGGCACACTATTTGCACTACAGAAAACAATAAATTTGATCATTTTTAACGTGCCTATTTTGCTCCTGCTTGATGTTATATTTGGATGGATGAACACATTCAGGTGTATTATATGTTCATGGGTCATTGATGTGAACCATTTGGGAGGGTTGCCTTTGCACATATTTTTGTGGATAGCTACACTAAGACTGCTGGGTGGCATAATTGGGATTAATCTGAGAATGAACTAACTACTTGCTTCTTTGAGTACAGGTATTGGGCGAATTTGCAGCTTTAATTTGCTTCTATATAAAGGTTATGTTTTATAAAGCAGTGGAAATGGTTTTGATGTTTCGGTTCGGTCTACAATTGGCCGTCGTAAACTAATTGTTTTTTTTCCAATGTTAATGAGATCAGTTTGCATAAATTTAATTATAGCCAGTTATGTGTAGACAGCTTTGGTCTGAACTTATGCATTAACTCTGAAGTTCACTTACAATTTTGGCAAATTTGCTTTTACTAACATGTATGTACAGGATGAAATATAAATGTGGATGGATTACGAAGTTGCACGGATTCCAGTTTGAGACCACTTAAAATGTGGATATGGATATGGGATGGTTAATGAATACCCAGTGACAACCCTAGGTAGGATGAAGGAGAGCGGATTAGTGTTGGTGAGAGGAGGATGACACGGTGGTGTTGGACATATTTATAAACAATTCATATGTAGCCAATATAAGTTGGTTTTCTATAGTAAGGTTCATCTCTCCAGTCCTACATCATTTTTGCTACGCTGTAGTGTATTATTCCTAATGTTATATATTTCAATTGTCTATCAGCATTATGATGGTGGCAGATGCTTGACGAGAGAACTAGGAGAACATGATGGTGGCATATTCAAGAAGATGCTTGACGAGAGAACTGGGAGAACCCAAAGGATCTGGATGAAGACAGCATTACGATGGACAAGTTGGCTTGTTTTTTCTATTTATTAAGATAGACAGTGGTTGTTTTGGTAGTGATGATGGTTTTGATGGTGTAGGTTTCATAAGATGGAAGACATTCATGCTCCTCACGAGTTGGCTTGTTTTTTCTATTTATTAAGATAGACAAGTGGTTGTTTTGGTAGTGATGATGGTTTTGATGTGGTAGGTTTTCATAAGATGGAAGACATTCATGCTCCATCTGCGTGATGCAATAGTATCGTAGCTAATTTTGTTCTTAACAATGATGTCGATGCCAAGGCTCCAAAACATAATTTATTTAGATTTTTTCTTTCTTTTATGGTTTTTGGGATTAATACTTGTGATATTGTTTGAACATAGCGGTTACCGGTTCGGTGTTTGGCTCCCCTCTCTGTAGCTTGTGTTTGTGCGGTTGGCATGTGGTGTCGAGGCGTGCGCTTTGTGCACATCCTTCCTCGACAGCTTGCTATCGATGAAAAACCTTCTTGTAACTTTTTTTTCCTCTATCTTAATGACATTGGATGACCTCCTTCAGTCATCCCGACAAAAAGATATTGTTTGAACATAGAATCAGAAACTTTTTGAAACATCTATTGTTACCTTTTGGTTGTTTGCTTTATATTACTAAATAACGTCGTAGCGTTAGCACGTGCATATTACTAGTGGTACTATAGTCGATAGACCGTCCAGATTTAACGGGTGGTCCTAATGGTCCCAGACCACCCAAAAATTATTTGGCGTAAGCTCAGGTAGTTATACTTGTAATCTCTACTATAATAAAAATTAAAGATGTTTTTACCGGTACTTTGATACGTCATCCGTGTATAAGTCGGTTTTTTAAGTTCGTTCACTTTTGAAAAAACATATCTGTATTTGAGTCGGGTTTTAAATACAATAGGGTTGTATAAGAAATCTCTTTAAAAAAAATCGCACGCTAACTTAAGATGATCGAACTCATAATTGCAATTCATGATTTTATAGAAAAATATATATCCAAGCGAATTCTCGTACTGAATTTCACCTTAACTGAGACTTAACTAAACTATATAGCAATAATAAGATTAAAATAACCTTCACTCATTATAATACACGAGTATTTTAGTATTTTTTATAGTAAAAAGAAAAAGAAAAGAAAAGAAAGAGGCGAAGTCGAAGCGATGGTCGTTGCTACGTCTATCCCCTCGCGTCTCTCCGCAACGAACTCCGTGCGTGTGTGGGCGCCTGCCATCTTGCTTGCACGCCTGCTGCGTCCACACGTACGCTGCGTCTCCCGGCCGGCCTTTGGCTTGGGTAGGGTGAGGGGCACTAGGTCAGGGCAGCATCATATCAGCGACACTGCAGGATGCAGATGCGGCGGCTGCCGCCCCGGTGGCAGCTGGGTGCGGCGACTGGCTTTCCGACGTACGTGTGGGGGCAACAGCTAGCTAAGCGTGCAAGCAAGATGCAAGGGATTGGTGTAGCCGTATTGGCAGGTGACTAATGATTAAGCAATCAGATCGTTTAATGATAAATATAGTAACATAATTAATCTTTAAAAACTTTTGTTATTATAGTCAAAATTTAAAAGTAAGTTTGACTTTGCACTATTCTAAAAATACTTAATTTTGGGGACGGACGGAGGAAGTAATCTTCTTTAAATATTTTTAGTCGTATAGTATATATTGGCATAGTTAAATTTATGGTGTTTTATAAATTTTTCTATAAGTCGGACCGTATGTACCCTAAAATCTAGATACGCCGAGTGGCCAGAGTTAGTAGATCTGGTGACTAATGGTATACTTAATCATTAGAAGGCCGCTAGGCATCAATGGAGATTGCATGGGTTAATTAGAAGGCTTTGAAGTCATTTAAGGATATCGCGTTGAGCTAGGAGGTTTTGCGGCTAAGGAGACAAAAATGATGCGGATAGGAGGCAAGGTTGAAGAAATTAGGAAAATGAAAAGGAAGGGAGGAGAGACGCTGGGGGGAGGATAGAAATTCGATGGATATACTTATAAACATTTCATGTTTCAACTGCTGTACACAATATTGGTCAAAAATGATGATTTGTCCACATGGATAACCCACGTGTGCAGAGTGGGCTTAGGTGGTGTTTGGATTCTGGGACTAAATTTTAGTCCATGTCATATCGGATGTTTGTACACTAATTAGATGTATTAAACGTTGCCTAATAATAAAACTAATTGCATAAATGAGAGCTAATTCACGAGACAAATTTTTTAAGCCTAATTAATCCATAATTATCACATGTTTACTGTAGCATCACATATGCTAATTATGGATTAATTAGGTTTAATAGATTCGTCTCGCGAATTATTTCAGGGTTATGGAATGGGTTTTGTTATTAGTCTATATGTTTATTACTTCTAATTAGTGTCAAACATCCGATGTGGATCCAAACAGGGCCTTAACTACTTAACATGTCCTTTACAGTGGTACAGCTTCTCGCTCATATTGCAGCTAACCCAACATCAGTGTTTGCAATTTCGGTCCATAATTTTTTATGGAGAACACGGTAGAGAAAACCCCCCAGTAAAGAATTATATTAAAAGAGGATAAATACAAAGAAGAATTACAACTGGTTTAACAAGGAGGATATAGGAGAGATCTCTCATCTAAATTTAAACGGTAAAGAATTAAGGAGAGGGAGGTCAGCTTGAAATTCCAACTTTTTCTCTTTTTTTTAGTTTGGTAAAAAATTGTTCAATTTTGTTTTAAAAAAAACGTTCCCAAAAAATTGTAGATTCAGGCGCGCCCCGGCAGAAATATGCAAAACAAACTGCAAACTGTAACCCCTACTAGTGTTCACAATTTCGGATCATTTCGGTTCTATCGGACCCCGATATGATATTATTTTGGCCGAAATTTTTATTTTTTTTATTTTTTCCATCAATTTAGTAATATTTTGTTCAAATTTGATCAAATTTTATTTTAAAATTCATATAATTTCGGACGGTACTATTTCGGCCACCACCGATACAAAACACTAAACCGAAAGATAAAACCCTGACCCCTACTATACATTAGCAAATTATATCGTAGGAGTATCACATTTCAATTCAGGTAGTATATCCAGTAACAAATGCATGCCTCATCTGTCTTGTACTTATCTTTAGCTTATCTCTGATGATTGCAATATATTTATTGTATATGTATCTTTAGAAGCTGATTCATCCTGCAATTACCATACTCCAAATTCAAAATATACTCACCATTTATCATTTGGATATATCTATAAAAGGGCATAAATATAGTATATCACCACTCACCTACACATCTTGGTCATATACACTTCACTCGGTAGTATACTCCAAGCTAAGCTTAGCACACAAACATGGCGAAACTCATCTTCCTCCTCGCAATGGTGGCATTTGCATCCACCCTCCTCGTATCCATCGCCGGCGCAGCCGACAACTCGACCTCGCCATCGCCGTCGGCTGACCCGACGGCGTACGACATGCTGCAGAGGTTCGGCTTCCCCGTCGGCATCCTCCCGCAGGGCGTGCAGGGGTACAAGCTCGCCGACGACGGGTCCTCCTTCGAGGTGTACCTCGCCGGCGACTGCGAGTTCCGGGCGGCGAAGAAGTACGTGCTCCACTACAGCAGCCGCGTCGCCGGCCAGATCGCCGCCGGCTCCATCACCTCCCTGGAGGGGGTGAAGGTGAAGGGGGCGTTCGCGTGGCTCCGCATCTCGGAGGTCGACGTCGACGGCGACAACATCAAGCTCCACGTCGGCCTCTACACCGCCACTGTCGCCGCCGACCAGCTCGCCGTCAGCCCCCAGTGCAACTGACGGCCGGCCGCCGGCGATCGATTGATTCATCATTTCTCTTAATTAATTTGTTGCAGTGTTGTTTATTTGATGTGTTCAAGTAAGAGTAATCAATTACGTCATTTTGTTACTGTCACGGGAGGTACTGCGAGGTACCAATGGGATTAATTCACGATATATACGTACATCGTGGTACCTCCTTAAGAATTGTCAGAAGAAGATTGTAATGGGTTATGTTAAGAGCTGCGATAATTTGAGAGAGATGATGGAAATGGGTGGTGATGTTTTATAAGAACTTTAATACATGGGGAGAGAAAATTTTGTGTGCATGGATAAATAAATGGTTTTTTTTTTATTTTTGGTTGTCTAGTAACAGTACACAGAAGAAGAGCATTCATGTCGACGGATGGCATTTTTGTTTACTCATAAATGGTTGCATAAAGATTAGCCTCATATATTCGTGGAATGCAAAAATAGCAAAACCATAAACAACTTCTGTAATTAGAAGAAATCTATATATTTGTATTTAATATGCTTTACATGTATCCATAGGGAATTCAGTGGACAAAAAAAATCTATATTGAATACTTGAAATGCTGCTTGCTTTCATTTAGAAATAAAATGCCAGAGGATCCTACAGAGTCGATATATTTGCGACTGGATTGATTATTGGGCTATTTTGCACAAGGAGAAGCGAACGCAAAGATGACTACTATAGGGATCGCAACTGCTAAAGCAAGTGGCATGTGAAGTGTTCGGAGAGAAACTTGGATGGAACTTCAATGGCAGAAGGTTACAATGAAGAGTCATTGCTCAGTCAAAAAAAAAAAAGAAAAAAGAAGAGTCATTGCTTCGTAGAAGAGGACCCATGGCTGTATGATAAAACTAGACGAAATTTGCTACAAGACATTTAAATTATGTGGTCTTTAGTGGTGGACATCGCAAAAGTTTGGTTCAATCAGTGTGGTTATGATTTTCCTTTAGCATTAGTTGGTCGAGGTGGTTTGGTGTTTAGCATGTGTGGTTTAGCCAGATGGTGGGGTGGGAGCATCTGCGCTGAGCTAAAGAAAAAAAGTTTTGATATACAGCTATTAGTTTAGATCTTGCAGAGGTGTGAGGTGATGCTCTGTAATGCTCCCCGCTGCATTTCTAGTACTCCCTTTGTTCCAAAGTATAGTAAGTTTTGGCTACGAATCTAGATAAAAGTTATTATATTTTGAAATAGATGGAGTAACAGAAATGGGAGAGGAATGTCAGAGCAGATGGTGTAATGCTGAGTATTCAGCTTGCAGCTAGCTGCACTCAGCATGTTTCTGCTATTTTGTCATGGATGTGAGCGCCACTGAAAATAGTCCGGAGGCACCAGAATTCAGTTGAGCGTTTCATCCGTTTCTTTTCAGTTCCTTGACCGAATAAGAGGAAAAAGAAAGCCAAGACGTTGCTGAAAGTTTGCAGCACAAACCCTGTCGCTTGCTCTGTCCGTTTTCTTCAGTTTCGTCAGACACTGTAGCAGTTCTACAACCTGTTCAGGTTAGCAGCGATTCACTGAGCGACAGTACGAGAATTTCTGACAAGAAATCGTTCTCTTTCTTTCCCCAAAAAAATAAAAAAATGAGTGTCTTCTGATTTCGGCAGGAGACATAAATCTCCTCCAAAGGCTGAGTTCGAACCTTATGTTATCCTCATGGAAAATGAGGTGACCTATTAGCGCATTAATAATAAGGTATTAGGTAAAAATATTTAAAAATAATTAATATAATTTTTAAAGAAACTTTCCCATAATTTGTTTTACCAAAAACGTATTGTTTAGCAGTTCGAAAAGTGTGCATGCGAAAACGAGAGGGTAAAAAGTTTGGGAAATGGGAGGAAAGAACAAAATCGCTGCTAATGGGCTGAGAACTATATGGGCCATTAGTTGCAGGTCTTCGATAAATCGACATTCCTAACAAGCATACACCTTAAGTTACTTATATGAAATTGCTAATTAGTGCGTACACGCCATCGGCGCAAGTCGCGCGTGTTTCTGGTCCATGCGTTGCACGCGGCCCACGCCCACACGTAGCCCATATCTTCCTTTGTTTTTCTTCTTTTTGCAATTTTCTTTTTCTTTTTAGATTTTCTCAGATTTTTCATTGTTTTTTCCGCATTTTTTTTAATTTTCAGCGCATGTGTTTTCAAATATTTGAGTTGAAAGTTTTCAAATTTTGATTTGAAAACTTTCAAATCTTTGATTTCAAAGTTTTCAAATCTTTTAAATTGAAAGTTTTCAAATTTTGACTTGAAAATTTTTCAATCGGAATTAAAAGTTTCAAATCTCAAGCTGAAAGTTTTCAAATCTGGAGTCGAAAGATTTCAAATTTGGGTTGAAAGTTTTCAAATCTAGATTGAGAGTTTCAAATCCGAGACGAAAGTTTTCTAAATCTGAGTTAAAAGTTTTATGTATGTATTATTATTGTAAAAAACTTATACTAACAATTATTATTAGCACTAATTAACGGTCATCAACACTAATCAGCATTATTAGAGGAGAAGAGGCCGAGAGGGGGGCGTGCGAGGCTGCGCCAGTTATGCAGCTAGCGCACACGCGCCCATTAGGAATCTCCTTACTTATATCTCATACTCTCAATAATTCTCGAGGAAAGTTTTGAAAAGAACAATGAGTAACTTCCGGTGAAAATTTAAGATCACGTTGTGAAGAGACATAATTGAAAGCAGTATATTAATTAATTGGTGATAGAGACTCTTTTTGGTTGAAAACAACACGTTCATCCATCTTTGATGCAAATACTCTCTTCATCTCATGTTTGACCATTCATCTTATTCAAAAAATTTAAGTAATTATTAATTCTTTTCCTATAATTTGATTCATTGTTAAATATACTTTCATGTACACATATAGTTTTACATATTTCACAAAAGTTTTTGAATAAGACGAACGGTTAAACATGCTTAAGAAAGTCAACAGCGCCAAATATTTAGGGGTGGAGGGAGTAATAGTTTATGAGGTCAAGTGAAATAGTTAGTTTACAATTATAAGTTAGTTTGTAATTAATTATATGTAAGTTATAACGTAAATACATCGTGATTGTACCATATTTTCATATGTACAAATTTCTTAGTTAAAATTTAACGACAAAATATATAGGTAGTCCCAATAATATTTACAAACATTGGTTTGATTCTCCACCGTGGTGAAATTTGTACTGTCACATGTTGTTTCAAAATTTTGTACTGTCACATGTCTGTGTAGTTACTTGGAGGTTAGGAACCCATCTCCATGCACGGAAAACGGAACAGTCTATTAGCGCGTGATTAATTAAATATTAGCTATTTTTTTAAAAAAGATTAATTTGATTTTTTAAAGCAAATTTCGTATATAAACTTTTTGCAAAAAACGTACCGTTTAGCAATTTGAAAAACGTGCGCGCGGAAAATGAAGGAGTGGTCTTGGAAACTACAATGAAGTTCCCAACACACCCAAGGTATGGCAGAGTGTGATAGAGTGCTGATTTTTTTGCAAGTTTTATTGATACTCCCTCCATCCCTCCATCGTAAGATATAAGGGACAACTAATTTTTCCTCATGTCTCGTAATATAAGGTGTGCATGTATACATATATTAACTAGCATCTCTCAATCCTTTAACTTTGATTTGCTTTAAATCATATTGCTTGTATGTATAGATCTGATCTAATTGAAGAGGTGAATAATTTTTTTTTTGGTCTTTGCATTATGAGTAGTTGAGCACTTAAGCCTTATATTTTCGGAGGGAAGGAGTAGGGAACAAACCAAACAAGCCTAAATTAAGTCAAGGTGTAATTTTTTTTCTTCCCACAGTCAATTCACTAATTTGACACGCTCGAAGAATTCCAATAGTCCAATCAACCCTTAAAAAAATTCTTAGACAGCCTATCACTAGGGGTTGCAAACACGCCAAAGAGATTAGCTCACTTATCCTAATTAACACTCCATTAAACATTTAAACCCAACACATTTCTTCACCCAGCTAAGACAAACCCAGCAACAATGGCCAAGAAGCTCCTCGCCGCGGCCGCCGCCCTCCTCCTCCTCCTCGCCGCCGCCGCGCCGGCGCTCGCGTCGTCGTCGTCGTCGCCGGGGAGCGCAAACCTCACGGCGACGCCGACGGCGTACGAGATGGTGGAGCGGTACGGCTTCCCGCGCGGCATCCTCCCGGAGGGCGTGGAGTCGTACGTGCTCCGCCCCGACGGCCTCCTCCGAGCGTCGCCCTCGCACCAACGCGGCGAGACTGCGAGTTCCGCGTGGGCGACGGCGCGCCGTACCTAGCTCCGGTACGGGCGGCGCGTGGCCGGGGTGGCGATGGAAGGCTCGATCCGGTCGCTGGAGGGTGAGCGTGAAGGTGCTGTTCGCGTGGCTCGGCATCGGTCGCGTCGACCGCGCCGGCGACGACCTCCGGTTCTTCGTCGGCCCTCTCTCCGCCGCCTTCCCGCTCGCCAACTTCGCCGACTGCCCGCGCTGCCGCTGCGGCTTCGACTGCGACACCGCCGCCGCCGCCGACGTGATCGCCGCTTCTTTATCGAACTGTTCTTGGCGTTCCTCGACGTGTGCTCAGCTGATGCAAGCTCGAATGCTTCATGCCACTGAGAATCTGTACAAATTATGTGCTCTTTGATCCATTAATAATACAGATTGGGGAATGGATTTGATCGAATCATGGATGGATTAATCTATGCCTTCCGAGATCAATATGAAAAATTGCAAAACCAGCATCCTCATGGTTAACTAGAATTACTTGGTACTGACGTACTGAAAAATATAAACCACCATAAAAAAAATCACCAATGAATTTGTACTGACGTACTGATCATTTTAGTTTGGGAGAATAGCTGATTTGGGAGTAGTAGTTTGATGAGTCATCGACGCATTTGCTTCACTTCCGTCCCTGAAGTTCTAATTCGTGCAATCAAGCATTCCAAATTTACTTTCAAAAAAAAAAAAACAAGCATTTCAGATATGTCCTATGGTCCAAAATGCATTTTAGCAGACATTACGCAGCACCAATGTGTACCATGAGCCAAAACTTAGCTATGCATTTTAAAAAAATGTTTTGTGAGGGAGAATCTTTGGTAAATGATACTGATGGGTGAGGAATATGCTGTAGTGTATGAGATAGTTGGATCTTGCAGCAAGACAAAGATTTGTTTAGGGAAAGAAAGGATTCCTCTGGCCTGGTTGATGTGCTTCAGACAGTGTGGCAATGCCACTCCGGTCAACTGTCTGTCCCCCATTGGCCTGAACTCTGAACTGAACCAGCTTCTTCAAACTGTCTGGTCTACTGTTTGCCTTCAGCTTATATAAGCCATTGCCAGAATTTAAAATTTTTAAACTTAATTGTGCAGTTGATTTGGTGATTTTTTTTTATGGTGGATTCTTTTTCAGCATTAGCTTTTAAATCGCTAATAACACGCATATAAAAGTTGGGCTGAGATTTTTTTTTTTTGCTGAAAAGGCATTATGGTTTATAGTCAGCATGTGCCAAACGATGGTGCAATGAATATCAATCCTAATGCACATATATTGCCTAGTATCCATAATGCATTTGTAATTCATACTGGAATTAACGAATCAGGAAAGGAAACTGCAGAGATTAATGTGAAAAACTGCATGTATGGATCCAAAATAAAGAGTTGACATTGGACTTAATCCTCACTAATGGGCTGGTTCAGTTGTCCTACTTGTGTGGATTAGGCTTTCCAAAGGTAGGCTTGGCCCATAGGAGGATTGTGCAAAATGATGCTGTTATGGTCCTTCTCTCTCTCTCTCTCTCTGTGTGTGTGTGTGTGTTCTCAACAAGGTTCACAGAGTCGTCACTCGAAATTTGTAATCCAACAGGTAAAAAAGATAGGAATACTTCTTTCAAAGATGTTTGGATCAAGAGGGCCGTTTTGGAAGGAACAAAATCCATAAGCCGTGGAAGCTGTAATTTTTCTTTGCAAACAAAGTGCACTGGTTTTGATTGAAACACGTTGTACAAATAACTGGAATTGCAAAACTGCAATGTTGTCAAAACTCTCGTTTTGCAATATATCTTGAGAAATTTTATGGTTTAAGTGCTCCAGGGGTTTTGATTCATTTGTTTTCTTACTTAAATATATTGCATTGCAAAATTAAAAGGGGTAAATTATTTTTCTGTGTTATAATTGGGTGGTGTCAATTCTATAAATTCTAAGCATACAGTGAAATAACACTTGGCACCGACAGCCACGGAGCCACCGCGAGTCCACGCATGCCACCGCCAACCACCTCAACGTGATGACTCATCGGTAGTTAGACACTAAAGCACAAAATCTATATCTATAACTAATATAAATATTCGTATTTTTCCGGTCGTCGCATCTAATTTTCGTTCGTTTTTCGTCCATACACAATCCGATTCGGTTAGCAATAGCCATGGAAAAAATTGCAAAAAAAAACCGCCGCACCCGTCGTCGCTACACCGTGCCGGCGAGACAGGAAGGAGAGAGCGTCCCGCGCCCTCCCTCCACCCCACACAGAGAGAAAGCGGGAGAAGTGGAAGTGAGTGAGTTGGGCCGGGGGGGGGGAGGGGTGGAGGGCGTCGTGCGGCGTTAGGCGCTCCGCCTGCCGTCCCGCTGTGGGGTAGTCGGGCGCCACCGCCCCCGCGACCAGCCCTGCTCCGGTGCAAGGGAGGCGCCACCACGCCGCTCTAGGGCGCGAGTGGGGAGGGCACCGCGCCGCTCCCGGGGGGAAGGCGAGCGTCGCCGCTGCGCTCGCCGTGGCGGAACGCGGCGCCGCCGCGCACACCCGTCGCACCCGTCGCCGTCCGGCGACGAAGGGAGGACGCGCCGGTGGTGGAAGAGACGCGCACCTAGTGGCCAGGGGCGGCCGGCTGGGGAGGGAGAGCCCGCGTCGGCGGCAGAGGAGCCGGCCCGGCCTCGCTCTGCTAGGGAGGGGGAGGGTTAGGGTTCTTATCAATTTCAAACTGATCTGAGCGGTCCATCAAAACGAAAACGAACGGTTGAGATCGATCGAAAGTTTGGGCCGCACCACTTGGGCTGCATCACTTGGGCTGCACGCGGGCCGTCGGTCGCTTGCGGGCTGAAGAAGAAAATGGGCTGAAAAAGGCTCATAGAGAAAAAATAATTTTTATTTAAATAAATGCTGAAATGATATTTGTATTATCAAAATTAGCAATTAAGCTATGTAAATTCCAAGAAAATTTCAATGAATGTAATTAATAAAGAAATTTTCATAAAAGTTAAATCCAACCATAACATTTTATTTCTTACACTTACTTTACTTATAAATTAATTTAATTATATACCTACCTACTTAAAAAATACCCAAATATTTCAGAAAATTTGTATTTCATTTAATTAGAATTTAATATGTTTTAATTCAATTTTATCTGTTTTTTCTTTTCGTTGCAACGCAAGACCACTTTTGCTATAATTTAAAAGAGTGTAACTAATATTGCAGAAAATTTTATATTTCATTAAATTACAATTCATTTTCTTCATATAAATAGTTCAAATCAAATTTCAGTCACCATATCATTACCCGGTGCAACGCAAGGCTTTTTGCTAGTACCTAATTAAAAAAATACACAAGGCTTCCGGAATTTTTTTCGTCCGTTTGTTTTTTTTCGCTATTTTCTTATTTTTCGCCTTTTTTTGCTTTTCCTTTTTTTCCGCTTTTTTTTATCGCCGTTTATTTTTTTGTCGCCCTTTTTCTTTTTTTTTTTCCGTCGCCTTTTTTTTTCCTCCCCTTCTTTTTACAACTTCCCCCCCTTTTTTTGTAACCCTTTTTTCCGGGGTATTTTCACCCTTTTTTACGCCATTTTTTTCGGTTTTACGCGGATCTGTCTTCCCACGTATTTTCCCCTCTAATTGATTGCATAAATCGATTCCCCCTCCAATTTTCCCCTTGTCTTCGCTTGTAATTTGGCTTTAATTCACTGGATTAATCTCCATTTAACAGTCACCCCGTTTTTATCCTGAGTTTTGCTGATTGCTCTGGTTTTGCTAAAAACGGAAAGAGTAGATCGAGTGGATAAAGGCCCCCAACCAATTTTGGAGAATCAGGTTCAACCGAATTTGATGGGAGAATCGCTTTACGGGCACGAGACTTTCTTCGGAGGAGGTTGAAGAGGGCAGTGGGTTGAACGAGCTGGGCCTACAGCTACACTTGTAGGTTGAGAGGAGGTTGAAGAGGGCAGTGGGCTGTACGAGTTGGGCCTACGGCTCCACTATAGGTTGAGCCGAGGTAGACCAAGCAAAGGGAGGTAACGGACTGAGCTAGTACTGAAAAGGAATGAATAAATGGTCTTTCGATCTAAAACCAAGGAAAAGAAGTATAATGTATAGGGATTCAAAAATGTTTTTACCCGTTGCAACGCACGAGGTATTTTTCTAGTTACTAAATTATCATTATTAATTTTATGATATATTCCTAAAATGGTATTGTTATACTGGCAGTATATGCTACCAGCATATTGTACCATAAAATTTCTCATTTTGAGAACTTTTTGTCCTATAGAACCACAGTGATAGTTTGACGGTTTTATCGTAGAATTGTGCTTGTGAAAAATTGGGGGTGTATGGACAGTAAATTTTAATAATAATGTTGAGGGGTAACATAGAGCTAAGTACACCTAAATGTAAAATGCAAACTGTCTGAATGTTGACAGTGCATGATAGATACTATAAAATCAAGACTTCTGAAGCTATCTAAGTGGGGAGAAGACAGATTTGGGCATGATCACCAGAGACAATCACAGAGCTTACAGGTTCATGAAGCATAGTCTAATCTTTTATTTTATTTTATTTTTTTCCCTCTGTTGTGAGGCCTGAAGTCTAATTATTCATGCAACATTTTGTTGTGTGCGGATATAGAGTCCAAATTTCGATCCATTATCTAAAAATCATCAACTTCTTGACGACAAGATTCATGGAGAAAATTCACAAAAGTTTCATTTTCAGCACAGAGCACTGCATTTTCCAATTGTTTTGCAACGTGTAATGCGGATCAGTACGTGCTTCGAATTTGAGATTTGAGATTCAACTCAAGATTTGAGATCAAACACTGAGATGCAAAAATTTCTCTCAAAGTGCATATGTACATTGAATCCTATCTCCATTTTCTTTTTTGCCTCTAATCCTTCAGAATTTAAGCAGCTGATGCCCTCTTGCGGCCTGAGACCACTCCAGGAGAACCATCCTGACGCCGATGAGCTCCCTGTGGAGCTCGCCGACCTTCTCGTCCAGGACGAACACCTTCTCCTCCAGCTCTTCGCACCGCCTCCTCGCGGGCGGGCGACGCGGCGGCGGCGTCCGGCGCACGGGCCGCCCCCGCCGCCACGGCGCGCTGCATGGCCCTGCCGGCGCCGCGGGCGGCGTCGAGCTCGGCCATGCACGGCACCCCTCCTTCCGCCGCCGCTCGTACTCCTCCTTGAACCTGCCTCTGCACCTCCTGGAGCGCGCACTCCCACGGCGCACCGCCGGCGGCGCGACGCCGACGGACACGGCCGCGCGCGCGGCCGGAACGCGAGCGCCGCGCCGAGGGCCCCGATGGCGAGCAGCGCCGCGGCTCGCGGCGCCGGCCAGCGCCTCGTCGGCCTGCGCGTCGCCGTGTCTCTGCTGCTGCTGCTGCTGTGCTGCTTGGCGTGCGTCAGCGCCCTCTCGCCGAGCTTGCGGAGGTTGGAGCCGCACTGGCGAGCTCCGCGCCGCACCGCCGCTCCACGGCCTCGGCACTCCGCGAACGCGGCCGCCGCGCGGCGTCGCGCGGTCACCGCCGCCGCGCCATCGCCGAGCCAGTGTGCAGCGCGACGCGCATCGACGAAGACGTACCCCCGATCATCTCCAGCCTGTCCCCTGAGCCCGGCGCACGCGTCGAGCAGCTCCGCGGCGTCCTCGACGCACTCGTCGACGCTCTTCCGGTCGATGCAAACCCCCGGCGCCAGCGCCCGCGCCGCCGACGCGGACGACACGAGCCTCCTCTGCGCGGCGGAGGCGAGGGCGAGGGCGCGGGCGAGCCAGGGGGCGCCGGCGCAGCACGGCGAGGCGAGCGGCGCCCGGCGCCGGCGCGGAGCTCGTCGAGCTCGGCGGCGAGCCAGCGGTCGTTAGGCGGAGCGCACGGGCGGCCACGGCGCCACCGCCGGCGACGGCGCGAGGCGCGTGGACAGGCGCGTCGAGAGCGACCGGAGGAGCGTGGATGGCTTCTTCATTGGCGCCTATCTATGTGTGTTCGATCGATTTCTTGGTGTTCTTGAGCTGAAAGGGAGAAGCTTTGCCTTTGAGAGATGTTTGGTGTGGGTTGTGTAGTGAGGGGGGGTGTTGGTGGTTTATATACCAGTGGCTGGCCTAATGTGGCTGTGTGCTTTTTCACAAGTTTAGATGTGTGCTGCTAGTGCTGGGAATGATTGGAATGCAGTGTGGTTCTGTGCTAGGTGAACACATAGATGAGAAATTGGAACCATAAGAGTGAGAGTAATGTTGTGTACACCTATTATTTTGCAGTAGTACGTGTTGGGATAGTTTGTTTAATTTTGGGTAGAAAAGATGATGCCGATATGACGGCACTGTAAGACTAGTTGAATTGCATCACGTATTAGAGATGTGGTTGCGAATAATAGGTGGTGGATCTAAGAGTAGTGGATCCGGGCGGTTGTTTGGGCTCGTTGGCTCACATTAGAAGGGGTTGGTCAAGCTAGTGGCATTACAGATGTTTAACAAAAAGTACATACTACTCCCTTTGTTTCACAATATAAGTTATTTTAGCATCTCCCATATTCATATTGATGTTTACGAATCTAGAGTACATATATATCTATCTAGATTCATTAACATTCAATATGAATGTGGAGAATGCTAAAATGACTTACATTGTGAAACGGAGGAAGTAGCAGCCTAGGATTTGCCATGTAAATGCTAACGTAATGCATTTGTAGATCACTCGATGAAACAGACTAACCATACGGAAAGCAACAGAAACAGGATATTTTATAGTATACATATAGAGATTTTAGTTACTAATTTTCTTATTTTTCTACATTTTGTAGAGAACTTTTTTATGCACTACATATTATCATTTCATCTTACAGTAATATAGATACAATACTTGATCCTGGCCTACGAGCTTAATTTAGATTATCAACATGTTACAAACACAACGTATCAGTTTGCATGTTAATGTTCGACAATATCCAGTCAATTTATATGTTTTCCCTCGTAACAATTGCAATCAAATCTTAAGGCACAACCTTTTTTACATACCATCACAACAAGAAAAAATAATCACATAGCCACATATATACTCTATATCATATTGCCAACGAAACCATTTCTACCATCACTACACAATACAAGCTGTGTTTAGATCCAAAGTTTGGATCTAAACTTCAGTCCTTTTCCATCACATAAACCTGTCATACACACACAACTTTTCAGTCACATCATCTCTAATTTTAACCAAAATCCAAACTTTGCGTTGAACTAAACACAGCCACACTATCATCTCTGTCCAACTCAAATTAAAGGTGGCATATGTGCATCTACCAATTCTCACCCCTAAACCTTGGGATCTGAGCTGAAATCCTACTGCTCCTCGTCCCTCTGCTCATATCCTAAAGGCCTACAATCCCTTCTTGGTCACCAAATAATTGGCCTGAAAGAGAGATTCGAGTGTGTATGTGGAAGGCATGCATTGCATGTATTGCTGAAATGCAGAGGTGTGCATCCAGTACAGGCTGTGGCCTTATAAAAACAGACTACTGTTCATCCCTGCTGTTGCAATGAGAGACCACCACGGATGCACGGCTAGGATTAGACCAATCATGCCTGGCCTCTGCACACATGATTAGACCCCCTCTAAAACCAAGATCAACTATCATCCATGGCTCATCACCAGCTGTGCTGGCATGAGGCTAATTATTTTATGTGAAATTAATCTGGTTGGTTATTTTAATTGGCATGCATGATCTGGGTGTGTATGTGTTAAATTGGAGATCATGAACTGTTGCTGCCTGAGGAAATTAAATAAAGATCTGAGATTGAATTGTGTGCTTTTGTTTATGTGGCTCTCTGAACTCTTGTGGATAGGAGCATAGCCAGCAGCCAAGGGTAGCTAATGTTTGGCAGAAATGTTGTGGTTTTTGTGTAAAATAGGTTGCTCCATATGATAGGAACAGCCAGATGGTCCCTGTTTTAGGTAACTTTTTCTTTGGTATTTGTGTGTGTGTGTGTGAATTGTATATGTGATAGCCAAACAAATGTTGTGGAAAGTTCTACACTTTGGTAATATATATATGTGGTGAGGATGATCATACATTGGAATGTTGAGATTTGGGAGATCTGTTGCCATATGGGATACAGTTTTACAGCACACTTTGTTGGCGTGTGCAGGAAGAAGTGTTGTAATGACTGCCCTAAAGCAACATGAATAGTTTAATTGTTTGCTTGTTCAAGCAAGAAATAGGTATGCCACATATTATTGGTGTTTGGTTTTGCTTTAAGTTTTGATGATGAACAAGATGGCAAGATCGTACTTGCTTGTGAAAATATCTACCAAATTACATTAGTTTTTAAAGACTGACAACAAAGAGGAACTAGAGACAGTATACAGTTAGAAATTTGGATTGGGGAGAACTGTAGTTCTATACCTTTTTTTTTTCACATAAACTAGTTTGGTTTCCTATGTTCCAAGAGATTGCACAAAACTACAACTTTAGTGTTGAAACTATTAATGAATTACAAAAAAACTTTGTGTTAGGATAGCATAGAACCACACAGTTCCAGATAAAGGCCATTTTTGGCCCTTCAACTCTTAATGGAGTCCAACTTTCATTGCTAAACTTAAATCCATGGTATTTCGATCTCATCTTTTAAAATCAAACAAATAACACCATAAACCCTAATTTGTTTTTGTGATTTTCATCATTGGCATGACGACGAAAAACTACCAGAACAACAGGGTCGATTTTGCTAACTGTAATAGAGATAATGAATTAGATATGTTAGCACCCCTACATATATACAAGGCACCCTGTATAAAAGGTGAGATAAAGCATGTGACCTAGCTAGTGGAAATTTGTTTTAATAAATTTTGCTCTATTGGTCTTTGATATTTAAAATTCAAATGTGAAGAGCAGTCCCTGTATAAATTTGTCACTTATATATTTAGTTTCTAGTGGAATTTATTTTCTGTTTTCTTCATTCTCGGATTTTTACGGTTTTACTAGCAAGTTTGTGTATTGAATCCATATTAGTGGTTTAAAGGGGTGAAACAACAATTACCAAAACTATATTGAAAAGTGATATTAACCAGTTTTTGGTGTGATGAGCAATACTCTATTGCTCGGCTTGTGATTTTTTTTGTTATGCTTACTTTTAGGTTGTTGCAGAAACATAAATAATGTCTCAAAAGGACTCTCGGCCCTCTGTTTCATGTTATAAGTCGTTTTAACTTTTTTTTTTCAAGTCAAACTTCTTTGAGTTTGTCCAAATTTATAGGAAAACATAGAAGCATTTTCAACACAAAACAAACATACTATCAAAATACATCAAAAGCATAAATCTTAATGAAACTAATTTAGTGTTTTAGATGTTGCTAAATCTTTCTATAAACTTGGTCAAACTTAACATAGTTTGACTAGGAAAAAAGTAAAATCAACTTACAATATGAAACAGAGGTAGTAGCTATTTCTAGATTTGTACATTAGGAATAGCTACATTTCGGGTATGAAGGTAGTAATCATTATTTTTTTATGTAAATCAAATTATAGATAGCCAGTTTTATGTTTGTGACTATTCAATTTAAAGATAACTATAAATCAAATTATTGTTTCAAAAACCAAACATAATGAAAAGCGGTTGCGCCAATGAGATTAATTATCATAATCTACCTCTTAGCACAATCACTTTTTAGTGGAATATTTTTACATGATGTATTTGAAGCACCTTACATAATGTTTTCCCAGTATGTGCAATTGTGCATCATAAATAATTAAACATGTTGTCAAGTTATAAAAAACATACTATTGTTTTGGACATCAGCCCACTATCCAAAATTTAACTTCATATATTAATTTAATTCCAATAATATATTTGTAAAACCAAATATTTAGATAATTTATAAAAACCAAATAAAATCATAATACTATGAAAATGCATATATAATTTGCATGATTTCATAACTGGAGCTGTGAATTTGCATGCATGTTTAGAATATTTATTTCTCATCTAGTGAATCTATTTTCGTTGTACTCCTTTTTGTTTATCTTTTTGTTCCCCTTCACTCAAACAAAGCACAATGAATGGGAGACACGACACCATGATCGAACCTAGTCTACCTAGGTAGACAAACATAACCCTAATCAACGCAATTAGGCTCTAATATACCACTGTGCATGGTTAACTTAACCACCCCTCCATGCATGCATACCATTATATTGTACAACACCTAGCAAGAATCTAACACCATCCAACACTTGCACTAGAAAGGGTGTTTCTTCTGCAAGATTAGTACTCCACAGCCTTTTAACAATAAACATGCATCATGCATGTGCCCTGATTATACCACAGAAGTTATGGTGGCATGCAAGGTGGCGACCGCTAGATTCTTGGGTTGCTCCTTGGTCTCCTGGTGCAACTGCAGCAAAAACCCAACCACCTTTCTTTAGATCTCACCTTGCTACATTGATCAGCAAAGGTAGATGAGATCGTTGAACCCAACTGATCTTAATTGTGACTAAATTTCTTTTTTTTTCTTCTTCTTTTTGTTGAAATGGCGCCAACAATTTGAGTGGGAGGTGAGGTGAACACGTATTCCAATGAGAATCACACCATTTCAGAAAATGATCAGACTGAATTTCTCCTCTGTCTGATCAATCTTGAGAAGGGGCCAACTGAAAGGATTGTGACATGATGCCTCATTAACTTTTAGCAGCAGCAACTGTGGTCATCTGAGAGCAGTACATAGCAGACTATAAGCCAGCTGTAAACATATTTTAAGGAGATAAAATGAGGTGAGAGAAGGGCAGCGGCTACAGATTTATAGCCAGCTGTAGCACGGGCCTAAAAAACAGTGTGTAAATGACATGTGGACCAGGTATATATATGTAGTATGTAACTATGTATGAATGAGCTATTAGATTGGCTATAGATGAATTGGAGCTAGTAGTTGGCTATACTATTGAACTTGCTCTGACTGGAACTAATTGATTTGACTAATTCAAGTCCCAATGCTGCTCTGTCAAGATGTATCCCCAAGCTAGTGGCTTGCTCAAAACCGTCAATCAAAATTAGTTATGGTTTTGCATGGCAAGTTGTGGATGTTTTTTTTAGATAATAAGTTGTGCATGCGTGAAATGAATTGTGTGAATTATGGGTGTATTGTACTCTTCTCTTAGTAAGATCGACTCAACATCTTGCATTATTCAATAATGTACTCATTATATTGTTCAAAGAAATAATGGGATTTTAAAATAAGGTGGCTATTTTGGGGGTACATTATAGGGACCATGCCCAAGGTGTGTGCATATATTTGATTATGTCAATCTCCACACATATGGGCAAATGGTCGAGAAAATAAAATATAAACCTCACATCTTGTTATCTTACAAATTAAATATATATATATATTTATATATATATATATATTATATATATCTATATAAATTAAATAGTTGTGGTTTGTCCCATGTCCAGGACTCCAGGTTGGCCCTAATTAATAAACAAATTTGGAAGAAAATATTATTTGCATACGTCAAAGAAATTAGAATCTTATAATTAATTATTTTCCACTTAAAAACATGACATCCATGCGCTCATCTATATCACAAACTTGCGTCTGTTATTTTTTTTCCACCATAGTTTTATATGTTAAATTCTCTAACAGTTGTATGACATAATTGATGGTGTGGTTATATAATGAGGATATTTTTTACAAAAAAAAAACTGGCAAACCAAAGTTGTGGCACCACTGAACCAAACTCACCTCCCCACAAGTCCACAAACACAGCTAATTAAGCTGTTAATGTACAACTTCCATATTTCCACCAGTGAATCTGCAATGCATAATCACACATAGGGCTAGCTAATTAGGCTGAACTAACAGCATCCAAAATATGTAGGGCACAGTGTACTGATCCCACACCCAACATCCGACCACTGGGGAACAAAGGTAAACTATAATTGTAGGGCCATATCCAACAGCACTATCCCTTGTCTCTCACTGCCAAAATGCTCTGAATTATGCAAGATTTAAAACGTTTTTCAAATCTAACTGGCTATCTTTTTTTGCTAAGCACATGGAGCGATGTGTGTAGTACTTTTGTGGTACGTGTACGACCGGACCAACCGTCCTTTGATCGCTACGTACCTCCCTCTTGCTTAATTTGCTCCTGTTGTTGAGGAGAAAATTAAATTAAAAATAAATGGTTAATAACTGATTAAATTTCTCTAGGCTCAACTTGTTCTGTTGTAGCTGGAGTGATATGCGTGGAGCAGGTGCACCACGTTGCTCCATGCAAGTTGCATGCATCATCATTGAGAGCTGGCTAAATTTCAAAGAAATTATATCCAAATTTCCAACGCAATAATAGACACAGTTGGATACTGATGCATATTTGCATTTGTTGCATTTGAAAATGGAATTGTATTTATAATTACTAAACCATGCCGGCCTATTTTGCTTAAAGTTATTCGGAAACGGTCTCATCTTTTCGCTTATGCTTATACTTATCGGCTAAAATTTATTTTTTTCAACCTTAAATTGGAAGCTAATTTTGAGGTTTTTTTTCATCGAAGTCTATTTTTCAGCCTTTGCTGTTAGGTCGCTAAGAACACGTATATAAAAGTTGTATTCACAAATTACTTCTCATTTGCGAATATGTTGTTTGGCTTATTCCAATTGAGCCAGAACTCTCGTGCTCATGGCTGAAAAATATAATTGCATTCTTAACTATAGTAAGTTCCGAATTTTTTATATTTTGGAACAGTGAGAGAGTACATGACATATCCCCTTGGTGGCCAGAGAGATGTCTAAGTTGGAGGTCGCCAAGCATCAAAAGGCTATTTAGGGACCGCAATATGCTTATCTAATGCTGCACCCAAAGATGATGTGACTGGGGTGAGGGAAAGCTCGTCCTTCTTGCATTGTAAGGTCTAATTGAAATTTGGAACATCTATAAAATTTCAAAATAAGAGGATGTTTACTTTATGTGATTATTTTATTAGAAACCCAGTGAGGAGAATATTTGGATTTTGTTTAGCTATACATTAAATTTCCAGGGAGTTGGTGCTAGCCGTGTGAAGGAAGTGGCTCCTTGGTGGCTTGGCTGATGTCCATTGTTAGATGTCGGAGCTTCTTTTCGCTTTGGCGACTTTCGTGGCTTAGTATCGCTGCGGTTGTGAAGTCGGCGCTGCTGGATCGCTTAGGCGATTGGCTCGGCAACGATAACACCTCTTATGCGATGTCGAAGCTGTTGAGTCGCTTTTGTGATTAGCTTGGCAGCGATGTCCTGCAGTTGGGCTCCGCCGTCGTTGTTAGTTGTGTAGCTATGTCCCTTGCTCTTCTCTGTGTGGTGGGTTTTAGCCGGTTTCCCATAATTAACCGTTCATTTGTTTGGTTTTCGGACCCGGTTTTCCTTATAAACTGGGTCTTCTCTTCTTCAATAGAAAGAAACCCCGCAGGGTTTAAAAACAAACAAGTTTAATGAGCCAGCTTGTGTTAGCTCAACGAGCCGAGCTAGCTTGTTATGATAACAAGTCCAAACGAGCCAAGCTACCTTGTTATCCACCCTCTTATCAATAATATGTGTTCTACGGTAAGCTCATTATAATCAAACATATACAAATTAGGTCCTCCCTGACGATTAATAGAAAAGGTGTTTGTTATATTTCCTCCAGTTAACCTTTTTAAGCTAAAAAATAGCTACCAAAGAGATATCTTTCGAACCATTTTACCAATAACTATGTCATGAAAATGAGTCACGGCTAAAATTAATGGAAATAAGCGGGAAAGATCCCCCACTCGCACCATCCTTGGAGGAGAGTGAAGTGAGCTCAAAGGCCAGATGAGATATTGTGTTATCACTAATGGTGTTGTGTTCCATTTCTCATTGATCAAGCCCTTTAATATAGGCCTAAACAGTACATAAGAAAGTCACGGGTGTGCCCTTACAAAGAAAAAAAACTAGGGACATTCATGTATTTCACACATTTTTTAGAACCAGTAATCTGAGCTGTCCCTAAACATTACATACATGTTGTTTTACCATGGGCTTTGAGTATCTTTTTGGAATATTCATCTACATTGTGGGAGTCCTCGAATTGACTCTTAGTCACCTTTGGTTGGCGCACATCTATGAAGCATTATAAGTCAGAGACATCCGAATTGTCTTTGATCACATCCTCTTGCCCTTCAGGATCTAATGGTTCTTTGAACACACCTTGGCACACCCTCAGTGCGCCTTCCAAGCATCCTTAGTGTGGTATTACTATCGAAGACTTGCACCTTAATTGTTCAAAGTATACTAGCGCCTTGGATCGAAGAGTAGCACCTATCTAGATTTTCACCTTGGATTGGGAGCGTGAGCTTCGACACATTGAAGGAGGTGTGCATGCTCTCTGACAAGTGTAATACCCACTGATCAACTAGTGAGAGATCTTAAAAAATTTTCTTGGATTTAGTTACACGTCAGATATTGATAATAGGGAATATGACTTAAAACTTAAAAGATGGAAAAGTAATCACAAACTAGTAATTTTGGATTGTGCAGGTTGAAAATGCAATGTGATCTACTTGTATTAGTGGGCTGTGGGCGGTTATGCTTGCTTTTGGCCTTTTGCAGGGAACATAGAGCATTTTGCTCTGTGATGACCATTTTATTTTTTTTCTTTTCATATGTAGCCAGGCTTTTGATTCCTAAAGCATCAACCAGTCACACTGGGCTGATGTTTTTTGCAGCTCAACTTGACCATGTGTGTGAGAATGAATTGAAAGGAAATATATGAGAGCTCACGAATTTAAAAGGTTCACCAATTAATTAGGATTTTCTTAGGAAGATCAGTGGGACCAAGATGGTTAGACTGGACAGTTATCATTAGAGGATGCATTTTGATCAATGTTATCTCCACTTATAAAAGTCATCCTCCTTCGCATCCCCTTGCCACGCAGCATGCGCTAAAAATAACTATTGCTGTACTCGCAACCAAAAAAAAGAACATCGCTATGGAAAAAAAAAGTTGGATAAAAAAAAATCCCCTTTTTATGCTAGATCTATGTCTCTGTCCCTAGCTAGTGGTATAGGCCTATTGCAATGCACGCACATACGACTAGCTTCTTTAAAAGCATAGTCGTTCTCTTTCGGTGTCCCCTTTCCGTAGCATGAAGGAGGTGGTCGTTCCCCTCCTTTGCGCAACCATTGCAAGATCCAATGCTTTATCCTCAATCCATCCACTAACCAATCTCTAAATATAGGTCCAACCCGTTACAACACACAAACATGTTACTGTTACTGGTTCCAATTAAAATAAACTACACTACTCACATCTTTCTTAATCTAAACAAGGTATGGTATTAATTTTCTGAACATCGAACATCAGGGTTCACACAACAACATAAAAATGTGGAGTGGACCATACAATAGTATACTCTCACTAGTAAAAGTATCATCACACAACAAACTACTACTGCTAATTAACTAGTAACTGCTCATGAAGACTTGCTTAGCTCTCATTAACAACTAATTGTTTACTTGGATGGAGACTTCGACAAGAATCTAACTCTGCATAGTGTCTGTAAATTTATTATTATTACTACCAATGTCAGATGAGGCGGCTGCATGCAGGAGTCAGTCAGGTAAGGGAGTGAGAGGAGAATGGTTTGAGAAGAACACGGAGGAATGGGCGGCTGCCCGGTTTGCCACCCCACACGCCGGCTGAGCTGCACGACGCATGTCGCAGAAACGGACGGCATCTCGCTCATGTGGCTTCACCGTCTGCCTCCTCCCTGCTCAGCACTTGAGTTTCCTTCCCATGTGCAGGGGAGACCCGAAGGGAGATAACTGCGGCGACCATGGTGCAATGCAATATGCAAAAACCGTTGTGATGAACGGTTTGTCTTGTGCATCAGTGCATATATACAAATACAATCTCTGTAACAAATGTAAAGCATTTCTAGGCCCGGTTTGGCCTAGCTCTGGGTCTAAGATACACACTGGATTTGAAGCTTTATATGTAAAATTGTAGTGGTTTCAAATTAAAGAAAAATAATTAATCTAAATGTTATGAATATAATTGCAGATCTAGATTCATGAATTTGTGGAGCTAGGAATACTCAGCTAAATAAAATCTTTAGATTTGTAGATGTGCCAAATACCCTCCCTCCTAGTGTTTAATATTTATCCACAAATCTTTTTTTTTCAATCTAACCGTCCCTCGTGATTAATAAATATTGTTGCTCGGCGTGATTGTTTTGAAAAATAATTTAATTCCCAGAGGCACCGAAGTGATTTCAACACAACCTATAAACACTTATTAAAATTTCTATAAATACTTGTATTCATGGACGAAGTAAATACATGTATTTTGTTCTCTTCTTTCATGTCTCCTACATCAAGCTTCCGCTGGTCATCCGAGCCAGATTCGGTGGTGTTCTTGTCGAAGGATGTGCTTTGGAGATCATGAAAATGATTTCCGCAAGCCCAGTACCTGAGATGTCCTGGTTTTCCGAAATTGATTGGAATAACCTGTCGTCAGTGTATAACTTTGGAAACACGGTGATTATTCACTAGTCTTGTGTTTCTGTTTCGCCTGACAAAACCCGGACAAAACAGCTAATCTGGTGTTGTTGCTCCATAGTCCACATAAAACACAAACCTTGGCATGTTCAGAGTATTTCTTGCCACTTCAGTCTCAAGAAATACTATTCCCATCTTGATACACACATCCTCAATAGTACATGATATTTTGGATTTGCATCAAAGCCAACAGCTCTATACTACTATTGTCACTAATGATGATGAATTCGGCTTTGCTTGAAATATGAACTCCAATAAGTACAACTCAAACAGCAAGACTTCCAGCTGATATTCATATGAACAGAGCAGGTACAGGCTATATACTCTACAATTGCTGCCTTCGCTAAGTAAGTTCTGCCCATCATCTTCAAGTAGATATTAGGTTGAACTATCATCTTCAAGTAGATCTTAGGTGGAACCTATCTACCAGGAACTGCATTTGACATAAGATATGTGCTTATTTATCAGCCGTAGCTCAAACAATCAGAGAAACTATTACACAGGACCCTACGGTGATTGATTTCACTTTTGAAAGCCCCTTTTTTTAACCATCATGCTGCAGATTTGTCATAATATTGATCATAACAACTCATGCTTAAAAAAACAGATGGTAGTATGGTACTGCAAGGAACGAACGGATCCTGAAAAATCTTTTTTGGGTTATTTTTTTCTTTTTGAGATGAGGGGTAAAGTTCAATGATGACAACTAGTACATGACAGAGCTATACTCTATGAAGTCGACAGCTATCAAGATCTATCGGTAAAGTACCACATGAAAAACTATGGATGTACACCATGGAATTTTTTTGTTTAAACCATACATCCTTCTTCACTCTAATGATTTTAGAAGCCTGAACAAACCAGCCGCTTCTCTTATTCGCGAAAACGCAATGCAGAACGCCTGTACCTCGATGAAGAGATCTTGCACTGCAAAATACAGAACAGTCAAAAAAAAATGTACAAGGGACTTCAATGTATAAATGTTACACTATTAATCAAGACAGGCCTCGTGCATTCCACAAGCCATGATAAATGAGAAAATTTGGCATTTCAAAATCCACATTCTAAATTAGGAAAACGAACATACCATGTCTATATCTATATCTATGCACAAAATTAGGGTACTTCAATGCAAAATTTATTAAATCAGCATCTCTTTTGCTGAAAACTGGTGGGAATGGCGCATTACCATTTTGCTATTCCTAGATGGCATAGTAAAAATGCTACTTCTTATATATGGTTCAATAATCACGTCTTGGAAAATCATGACATTTTTTCTTAAAGGAAGAACAGAGAGTTAACAAAAAGCCAAGATACAAGCTTGTCAGGCAAATGATTTTTGGACCAGGTTCTAGTGATTATACCCAACATGTAGTACTTTGCAAAGTTTGTCACAAAAAAAGGAATTGAAAATTCGATATCTGGCATGTGAGGACTAAATATAAATTCATAATTCTTCTTAAACCATTTTATATGTCTGGCAACTGGCAACCACCATAAGACACCTTACTGAACTCAAGTTTTCAGCAATCGGTTGAGTTAATACAATATGAAGGAAATTTTTGAAGATTAATCCAATCAATATATAAATGCAAGCTCACAGTCGTGTATGACTGGAGAAGTATTCAAGAATCACAATCTATGTAGGCCCAACCAAACAGAATACGGAATGTAAATAGAATTGCACGTAGATCTACCAAATAAATGACGGTATTTTGGTAAAAAAAATTGCATGATGGCACACTCACCATTTATTATCTTGTTTCGAATGAGACTCTGTAGGAAAACACATACTAGCCTTACTAGCCTGTTTTGCATGTATTTATCCTGTAAAGAACGTTATACAAAAAAACAAGATCTCAGAATTTTCTACACAATAAACAGTATTGTCAATCACACGATCAAGAGGTAGAACTGATGGTATCAAGAGTGTAAAAATTACAAAAAAAATACATATTTGATTGGATGTAAAATTGTAATAAAGTTAACCGGTTATCTAAAATTTTGGATTCAGTTGTAAGTGATTTCCATTTTCATACAGTTTAGCGCTGGTCCCATCAAAGAATAGAATTGGCATAGGGCAGTTTTTCTCCTAAAACAGTTTCCTAATCCCCTGATAAGAAGATGTTTGCAAATACAAAAAACACAAAGAATGGCTGCTGGATCCACATTATCAAATGATTTGATGGAGATAAGCCAACCAGAACTTGATTTGGTAAAAGGTACATCGACTAGGGATAAGCTGGAAAAACAATTCAGCTAACTATATAGGAAATCAGAAGACCAATGTATCCAACCCACTCAAATACTTTTGTGTTTAAAGAAAAAAATGCATTTTTTTTATGGTTTGACTTTGTTATAAACATATAATATGAGTCACGTCACTAAACCATCCAAGATGACCACCTCTGAATGTCTAGTAAAGAAAAGAGACTTTCACAAACCTTAATGTTTTGACATGATCGAATACAGTTTGAGATGTAGTCATGAATGAATCCTGGTGGTAGATCTACTGCTGTAGTGAGCCTGTTTACAACTTCCATTGAATGTAGGCTCATTTCCATGTGCACAAGAATATCAAAGTAACTGTGAAAGAAAAAGGCATCTGAGTAAGACGTTGTGAGTAGAGAAACATAGTAAATTAGTAATTAAATAAGAAAACAATAGAACAAACGACAAGGCTAATCTACATACGCATCCATGTCAGGCGAGTTGATTAACTTTGAAAGGACTTCAACAGCAACGAGTGGATTATGTTCCACAAGGTCCTGAAACGAGCAAATAATTAGACCATAAAGACAAGCATGGAAAGGATTCAACATGTTGTCAGAAGAGTACATACAGGGAGTTTCTGTGGTGTCATCCCACAATGATAAACTAGCTTCCAGTCCTTTGCCAATTCCACCAGAACTTGCTGTAAATAGTTATACAACGATTTGGTATGTGAGATGCATTAAAAGATCACATTATATAGCATAGCACAGGTCATGGTCACCGTAAAGCACTATAGTTACGTCATGCCCAGAAAATACTAATTTGGGCTGCTAGAACTGTTACCGTAAATATATGTTCAAAGTTCACGTGAGTAATTTTCAACATATTACATTTATTTCCTAAGGAACCACTCATAGCCACCATAGCACAGGTCATGGCCACCGTAAAGCACTATAGTTATGTCATGCCCCGAAAATAGTAATTTGGGCTGCTAGAACTGTTACCATAAATAAATGTTCAAGTTCACATGAGTAATTTTTTGCATGTTTACATATTTCCAGAGGCAGCAGCCACATTTTCCTTTTCTTCTAATAGGCTTTCCTTGTTGTGTTAAGTTAGTTTTTCCTTCACAACGAAGTTATTATTAAGGGAATAGCTATACAACATTCAATAGTTTTTTGGATGAAAAACTTTCAAATATAACTATAGTATAATTGCATTGTAATTACATTGTAACTTGGGTGTAACCCCAATATAACTTATACTCCCTCCGTCCCATAATATAAGGGATTCATTGTACTAGGATGTGTCACATCCACCGGAACATAGAGCATTTTGCTCTGTGATGACCATTTTATTTTTTTTCTTTTCATATGTAGCCAGGCTTTTGATTCCTAAAGCATCAACCAGTCACACTGGGCTGAGGTTTTTTGCAGCTCAACTTGACCATGTGTGTGAGAATGAATTGAAAGGAAATATATGAGAGCTCACGAATTTAAAAGGTTCACCAATTAATAAGGATTTTCTTAGGAAGATCAGTGGGACCAAGATGGTTAGACTGGGCAGTTATCATTACATCTGCAATTTGATCAATGTTATCTCCACTTCTAAAAGTCATCCTCCTTCGCATCCCCTTACCACGCAGCGTGCGCTAAAAATAACTATTGTTGCGCTCGCAACAAAAAGAAAAGAACATCACCATAGAAAAAAATAGGTTGGATAAAAAAAATCCCCTTTTTATGCTAGATCCACATTTCCTAGCTAGTGGTATGAGCCTATTGCAATGCACGCACATATTACTAGCTTCTTTAAAAGTGGAGTCGTTCTCCTTCGGTGTCCCCTCTCCGTAGCATGAAGGAGGTTGTCGTTCCCCTCCTTTGCGCAACCATTGCAAGATCCAATACTTCATCCTCAATCCATCCACTAACCAATCTCTAAATATAGGTCCAACCCGTTACAACACACAAACATGTTACTGTTACTGGTTCCAATTAAAATAAACTACACTACTCACATCTTTCTTAATCTAAACAAGGTATGGTATTAATTTTCTGAACATCGAACATCAGGGTTCACACAACAACATAAAAATGTGGAGTGGACCATACAATAGTATACTCTCACTAGTAAAAGTATCATCACACAACAAACTACTAGTGCTAATTAACTAGTAACTGCTCATGAAGACTTGCTTAGCTCTCATCAACAACTAATTGTTTACTTGGATGGAGACTTCGACAAGAATCTAACTCTGCATAGTGTCTATAAATTTATTATTATTACTACCAATGTCAGATGAGGCGGCTGCATGCAGGAGTCAGTCAGGTAAGGGAGTGCAGAGGAGAATGGTTTGAGAAGAACACGGAGGAATGGGCGGCTGCCCGGTTTGCCACCCCACACGCCGGCTGAGCTGCACGACGCATGTCGCAGAAACGGACGGCATCTCGCTCATGTGGCTTCACCGTCTGCCTCCTCCCTGCTCAGCACTTGAGTTTCCTTCCCATGTGCAGGGGAGACCCGAAGGGAGATAACTGCGGCGACCATGGTGCAATGCAATATGCAAAAACCGTTGTGATGAACGGTTTGTCTTGTGCATCAGTGCATATATACAAATACAATCTCTGTAACAAATGTAAAGCATTTCTAGGCCCGGTTTGGCCTAGCTCTGGGTCTAAGATACACACTGGATTTGAAGCTTTATATGTAAAATTGTAGTGGTTTCAAATTAAAGAAAAATAATTAATCTAAATGTTATGAATATAATTGCAGATCTAGATTCATGAATTTGTGGAGCTAGGAATACTCAGCTAAATAAAATCTTTAGATTTGTAGATGTGCCAAATACCCTCCCTCCTAGTGTTTAATATTTATCCACAAATCTTTTTTTTTCAATCTAACCGTCCCTCGTGATTAATAAATATTGTTGCTCGGCGTGATTGTTTTGAAAAATAATTTAATTCCCAGAGGCACCGAAGTGATTTCAACACAACCTATAAACACTTATTAAAATTTCTATAAATACTTGTATTCATGGACGAAGTAAATACATGTATTTTGTTCTCTTCTTTCATGTCTCCTACATCAAGCTTCCGCTGGTCATCCGAGCCAGATTCGGTGGTGTTCTTGTCGAAGGATGTGCTTTGGAGATCATGAAAATGATTTCCGCAAGCCCAGTACCTGATATGTCCTGGTTTTCCGAAATTGATTGGAATAATCTGTTGTCAGTGTATAACTTTGGAAACACGGTGATTATTCACTAGTCTTGGGTTTCTGTTTCGCCTGACAAAAACCCGGACAAAACAGCTAATCTGGTGTTGTTGCTCCATAGTCCACATAAAACACAAACCTTGGCATGTTCAGAGTATTTCTTGCCACTTCAGTCTCAAGAAATACTATTCCCATCTTGATACACACATCCTCAATAGTACATGATATTTTGGATTTGCATCAAAGCCAACAGCTCTATACTACTATTGTCACTAATGATGATGAATTAGGCTTTGCATGAAATATGAACTCCAATAAGTACAACTCAAACAGCAAGACTTTCCAGCTGATATTCATATGAACAGAGCAGGTACAGGCTATATACTCTACAATTGCTGCCTTCGCTAAGTAAGTTCTGCCCATCATCTTCAAGTAGATATTAGGTTGAACTATCATCTTCAAGTAGATCTTAGGTGGAACCTATCTACCAGGAACTGCATTTGACATAAGATATGTGCTTATTTATCAGCCGTAGCTCAAACAATCAGAGAAACTATTACACAGGACCCTACGGTGATTGATTTCACTTTTGAAAGCCCCTTTTTTTAACCATCATGCTGCAGATTTGTCATAATATTGATCATAACAACTCATGCTTAAAAAAACAGATGGTAGTATGGTACTGCAAGGAACGAACGGATCCTGAAAAATCTTTTTTGGGTTATTTTTTTCTTTTTGAGATGAGGGGTAAAGTTCAATGATGACAACTAGTACATGACAGAGCTATACTCTATGAAGTCGACAGCTATCAAGATCTATCGGTAAAGTACCACATGAAAAACTATGGATGTACACCATGGAATTTTTTTGTTTAAACCATACATCCTTCTTCACTCTAATGATTTTAGAAGCCTGAACAAACCAGCCGCTTCTCTTATTCGCGAAAACGCAATGCAGAACGCCTGTACCTCGATGAAGAGATCTTGCACTGCAAAATACAGAACAGTCAAAAAAAAATGTACAAGGGACTTCAATGTATAAATGTTACACTATTAATCAAGACAGGCCTCGTGCATTCCACAAGCCATGATAAATGAGAAAATTTGGCATTTCAAAATCCACATTCTAAATTAGGAAAACGAACATACCATGTCTATATCTATATCTATGCACAAAATTAGGGTACTTCAATGCAAAATTTATTAAATCAGCATCTCTTTTGCTGAAAACTGGTGGGAATGGCGCATTACCATTTTGCTATTCCTAGATGGCATAGTAAAAATGCTACTTCTTATATATGGTTCAATAATCACGTCTTGGAAAATCATGACATTTTTTCTTAAAGGAAGAACAGAGAGTTAACAAAAAGCCAAGATACAAGCTTGTCAGGCAAATGATTTTTGGACCAGGTTCTAGTGATTATACCCAACATGTAGTACTTTGCAAAGTTTGTCACAAAAAAAGGAATTGAAAATTCGATATCTGGCATGTGAGGACTAAATATAAATTCATAATTCTTCTTAAACCATTTTATATGTCTGGCAACTGGCAACCACCATAAGACACCTTACTGAACTCAAGTTTTCAGCAATCGGTTGAGTTAATACAATATGAAGGAAATTTTTGAAGATTAATCCAATCAATATATAAATGCAAGCTCACAGTCGTGTATGACTGGAGAAGTATTCAAGAATCACAATCTATGTAGGCCCAACCAAACAGAATACGGAATGTAAATAGAATTGCACGTAGATCTACCAAATAAATGACGGTATTTTGGTAAAAAAAATTGCATGATGGCACACTCACCATTTATTATCTTGTTTCGAATGAGACTCTGTAGGAAAACACATACTAGCCTTACTAGCCTGTTTTGCATGTATTTATCCTGTAAAGAACGTTATACAAAAAAACAAGATCTCAGAATTTTCTACACAATAAACAGTATTGTCAATCACACGATCAAGAGGTAGAACTGATGGTATCAAGAGTGTAAAAATTAAAAAAAAATACATATTTGATTGGATGTAAAATTGTAATAAAGTTAACCGGTTATCTAAAATTTTGGATTCAGTTGTAAGTGATTTCCATTTTCATACAGTTTATCGCTGGTCCCATCAAAGAATAGAATTGGCATAGGGCAGTTTTTCTCCTAAAACAGTTTCCTAATCCCCTGATAAGAAGATGTTTGCAAATACAAAAAACACAAAGAATGGCTGCTGGATCCACATTATCAAATGATTTGATGGAGATAAGCCAACCAGAACTTGATTTGGTAAAAGGTACATCGACTAGGGATAAGCTGGAAAAACAATTCAGCTAACTATATAGGAAATCAGAAGACCAATGTATCCAACCCACTCAAATACTTTTGTGTTTAAAGAAAAAAATGCATCTTTTTTATGGTTTGACTTTGTTATAAACATATAAATATATAATATGAGTCATGTCACTAAACCATCCAAGATGATCACCTCTGAATGTCTAGTAAAGAAAAGAGACTTTCACAAACCTTAATGTTTTGACATGATCGAATACAGTTTGAGATGTAGTCATGAATGAATCCTGGTGGTAGATCTACTGCTGTAGTGAGCCTGTTTACAACTTCCATTGAATGTAGGCTCATTTCCATGTGCACAAGAATATCAAAGTAACTGTGAAAGAAAAAGGCATCTGAGTAAGACGTTGTGAGTAGAGAAACATAGTAAATTAGTAATTAAATAAGAAAACAATAGAACAAACGACAAGGCTAATCTACATACGCATCCATGTCAGGCGAGTTGATTAACTTTGAAAGGACTTCAACAGCAACGAGTGGATTATGTTCCACAAGGTCCTGAAACGAGCAAATAATTAGACCATAAAGACAAGCATGGAAAGGATTCAACATGTTGTCAGAAGAGTACATACAGGGAGTTTCTGTGGTGTCATCCCACAATGATAAACTAGCTTCCAGTCCTTTGCCAATTCCACCAGAACTTGCTGTAAATAGTTATACAACGATTTGGTATGTGAGATGCATTAAAAGATCACATTATATAGCATAGCACAGGTCATGGTCCATATATCATAACTTCACTATCAACATAGTTTCATAATAATTTCATTGCTATATTTGGATGTGAAGCAGCCCTCGTACCACTCTTACATAACATTTCCATTTTATGGTAGTACTTATAAATCATTATATTGCATGACATATTCAAGGGGTCGCCAAGTGGTACTGATGGCTTGATATTAAAGAGGATTGCCACCGAGCTCTCTACCAACATGCAAATCGCAGCATCAACGCTATACTTATTGCTGAATCGCTGCCCTAGAGCTATGTATCCTAGCCCATTGCTCCTACATTCAAACTATCCTATGTGCCTCCTAATAGTGAGGTAGACTCTAGCAATCCACCCCCATGGTCGCCACAGAGAGATTGCTAAGGGTGGTTGTGGTCTAAAGCAACCCACTGGATACATTGGCCCAACCCACAAATATGGCTCCGGTGGATAAATGGGTCAACATTGAAACATAGAGGAAAGCGAAGGAGACCTAACCCATTGGGTCATACTTGGCTCCAACCATCCCCTTTCATGAGCGGTTGTTCCGAATCCAAATCACGCCATGTCATCTCCCGGCTCTTCCCTCCCCGACCCACATGATATCACCAACGCCGATGTGGCGTCGTTTGCTACCTTGACGCGCACAATCCCCTTTACACATCCGCCTTCCAATCGCACAAGCGAGGCACTCGAGCAGCAAAAGATCGTTGCAATGTCCTTTTCTTCTTGGCAACTCCACCCAATAACCTTCCCATGACTTTGCTCTTGAGCGTGATGGTCGTGCTCTAATGGGACCTCAGATACCTCAAAGAAAACCACCAAGGAGATGTAGCAAGCGTATTAGACTATGTCTGCCATGCACCATCCTTGAGACAATTGCCCGTAGGTCTTGAGCCACTAGAGCTTATCCTCACCACCATAGGTGGGAATTTCCAATTTATTGAGGCACAAACTTCATCAATTGACTTCATTAGACTATTGATTATGGTCCTCCATCCAATCTACCTAGAATCAAGCCGTTGTAAGCAAAGGGGCACAAAGATGCTGGCATCTAGCAACTTTTGTGCGGCCTTCAGCAGCCCTACCAATGCTGACACCAAGTCACCCCCTAGACTCCTTTGGCCTTCACCTAGGCCACAACCGATGCTTGCATCACGTGGAAATTGTCATGAAGCCTGTTGAATTCCTTGCTCAATGTCACCAAGAAAACTTCCAATCTTGTGGTAAAAATTTCAGTTGCGAAGATAGCATGTCCTTAAAGTAATCTTCCATGCCTGAAGTTTCTATGAATCTCTACTAGCAAGTTGTTCGGTTACCACAACCAAAAAGCCCTAACAAAGTTAGTGGAAAGAGAAAATAGAGAAGAGAGAATAGATTGTATTATTAGAATGCCAAACTGATCATCACTAAAGGCTTCAATAGCCTAATTCTCTCTGACATAGACTCAACCACACCAACTCCAACTCAGGATAAGGGAATCAGAAAATAGAGATGAGAGAATAGATTGTATTATTTCTGATTGCCAAGCCAATCATCAATAAAGGTTTAAATAGCCTAGCTCTCTCCAACATGGATTCAAACCAAAACCGACTCCAACTCAAGTAACCAATCAAATATTAAACTATAACAAAATATATATTGATATGAGATTAACAAAGTAAATTCAATCTCTGGTAAATACTCCTGTGCCAAAACATGTTCACCTAAGTTCCTTTTATGCCTCCAATAATGGCATCCCAACATACAAATTGCCCTATATTGGAGTCATCACCCAATCCACATTTTTTTTGTAGTATCTCCACATCTTACTTAATGATGAGGAAGATTTGAACGAAGTAATGCAGATGTGAGGTACGTATGTGGTGGTGGGCTTCTATGTGCCTATAAATAGTTTTAAGTTCACAGTGAAATTCAGTTGATGTTCAGTTACAACACACAACATGTGTGCATATGCATGTGGCCCCATAGGCTACAAATAATTGAGGCTTCAAGGCCACACACAATGCTCTCCTACGGTCCCATTTAATGCATAAGCATGCATATCTAGAACAGCATTTCAAATCACAGCCTATTGCAATTTTGGAGGTCCAACGCTAACCTCCACTACTCCAGCATATGTTAAATCAGCGTATTGTTATGCTAAAACCTTTTGGGGACCATGAAAATCACCATTTAGACCCTAGCTTAGAAAATGAGGCAAACTAGTGGCAAGCGATGAGGTTGAGCCTAACATGAGCACACACCCATGCTTCCTATCAACCAGTATAGATTCAGTGCAGCACTAGCAGGACTTGGTGGAAAAAATAGGATACTTCAGAGGTTGAACCTATGAGATCCTAAAACAACATATGAGGGCTCCCTTGAACAAAAATAAATAGCTCGGACTGATAATCTTACATGCAATTGCCTATAAGCTATCTAGCAAAACTGAGGGAGCAAACATATACTGAAACAGCATAAACAATGCACAGTGCAAAAAACATTGAAAACTTGCCAAAAATAGGGAATCCTAACAATGAATTTTGAAAAGAATAGTGGTGTGACTTCAAAAAAAGAGGTGAGGAAGGTGATAAAATTCATTCAGAAAATTATCGACCTTCAGAATAATGCTACTGATCATTTAAATCATCAGCTTAATTAAAAACTCAATATCAAGATATTCAGTTGAGAAAAAGAATAGAATAGAACCTCCTGTTGGGCAGGTGAAAGTGGTCCTTTACAAGCTTTTCCGACTAAATCTCGGATCGCAGCACCTCGACTAGTATCAGCACACATACTACTGTCCCACAATAGCTCGTGGTTGTTGTCTAGGTTCAGCCACTGCAACTGCACATTCATCAAGAAGTACACCTTAGATTCAGAAATAAAGGTACTACTAATCAAAAACTTTTAGCCAACAACCTTACCTCTCCATCAAGTATTTCAAGTCTTGGAGGAGAAGGCCGTATCCACTGAGGACCAATTCCATCGAGTGATGTTTGTTGAAGTAAACCAGTGACCAAATTATCTCTATTTGATTTGGTTATTGATATCCTAGAAATAATGAGCAAACTTAATTAACAATGACCAAGAGAGAAAAATGAACCACCCTATGGATATCCATCATCACATTCCAAGAACAAAGTTGGAGTATACGTACTCTGATGAATCAGTGCAGCTTTGAGAAATATCTGGATCAGGAATAACACTTCTAACAGTAGCTTCTCTGAAACTACCAGTGCTAGGCTGGGGTTGCACCTCATTGTAGGTATATTGTCTTTCAAGCTGCTCTCTGGTGAGCAAGACCTACATAATAGACACCACTCGAAACAAATAAGATCCTACATCCTATGGAAAGTGTCCAGTCAATTTCATAATTATATGACAGAACAATCATCTAACCTGAGATGCATAAGCAGATTCCTCCAAGTAATCTGCAGCAGAATGCTTCAGAATCTGAACACAAAATAATCATCATATCGATGCCAAATGATCTCCATAACAAATATATAAACAGAGCTTGTGCTCACATACATAGTAAAGGTGGAGTTAATGTCTGTTGATCAATGCAAGTAAGGTGACAGGAAAAACTATGACCTTAAAAAGAATACCATGAGACTTCTAAACAAGATAGTATTATGATCCTAGGAGGGACAGTTTTGTTTTAATAGGGTTTCAATCCTAGCATCACATGGTGAGAATTACTATTTGTGATGAAATGGTTGCAAAGAACCGTAATGTATTAGATCCCTGGAGAACTGATCATGGTACTCAAACTTGCTAATATACAGCAATTTATCATTTATCATGCATCAGCCAATTCCTGTTTTACAAATTGTTGATTCCACCTCGTAACATGCTCCATGAAGGCATAAGACCAGAAAAAAAAACTGGGTACTCCATACCTCAGGGCTCAGTAACCTCCATGCATGTGAAATTTATATATAAATGGCAAAATCATATAACCAATTTTGCCTATATAAATCATATAGTTAAACAAGAAATCATAGAGCGATAAAATACCTCCCTATCGTTGTCCCCATTAGTTGAATTTAACAGAAGTTGGAGAAACAACTGTTCTGGTTTATCAGAGGTTTCATCACAAGCAGCCTGTCAAAAAATTTAAAAAAACAGGTAGTGGAAGTCACAAAGCATTACCGAGAAATAGTGCACTATTTAAAAAAACAGACTCTGAAAAGGATAGAATCATACTACTGCTGTGATAAATAATAATAACAACACCACTTAATTGGTTCATGCTGAGGCAAAAACCCAATCATTCTGATGGCAGCCAGGAATAAGATGATCGATTTCTTTAATTGCCAAAAATATTGCTGATCAATTTGCGTAACACTGTGTTGACTGTCGACCCTCTAAACTTGAGACACTATGGAACAGCATCACCATGCTGGTGCAGAAGTTGCAAAGAACCCACCATCCACATCACATAAGATGACAAATTTCGTAGCAGGATAGATGGAGAGGAAGGTATGCATGTAGTCATGTACTAACTGCAAACCATCTTCTAAGCGTGAAAATACAAACCTTTCAACAGCAATCAAACAACCAACGAAAAAATAAGACAGTATGGTGATCAAGGACTCGGAAGTCGGAACACAAGGTTACACACTTCTGAAAATAGGAAGCAACTTTAAACTAACAATTGTATGTACGCTGGGAGAACAAGTAGAAAAGCAGAGTGACATATAAGCAGTGGAAATTAACATGTATGTGTAGGTTACAGGATTTGATGTAATGTCTAAGTCATAGTCCATGTTCTGCTCCTGGCATGGCTTCCATGATGTATCAACACCAACCAATTTTTTGAGTGTGCTCATGAAGCAAAAAGCGTGAGATACAGGGAAAATATATTAAATACTCATAGTAAGCGCCTAATTAATCCCATCTTCTTTTAGCTTTGAAAATTAGGACCTGGTGCTTTCATAATTTAAATTGAATCTCACCTGATGGATTCTACATTCTATTTACTATTTAAAAGGAATTGGTACTGACCGTCCATCCTACTGGCCCACCTAAGCTCTGAGAAAAGCCTCTATTAAAAATGCAGAAAAACACTCCTCCAAGGCTCCAAAAATATATATTATCTTCTAATAGATTTCATCTTTATCCAAAAATCTTTTCTTTCACATGGTTCACCTCCTTGCCTCTTATTCCCAATTTCCGCATATACCACCTCTGTACAGGGTTGCAGCTCACTCCACCAAACACCTATGCTTGGTCATGCCTCAGAACTTCGCAACGGAATGAGGCCACTTCCAACTATGTCGGAGACCCAATGTGGCTCTAAGTGTTATAAGTCATAACAGAATGATGAACATAGGAGATAACAGTATTGTCCAGACTAGAGCTCAGGCAGACACCTCAACAGAGCTATAGGTAGCGTAAACCAATCTCAGCACTTCAGCAGCAAAGTACAATGGCATGATGGCCCTCAAAATCTCCCCAATGTCACTATTATTAAAACCACACTGTCACACAAGGTTCTGCATAGTGCATATTGTATTGTGTGAAAAGAAAACAAAACCCAGTGTTTTGTGTTATTATGGCACTAAACCAGGCGTTTTCGTGAAGTTTCACCTTTTCTAATATTACTTTCTTGACGCACTAAGATCAATGCACCTAATAGTAGTCGATAAACCTTGGAAGTGGAAGGAATGTGCCCTGATTCAATTGTGACATGGAACTCAAACATAGAAATTGGACAGGCAAGTGGAACTATTCGCGAGAAATTGACAACAAAAATAAAATAGTGCAGACAGATATCACAATTTCTGGTACATTTATCCTTTTGACAAATATGTTTTTACAATAAATTAGTTTATTCGATGAAATTAAAAGGATAAACATGACCAATTCAGATTATCAGCACACATTAATGAAGCCTGTAAAATATTTATGCCCCCAAAAAAAGAAAAAGAAAAAAGGTTGCAACTTACATGTATTATTAGAGGAACAAAGGGATTTTCCAACTGTGAGGAATAACCTTGATGAAGAATTGTGAATGCAACTAAACGCTCAGCTGGTCGAAGCATCATCTTGTCCTGAAAAAAACAAAGTAGTATAAAGTCAAAGTGTTATTTTCATTCTCCTATACCTAGAGAAGAAATCCCAGAAACAGGAGGCACATTAAATGAAATGAAAAACAAGCTGCCAAAAACCGTCCTGTATTTACAAGGAAGAGACAAAAAGGACCTTAACAGAAGAATAATTGGAGAAAAACTCTTTCCTTTCGGTATATCATTCTCTAAACATCAAAACCTTTTGAAAGATGGGAGTCTACCATCAAGAATCCATAGAGCTATGTAAACAGTACAAAAACCTCTAAACTTTTTGACAGCACATTGCAGTATGTAAGTCTAAGCCAAGCATTTCACTACCATCTACTTACAGAGAGGGAGAAAAAAATTGTGCAGATTTGCAGAGTTTCCATGGATTGTGCATTAAGAAAATATAATTTAGAAAAGAAGGGTATAATTTCAAGAAAAATGATCAAAACAGGATAACAGGCCTGCAAATCAACCCATTGATTGCTCTACCTTTGTATAAGTGAAATAATAATCACACATTACAGAAGTATTTTGCAAGATAGATCCAATGGAATTATTTTTGTTACTCCATCTATGTACAATTGAATATATCAGTGCTCAGACTTTCAAAATGTTTCTGAGGGAAATGTCAGAAATAATTAACCACACAGATCCCACAATGACTTAGATTTTGATATGGAGGTGAATAAGTTTTTCTCAAAATCATATCAATAATAACATCACACAAAAATCATATATATCACCATCAACATAACGATTTACGCGGCTATCATCACTCAGGAAAAAACTAGTGATGTGCGGAAATCACCAAATCCAACAAATCATCTATAACATATCATATCAACTCCAATAGAAGATGTGAAAACTAAATGCATTGAAGACAGACCCCCTACAACTACTAGTACCATTCCCTAAAGGGGAAATGAAAACAGACGATGATGTTGAGTCCTTCTGACACTGAACAACAATAAAAAAGGAAGCAAATATGTCAATGTTGTGGGCGTTAGTAATGTAGCACGAACAGTAGCAACGCCCATAAGCAGTCAAGGAAGCAACCATCCACATATTCAATTATGTTCCATTAAAACAACAGCAGCACAAAAATTATGATCACTAGAAGAAACATTGATTTCTACCATGAGCTAAAAGTGGTAACTGTGTGACTTTTTAATCATATTATTCACTGCTTAATTTATTCCAAGTGACTAAAACCTTGAAAAGCTAATAGCTAGTACATACTAAAACAATTTGACAGGTTGGGTAGAAGGGGCAACGTAAGGCATAAGAGGCAGAGCATATGGGCAAAAAGGGAAGAATTCCGTATGGTAGGTTGGAAGAATGAGATGTTAGTATAATTCCAGGAGGTTTCATCCATTGTGGATAGTGTACAGAAAGACTCACCCATGTAAAGAATTTCTTTTATAATTTAAGAAATGGAAAAAGATAAAGGGGGAAAGAGATCATTGATTTTAAACCTCAAGTATAATGGTTTGCAAATTCATTTCAACGACGCAAATCTCATCAAACAACACACTGATAACTTGGACCCCTTACTCATGCCCAGCTAAAACATGTAGAACATTACGCTCTTGTTAAATCAAATAACAATATTAGTTTCTACACAGAATCTAACAAATCTGCTAATCGCTTCAAAGCCTAAAGTCAGAACACAAAACTCATATGGACTCAAGGCAGTTAAAACAGTAAAAAAAACAATGCAGCTAGCAGCAATTATTTGCCCTGTAATAAGAGTGGCCTGAGCAACAGAAGAACACATGCTGTACAAATTTACCCACTAACAAATCCATTTCAACACATAGACCGTCACCAATTTTGACTGCAACCTATCGCGTGACTAAGGAAAACGCAAAAATTAGCAAGACAGCAGTCGATTGGGCTTGCAACTGCACCTCAAAAGATAAAATAGACAGGTAATCAAGCTGTGCAACACTAAAAACCTCATCAAGCAACCAATATATCTACTGTTCCACTGAAAATACAAAACCCACCATTAGAAAGCTTAGCTGGTTGTCAAGAAATAGAAACAACCAGTCCCCCATCAAAAATTCAATCTTTCTCGAAATAGGAGATCGCATATAGACTATAGAGCAACACTACAAGCAGAAATTATCCGCTAAACATCGCTATCCACGCACCACTAGAACCCAGCAAAAACCTTAAAATTCCCCTACCAACAAAAGCGATTGATTCAGAATCTATCCATTCCTGAATCCACCCGCGCTCCAAACCAGCCCACCTACCAACACGTCCCCAAGAACCCCTCGAAAACCTAAGCGCCCCCAACCATCCAACACCACGCGAAGGGGGGCCTAAGCCGCGCGGGCGCTCGCCTCGAACCAGGAGGCATCAAGCAGACGACGCGGGCGGGCGGGGGTGGTTATATCAAGTGTTTGCTATGAGAAATTTGTGACCAATTCATCGAAAAACATTTAAATTCTATCGTCCGGCTAACGAGCCCAGGACGACTACTCAAGGTTGATGGGCGGTGGATCTGCCCATGGTTTTATCACTTTCAAATTGGATGAATATGTGTGTTTTTTTCAATTAGTTACCCGTACTTTGCAATGTGGTATTAAGTTAGGATGGAATATTAACTATTTGAAAGGTCATGCGATTGAGAATGGCCTACTACTTGGATTGAATAAAAAGCATATGATCCTACTACTCTTTTTAACCAACTGATTTCTCGGTGCTCGATTTTTTTTTTACCAAAAGTGGATATATTAGCCCCATAATTCCTTGCAAGGGAAAGCAAAACTATCTATGGCAAACTCCCAATTCCTCTCTAGTTTGGCGATGGCGGCACAAAACCTAGGAGAAGGACAAGAGAAACTGTGTTGCAATTTTCATTAGAATAAATGTGATCTACCATCTTGGACCATCTACAAAGATATATATAGGCATTACATAGGTTAGAAACTAACTAGGAATCAAATACAACATAATTTGGAAAACTGCCAACATTTTGTTTCTGCCTTTGCGTTGAGACCAGAAGGATTTTGAGTCATGGACCATGTCCGTCACGTGTGCCATGAATTTATCTTTCCAAAAAGTGCACATATGTCCAAGACAGACTCTAGACAAGAGAGAAACAAGCATTTTAGTCTAGCTATGTCCAGGCTGGCCCAAACCGAATCCGAATTGAATCTTTTCCTTTTTTATCTTCTAACTCCTTGTTTTGGAAAGCTTCAATGCGTGGGGAACTTATAGATGGACTACTTCCCAATTCAAGATGGGCTTTAGGATAGTAGAACCCCATCCAATCATGCCGTGCAAGGCCCACATTCAACAACAAATACCGCTTCTCGCACGCCACCCGGTCTGCCCACGTAGGACTACCTATTTTCCTTTCGGATGCGGGGTCCACCTTTACAAACTTGCTCGGTGTCAATCCACGGCTTGATGGATGTCATGGACGACACCTAACTATCTAGGAGGTAACCCTCTAGCAACCTGACGATGATCCACAAGTGCTTAGATCCTCCTAGCCATCTCACAAACACCAACCCTCACCACCACCCCAAAATTCACACTCAAATCACCATGGGAACTCAAGAACAAGATGGAAGAGGCAAACCATAGGAGAAGCTAGGAGGCAGAAAAACGAAAGTGGAGTTTCCAAAGGAGCCGTGAGAGGTGTGGGAAATTTATCCCTCACCCCATGACGTAATGTAACCGTTAATCACAGATTTGAATTGAAAAGGTGGTCGGAAGTTCTGGCTAGAAATGCTAGGAACTTCCAGCCAACACTTTAGCACCTGGCTGGAAAATAGCCGCTTGGAAGTTCTGACCAAAACACCACGAAGTTTGGGGCATGCCTTGCCATTGACACCTGAGTTCATGCAAGTGTTGTGAAAATGTTTCTCTCTTCTAAAAATGTTAACTCAGAGCCTTTAGATTGACTGAGGCAACCGTTTGAAATCCCCCTAGATAGTACGATTTTCCTAGAATCAAGAGCAAAAGATAAAATAAATATAAATGCATCTGTGAATCCTTGCTCTGCTTTTTTCATTCTATTTGTGAGAGTTTTCATGCAAAGTTAAGCATCCTAGAACTAATTATCTGCACACACCTTGATAAACTTGTTAGTCCCTTAACCGTTTTATTATTAATCAACCAAAATCTACTTAGAGTGTTAGATGCACTTTCACTAGTAAATTATAAAGTGGATATAATTACCTTTATTTTGTGTTAACTAAATCATGCACAATTTATTTTCATCAATATTATCAGACCATGTGAATGATCCTCATTAAAATGCTAGCTATAAAATAATCACCAATGCAACCCTTCTCCTAATATTTACTCCCTAATTAATTCTAGAACATGTTAATTTTCACTAACCATTAATCAAGGTTGTCCCAAGTTACCCTTTCTCCTTGTCCAGCAAATCTTTTGGGATGACTTTACCACATTCGACGAATTCTTCAAAACTACGATTTTGCAGTTGGTCACTATAATGGGTATATCTTTCTTTGTATGGTTGTCATGATGGTAGCAACAGATTGGATATCCAGAAATTTATTTATTTATTTCCTTAAGTGTGTTGCTATTAGGGTGGGTTTTATCTACGCTTCGAGTTTATTTTATTTCTGTACTTGAATGGTACGTTTTGTAGGAACTCATGTGCAAAGGTTGAAGGAGTGAAGGCTACCATGTTCCTTCTTCATGTAAAAGAAGAGAGTGATACTTTGAGGATATGTTCTTTCTTTCTATGCATGAGAGACTCTGGGAGTGCTTACTTCTTTGCCTGCATTTGGTAGTGGGAGCTAGCCTTCTCCTATTACTACTACTAGTAATTATGATGTATCTGTGGTGCGCCACACCGTTGCGCCACCACCAACGGTGGCTATCGTCATTGCCGCCGTAATGGGCGGAGCTAGAACTAAATAGAGAGTATCTACCTGCTTGCTTTACTTTACTTTAGATCGAGTTAAACTGATGCATGTATCTGAATTTGGATTAAGAGGGGATGCATATATGATAAAAATAGATGGCCTATCTGAATCGGGTACCTGGCACCCCATGTACGTAGCTCCGCCCCTACCGTTGTCATCGTCCTCGTCATCTCCCTCCCTCTTCTCTTTTTCCATCTCCATGATCCAGAGTTTGAAGGTTACTTTCAGTCAACTGAAATCTTGCAATTACCTTTTATTTTCCTTGCACATTATAAAGCGCTTATAAAGAGTCCATGATCTCATACATCATTACTATAATGATTCAGCATTTTAGCATGACTTTTATACGACGGGATCATGCAGTGGTTACTTCCACGCAAAGACACAGGTTAAGTGGTTATGTACATATGTTGGCAGCTACTAGCAGTTATTATTACTACGTTTACTGGAGTTGGCACGGCGTTTGCATCAATTCTCTTGGCATGAATCGATTCTCACTCGTTGTTCACAGCTAACAAGCACACGAATCCTCCATTTCTGCCAATCTCACAGCTAGCTGCTATGTATATATGTCAAAAAAAAAATTCGGGTCCACTGTATTCAGTAGAAAATGTAGGGGAAAGAAAATGGAAGGTTGAACGCCAAAAGGAACCACAAAAGTAACGTTGGACGACCTTTAATGGGAAGTCCTGCAAATACAACAATCTAGATATGGCTAAACGATCACCGGATGCCAGCTAATTAAGCCAGCTAGCTACTGGTTGAAAATTTACTCACCATTCCCTATTCCCTAATACTCATACTTATTTCTAAGAGGAGGATATGTGACATTTTTAGGGGCAGTAAAGCCAAGAGAGGCATTTGATAGATAGAAAAAAAAAATGTTTTGTTAAGCAATCTAGGCTATAATTGGTAACCACACACAAAAGTTAGATAAACTTTTGGATAAAAATAGAACGCTTTTCAAACTGCTAAACGGTGCAGTTTCGTGCAAAAACTTTTTATATGAAAGTTGTTCTAAAATATCAGATTAATCCATTTTTTAAGTTTGTAGTAATTAAAACTCAATTAATCACACGTTATTACCACCTCGTTTTGCGTAAAACACTTAATCTTTATCTTCATCTTTAGGAGATTCAAACACCACCGAAAGCATGCTCACGGCGGTGAGAACTAAGAGCCAATATTCGTCTCTCTCGTGTTGGCAAGCAAGCAAGCGCTCGCATCAACATCACCGATTAGTTTAGGTTGTGTTTGGTTGGGCTGTGGCTTTTGAAAAGTAGCTGTCGGCTGTGGCTTTTCGAAAAGCAGCTGTGGAACATGGGTTGTGGCCTTTGAAAAAGCTCATTTGGTCCAATAGCTATGGCTTTTGAAATAAGCTGAAAGCAGGGGGAGGTGCTTTTAGGGCTTGTTTGGGGGAGCTTAAGATTCTAAGAAGCAGCTGCTGAGAAGCTAGCTGGTAAGAATCTGGAGAAGCTGGGTTTCTACAACTACAGATTCTCAGAATCTGGGTAAAAAGCTGGACTATTTGGGGGAGCTTCTGACAACTGGAGATTCTAGGAGAAGCTGCAGCTGCTAAAAGCTCCTCCAAACAGGCCCTTAGTTTGAACTAGAGCAAAAGCAGCTTTTGGGTTGAAGCAGCTATGCCCATGGTTTACGATTCCGACGAAATCTAGTCGGATTTCGTGAAATTTCGACGTTTCGACGGGGCTCGAAAGTAGAAACTGTTTGAGATTTCGAGGAGTTTCGTCCCAATTCAAATTTGAATTGATAAAAAACGAAGAAAATCAAATAAAATCTTATAAATACTATGATATTCATAGAACCTATTGGGACATAAATTTTCAAGAAAAATGATGTATTGTGTGTATTTACTAAAACTTACATTAGGAAAGAAAAGAATTTCAGCAAATTACCTCTATTACAAATTACTGATCGAAAATTTCGATCGGAATTTCACCAAAACCGACTGGTTTTCGAGAACTTGTCAGCAAACTCAGGGAATTTGTATTCAAATTTTGGTTTATGAAAATTGTTCGAAATTTACCGGTTTTCCACCGGATTTCGCGAAATTCCGAATTCTGTCGGTGCTCGAAACGGAAGGGCCTGTCGGAATCGTAAACCCTGGCACTGATACACCGCGTGGTAGAGTTTGCTAGAATTATCACGCGGTGTATCAGTGGCATGCGCACGGCACAAGTAGAAGGAGCATCATTTTGATGTTGGCCTTTTATTTTTTTTTCAGACGGGTATGACCCTCGGAACTAAATATCCGCCTATGAAAATATAAACCGAGGTGGATTTTCGTCAACCGCCTGCGAAAATCAATTTTTCCAGGCTGTCAGGGTTACGGATAAGGCATACCCTCTATCCTACGACTTATGAAATATACCAATAAGGTATACCTTCACGTACACGGATTGTTTCCATATACGCCGTTAGGAATCTGTCCCGAATTATGGAAAATAGCTCTACGAGTTAAGAAATTACCAGAGTCCTACTCGGAGGGGATAGAATCTCTGCTATATCATATCAGATTACATATCTCCAAATCTTACTTCGGGATCAAGATAATCCACGGTATAAAGGGACCCCTAGGGAGAGGTGAAGGGCATCGAATATCATCGCCAACACGTCCACCACAGCTTACGAAGCCGGAGTATTCAGAGCCAAGTCACCGGGAGATCTCGTCGAGTCCATCGACTATGATCCCGTCGGTATCGCCTGTTCCATCTACTCTCTTTGTAATTTGTTCTCATCGTCATCAATCTCATATAAATTGGACTAGGGCTATTACCTGATAAGGGGCCTGAACCAGTACAATCCTTGTCTTTTGTTTGCTTGATGTCGTACTACGTAGACCCTCGTTCCAACGTACCCCAATACTCAACTCATCCGGTCCGCGAGTATCCCTCGTCAACACAGGCGGACCACTTAAGAGGTCTGCCTGCAAAAATAAAAATATGATTTTTACAGGCGGAACCTTATGTGGTCTACCTGCAAAAATCATACATACCCAAAAAAAATCTTAAGTCTTCCTTATCTTCTCCTCTACCACTCCCCATCGGCCACCACTCATTTTCCTCTCAACTCTCTCTCTCTCTCTCTCTCAATACTTATCTTCTCCTCCACCCCTCCCCACCAACTCACTCTCCTCCCTTCTTCCCCTTCCTCCTTCCCTCCCTCCCAATCTGATCGGAGGAGGGGAGCAACGGTGGCGCGGCGACTCCTCTCTCCCTCCCCACCGGAGGAGGGGGAGCGACAGCAGCGACGCGGACGTGG
>CM020188.1:7575041-7587904 GCA_009805545.1 Oryza longistaminata | reverse complement strand
ATCTCACAAAGCAATCATGCAAGCTTTCCACTGATGCTGGAGACACACAACACACAACTACACATAAAACAAAATATCTATTATATGACTAGAAAGTCATTAAACTCCGCATACACTCGTATAGCGCTGTGCCATGTGGGGCTACCATCAAAAACGCTCTCATGTTGCCACGTGGCACTCTAATAAGAAACAGGAAAATCTGACCATGCGAGTTTTTATTAATATGCGGGGGGCCCAAACTAAGGAGTATTGTTAGCAATGCGTTAGATCTATGCTTTAGAAAACCAAAACGGGTCCACAATAGTGGTCCCGGCCTTACGGTCTTCGCTTGCTGGCATGGTGGTAGGCAGGTGGTACATCGAGCGTACTGACAAGAAGCCGCACAAATACAAGGAATAGATTTTAATTAGAGGTGTTGCCCACTTCCCATTGGAAAGTTGTGTCTATGGTCAGTGTTGGTTTCAGGCCCATGCATTGCCTTCCTGACAATGCACCCCCACATTGCACTCCTCAAAGCAGAACAAAGCCCTGACCCTTTAACAGGGACCTGCACTGGACAGCAACTGTTCACCACAGCCAATTCCATGCCTTCTTCACCACAGATAAAATCCACAAGCAAAAGTGGCAGTGTGGCACCACATCCCACAAACCACAACTTGTAAATTTTGATAAGCATTGCTTCTGTAAAAAAATAATCTTATTTTTGTTTCGCCGTATGTTGGATTCGGAACGAATTCCACTAGTAGTATTAGTGATTTTTAGTCTAGACAGTACCATTGTTTAGAGGAACTTGTATGTCTTGTAGTTTAGAGGTTCAGCCTGAATACAAGCAACAGCAAAGTATACTTAGTGATTCATACTTCCAAGTTACAGCTGAAACCTGCAAGTACTGCATGATTATACTTGAGAACAGTCAAAACTAGAATCCTATCTACCTCACGTTTTCTCCAGCTGTCCAGATCAAAGTTCTAAAAGTTATAATGAAAAAAGAAAGAAAGGAGCAAGATGCTCTCTCATCTCATCTCATCGGAGATGACGTTTGGCATATCCCCTTCAGGTTGGAGAGGCTCAAACTCTCAACACCCAAAACAGTAAAACACCTCATTCATATCAGTGAAAAATGTCATCTCAGTTCAGATTCCAAAATGAGGAGGTTTATTCCAATGAAACAAAAAAAAACTCATAATCGACTAATGCGTTTCAGTCTATTTGTCGGCGATTTTTCGCGCTTGCATGTTTAAGCACTAGGCCATGATAATTGGCTCCCCACCCCGGGGCCCTTATAAATAACTGACCATGTTGCCTGAATTTTACCAAGGCCAGCACACACATCACACTACCACTGATGATAGTGTGCTCTTGGTGAGGCCTCCAAGAAGTTGCCTGACCACACAAGCACAAAGCAAGCACTATCACCAAAAGGATCAGAGAAGAAACTGATATCACTATCTGATCAGTGTAGCATTGCAGCCTCTCTCTTCTTGGTAGGAGTGAGCTAGCACAGTGAAGAGCTAATTAAGCCATTTGTGTGAGCTTGCGTTGAGTGAGCTCTGAGCTAATATGGATGTTGAGTCAAGGCAAGGTCCCAAGGGTGGTGACACCATGGCTGCCTCCGAGGTCTCCGTGGACTGGAGGGGCAGGCCTTGCGGCTCTCGCAAGCATGGCGGCATGAAAGCCGCCGTCTTTGTGCTAGGTTCGTTTAATTAGTTACTCACTCTCTTAATCCATTATTTGTTGGGTAGAGATATGTTGCTTGACCTGATTTGTTCTATTTGTTGGGTAGAGATATGTTGCTTGAGCTGATTTGTTCTTGTTTGTGTTTTGTTGGATATCGTTTTGCATTGACGATTGCAGGGATCCAGGCGTTCGAGATGATGGCGATCGCGGCGGTGGGGAACAACCTGATCACCTACGTCTTCAACGAGATGCACTACCCGCTGTCAAAGTCGGCCAACATCGTGACCAACTTCATCGGCACCGTCTTCCTCCTCTCCCTCCTCGGCGGCTTCCTCTCCGACTCCTACCTTGGAAGCTTCTGGACCATGCTCATCTTCGGCTTCGTCGAGCTCTCCGTAAGCAACCAAACTTCATCCATCCATTCATCTTTCATCGTCAATCTCTTCTCTTTGCTATCGATAAAATTGGCATTCTTTACACCTAGATGCAACTTTTTGGGTCCTTTTTTAGACTGCATTTCTTGGCTCCTTGCAAGCAAGAACAGCTGAACAGGATCGGATCTTGTTTGCCGCGAAAATGATGAGGTTTTGAGGAGGAGGCAGCAAGTTCAGGGTAAAGGTGAGAGAGAGAGAGTGGAAGAAAATCATGGCTGCCTCCATCCAATGCGGCCATGCTGCTTAGTGCGCTGCCCAAAACGCCACTCGACTCCACTATATCATTTCTTGGCTTTTGATTTTAATTTTCGAGCAGGTTCATTGCATCCCATCCCATGACCATATCCATGGCGATAATTAACCATTACTGATTAATGCGCCGCCAACTTTAGTTAGTTTAGCTAATAATTTTTGTTGTTTTTTTATTTTTATTTTTCTTGGCAGGGGTTCATACTGCTGGCCGTGCAGGCGCACCTGCCGCAGCTGCGGCCGCCGGCGTGCGACATGATGGCGGCGGCGGCGGCGGAGGGGGGATGCGAGGAGGCGAGCGGGGTGAAGGCGGGGATCTTCTTCGCGGCGCTGTACCTGGTGGCGCTGGGGAGCGGGTGCCTCAAGCCCAACATCATCGCGCACGGCGCCGACCAGTTCCGCCGCGGCGGCGGCGACGGCGATGGCGACGACGGCGGCGACGGGAAGCGGCTGTCGAGCTACTTCAACGCGGCCTACTTCAGCTTTGCGGTGGGGAGCTGGTTGGCGCTGACGGTGCTGGTGTGGGTGCAGACGAGGTCGGGATGGACGTGGGTTCGGGGTGTCGGCGGCCGCCATGTGGCCGTGGGGCTGGTCAGCCTCGTCGCCGGCGTCTTCTTCTACCGGAACAAGCCGCCGCAGGCAGCATCTTCATGCCTATCGCCAAGGTACGTACGCCGTACAATACAATCGTTCTGTACTTTTATACGCTTTCTTCTTTTCTTTTTTTAAGAGGAAAGTTTTTTTTACCCGCCCGCTACATCCACCAGATATATGCAGACTTTTTTAAATTGAGAACTTAGCATATCAGCAACTAATTTGAAATTCGCTCATATAGATATTTAAACCTCTGGATCATAGGGTACACATCAGATGACTGCAACTATAATTATTTTTTTTCTAGTTGGCACATTGAAATATCTTTTTGTATAATTTGGACAGCCAGTTTTTTAAAAAAATGAACTCTCTGTTTTCGAATATTAATAACCTAGTATTTAATTAGATGTAACATAGTACTATGATTCTATATTTAAATCGAACTATGAATTTAGCAGATTTATAGTAGTGCTATGTTGGTGTTTATTCTAGTACTATGAATTTATCTAATTCTGTTCTAGCATCTTTATATTTGGGAGATGTAGTATTATTTTTAAATGGATGAAGTATATAAGTTGGAAATAAATACTACATCATTGTGTTGCATTTGCCAAAAGCAGAGCCAACGCAACTCTGTTTTTGTGCCAGCTACTATATTCCCCTAAAAATATTGTTACATTCATCACCATAATGATCTTACCAATATAATAAATTGGACCTCATGAATATTGGATTCTATGTTCTCTGTTCCTGCATATGGTAGTTACTTGAAAAATTCTGAAAATTTGATAACGTGATTATGCGTGCCATCTGTCGCTACACAAATATATTATATAATATATATAAGTATAAAGATTAGAGAAACAATGCCGTGGGCCCTAGCTATGCGTTTGTGCACTAGCAAAATATATATAATATGTGCAAGACTAATTAATATTAAGAAGCACCATAGGTAGATCAAATTTAAAAAATGTAAGGATGAAAAGGCATGTGTATATACAACAAATTAAACAACAGAGAAGTTTGACCATACGTATCCTCCTGATTCCTTGTTTGGAAAGTACTACTCCAGATACGCTGCTTTTATATACTAGTATAAAAGCAAAACCGCCTATTTCGTTAAATATAATGGATAATCTTTATTTGATCCAAAAAAGCTACATGATCAAACAGGAGTTTGATAAAGGGACTATTTTATCCTCATAGTCACCTCGTGCACTACCACATAAAAAGCACACGGAGATCATGGGTTTACAACCGTTTCTACATTAAACAAAATGAAATGCTACCTAGTTTATTGCCAAATGAAGTATTTAGTCTATAAGGAAAAAAAGCATATATATGATTTACTGAATGAGATAATAATGTATATGTATGTTGGGATAAAAAAAATAAACTGGTGATTTAAGTTACACGCTGGCTGGCCTCCTCTGCCTTTTTCTTTCTTTCTGGGACAAGTCGACAAGGGCTAGTGGCTTCAGCTTTATTTCTCTCTTTTGTGTGGGTCAAGAATTACCACTGCTGCTGGGAGTACCTTTGATTATTGATCACAGAAATGGAGGCCATTCTGTTATGCTTGTGATACATCAATCATGTTTGCATGTGTGGGGAGAGACATGTAACATGACTGACAATGATCTCAGGACAGCATATATATCTTTCCAGCTTAATTTGTTTTTAGTTCTTGACTTAGATCGGTAAAAACCCCCTTAAAACTCAATTGCACGTGAAAATAACAAAATCTCACTCGATCGCTGACATTTTGAGCTGATGGGTCGTACATGTGACTCAATATGTATAGGTTTTCGTCGCGGCGTAACCAAGAGGAAACAAGTGTGCCCATCAATCATCGTCGACGACAGCCGCCTCGCATGCTGTGATCCCCCCACCGGTGCCGCCCCTGTCCACCGCATCAACAAATTTAGGATGGTAAAAAAAATATTTGTATGTGGCACTGTTAATATACTACTTATTTTTAAAATGTATGACACCTTAACTTTCGCATAATGTTTTACCATTCGTCTTATTCAAAAATTTAATATAAATACATAAAAATATAAGTTAAGATTATATTTTATTTGATAATAAAACAAGTCGCAACAAGATAAAATAAAATTTATATAATTTTTTTAATAAGATTAATAGATAAATATTATGCGAAAAGTCAAATGGCGTGATATATTTCGAAGAGTATAATAGTTTACTTATTCCATGTATGCATGCTTACAGGTTCTTGGACAAGGCGTGCGTGAAGGTTCAGGACGGCCATGGCGGCGGCGGCGACGGCGGGAAGGAGAGCGTGTGGCCGCCGTGCACGCCGGCGGAGGTGGAGCAGGTGAAGTGCTGCTGTGCGTGGTGCCCATCTTCGCGTGCACCATGCTCTTCAACACCATCCTGGCGCGCCTGCAGACGTCTTCCGTGCAGCAGGGCTCCGCCATGGACACCGCATCGGCGGCGGCGCGGCGGCGCCCGGGCTTCCACATCCCGCCGGCGTCGCTGCAGGCCATCCCCTACCTCGTCCTCATCGCGCTGGTGCCGGCGTACGAGGCGTGCTTCGTGCCGGCCATGCGCCGCGCCACGGGCGTGGACACCGGCATCACCCCGCTCCAGCGGATCGGGGTCGGCCTCTTCGCCGTCACCTTCTCCATGGTCGCCGCCGCGCTCGTCGAGGCGCACCGCCGCCGCCACGCCGGCGACGGGCTCCTCTCCATCTTCTGGATCGCGCCGCAGTTCCTGGTGTTCGGCGTGTCCGAGATGTTCACCGCCGTGGGGCTCATCGAGTTCTTCTACAAGCAGTCGCTCTCCGGCATGCAGGCCTTCCTCACCTCCATGACCTACTGCTCCTACTCCTTCGGCTTCTACCTCAGCTCCCTCCTCGTCTCGCTCGTCAACAAGGTCACCTCCGGCGACGGCGCCGGCGCCGGCGGCGGCGGCTGGCTCAGCGACAACGACCTCAACAAGGACAGGCTCGACCTCTTCTACTGGCTCCTCGCCGGGCTCAGCCTCCTCAACTTCTTCAACTACCTCTTCTGGTCGAGGTGGTACTCCAAGAGTGTGGAGACGACCGTGCAGGTCGCCGGAGTTGGAGGAGAAGGCGGCGGCGGCGAGCAGCAGGAGGAGAAGGGTGTTGACGAGGTCAACATGGGTCACTGACATGTGGGTTCCGCATGTCTAGTATATTAGGTGGATTATTAATCATTTAACCTAGTCTTAACCTTTTTTTATGGTTTTTCCTTGTATGGAAAAATATTAGTAAGGGTGGATGTATATGAGTCCCCACCTAATTAAGGAGAGTGTGTGTGATGTATAAATTAATTAATCAAAAGGGATTAGGTGATTATTACTTAGTAATGATCCCTGATTAGGTCAAGTCAAAAGGTAGTAGTTCTGAGTTTGACTCTGCAAGGATGCAAGAGTAGTGGTATTTGGGTAGGGATCAAGTGATCAAGTACGTATCTAGTCCTTTTCTTTAATGATAAGGAGCTAGTATATATCTATGTACTTTATATATGTAGCTATCATGTAAATGACAAAAGGATTTGCCATAAAAGCAAAGTGCTGATAATAGTTGGTGCAAAAAATACTTTCACTGTTGATCAATTTGGACATCCATTTCTCTTGGGAAAAATAATGTTAAATGACATCTTCTTTGATACTAGTAAGTTTCTAAGCCATTTGATATTATGGACTTCTTTTATATCGTAATCTGGTCGTGACTGGTTGATTGACAGACAGAATTATCACTTTGGGAGTTTGACAGGGTGTTGTTTTCAAAAGAAGAGGGTACCATACTTTTGCAAGAACACACATCTCAGTGCAACCATAAGTACACGTGTCATGTCCCTGTTGGCTACTTTCCTTCTGCCTCTAATTATATGCGTGTTAAATTGAACTAGAGCGTGATCAGACGGTTCACGTTGGATGGCAGCTGGGAGCAATGCATGATTAACTGTAAACTTGGGGACGTTTTTGCAAAATGTTTGCTAACGTGGCGCTCTAAATCTCCAGGATTCCCACGACGTTTAGATAGATTAATATCACTTATGACATGGTATGACACATTGAGAAGCCTTCATACATAAGTATATCTTCATGAATCTGATGATAGCACAGGTGATATTTAATCAAGTTCAAAATTTCAGGAGAAATAAACAGGCCGGGGGAGTTCTTTTTTTTTCTCTAATTTATGTGTGGGTTGGCACTGTTAATTATACTAATAAATCGAGTTAGAAGAAATACTCACATGTAACAAAAATGCAGATTCTAGTGAATATTGCCGTTTCAGTTAACTGAGCTGTCCCTCCTAATGCGCCACACTGACTACTGGTTTTCTTAAATGGATAAATAAACATGCCATATTTGCTTTGAAGTTTCTTATTTGTCAATTGTAATATGTACCGTGTGTTGTTACATGTTATATTGATAACAAAAGCTTATGACCAATTTATAAGAGCCAACAAGTAAAAAATAAAACTTCTGCCTGAACTTTAAAAAATATGTTGCTTGAATCCTTCCATTAGTTCCAAACTATGAAATAACTGAATTTACATACTGAAAAATCAAACCCTGTTAAATCGATTGGGCATCATTCGAGTGAATAATTGAAGAAAAGTGTGCCAATATGTGTACATTAAACTGGACACTTGCTTCTTATAGGTGCAATCAATGCAAACGTAGATGAAACCCCAGTGTGACACGCCATCCTCTGTGGAACATGCAATTTCTTGTGAATGGAAATCAAGTGGCATGCCAGATCACCGAAAATATATATAGCGCCTTTTCCATGTGGGGAATATTACAAATTTGAGTTCAATCCACATTACCCTAAAAGTGATCTTAGTAGATATGAGCAACGGCATAGTACTAAAGCAACATATTAAAAAAATTGCCATTTTGCTCCTAAAAGACAGGCCAACTTTAGCCCTATGCAGTGCCTAGTACCTTTGTAGACATGCAGGAAAGACACCATATTGATGCTGCACTCTAGAGCCAAACCTGTATTTCAATCTATCAGCCTCCAACAATAAGGTTGCTTTAATAAGCAAGTTAGGTAAATAAGGGTCTCTGACATGCCAGCCCAAACCATTTACCTTTGTCTTATTACATCTTTCCCTTTTGTTTCCATATTTTTGTGGTTTTTCTTGAATTGAAAAAAAAGCCGACGCGAGTATATTTGTCTCACATAATTAACGCCGAAGCAAATGATGAGGGATAAGATTAAGAGAAATTCACCCCGAAACTACACGTTTTGTGGTTCAAGTTGTAGAAAACCCACACACTACACTTAGGACACTTGGCACTTAAATACCATATATTTTGTGTGTAGTTTCACAAAAACCACATTATTGATGAATGGATTCATCCCAGATGCGCGTGTATTTCAACCTAGACAACCACGTCACTCACGGTGAATCCATTCATCAATAATGTGGTTTGTGAAACTAAACTACCAAAAATTATATGTACTTAAGTGCCAAAGCTGTCAAAATCGGTGAGTTTTCTACAACTTGAACCATAAAAACAGTAGTTTGGTGAAAATTTACTATAAATTAAAATACTCTCTCCATCCAATGTGTAGCTAAAAAGCACTCTTCAGAAAAAGAGAAATTAATTTAATTAACCACAAAGGTTTTTAGTGGATTACTTAATAATTAGACCCAGCTGTTCAAGTAAGAGGTAGTTACAGTTGACACTGCAAGATGCATTAGTATTCAGATCGACCTCCGCAAAAAAAAAAAGTATTCAGATCGAATTAAAGTATCAGTTTTGATGATAGGGGAAACCTCTCTGTAAAGAACATTCAGAATCTCTTTATCTCAAAGTAAATAGTTATGAAAAATTTCTCAAAATATTGATGATGTGATGCACTATCTGACTATAAAATACCCAAAAATAATTTGAAGCATAAAACTCAACTCACATATATATAGAGAGCAAATAAAAAAAGACAAATTCATTGTGAATAGTAATACGATAAATAGGAGTTTTAGATTTAAACATTTTTGTTGTGTGTGTAATTTTACACACTCTATACGGTTCAATTGCTATAGTATTTAAGAATAAATACACGCAAGTAGACATACTCTGAGTGTTATAATCCATTTTCATGAGAGGAGATAGTATGCAAACATTGTATCATGTAAATGCCGAAACAATTCACTATTATTTCGGTGCCACAAAGCAATAATACTTCACTGCTCGAACAGTTTCTACTTGTGTTCTTTTTTTTTAAGACAATTCATAATCTCCACCAATGCAGATTTAACCATGCATTCATTTTCTCTTGTGAAAATGTATTAAGGAAACTTCTGGCTAGATGCTTTCATGTTATGAAAAACTATATATGTACACTGTATAAATTATATAATCATAATCATCGCTCATGGCCATGTCTTCTAGCATGAGACAAAATTGTTGATACACCACCTTTTAGGAAAATATTACAATTGTGGCGGAAATTCAAATGCATACAATCCTCCGGGCATATATTAAGTAACACTTTTTTTCAAGTAGAATATTACAAATTGAGATAGATCCCACTTTCCCTAAAAGTCATCTCTATTAGATACTCCCTCTGTTCTATATTAATTGACGTTTTGGACAAAATTAAGGTAAACTTAATAGCTTTGACATCAAATAACTTTAAAAAATATTAGTTTAAAGGAAAAATAGAAAAAACATATATAGAATTTGTCTTTCAAAAACACTTATAATAAAAGTAAACATGCATTTATTTATTGATATATTATAGATAGAAAAATAAGGTCAACAAGAATATTCTTGATAGAGTGTGTTTTGTTTCAAAACGTGTCAATTTCAATCCACTCAATACCAACTTGAGTGCGTCAAGGTTTCAACATTAACCACCACTTGTCAACATCCATTATATACCATCGCCTTGCTTACCTCTACAATTACCATCACAGCCACAAACTGTTAAGTTGCATTGAAAAAAGACAAATATGCCCTTAGGACGGGTTCAAGACCAGTAACACTTATAATTTTCAATGAAAATTAGAGGTCTGGGGAGTGTGATAAAATGAGAAAATGACAAAATACTTAACAATGGTGAAAATATATTAAAAATTGAGTAGAAATAAGAATGAGGACAATATGAATTAGTAGAATAATTGGGCTCCTAGGCGGGTGGGGCGTCTTGTTGACTCGTCTGTGGTTTAACCCGGGTCCTGATGGCCCCTTGATATGGATTGGGACAGACCTCCTTTCTGTCATTTGCGGCACTGGGGTGCTTGGCGAGTTCTGTACCATCGAGCGCCTGGGACCCTGAACTGTGGTGTTTGTCTTTCTTGGGGTATGTCATCACCATTCATTGCTAATGAATTTTCTGTTTCTGAGGTACCTGACTGCATGTTCGGATACCATTAATGAGTCTCGTGATGCTACCTTCTAGAGCTTTTTCCTGGATACCATAGTAGTTCGAGCCCCCTCTGAAAGTAAGTTAAATTTCCCAAGTTCATCACCCCAAACACTGACATACAAATGACATGTCACTGAGGAGAATGTCTGTGAGCTTCCTCGAGGAGTAGAGCGGACGGCCGCTAAGTCCTTTTGGTGTGATTTCACTGTAATTACCTCGTGGTGGACCTCCTAGTCTTTCGAGTTATAATACATCTCCTGTGAGCTTCTTGGGAGGCTGTCCGTAGTGATGGATTCATTATCGCTCGGGACTGGAGATGACGGCGGACCCTTGGGTTTGTACCTGTGGGTGTGCGGCGGCGGCGCTTAGGCCTGACGGTTATTGTACGCTCGGCGTGTTGCGGGCTTACTCGGGGCGACGATTCTTGCCTTAACTCCCTGTTGCTTGTTGCCTTCCTGTGCTTCACTTTCCCTGCAGCCTCAACATGGTTTCTCATTTCCAATCCATGGCGTTGCAGCTTTTCTTTGGGAGCTGTGAGAAGGGAAGATCTTCTGGAATCACCTGGAATGGGTTTGTGTTGAGTAGGGCGTGTGCACTTGTGAGTCTTTGTAATGGTTGAGCTCCTGCTGGCTGAGATTGACTTGCTCTGCGGCGTTGAAAGTCATGGCGATATGTTGTGTTCATCTTATCGCCATGGTGGGGTGTGAGGAGTTAATTCTTGTGCTTGTTTTTGATGACATACTGAATATTTGGGACCCTTGGGTGTATGAAGGTTATCATTCTTGTCTCATTTGTTTGGGGATTTGGCAGTCGCTGTGTTTCTTAACCTCGCCTTGGGTGGATGGGATTTACCTCTTGCAGTTCCCTATGTGAGAGTATTGACATCGCTTGGCTTCTGATTAGTGCCTTCTCCACCTTAATGAATCCTAAGCTTGTTGCTTCGCCGCGGATTGCTTGATCTGGATTCCTCTTGGCTCGCTGATTACCTGGCTCGGACAACTCAGGCCTGACTCTCTCCTTTTGCGTGAAGCGTTGACAAGCCGTTACCTTAAATCCGGACAGCTGTCCTGGGCGTGGCTTGAGCGAAGTATGCGCTTCTGGGTACCTATGGAACTTTGGGGCTCCCTATACTGGGTTCCCTGCAAGTCTGGAGGGTTTGGCGACGTGGGTCTCTGTGTGGTGAGTCCGCCCTGTGGTAATGTCTTACTGGGTGGTGGTGCTGTTCGTGGGTCTTGCAGACATTTTGACGAGGGGTCATGGGCAGACTGAACGGCCTGGATAACTGCCTAACTTGTTGGGGATGGCTGCGTGACTATGGATTGCCTATTGTGAGGTGACGGATTATGATGTGACTTCACGGTTGTGTGTAGTCTGGTTAATGTCGTCTAGATGTGGGATTGAGTCTTCGGGATTGAGGCTGGGTTTACGTTGGATTATAGTAAAGACTGGAGTCTTGGGATTGAATGTGATGTGTGGGTGGGTTTGAGGGTGTGAGTTATTATGGTGGTAGTCTTGTGATGGTGTGTTGCTGAGAATGTACTGGGAGAGTACTTATCTTTAGTGAGATGTTGTCTTGTGAGTGAAGGAGTGTTGTTTTTTTACAACATGGCAATTACAGCATGTTGGTCTATAGGAAAATGCCATTCCCAGTAAAATGTTCCAATATGCACTAATTTGGACAGTAAGGTGCATAAGGTGATCCATATGTCCCCAAGTTTGGCATAACTCTAAAGTTCAACATTTACAAAAGCGAATAATAATAGAAGAGTATATATTCTCTATATGATGACAAGCACAGTATATTCCCAGATAGGAAGACCTCTATATCTATATCTATATATCTATCATATATTAATTCCTCTTGCTTCTAGTTGACATGGAATGGTCTAAGTGTGTTGCAATTCTCTATCTCTATACTTCTAGGATTGCTATCTGATATTTGTGTATCTGTGTTTATCTCTATCCCCTTGGCCTTTGTCTTTTGTTGTGTTGGTGTGCCTCATCTTCTGTTATTGTTACATAGAGGAGAGCACATTGGTTTTGGCTATTAGGCCACTTGTAACTACCATATGAAAGAAGCGTCATGCATATATTAGAATAGGCACAACACCAACACAAGATGGAAAAGAAATTAAAAAATTATTTGACGCATACCTCACTGTATTATTCTATTTGCTAGTTGCACAAGTAATTTAAATTACAACAAACTTATCAGGCAAGCTTGCCCTCTTCTTTTCTGGCCACCAAAACGAAAGAACTAATTTGATCAGATTTACGAAATTAGTTGAAAAGGCGTACCATGTGTTCAGGATTTAAGTTATACTATTACCTTGGGCAAACAAAGTTGGAGTGAAGTTGAAAGTACAATTTGTTACTGTATTGGCAGCACAGTAGCTCCACTTGTGATTGATGGTGTGTGTTTCGTTCTTCTTTTTTGCCGTAGATCGATTGATTTGATAACAATTATATATCAAAAGTCCTTATTAGGCAAATGTTAAGAAGTGCTGAAAGCCAAATAGAGGAAGGAATAA
>CM020188.1:7557034-7573425 GCA_009805545.1 Oryza longistaminata | reverse complement strand
CACTCTATGTAAAACGTTTGTTTCCCACACTATGCAATAATATTGGACTGTACATACCATGCATTTAGTCTCATGTTATACCCAATTCGTCTATTAATAAACAGTGAAAACCTATATCGGTCTTACATGCTTTTACAAAAGGTGGCTGATTTCTTTTTCAAGAAAGTTGACATAAAAGGTGTAATGCTTCATCACTATTTAACATATCACAAATTTTAAACTTAAAATAAGACTTGCATAAAACAAAACAGAAAATAGAAAAAAAATGCCAATATGAACTACATTAATTGAACTAATTGGAGAAAATCTTACAACTTCTTTTTCTTCATACTTTTCACTTAAATTGAAACAACCATTGCCATAACCATTACATCATTTTTTAATTAAGTGCTTAGATATTAATGATTTTTTGGTAAAATTTGCTATAGGACACACAAAAAAATATGTAATTAGCTAATGGGACATAGCAAAAACTTGATTCAGCTCTAGGACACTTCAAAAAAATATGTAATTTTTTGAAGGACACTAAAGACATAATTTTATTATTTGTGGATCAAATGGAGAGAGTAGTTTTTTTAAAAGATGGTAATGCCCCTCGAACTTCTATCCTTCTTCCTTTCCTCGAAAAAGAAACAGGTCGTCGATGTTTTCCACGCATCACTCCGGCTAAGATTGATACTTCACCTAAAGATCTGAATTTTCAAGCGTAACATAAACTCGATCCACTTCGCCCGAGCCACCCAAACCTCACCGATTTCAAAATCGGCTACAAATTCGAGAATGCGAGTTATGCCGCCGCCATTTCCACCGATCCAGCGTGATCCGAACCCATCTCCCCCATAGAGATTCGAGCATCCTCAGCCCAGAACACTCTCGGATCTGACCCAAACACACATCCCAGCGAGACACAGCGACCACGGGAGGAGACGGAACCCGGCGAGGCGAGCCATCATCGCTTATATATTACCATGGCGCGTAGAACTCAACAAGGGTGGCGCAGTACTCGGTGAGGGCTACCACGTTTGTCAGCGGACGCCGTGGAGACCACGGCGTGGCGAGGAGGAGGAGGAAGGCGAGGGCTTTACGTGAGATCTGGGGAGTCGCCATGGCTGAACGCTTGAGCTGCGAATTCAATCGTGGGTGAGAAGACAAGAATGTTAACACTCAAACCAAACGGAACGGACCTAAATGGTAAACTTGTCTTTTCTATGTTGTTTCTCTATCCATTTGACCCGAAAATAATAAAACAATGGCTTCAATGTCCTCTAGCAAATTACACCTTTTTTGGAGTGTCCTAGAGCTAAATCATAGTTTTTTCGATGTCCTATAGCTAATTACATGATTTTTGGTGTCCTGTAGCAAATTTTGCCATCATTTGGTATTATGGATTTCTCCATATATTACTGCAAATATAAGCAAAATACTAAAGGCCCCTTTGATTTAGAGGAAAAACATAGGAATTTTGAAAGATTTAAACTCTAGAGAACGTTTTCATATAAAGGACTTTGAAACAAAGGATTTAATCATATTCTGTCCTTTGAAATATTTATGGAATGGATAGTTCTATAGAGATTTTGGAGAAAATTTAGCAAAAGTTCCAACCTTTTAAAAATTTTCCTTTGATTCTATCTCTCTCATCCAATTCTTGCCTTTTTCCCACGGTCCAATCAAACGGTTATTCCTATGTTTTTTCTGCGTTTTGCACTTATCTGTTTTGCATTTTTTTTGTTCCTCTATTTTTTTTATTCGATACAAAGGGACCATATGCTTACAGTACATAGAGTGTAGAAGTTATATTTCTTACTAATAAATTTATTTTTTAAGGGTCAGATTAATTATATTTTGCTGTATAAAGTACACTAGATCACACATATCATAGAGAAACAAGATCTAGGGTGCATGTATATCTCCTCTGTCTTATTCATATGTAAGAAATATGAATTGCATCATTGTAAACCAAATAAAAGGAGGGCTAACTAGATGATACAAATAAAAGATATGAGTATTTGTTAGCAGTTATAGTCTTTTAAGATTTGATAGAAAAACGTTAGCCCTAAACATTCAATTAAGAAAAAATAAAACCTACTACCTTTTAATTACATTTAATTTGTTAGATATGTTTTCCAGCAGACTAAGAAAATCACCAAGAGTTGCCAAATACTACTCCCAATCCTAGAATTTTGGAGTTTAACACAAAAAAAAAAAAAATGGAATCCAACAGACTTCCAATCAGCATCCCAAAAAATTAGAAATCCCAACACCATAATTATCGTTCTCCACTTGTAGGGAAGACCCCTGGCTCCCAATCCGCGAGTCACAGGCAACTCCCGCGCACGGCTGAAATGTCCCACAGCCGTCGCGAGCTCGTTCGCTGCAGCCTTAGTTAATTTGCGCCGTCGTCGGCTCCCGAACTCATCCTCTGCCGCCTCCCGAGCTCATCGGATTCGTGCCGCCGTCGAACTTTTCCGTGCCATCTCAGTCCATCGCGAGCACGTCCGGGCGTCGATCCCTTGATTCACGCTGCCGCCAGACATGGCGAGCTCGTCCGCGCGTCCCTCGATTCTTGCCACCGTCAAATTGATTCGCGCCATCTCGGCCCCCTCGCGAGCACGTTTAGGTGGCCCTCGATTCACGCCGCAGCCGGCCATGGCGATCTCGTCCTCAATTCGCACCGCTGCTGAACTGCTTCGTGCCGCCGTCGGCCGTCGCAAGCTCGTGCCCTCCTCCCCGGCGAAGCTGATTCATGCCGTCCGGTTCGTCATGAGCGAGTCCTCGGACGTGTGTGCTTGATGTGCACGGGAGAGACAGGAATTGAGCTGGAGAGAGAGGGGGTAGAGGGACTGATTTATGGGTCCTACCTGTCAGGTAATTATATAGTAGAAGGGAGGAGAGCAGTTAGTAGTTTATCATGTGGTCCCACTTTTTTTATAGGTAGTCATGTTTACATAATCTGTTGGAGGGGAGTATATATATTTTAGAAGCTCAAATCATGATTAGAAATCTCTAAAACATCATTTAGAGAATGGTTTAATGGGCATCTCTTGGTGATGCTCTAAGTCTGCCTTATTTTAGACGACGAGGAAGACAATTATAGATAATTTCTTAAAGGATGATTAAATATTATATGGCATAAAGCTAACAAATAGGTAAAAACTTATCCACACAACACATCCTACGATGTATGCACCTGCGTATTTACGCGGGCTATCTTCCTCGTTCTTATAATAATGATATTGAGCTTTGTTGAATTTGGCTTAGCCGGCACAACCTGGATCAGGTCAAGACTTATTTTTCCAGCACGTGTATCTTAAAGGTGCCGGTTTACAAACCAACTCTAATGGATGAATTAGAAGAATAATACTCGAGGACAACAACGAACGAATGAGATGAGTGTGGGCACCGTTGATCAAGGACAGAGCGGCTTTCGCTAGCATTAATCACGGTCGTGGTTTCGGTTAGTCAGTAGTAGATACATTTGCTGCAATCAATGTACGCAAGGATAAGGCCAATAGCGAAACCCTACGTAATTAAAGTTTAACGTTCTCCCCGTTTTCTTCTGTAGATAAAATTCCTATCAAGTACTCCGTAGAGCATTTAGTGTGTTTAGGTCAGTCGGCACAATGTCAACTAGAGGAGGGATAAAAGAGAAGATAGATAAAAGTTTTGCACGGTAATATAATTAGTAGCCTATTATCATTTGTTCGTTCATATGTCAGCCTAAAAAAATAAATGACGTTTTGACTTTGCTTTAAGTTGACGAAGTTTGTATAAAAAAGTATGTTATATACTAAAAGTCCATTAAAACAATCCTATAAACACTCCTTCACCCGCCACGTGGGAAACTCCTACAAACACTCCTAAGCTGCCATGTGCTCTTCTAAATTAAACTAATTTAGGCCCAACTTTTTAAAATCTATTAGATTTGTTTTAGAAAAAAAAAAAAACAGGACCCCGCTCTCTTCTTCCCCCACCAGCCCACCTCCTCCCCACCCCTTGTACGTTACGTACGTTGCTTCCCTCCTCACCCCTTCCATATTTCTCCTTTTATTCTTACAATTGGAAATAATATTTTTGAAAATTTATGGAATAGAGAAAAATCTTAACCTTTTAGATTACACAACCTTTTTACTATTCTTTAATTATTACGGATTCATTCGATGCTTTAAATTAAACCATTTTAGAACGGTACTACATTCTTTAACTCATAAGAAATATTTAATTTTATCATATCCTAACCTTAAGCATGGCACTGAAAGCTGTTAAATCAAATTAGAAAATAACAATGTATATATAATATCATAGATATATGATTATAGATCACTTTACAAAACAGAATTTAAATAAATTATGTTAGATTTGACAAAACAAAACAGGGAATATTCCTCTATTATTTTAAATCTGATCCTGACATTTTTTCATCTCATCACAACAACAAAAAAAAAATTTTGAATAAAAATAGATAAATTAGATCATATTCATCGTATATCACTTCAGCATCATGCATTTAATTAGATTTAGCTCTTTAATATCCACAAAATAAAAGACGCTAATTAGTTGAGATATGCCTCCAATATAACCACTCTTCTAAATACCAATATGCTAATAATATTTTATTTCTCATAAAACAAAATAATGACTAAATATTTTATGAAAAAACATTTTTGATATCATCATACCTTTAATATTTAAAGCAATCCACAAAGTCGCAAACAAAAATACTCTAATTGGTGTGGATTAGCATAAAAAACCATTACCTCCACTGTAAAATATCAATTTCACAATAATATTATCTTAGATATTGCCAGACAACAATTATTTTGATATAAATTATATCTTTAGTGTTTAAATTATTATAAAAAATAAATGATTAAATGAAACCGGGATCGATATGTCTCAATTAGACAATAGGAGGCATATTAAGTTTGATCTTTTCTCTTCAGTTTCTCGACTTTAAACTTTAAGTAATCTAGGTAGAGTACATAGTATAAAGATCCCAAGGTACTTGACTCATGCATGGCTAATTTAGTTCAATTCTAAAATGTGCACACTCAAACATATGTATCACTTTTACGTGCGTTTTATAAAGCTATCGACTTAATCAATTGAGATAAGAATATTATTAATATACTAAAAGTCCATAAACATCATTGGAAACACTCCTACGGCCGCCACGTGGCCCTGCTATAAACAATATAAGCCACCAAGTGTGCTCTAAATAAATTAGGAGAAAATCCAAAGAAATTCTAAAAAAGTAAAACATCTAGCGTAACGTGATTTATACTAAAACGGGGACTCAATAATTTTAAACATACATTAGATCTATTAAACTAATAGGAAGGAACTCACGCATTCAGCAACGGGCATGCATATTTTTGTTTCGGAAATAGTTCTAACAAAATAGTGGGTCGAGTTGTTTATTAAGTGACACGTGGCGTTTTAGGAGTGTTGTAGGGGACTCCCAATGTGGGGCTTAGGGAACAGGTTGTAGGAAGTTGCGATGGACTTTTAGTAGAATAGATAGATACTCCCTCCCTAATTTCTACAAATGCTTCTAAAGGCAAAAACACCTGATATCTTAGAAAATTATAAAACTATAATGAGCAAAAAAGCAAAAACATCTAGCATTAAAGTAATAGACCCATTATTTTTAAACATAAATAGATTTATAATGTAGGTCCCCTCCTGACTAATCTCTCATGTACGTAGCCAGATATAATACTATTCATAAAAAATAAGAAAAACATTACATACCCACATACGATTTGAAAAAAACTATTAAATCTTCCCTCCTAATCCTCAAATTTAAAACTAAAAACATTGTTATCGTTTGTAACATTCTACATATTTTATCAGTCCATCGAGTCTATATGATCCTTTCACTCTTGCAGTACGAGCTCAACTAGCCATACTTATTGATACAATTCTTATAACGTGTAGATAGTGAGCTATGCATTAAAATTGTGATCGACGTTAATCTTGAGGGCATGGCTACGTCGATTGCAGGGACCCATGTTTTCAAAGGTATTAGAGAATAAATCCCTTAGTGGCTATGCCAACTTCACATGTTAGACAGTTGTATCTAATCATAATGATTCTCTCATTAATTGACAGAGCGGTATTGATGATGAAGTATTTATGCATTAGCAACAACGTAGACATGGCCACTTCAGTAGAATGGGTGTGGGAGTGATTATATTAGTTTATTGTTTAATAAGCAATTCTATCTATTAAAAGGCACTTTAGCTCATTCGAGAGTATAGTTGTGAAAGAGAAGTTTTATTATAAACCCAGGAACGTGTAGAGTAATTGTTCGATTATCTTTTTTTAATTCTATGAGAGACATTTTTAATTAAGTAATTTAATTGCATCAAAGTCTTCTTATTGATCCAATTTTCAAGGGTAGAATTTTTTTATTGATAAATACATAATCTATAGTTTGTTAAATAAAATATGAAAGAGGTAATATCTTTTTAACACATTTTTTTAATAAAGAATAAATACAGTTGCTCCGCGCCATCTGCCGGGGGGCTTGCCTCGTCAAGTTAAGTTCTTAAAATTATTAAAACCAACATACAGTTACTCTTCCTTGAGGTTTCTTCAGTTAGTCTTCCTACTGTCCTTATTGTCCCCATCAGAAGAAATGTTGAAGCCCTGTGCTAGAGAGAGATGCAGAATTCTGAAATTTCTTACGGAATACCTTGCTAAAGAAAGAAAAGAAAGTTATACCCATACTCTGTTGTTCCTCCTCCATATCTGACAATTAAATTCAACCTTGGCGTACTGCCTAAGTGCACCCTACTGCCTAAGTGCCTACAAAAAATACAAAATCACAAAAAATATACCCTCATCTCAGTTTCCAACTCTGCAAATTGATATCAATGAATCGGAATTACAAAAGCACTTGAAATCGTGTGGAATTAGGATTGAAGAAGCATAAAACCTGCAGCTAACTGTCTGAGCGAAAGCGATTTTAGCGAGGAGACACCAAGCTGAGCAGTGCCCTTGTTTGCCGGCCGCCGCAGACAGGACCCTCCTGCCACTCCAGCTGCCACCCACGCCGACCGCCGGCACTCGCCCCCCAGCCAGCCCGCGCTGGCGCTCGCCCCGCCACCCGCGCCGCCCCGGTGCCCGTCGCCGTCGCCACACAAGACTGGAGATGGTGGGCGGCGCGCGCCGGCACAGATGATTGCCTTATGCCAGTACTAGCAGTACGGGCTTCTGGCCGGTGTGGTGGGCTGCAGCGGGGTGGGGGCACATCGAGTGCCGGAGAGGCGATGGTGGCGCGGCGGAGGCGGCCGATGCGGGCAGAGGTTGCGGTGGAGGAGGATCTTGACGACGGCGCCTCGCTCCAACAATAGCTCACGCGCGCGGTGTGTGAGGCGAGGTTAGCCACGACGTGTGCGCCCGTGGGACGGTAGATGGCGCGGAGGAAGATAGGACCGCGGGATAGGTGGTGTGAGGGAGAGAAAGAGGGCGGGAGTCAGTGTGGGTGCGGAGTTTGCGATTCTGGTGTGGCAGAGGTGGCGGATGAGTGCAGGGAGGGAGGCGCGATGTGGAGCAGGTGCGGGTGGATCTGGGGAGGGAGGTGCGGGACGACCGCTAGATTAACTCATCCTTGTAAATTGATCGTGGATGTGTCACAACGATGAATTGAGTAAAACGAACTTGTTGAACTATGTAGAACTAGAATAATCATCTAATTTGGGCAGCCAAGAAGTTCATTAATTATTTATTTACTGGTTGAGAAAACTAGTTTCAAAAAATTGGTTCAAATTCATTTTCTCATACGCCCCACTTAAGCGGGCAAAAACGGCCATATTATTTAATTGAGAAAAAAAGAATGTTTCTTTGGTTAAAAAGATATATCTACTTCCTACGGGCATTATTGATTATTTTTTAAATTAATTACAACTATATATAAGCCGGCATGATGCTAAAAGTTAATAAATCCAATAGAAAACAAATCCTACTAAAACTAGGGAATGTGAAAATTGCCTAAAAATCCATAAAAGACCTTTGACATGCCCATACCATTAAATTAAGATTATAAAACTGCTTCTCTCATAATTTAAAATTTATTGACGATAACTCGTCATTGCGGAACCTCTTGAGTGGCCCGGTATGGCAAATATCAATTTTTTCCATCCACTGTGGTTTATATTATAACTCTCTCCAACTATTCCTCTCGAAGAGCCCTTAATTTGCCCGCTTTTAATTGATTAGGATATGTCTTTTATTAAAACCAATATAAATAAATTAATCCACCTCCTTTCATACTGAAGTGTGTGACGGGCTGTCTGGAAGAGGAGGCCCGTTCTCTCATAAAAAGTGTGGGTGTGCATGTATTCAATTTGCTCTAAGATGCATCAATATTTTTAAAATTTCACGCGCTTTTCTGTTAAGTCATTAATGAGGGAATTTGAGAGAATTTTCGGCAAGAGAACGAACACGCATTACATAATTTGATAAGCCTATCTTGATTGTGTCCTACCAATGTGATTTGGCCGTTTATTAATCGTCTTCTGCAAAAAGGAATTTTACATATTCTTTCCCTTGAATAACCTTGATTGGTTTGAATACTACTGGTGTTTTTTATTCCTAGAAGAAAAAAAATCTGCAGTTATTGCCATATCGACGTAGCCCGCCCTCAAGACATTAAGCCGATCGAAGTGTGTAGGATCACCAATTTTATGAGGTAGTGTTATGTATGTATCTACACGTTTGAGCATCAAACATAAGAGAGATAATACAGAATAAAGGTAAGGAACCAAAGCTAGTTGTTGACTTATGCAAGAGTAGAGTGAAGGAGTGTTATTAGGACTCGATTGCCCACAATTCTTATTGTGTATTATATGTTTATAGGAAGTACCAATAAAAATTGTTTCCTGATAATGATATTGTTGTTTTTGCGAGGCGGAGGATAGGAGTGGAAAGAATTAAAGTCGGTTTGTTTTTCTGTATGCTGCGCACGAGATGGCAGGAGAAAAAGAGAAAAATATTATTTCTAGCGTTATTCCTCCTGTTGATTTATTCTCTCACCTTTTCAGTGGACTTGATCCTTATCCTCCTCGTGAACTTCATCTTACTGTTATCCTCTTGTACGACGAGAGATGATCCAGGATTGGTTCGGAGGATACTGATTACATCCTACCTAATCTAATTATATCGTTTTAAATATTATATGCTCGGGGTCTTCTTCTTCTCTGCGATGTAAGTTTAATGCCCTAGATGTGTTTTGTCTTTTTTTCCATCTCCCTATGATTAGTTTTATTTATTCTGATATCAGGTGTTTGCTTGATATACTGTGGGTTGAGCCATTGTTTCGAAATATTATGCGCGAGGGAGCTTGCTCAGAGTTGCTGTGATGTTCTATCTATTTGCTATTACCTTAAATAAGTCCCATGAAACTTCTCCAAATGTTCTAGAAATGTTGGGGGACGGAGTCCTCACAAATCTATTATTTTTTCTAAAAGCCACGGTGTTGTCCACTTTGTTTATCCTCCACAAGAATTAAAACCAACCGAGTCTGAACACCACACGACTAATTCTGTTGAGCATATATTACAGAAAATACTAATTAAATGTAATTAAGTCATGCCACATACATAATCTAGTAAAATATTATAACAATATTTATATGCGGTGACATGCGCAGAGCGGTCTGTGAAGGCGTCGAGTGGAGACACATTTTTGATCGTTACCTTCTAGTGTTTTAAGGGACTTGGGTTATGGGAAGATCATTTTCAGGTTGTTAATTGGTTATAATTTATCTGAACGTTTAGTTTTGGACATTTTGCAAAATCTCATCGGATCATACCTTAGTATTAAATAAATCGAAGCGCGTCTAGATGGCGAGCTTACTGTGTCGTAGAGTTTACTTTTTTTAGATTTTGGATTTTCCTTAATTATTTAAGAGCATAACTTGGTGGAATTAACATATTGTCATGCGGGCACGTCGAAGGTAGAACCGCTGCTAGGCCTTAGGTCGAGTTTGTGCGCTCGCTTAGCGTGAGGCCTCGCCGCGCCCGTGGAGAGGGGTATTTGCAATTGTGTTTCTGAAATGGATTTAGCATACTGTATAAATAATTTCCTTTAACCACGCAATGACCTTCAAATCAAACTCGAATGAGTTCAGATCGATGAGCACACGACCGCCACCTCGGATAAGCAAGTGTAACAGTCTAGTGTTCTGTGACGATTGGAGAAGTCACCCACTGTGCATGCTCTCATTTCCTTGCAATTCGCTGCCAATTATGAAGATTCGGACGTTTCTCTGAACTTTTAGACATGCATGAGTCCAGTACATTGGCATCTGTATACTATGTATCGATCCGGCCCTATTGAATATAACTTAAGTTTTAAGAGAGTATCTAGTTCAGAATCGAGACGACTGGGATCGAAAAGGATAACTTATTAATGCCCTCGTCGATATTCGGCTCTAATTTGTATTGCTATGATTATCGACCCTCCGATGTAAAGTGTATGCACATATTGTCTTCAGTACATCGATTTATGTTTTTAGGCAAATGCTCTAATTAATAACACCTAAAGAAATAAGTAGCTACTATATCCTAAAAACTTATTGTTGAATACTGGAATATCTAGATGATGGAATCGTTAATTGTGATAAAATTGTGTTTTAAAGTGACAGAGACTAGCTAGGGTAACTAGATTTTTAGCAAATCGAATCCAAATATTATTTGACACGTGCTATACATTTGAGCAGTATTTATATGGCGTTGGGTCTTGTGGCGATAAAATTGCTCAATGATTTAAAAACAGTAACTACTACAAAAGTTCAATATTAAAAGGTTTTACTAATCGCGGAAACATATAATGGCTCTAGTTTATGACTTTATCAAAGTTTTTCGAATAAATATTTAAGTAAACCTTATTTGTTTATGTTTTGTATGAGAAATAAATAATTATTTAGCATATTTAATTGTGTTAAGAAAGTGTTAAGTTGTTATTTTGTTTCCTAGGGGGTCACCAGCTTCTAGTACTCAGATTTTATTAGGGATTTCTTTTGTGGTGAAAGTATTCTTTTCTCCAGCATGATGTTATTTTTTCTTGCGGCTATTTTGTGACATAAAAACTAGAATGAACCCTGCGCCAACGAATCTGACTTGTGTGAATGTGTCTAATTTCTATTGTATTAATGCGTTGGGGTTGCTGGGCTCTTTTTAGTAATGTACAAAACAATAAGAGCTACATACCAGCAGGGTTATTAAATTTCGGGGAACTAAGATTTCTGCAGCATGTCGGCGATAGAACCAAAAATTTCCAAAATTTTCTCAGATTTTTCGTACGAAAAATTGTTTTGAAACTTTGACTGATTTTGAATACATTTTGTTAAAAAATTGTGACCAAAATCACAAAAAAATCGCAAAAAAAAAAAAAACGAAATTTTCGAGTGGTCCCGCCCGATGTGAGATTCAGATGGGGGGGGCGGGGGGGCAAAAATTTTTCTGAAATTTCAAAAATTTTTTTTTTAAAGAAGATTTCAAACCCCTGAACTAGACACAACCAATACAAATACAAAACGGGTTTTAAAACTCTAAGACACGGAACCCGACAAATTTGTGGGGAGGTGACGCACAGGGCGAAAGATATTAGCGCGGATGCTCGGCGCGGGGAAGTGCTTGCCGGCCAGGTGCAGAGGATGCCGACACCTCATATAAATTTCCTATTGGCCCAAAAAAAATTTTAAGTGCGTCACAAATTATACCCAGGACATCTAGACTCGTCTCTTTACCTTTTAGGTGTGAGTGTTAGCCGTTTCCATCCCAAATAAAAATGTATATGACACGCAGAATTAAAAATTACAAAGAAAATTAGTACTTAGTACTTCAATTTTTAAAAACAAGAACTCTTAAACAAAATATCCTTAACTTTAGTACTTACATGTTCTTCTTTCAATTTTAAACTATTATAATCAATAAACCGCCTATAATATTACTATATGAGCCCAAAAATTATCATGTTTTTATAATAGATATACAATTAGAGGCCGTGCATGCCACAGCGTAGTTGACGACTAGTTTAATTAGCTAAATCAATGGTTAATTTTTTCTTATTTAACGTCCAGAGCTCGTAGATAGCTGGGGGGTGTCTGACTATTAGGGTACAGATTAGATTCGAATATTATAGAGTAATTATTAATGCATGACTATATCTGCATGATATATGTAGTGACATTGTAGAATTAGGATATTATCGATTATTTCGAGTGAGGAAAATAGATTGAATTCTAAATTTTAAGCAGTTATTTATTTCCACTCATATCTTCTCCTATAATGATTGTCAGATGTTGGAGCTTAGCCCAGTTTTTGCGTTTCTCCCCCTAACCTAAGTTACTTACAACCAAAAATATATCTGGGGGAGACGCCTTTATATGTTGTGTGAGATGAAAAATGTCAGGAGGGATAATTTAATTATAGAGGAAAAATTTGTTGTGTTTTTTGTTTTTGTTGTAAATAACATAAAATTTATAATGTTGTTTTGTAAAGTGATCTATAATATACTATCTATGATAATTAATATACCCATTGTTTATTTTTTTCTAGATTTTGATTTTAAAGTTCTAAGTGCGATAGCAGACGCTCTTTTAGCCCTTCTCATTAGCTGAAGGAGGTTAGGAATATGATAAATTAGAATATCTTGGAGATTCGCCTTTCCAAAGCGTCTTGAGTTTATTCAGTGATGTGTAGTTAATAATGGTTTTAAAGGTTAAGCACGTCCATGCTATGAAATTGGGTACTGTCTCAAAATTGTAGTAGATAATAAAATTAAGGAAGGAACGTAATATTTTAACAAGGCAGTCTTCCAAAATCCTGGTAACTACATAGAGAGGTGAACAGATTAATTAGTGTAATATTCTATATTTCGAATACTTAAATTTTAATTGTAGCATTAGGAAAGAGCATAATGGTTAGCGATAACTTTCTAGGAGATGATAAACGAGTGAGGAGTGGAGTCACTAATGTGCATCCTATTGCTAGACTCATGGACAACCGGTAAAAGGTGGTAATTGCCACAGAACACTTTTTTAATATTTTGTAATATATATAATTAATCACGATAATAAATGATTTACTTGAAGATCCATATTATAAGTCTAGCTCAAGAAGAACATTAGTAATATACCACTGAAAGTAAGAAAAAGGCAATTTTAATTATTCATTGATCAATAGTTTTACAACAGGGGATAACAATTCAATATTATAAAATGCAAAATACACTGGAAAAACACCACAAATCTCCAGTAGTTTTCTTTGTTTTGGCTACTTGGGTCCTGGAACTATCGATACACCTTATTAATTGGCTGCATCAACACTTCCGCATCTTCCACACAGCACTATGCAATCTTCCATCATCCTTGCAGCCGAATGTTTTTGAGTCAAAAAGGTTTTGTTAAAAAAAGATGCTAAACTCTATTTTTAACCAATTAAACATTTAAATGCGTGCCAAAATGAACAACTCAGCTAGACAGGAAAAAATTGAATTCAGATTATCTGCCAGATATTTCCAAACAATAACTAGCAGCAAGCACCCAACATCCTTTTATAACAAGGGTTTGCTTCACAAAATTTTCCGTCAATTTAGCGTTGGGGAGGTTGATGAGGAATCGGAGTTTGAAATTTTGCTAGGAGTCCTTCATGGCATTTAGTATTAGTTTCGCCCTCATCTTTAATATTACCACATGCCTGCTGGTTACATTCTCGATATATGAGTGCGATACAAAGAGAAGGGGAGGAGTACTGTGTATTGTTTTTTTAGACAGAGACTATAAAACTAACTTTGAAGTGCAATGTAGTGGGGCCTACTACGGTGCGAAAGTATTGCCACCTGCCTTGCAGACCACATGATTCAATCTATCTCCAGCAAGTATTAATTAGGAGAGGCTCAATGATAGCGGCACAAATGATATAAGGCATTCAAGAATTCATGAAGCGAATGATGTTTGTCGTACGTTTGTAAGATCGGATGTTTTAAGTGTGGTAAAGATTACTAAATTAATTTCGCATACAGTTCGATCAGAGTTAGTTGATGTTTTATATCGCATGGATGAGTGGGATAACCGAATCACACTACATAAAGGTGGGAAATTTAATCCTTTTAACTGCGTTATTTTCCTACTAAGGGAACGAAAAGCTCTAGTGGGTATTTCGGTAACTATGCGAAACAATCCCTTGATCTCTAAGTGGTTGTTTTGAATTCTATACGACGGAAGTAGGTAACTCATAGGTGTCGCGTTAGGCTTGCGTGAGATGTGTCGTGATATAACAACTAACTACTACATGTCAGAAAAAATATGACCTGTATGTGATGCTAGCTAGACATTAATGGATTGATATTTGATAAAATAATCTAACCAATATGTCTGAATTTTTTTTCCTTATAATAAATGTCTGATTTTGTACAACATTTTTCAGTGAAATTATATGGGTTTATAAAATTATTTAACTATATTACTTGAATAGCTAGTATCAAGTTTATTTTTATATATTAATAATGTTAATAATATTCTATAAATATAATATTAGAATCACATAATATAGATAATTATAATATTATATTATCACATATTAGTACTTACCTTAGATGCGGACGTAGAACATATAGTAGGACCATGAAAAAAAGTACAGCTCTGTACTTAAAGAGTCCAGGTATTAGTTTTATAAAGCCAAGTGTGTGGGTGAATAACTAAAAATATAAAGAATAATAGTAAATAGTATGTTGTCTGATTCTATTAATAAGTCTCTCTGAGGATGTACTTGGTTTTTTAGTTTGTAAATACGCTCAAATGGTTTGTTCTGACGGCGGATGAAATGGGTGACTAAAGGGTTGGTGGAATATGAGGCTATAAATGCACTGGGGGTTGACGGAGACCGGGACTGACAAACGGCTTTCAATCCCGCAGTGTGATATAGTTTGTAAAATTCTTAATTGCGCTGTCATGAGGTTTCTAAGCAAAGAGAAGATAAAAAGTACGGTAATAATGTGTATCAACACACCGCCTCAGTTTGAGGATTCAATTGAGTGGCTCCTCGAAATCGTTGGTAAATGGTGTGTACAAACTGGCTTGATTCTCCGTCCGCATTTGTCTTCTTCTTACTTCCGAAACATATACAAAAATAAATTAGGATGTGGAAAACGATGATTAAGTAATGTGATAGAATGGTGCCGATGCCCGAGGGGAAATTTTTATTTTTTATTTTTGGAGAGATGATGTATTATGGAAAATGTGGGCTTGCACTCACTTTTCAGTTTAAAATGCATCCCTAATCGCATCTGTTTGTAAGATCTACATGGTTCATTCAGTTTTTTTTAAAAAAGCTAGAGAGGATTATGGTGGGGTAACAGTAATCGACCGATGGTGAGAATAGACCGATAGATTAAGAGACTGTATCATAAATAAAATTAATAAGTATGTTAAAATTATGGGGTGGTGTTTAATATCATCTTTCCGGATCTGTCTGGTTCTTCTTTCCTACCAAGCCATGGCTTTTTTCATCTTACAGTAGAGACCGTGTGAGAGAATATTAAGGCGAAAGATGAGTAAGGTTCTAAAGAAAAAGTAGATAGATGCTTCTTGAGAAATTAATATAAGCAATAAGTGGAACCTAATAAAAGAATAAAGTAACTTGATAGTCAAGTTTCTTCACAGTGGTGATATACTTGGGTTGGCTGACAGGCTGGCTCAGTGGGCTTGCGTCGTTGCGAAGTAGGTTGTGTCAAATTAAATGTGCGCAATTATACATTAATCACATTTATTATTATTATCTAACAAATATAGTTCATCTTATTTAAAAAAGATGCTAATGATGTTAAATGTGATGAATTGCAAGGTAGTCCAGCAAAATGGTTGATTTGACGCCATTGACTTTTTTAAACGATATTTGGGCTGGTGTCTAATCGTTAAACTTTTTTTATTTTACTATAGAAATAAATTTAATCCAAAGTTATTTAGATTGAATTTAATTCATGAATTTCATTTTGATTATTTCTATTCTGTTAATAATAGTAGTTTTTATGGAAATGTGGTGGTTATATGAGCATTATTATATGTTTTTTACATTATTTTCACAAAAAGAGAAAAAATTTTGAAAAATCTAAAGATTAAGTTAAATACAGATGGGAGTAATCCATTAAGTGGTGGACAAACAATGGTGTCATATAACAGATATTATAACAAAAATGATTCAAACATTAGGTCTTTCGTGTCAAAAACTAGAAATTTAGTAGTGTAACGGAGGAAATCATCCTTGATGGTAATAAGTATTAGTATAGGTTAAGTATATACTAAAGTAGTTAAATAGTATTATGAATAAATAATTGTATATATATATATATAGTAAATAATATATATATAAGTAATATATTATAAT
>CM020188.1:7546103-7557009 GCA_009805545.1 Oryza longistaminata | reverse complement strand
AACTAGGAAGATAGCCCGCGCATTCGCGCGGGCATGTGTCGTAGACTATGTTTGAACATCTACAATATATGATTTCTCCATAAATTGTTTTCATTAGCATTGCTTTATAATTTTCTAACCTAGCTATTAGTTATTTTTATAACATGTCATATTTAATTAATCCCTACAAGCAATTATTTATAATATTCTTCATCATCTAAAAAGTAGGTAGACATATTTTGTGTTAGAAAACATGTATAGCAAATTAAGTGTAAATTCAAAAGTAAGGTGTTTTTTTAATTGAATGTAGGTTGTCATTGTTTGTTGACGGATGAATTGGGTGGGATATGAGGCTCCACTAAATGCATGGGGTTATATAGTCTAATATTATTGTTTAGTTTGAGAGAGAATCCATATGTGAACATTCTATGTAGAGTGTGGGTGAGACTCCATGCAACTTAGCGTGAATAATATTGGATGAAGAAATATAGTTGTGCAATATATTATTTTGGAAGATGATGTATTATGAATACACACTTGTCTTTTAATATGAGATAAATCTAATGGCTGGAAATAATGGGTTCATCAGTTTAAAAACGCCTAGGAGGATTTATGGGGTAACATGTGGAGACTTTATATCATAAAATAAAATTATAAGTAGAGCTTAAAATTATGGTCTTTTTAATATTTGTTTCTCTCTTTAGTTTAGTAGCTGAAAATAGGGAGGAGACTAGAGAAAAACGAATAGCATAGAACTCGAATCAGGTATAAGAAAGGGTTCGCAGTGTAATAGTGTTATGTGCATGTGATTGGAGAGGAAGGTGGAGGGTACATTATCTTTTTTTTCAATCTTTGTAAACAATCTAAGTGAGAACCTATGATTTTGTTTTCTCATTCTAAGAATCTTTAAGACATGACATGTGGTGGCTTAAGTTTTTTTTATAAAGAGAAATGTGATCTAATAGTAAAAAATAATAGGTCATGAAATTAAGTGGAAACCGATGGATAGATATATACTTTATTTTTCTTTGAATTTCAATTTTTTCAAAGTTTTAAAATATTATACGTGGTGACTTAAGAGGGCTATAGAGCACATTTAATCGATCTTTACTATGTAAAATGATTCAAGAATATATAATATGTGTTGTCATGTTTTTCAATGTTTTGTTGTTATTTGGTAAGGAGATGTTGTTTTTATTGAGGTAGATTTAATGCGTTCATCTGTTTGAATTATTTATGTCTTTAAAACCAATTGTTAAAATTATAGCTCTACTGATTTAAATGAAAATTGATGATCTATTCTTCCTCTAGCCCATCCTAATAAGTCCATTAAACATCATATAAATATTATTAAACATCTATTTGACATCTAAATTAGAGAAAATCTAAAAAGATATAAAACATTCGTTCATCGATTTACATTATTTTAGGTTATTATATATATCTTTTTTTACGTAAAACATCCGAAACTCCCTTCGCGCTCCTATGTGGCGTTAAAACCCATTAACCATCCTTATAAATGTTTGTAAACCACTCTGTAACACTTCGTAAATAGAGTAAATAATAAAAATTTAAGAATAAAACATCTAATCATTGGTTTCGACTTAAATCGATGGGCATACCATTTAGGTTGTTATGAGATTTTTATTTAAAAAAAGAAACAAACCTCCTTTCCTCTCTCCCCCACCCAACAATGTTAAAGCCTTATACATTAAACATCCAACACATTATTTTAGGTCATTATATCAATCTTTTATTATTTTTTTTGAAAAAAATATATCAATAATTTATTTAAGAAAAACATCTTGCCCTCCTTATCCCCATGTGGTGTGCATCGTTCATCCTTTTCTCTTATTTTTATCCTTATAAATTGAAAACTGATGGTTAGATTTGTTTTCTTCATAATATTTTTTATAATTAGATTTTTTATTTATAAAATAGGAAGGTATGAGAAAGAATTATTGAAGACGGAGAAAGTGTATGTATGGATACTTACGTGCCTGGGTGGTGGGAAGGGTGCGCTAGTGGGGAGAGAAGAGTTGTGCCGGTGGGAGACAAGCGATGGATGTGGATTGTGGTTTCTTTTAAGAAAAAAAAGATAAATCTAATAGTTAAAAATAGATGGTTTACCGATTTATTAAAATTCCACGTGGTGGTTTAGTAGTGTTTATAGGCGTACCACGTGGTGGTTTAGTAGTGTTTGTATACTTTTAGCATATATTTTTTATTATTTTTAAATGGTAATTAGGATGACATGCCACGCCCTAGAAATTATTCTTTTCCGTAGAAGTTTACCACGGTTGAATCATTAAGTTTTTTAAAGACACCATGGATCTAATGTGTTTGCAAATTTGATGATTATTTAGGGTGCTTGTTGTTTAGCCAGTAAAAGATAAATCTCGTAGAGCTTTGCAGGATGAAAACACGTGCACACCCTCATTTGTAGCAGACCTAATGCTAATTGCATTGATAATCCCTATAAAGAATAGGTTAGCCTATTTGGATAGCCAAATTAAAGCAAGAAGCACGCACGTTGAAAACCTATTCAATGTTTTGATTTCTCTGCATCGTTGTGGTTTATTATATAACTCAGTAACAATTATGATCACTTAAGTTTTTATATGGGGTTGCTAGCTATAAAATAGGAAATTCACGTACGTACCACAGAGGGAGGAGTATGTATATCCATCTGATCCCTTACCAATTAGGGAATTCTGTATTCGGATTTGTCTTAAAGTATTTATGCGGGTAAATAAGGGAAATGAACTGTTTCATTCCTCACGGCTTTCCCTCCTTGCTATTCTTACATGAAGAGAGAGGAGATTTCTTTTATTGGAAACAGATCCTTGAGATATATCTAATCGTTAGAAATAATATATTCACCGGCTTATAAGTTATAACGGATGGTCATATTTTTTTATTTTTTCTCATAATTTTTAAGATTTTTTGTAATTTATTAGAGTGTCACATGATGGCTTAGGAGAGTATATAGGATGTCACATGGCGACTTGAGTACGTTCGTAGGAAGTTTATGGACTTGTGCGTAGAATACAACTCGAAATAGCATATATTTTTTATAACTAATGGCTGAAATTATTAATTTGGTTTTTATCTCGTGAGAGTGAAAAAAAGAAAAAAGAAAAGAAGGGAAGGGGGGGACACGTACGTAGTATGTACGTACATGCACGTACGCTTACGGGACGGATCGACATAGAACGTGGCGCTTTCTAAATATAAATTTATTTGGTATTTTTTACTTTAGATCTAACGGTTAAAAAAATATGGTTCCACCAGATTAAATAAAAATCATGAAAAATCAATGGTTGGATGTTGTATTTTTTTTCTTAGAATTTTTCTAATTTATTAGAGCGCCACTTGGCGGCCTAAGAGCATTTGTAGAGATGACACATGGTGGCTTAGAAGCGTTGGTAGGGAGTTTAATGGACTTAATAATTGTAGAAAATCTTATTTTGTCGTTGATTTTTTTTCATTGGCGTTAGAGGTACATATCACATATATATCACATATGTATTTCCTGCTTTTATTTTTCTTTCAGTAAGTACGTGTGTACTTTTTTTCTTCTTCTTGGGAACAGTATAGGTAAACTTTGTTTGTGTTTAACGTACGGACGTGCGGATATATATCATGTGTACGTATACATGAGTTCTTTTAATAACAAACAAATCTAATCTAACGGTCCAAAATATCGGGGCCACCAATTTAAGTGAAAATCGACGGTAAGATCATATAGTGCCATGTGGTAACCCAGGAGCGTTTGTAGGTGTGCCACGTGGCGGCTTAGGAGCGTTTTTAGGAAGTTTAATGGACTTTTAGTATATAATAGATTTTAAAATGAGACACCACGTTCACTGTTGAAATTAGAAATAACCACATTAAATAGAAAAAAAGGGAAAGAAGAATTCTGATAGAAACACATTTAGAAATAATTGAGATTCAAAATGAAAAAAAAGTTTAAAAGAATAGTCCATGTAGAACACAATTAGAGATTAATTGAAATTCGGAATAAAAAATTAAATAAAATTGGAGATTGGAAAAAATAAAATAAGAGTTCAAGTAATTTACAAACAACCAAAATTTGGAATAAAAAATAAATATTGAAAGAATAGTCCATATAAAACATAATACGAGATTAATTAAAATTCGAGATACAAAGTAAAATACATTCCGAAATTTGAAAACGAAAAATAAGAGTTCAACTAGGAATAAAATTTTTAAATAACAAAAATTCAAACAAAAAAAGACTATTGAACATGAGTTTTTAAACGAATCAAACATGACTTGCTCACATATCTAGTTTTTTGAGGTTCACAGCATAAAAAAAAATTGTTTGAGTGATAATTGTTCGACCGGAAAAGGTTTCTCCAGTTCATGATTAATGCAAGAGAACGGTACGTTATGAAATGGGTTTTAGCAAACAGGAATATTAACCACCTGAGACATGCATATCGTGCAGATTTTTTTATGTATATGCATGAACCAATACACAACATCTTCAATGAAAAACGTAGAAAGATTGATAACCAGAATTCTAGCTTGAACAGATAGTCAGAAAGCATCAATCCTTGATGACATAGCTACAGATCCACAAATTTGTATATGCACAATTCAGATCAAGAATCATCAGAATATAGGCTACAGTTTTCCTGGGTTGGCATGCAGTTTTCGAGGGCAATATAGGTCATCTGATTAATACAATCTTTTATGCCTTGCCTCCTAAACTAACATATTTTATGGCTTCACTTCTCTATTACATATGGCCATGTTGAACATCAAAAGACAAAGAGTAAATTTCACAAAACTACAGATACTACGACCAAACTATCACAAAACTACAGATTTAAGGAGTTGTATCACAAAACTACACATTTAGCACCAAATTTATCATAAAACTACAGATTTAAGATGAAGTGTCACAAAACTACACGTTTAGTAACTAAATTATAATAAAACTACAGGTTTAGAACCAATTTAATCACAAAGTAATAATGTTTATAGCTCCACCATAACAATAGTGCTAGGGATTTAAATTCTAAAGGTTTAGAACCAATTTAATCACAAAGTAATAATGTTTATAGCTCCACCATAACAATAGTGCTAGGGATTTAAATTCTAAAAGTTGTAGTTTTGTGATAAGTTCAATATTAAATATACATTTTTGTGATACTTAACCTAAAATCTGTAGTTTTGTGATAAATTTGATGCTAAATGTGTAGTTTTGTGATACAACTCCTTAAATCTGTAGTTTTGTGATAATTTGATCAAAATACCTGTAGTTTTGTGAAATTTACTCAAAGACAAAACAGAACATTTGGCAAAGGCTAGATTTCAGTCACAATTTTTTTTACATGCCTAATAATGTCTAACTACAATGAAGCTGAGAAATCAAATTCGAAATGGGACATCCAGTTTTACACCAATGCCTATGATAAAATGAGCCATACATTCGTTGTCATTTTGATTGTGTTAGCACTTCATGACAATGCCTATGATAAAATGAACCAGATATCAAATAGTCGAAACCAAATCTATAATGTGTTAAAAAAAAACCCTCCAGTCGGTGATGGGCTAGCTAATGGCTACATGAATCCTTCCTGTTGGGCTGGCCTGGGGGTAGAGTTTCGGCCTGAAGCTGGGCCATAAGCGTAGCTGCTCAGCCGTCTCAACAAATTGGAATAAGTTCACCATCCTTCCCTTAATTTTACGTTGAGTTTGTATGACATCCCTAAACCCCAAAACCAGAAATGTTCACCCTTAAACTTTACAAAACCGTGCAATTTCGGTCCCATGGCAGTATGGATATCTGGTTTGCTGACGTGGCATCCTACTCAGCAAAATAAAAAAATAAAAAATTGTGGGACCCACATGTAAGTCTCTTCCTTATTCTCTCCTATCTTCTCTTCTCTTTTCTTCTTCTCTTCGCTTTTCTTCAACAATGTTGGCAGAGAGGGGAGACTTTCCCAACAAGGAAAAACAATGCGGTGTCGTTTTAGAAAAGGAAAGAAAATGGTCCCGCGAACAGATACGGTTCGTCATGCAAAACGAAACCGCGGACTGAGAAGGGAGTGAATTGGGCATAATTCACGACCAAAGGCAAATGAAGAAGATGTTTATCCTTTAAGTTCTGTTAGTGATTTTCAGAGCAAAGAGAATTCGAAAAAAAAATCTTCCTAACAATTCCGATTATTAAATGCATTGCTAACTGGGGTTTTCTTCTGGTTAACCAAAGCAAATTCTTGAAGCCATTTATTAGTGATTTGAAACCTAAGGGAAGGGAAAATCCGAGTGTGACAGACAGGTGGCCGCCAAGCTCTGCCGCCTCGAGCGCCTCGCGACAGGAGGGGAAGGGGGAGAGGGGAGGGGAGAGGCGCGGCGATGGCGCCATGGCCGGCCTCGCCGCCTGTCGGTCCCGTCGTAGAGGGGGCGCAGCCGCCGCCGCCTCTGGATGACGACTTCGACCGCCCTGATGAGGTGTCTCCCGACGCCGTCGCCTTCCTCTCGACAGGCCGGCACTGTCCATCGCCATGCATGACTCTGCGGCCACGTCGAGGCACCTGCACAGGAGGAAAGGGAGCGGTCGTGGGTGCGGGTGCTGGTCCACGAGGGCGCGGTTGCTGGAGTCCGGCGCCGAGCACGACATTGTTGTCGCGCTGGACGCAGTGGCGAAGCCACCGGGGGTGCCGGGGTGGGCTGGCACCCCCATCCCCATGCGCTGTAAACACCACCTCCGGGTGATTAGCCATTTAATCCATAAAATTAGCTCATTAATTTGTTGCAAGTTGAACCTATACCTACTAGCTGTCCAATAGGTTTTAGCTTTACGTGATACTTGAGTTAATTAGCGGTAACTAAGCGATGTGGTTGCAAGTCTATTAACGTAACTAAGCGATGTGGTTTGCAAGTCTCCAAATTAAAAGGATGAATAGAAATGATGTCGTGTGTCATTCTGTATTGAGTAAGTTGGTGCTATTTAGTGACTTTAAAAATGGTTCTTTTCATGCTATATTAACATAACATTTGGACATACATCCTCCATTCTAAAATAGGTTCAATTTTATACACCAAGATCCACACTATATGTATCTACCGAGGTGGTGAGTTCTTTACGTCTCCTGGCCAGCACTCCCTGTACCTAAATCCTGGCTTCGCCACTGGCTAGACGGTGAGGCGGAGGCGCCAATGCTGCGCTGCTTTTGATTCGATCACATTTACTGTCTACTCGAGATCAAGATCGTGGTATTACTCATCGATTAATTGACTTGTAGTCAAGAGGGTGCGGTTGTTCGTCGCTCAGGAGCCTGCAGCATGGCGGAGGAAGAGATCCTCTGTGGTCGTGCCGCTGCTCGCGCCGCCGACACCACGTCATCCGCGGCTGCGTCGCCGTGTTCACGTTCCAGAGGCTCCGGAATGACGACTTGGACCGCGCCGCCCCGCCGCCGCGTCGTGCACGTGCGACGGACAGCGCCGGCCCGATCGGGAGGAAGGCGAGTGGCGTCGGGCGACACCTTGTCGAGGCGGTCCAAGTCGTCATCGGAGGCGGCAGCAGCTGCGCCCCTCTGCGGTGGGACCACAAGTGGTGAGGCTGGCCATGGCGCCGTCGCCGCGCCTCTCCCCTCCCCCATCTTCTGCCGGCCGCCTCCCCTCTCCCCCTTCCCCTCCTCCCGTCGCGAGGCGCTCGAGGCGACGGAGGTCGCCGGCCGCCTGTCCCCTCTCTGCCTCTGCCGCCATCGCTGAAGAGAAGCGAAGAAAAGAAGAAAACAGAAGAGAAGAGAGGAGAGGAGAAAAAGAGAAGAAAGAAGAGCCTTACACGAGGGTCCCATCATTTTTTATTTTTTTATTTTGCTAACTAGTATGCCACGTCAGCAAAACCAGAGATCTATACTGTCATGGGACCGAGATTGTACGGTTTTGTATAATTTAGCGGTGAACATATCTAATTTTGAGGTTTAGGGATGTTATACAGACTCGACGTAAAGTTGAGGGACGGCTGGAGAACTTATTCCTCAACAAAATTTCCCGGTCATTCAATGTGTTAGCAGGAAAGGTCGGTCACCAAACATGGTTGGAGTATCAGTATGGATGCCCATAAAGAGGAAGTACCGGCAAATTGTTTTTCTTTTTCTTTCCTGAGAAAAAAAAAAGAATATTACAGAGTTTCAATAAGATTTACACAATTCATTTTTTAGCGGTTTTAGCTTGAACATTTCTTTTGTAAAAATTTCAGCCTAGAATCAATAGGTTTTAGAGCATATACAATTTCATTTCTTTTCGTGCGCCACTATTTTGTTTATGTTTATGTATATAAGCCAAAATTTAAAGTTTATAACCTAGTTATGAAGTTGATTCTGTGGTTTTTCATCGTAGTTTAAGTTACGATATTTGTTTGTATATAAAAATTTTATTCATAAATTATAGTTTAGTTGGTAATAAGTGATATGGATAAACGTAAGTATAAGCGAAATGACGGGGCTGTTCATTTGGCAAGTGCTATTAAATTTTTAAGAAGACATGAAACGAAGTGTTGCTTGGTTTCGCAGGCTTTGCAGCTCAGGTCTTGTTCAGCTGCACGAACAACTACCCATTTGCTTTCCTACTTGCGTCATGGGAGCTCCATCAAGGTTGTTCCCTCCCTTTCTATAAATTATTGTTCTTCAAATTCCTTTTCCCCGATCCTTTAATTTTGTTCCAATAATACCTCAACGTAAACAAATCCACACACGCGACGATTGTGTAAATCACCTCTAAATTCACCACTCTTCAAACCTTGCCTCTACAAGAAAACCACAATAGACTTCGTCAATTGAGCGGGCATAGCTGTGACTACTGACTGTTACTGGATCAAAATAGGGATATTTGCAACTGTCATGGCCATTTTCTTACTGTACTTCCTCCGTCCCAATATAGATGCAATCTAGTGCACATATGTAATTTAGATAAGCTTATCGGATTCGTAGTTATGGAACATATTACATCTGTGTAAGGTTGCACTTCTATTAAGACGTCGATCACATGTGAGAGCTCCATACTGTTAAGCCTACAAAGACTAGATTAGGCATTTCAAATATTATACTCGTGAGATATTGATATATAAAAGCAACACTGGCTGATGTGTACTAGGGTTTCCAATCTTCTGAAAGGTTCTGATAACCAACGATTTGGGCGGAGTTGCTACACAAATCGATCCGGCTTCTTGAACGAACATGCTCTTGGGCCCCGCAATCGCAGCACCACGTCTCCTCTGGTTATCACCCGTGTCGAAACGCGGATGACCTCGCCGAGAAGACTAATCCCTATTTACCAATTGAAGAACACAAACAAGAACAAGGTAGAATACAACCAAAATTGCAGATGAATGATTAAGCTTACAAGTTGGGGTCTTACAAACCGATCTAGCGGCGAAACTGTTCTCGACAGAATAATCTAAGCGAAACCCGACTTTAAACAATGACGGCTACTGATTAAGTATGATTAAGGACGTCCTAGGGTTGGCCTAGGGTGCACAACCCCTTGGGCCAAGCCCACGACACAACTAAAAGGCCCCAAACCTAAATCAGATTCGGACTGGATGAGATATGTGGCTTGTTTTGCAGATTCCTGGCAGCTTGGTAAGAATTTTGACATGGGACCAAAACCATCTGATAGTAGATTCCATAAGCTTTCTAACAAGTACTCATGAGCCCCAAAATTCCTTCTAAATCAGCGGCTAGGTCTGTTTGAAGTTGATGCTGTCAGGAGGCCCGAATCCGAATCCAAAACGTGTAGAATTTTAGCCCTTGTCTTCTATGGACCAAAAGTGACATGGTGAGGTAGAAGTAAACTTGGAGAAGGTCTCGATTTGGTCCCCAATCAACTTCTTTGATCATCCATACATTCGTTACGCTTGGTCTCTTTTCCTTCGCCCAAGCAAGTACCTTTGCAAACGAAAACACACAAATCTCATTGTGTAGCAACATTTGTTCAAATATATAACAAGTAAATCTAATGTAGAACATATGCACCTTTGGTTGATTAATACATAAGGTAGTTATGGTTATATCTAAGCTAGTCGTGTCCTCATCACTGGCTTCGACCAACGGTATAACTAATGTTCTCCAAACGATGATAACCCTGATGTATACAGGAGTAGCTATATTTATAGCGTCATATTTTTCATAAAAAAATAGTTAAATCATTTTTACACTAAATTACATTCACTCTTACATTGCAATTACACTGTACTTACAATGAAACTCTTATATATTTACATTGTAATTTTCAAATCTTACATGTAAATTTTAAAATTTATATTGTAATTTTCCTCATCTCTAAATCTAAACCATATTCACAATTGGACTAAACCATATTCACAATTTTCAAACACATGTATATATATACAAAATCGAGAAAAATAATGTATATTTTAAAATTTAATTCCACAATTTTAACAGTTCCGTATACTTTTTTATTAATAGCCATCCACGGTTGTTGCGACTTGCGAGCTGCCTTTGTGCCTACCCAAAAATTCAACACGAAACCCAATAGCCAATAGACCCAATTGGCAATACGGCACACGAAAACAATCCGTAGCTATCAACCGACGCAACACCACACTCACCCCCATCTCCTACGTCCAATCCCCCATAAATACGTGTGCGCCCCGACTCGGTCTCTCCACCGTTCGCGCCTGCGACGCGTACGACGGCTACGGCAGCGGCGGCCATGTCGTCGGACGACACGACGCCGACGCCGACGCCGCCGGGGCGGAGGACGAAGCCGAAGCCGCCGATGTCCCGCCTGATGCGGCTGTCCCTCAGGGCCGTCGACTGGGCCACCGACGCCACACGCCGCGCCGACGGCACGCTCAACCGCCTCGCGCTCACCGTCCTCGACCCGCGCGTCCCGGCCTTCTCCTCCCCGTGCCGCGGCGTCG
>CM020188.1:7499824-7540330 GCA_009805545.1 Oryza longistaminata | reverse complement strand
CCGCGGCGCGCGTCTCCTAACGCCTGCGCGCGCTTGCACGACGAGACGCTCGCGCTGAAGCCGGCCTACCGCCCGCCGCCCCGGACGCGGCACTACAGCCGTGACGCCGCGCCGCAAACTTCCGAAGACAGGTCAGTCAGTTCAAAGCGGCTCCCAATTTTTCGTTTGGACGATTTCTGAAATTGATCAACCTTGGTATGTAAAATTTTCATATGCAGCAAAGAAATCAAGAAAGAAGACAAAACGAGTGGGTGTCCAAGGCGACGAACAAGCTCATCCCTGAGATCCTCCCAGATGATCAGTTCATCGCCTTCACCACCCTGTGCTCGTGAACGCCATCTACTTCAAGGGCAATGTCCCGAGCCCTTCCCCAGGAGAGCACCACCACCGGCAAGTTCCACCCCTCGACGGCAGCTCCGTCAACGTCCGGTTCTGCGCAGCCGGGAGAAATCAGTACATCGCGCTTCTACGACGCTTCAACGTGCTCAAGCTGCCGTACAACGCGGTTGTTGTCCGTGTACATCTTCGCGGGCATGTCCTTGACCCAACAAGCTCTCAGTAGAATGCAAGATGATAACGAAGATGAAAGGTTGCTCCGGTCCTTAAAAATAAATACCTCAAAAAGTACTGGTACCTCACGGTACCAAACCATTTCCGATCATCGGATCAACTGGATAGGATGGATATATTAAGATCTAACAATCGAAAATGATTGTTGCGAGCAAATCTCGAATGGAATAGTCATAGAATAATAGAGCTGTTATGGCTGTTCAATGGTAGATGTCAGCGACACGGCCAAAATAAAAAAAATTCTAATCTAGAGCGAATTTACCTACTTTTTTTTAACTATTGGTAACAGTACGCATACACACGAGAACCATTGCTCCTTTATCATCTACATCTGAAGTGCAAAATGCATTTGATCACTCCTCTCCCTCACGGAAAACTGATAGATTTCAGATGGTGAACAGATCTAACGAAAACTATGTTTCAATGCTTGCAGCTTTTCTGTTTTTCTTCTATTTATCTGTGACCGAATTAAGCAGCTAATCTGAATTTTGCTATCCCACAAACGTCTCCAGCCGTTCAACCACGGGCACTACTTCTTCTAACTCAAAATCCACCAACTGAATCCGGTGCATCTACATTCGACAATGCCGAATAAACAATTAGAAGTAAAAAACATAAGGCGCCAGATTAGAGCTCAATCAAATATTAGTCACGAATGTTTTGTAAAAAAAAAAATCGTCAAATATTGTGGTCACCGCCGTCTACGTCGATCAAGAATGCAATGTTTTCAGTAACCATAAAATATGCTTTACTTTCCGTAGAGTCAGTAAGAAATGAAATAAATAAGGACTGTCTATTTATGATTCGACAGAAAAATAACGGGTTGTATCAACAGATTTTTGAGCTACGGGATCACAACCAAAACGCTAAGATTTCAGCAGAAAAAACAATTACAAAAATAATATAAAAAGAAAAAAAAGGGATAGCAAGCCGCCCCTTTACCGAGGCCAACTACCCGAGGCCCATTAAACAGATCCAAAAATTGTCTAAAGCCAGATTTAACAACCAAACTTTTACACCAAAGACCAATTACAGGCCCAACAAAAAATCACTTAGCCACACTTGAACAAAACATTTTGCATATATATTATCGAAAATTTCTCCAAAAATTGTGTGATAGATGTAATTTACAGTTATAATTATAGTTTGTATTACATTGTAATCTGCACTAAATTAAATGGTAACTATCAATGTAACTTATTGCTAACTTTCAAAACAAAATCTCTCTCTGTAAATGTTGATTTGGTTAAAAAATGATGAGTCTGTGGAAACAAAATCCTTTCACATTATGTGTGTGCTGCCGGATTTTTTCTTTCTCACCACAACAAATCTATAATCAGATCAACGTATTCAAAATTACGTAAACTTATCATTACAAATTACACGTAGTAATGCAAGTCATAGTGTAATTAACATATAATTACATGTTAATTACAACTACGATCATTATTAACTTATAAATTACATCTGTCAATTTTTTCTGAAAAATTTGATCGATAAAATGTATAGGTGGTCCTAGCAGGCAGCAGCCAATAAATCAAAATATGAACAGCCTTTCAGGCCCATATGACTCGCTACAAGCCCACGTCACCTTCCACATGTGGTCCGATCCAAGCACACTATCCTCAAAGAAATACTAATACACCAAAAAAATCGCATGATGCAAGACACGGGAATCTTTCGTCGACAGCTATGTTAGCAAATCCTAATAAGTAACCGTCCAACGAACAAAATGCTAGAAACATATAATAGATTTTACAGCATTTCATTACTCAGATCGTGGCCTAACCAGCAACTTGATCTCCATCCTCGTGCTCTACACTTCATTTGCACATACTGCAGAGGAATGCAATTAGGCGGGAATCAATTAATCGCCTCCCTCTTCCTTCTTGCTCAGAATCGAGCAATGTAATTTTGATAATTTAACACTTTTTAGTTGCGCAATTGATATAATTACCCTGGGTCAGCTCGTCGTATTGTTCAATCCGCACTTGAGTGTATGTACCGGGGGTGCGCGATCTGGCCTCCCGAATCTCGGTCGGGTTCCTATCCTATCATTGTCCATTCGCATGTGCACGGCTCTCCCCCTCTTTCGACCCTAGCGTTCTGTCCCGCTCCCTGCATCACCGGCGACAGCAAATACTTTCTCCCACTTACAGGCAGCAGAGACTTCTCCACGTCGGAACTTCTTCCCCCCCCCCCCGAAATGCTAACATCTCGCCCGAAAATTTTGGTTTTTCAAAAATTTAAAAAATTTCGTACGAAATTTTTCCAAAATTTCGATTCTATCGCTGAGCTGCGGCAGAAATGTTGATTTCGAAATTTAAAACCCTGGATAGGATGGGTATTTGTTAGATCTAACGATCGGAAATGATTTTGTTGGGCCGGAGCAAATCTCGATGGAATAATCTAAGAATAATAGAGCTGTTATGACATGTTCAATGGTAGAGTCAGCGACGCGCCAAAAATAAAAAAAAATCTAATCTAGAGCCAATTTAAGCTTCTTTTTTTTTTTACTATTTGGTAACATGTACAGGCATACACACGAATCATTGCTCCTTTATTTCATCTACATATGAAGTGCAAAATGCCCTTGATCACTCCCTCTAGCTCACGGGAAAACCGATGGATTTCAGATGGTGAACAGTATCTAACGAAAACTGATGTTTCATATGCTTGCAGCTTTTCTATTTTTCTTCTATTTATTTATTCTGTGACCGATTAATAAGCAGCTAGATCCTGAATTTGTGCCATCCCACGAAACGTCTCCAGCTCGGTCAAAGAACTGAAAAACGGCCACTACTTCTAACTCAAAATCCACCAACTGAATTCCGGTGCATCTACATTCGACAATGCTCGAAATAAACAATTAGAAGTAAAAACATAATGGGCGCAAGATTAGTGCTCAAGTCAAGATATTAGTCCACGAATGTTTTTGTAAAAAAAAAATCGTCAAATATTGTGGTCACCCGTCTACGTCGATCAATGGAATGAATGTTTTCAGTAACCATAAAATATGTTTTACTTTCCGGTAGTTTCAGGCCTTGTTTAGTTTTCATTTTTTTCTTCAAACTTCCAAGTTTTTCATCACATCAAAACTTTCCTACACACATAAACTTTCAACTTTTTTCTTTAAATTTTCAATTTTAGTCAAACTTTTAATTTTAACGTGGAACTAATTAAACACAGCCTCAGTAAGAATGAAATAAATAAACGTCAAACGGACAAAATGCTAGAACGAATAATAGATTTTCTTACAGGCATCATGTACTACGAGATCGTGGCTAACCAGCTACTTGATCTCCATCCTCTATTCCTCTGCTTCTCTACTTCATTTGCACATACTGGCAGAGGAAATGTAATAGACCGGGAATGCAATAAGTCGCCTCCCTCTTCCTCTCTTCGTCCGAATCTGAGCAATAAGTTTGATAATTTAACACATTTTACGTTGCCCAATTGTATTAATTGATACTTGTGAGGATGGCATGTGGGGTCATCTCAGGTATTGAAAGTGGGCCAGGATATCAAATAATCGAAATCCATCGTAAAGAGCGTTAAATTATCAAATCCCTCCTTCCCCGATGTGGTGATCGCCTAGGTCAGCTCGTGGATTGTCAGATCCGGTCACTTGGATGTTAGTGGTACGGGGTGTCGGGGTCTAGTCTCCATGATCTCGGTGGCAGTCCGATCCTATCGATTCGGTCCACTCGACGGCACGGCTCTCTTCCCTTCTTTCGGGCATAGTGGTTCTGTCCCTCTCTCTCCTTGGATCCGGCGAGCGAGCAAGCTTCTCCACTTACAGCAGGCAGAGGACTTCTCCACGTCGGACTTCTTCCTTTTTGTTGCTCATACACGAATGAATTCAGTCATGCACCAAGTTGACTATTGTTGATTCTAATGATTCAGGATGGAATGCCGTTGATTTTGTGACTCTCTTTTTTTTTTGCGATTTTATTACCTTTGGTGGATTTAGGGGTTGTTTGGTTGCATTGCACAATTTGCCACGCCTAAAGTGAGTCATGGCACAGTTTCTTAGTCACTTGTTTGGTTGATGACTCAACTATGGCTAGCTAAATTGTGGCTAGCATTTTGCTAGCCACACATTTTGTGGCAGCCGCACCTTACCTAATATGTGGTTTGGCAAAGTTAGTAAGCAACCAAACATCCCCTTAAAGCATTAGATCTAATTGAGTTGAGCCACTTTTGTTCTCAATCGGCGGCACTGAAAACCTCCTCTCATCAGTGCCTCTTTCATGGTGCAGGATGGGAATCCGGCACCTACACGAGATTTCTAGCCGGCACCAATATGATGTTGTGTAGTGGTGACACAATATCATATTGGTGCCGTCCGCGATGACGGTGGCTTTCTTTTCGACTCTCGGCCCGTGTGCTTCGAACCGCAGCATTAAATCTAGCCTATATCCCTTGATGTGGCGTGCGGCTACAATGGTAAAAGGGAAATTATACGTGGTTAATTTGGTAGCAGTATCTTCTCCATATTCTGCAAATTTAAGGGGAAAACATATCTTAATTAACTTCCATCTGCCATATATGCGCACCGACTTATATACAGTAATAACTTGTACGTACGTTTCACAACGACCCTTGGGGCTTACGTCCTGCACGATCTACCTTCGGTTGCATTGCCATCCCATCGCCATGGAAGACGACGCCGGCAACTGCGGCGGCCTGACGGCGTTCGCGCTCCGCATGGCGAAGCGTCTCGCCGACGACGGCGACAACAGCAACAGGAACGTCGTCTTCTCGCCGGTGTCCCTGTACGCCGCGCTGGCGCTGGTGGCGTCCGGGGCACGGGGAACCACCCTGGACGAGCTCGTCGCGCTGCTCGGCGCCGCGTCGCTCGACGACCTCGAGGAGTCCGTCCGCCGCGCCGTGGAGGTCGGCCTCGCCGACGAGTCCGAGTCCGGCGGTCCGCGCGTCTCCTACGCCTGCGGCGTCTGGCACGACGAGACGCTCGAGCTTAAGCCGGCCTACCGCGCCGCCGCCGCCGGCACCTACAAGGCCGTGACGCGCGCCGCCAACTTCCAAAGACAGGTCAGTCAGTCCAGGGTTTCAATATGACGATTTGTGAAATTTCGACCAACATATGTAGTCAATTCGATCAATCTTGGTATGTAAAACTTTCATATGCAGCCAAAGAGATCAAGAAAGAAGATCAACAAGTGGGTGTCCAAGGCGACGAACAAGCTCATCCCCGAGATCCTCCCAGATGGATCAGTTCATGGCGGCACCGCCCTCGTGCTCGTCAACGCCATCTACTTCAAGGGCAAATGGTCCAATCCCTTCCCCAGGGAGAGCACCACCACCGGCAAGTTCCACCGCCTCGACGGCACCTCCGTCGACGTCCCGTTCATGAGCAGCCGGGAGGATCAGTACATCGGCTTATACGACGGCTTCAAGGTGCTCAAGCTGCCGTACCACCGGACCATGAAGAATCTTGGCGATGGTGGTGGTGACATTACTCCGGCCATCATCAAACACTACGGCGAGAACGTGGGGTTGTCGATGTACATCTTCCTGCCGGACGCGCGCGACGGCCTGCCGGCGCTCGTCGACAAGATGGCAGCGGCGTCGTCCGGCACGGGCTCCTCCTCCTTCCTGCGCGACCACCGGCCGGGGCGACGGCGGATCAAGGTCGGCGACCTCAGGGTGCCGAGGTTCAAGGTGTCGTTCTACAGCGAGATGAACGAGGTTCTGAAGGGGATGGGGATTGGGGCCGCCTTCGACGTCGGCAAGGTCGACCTATCCGGCATGATCGACGGCGAGCTGGTGGTGGTGGAGAAGGTGATGCACAGGGCGGTCGTGGAGGTGAACGAGGAAGGCACGGAGGCGGCGGCGGCCACGGCCTGCACGATGAAGCGCTTGTGTTTAACTTTAACCTCTCCTGTGGACTTCGTCGCGGACCATCCGTTTGCGTTCTTCGTGGTGGAGGAGAAGTCGGATGCGGTGCTCTTCGCTAGCCACGTCCTTGACCCAACAAGCTCGGACTAACAATTTCAAGAAGTTTTTTCATTAAAAATTAACTACTCCCTTCATTTTAGAATGTAAGACTTTCTAGCATTCTCCACGTTCATATAAATGTTAATGAATCTATACACTTATATGTGTCTAGATTAATTAACATCAATATGAATATAGGTTAGAAAGTCTTATATTGTGAAACGGAGGAAATACGCAAGAAGATGAGGCTCACTCCCTCTATTTTAATACTCCTATAAGATAGAAACGGATGGGGTAGAATGAAGTAGATAAACATAGTGATATTTCAGTGTTTACTAGAAATACGTAGAATATCTAAAGCCAAATAAAGTAAGCTACATTTTGTTTGTTTGGTAACATGTATCAGCATACATGTGAACCGTATTGCAGCATTGCTCCTTTATTTCATGAATGTTTTGGTAAAAAAAGAAAATTCATCGATCAATGAAATGAAAATGGTCAGGATGGGCCTGGTCCATTTATTTTTTGGACCGAGCTAGGCTGAATAGGGTTTCCTTTAAACAAGCCTATCTATACCTAATTAAAAAATTCGTATGGTTTCTGGATGATTTTTTGTCCGTCATTGTCAACATCAGCTACACGATTTTTTTTTCCAAGTGAAACTGACTAAACCTGAAACTGACTAAACCCTAGGTTCGCTTGTCTATGATAGGGCTCGATTCTAAGCTTAATACGAAGCAGATTTGCTCCCATTCTTGGGAAAACGGAAAGAGGCGATGATAGGGCTCGATTAAGCTCTATACGAAGCGGATTTGCTCCGATTCTTGGGAAAACGGAAAGTGGCGACGAGTATAGAAACCCCTTAATCAATTTTGGATTATCCTCATTCTTCAAGGATACAACCGGATTTTGGGCACCCAAGTGAGTCCGGACGGAGGTTAGGGATGACACTATAGCGATGGGCCCACGTGACTGTGAGAGGAAGAGCAGGGGAAAACAATTAGACTTTTCGGTTGCTTGCTGGGCCAAACGTGCGCTTGCGGGCTAAGGCGGAGGTAAGAAGAAGGGAGGAAAGTGGGCTGGTAGTTGGGAGGCTAATTAGACTTTTGGTTGTTATCTGGGCCGAACGTGCGATTGCCGACAAAGGACAAGGGAGGAAAGTGGGCCAGCTCGGCTGCTGGCCGAGGAAGAACATGGGCTGAAAATGGTCCAAAGAGAAAAGATGGTTTGTATTTAGATTTTTATTTAAATGAATACTGAAATGGTGTTTGTATTATTAAAATTGGCAAAATTTGCTATAGGACACGTAAAAATTGTGTAATTAGCTGAGAGACACCGCGAAAATGTGACACTGCCCTAGGACACTAAAAAACTGTGAAATTTAGTAGGACACCGGACGCATTATTTTATCATCTCCTGGCTGAAAGTGGTGAGATTTTTTTCAAAATGCCCAGATTGCCCCCGTGCGTCACCACACAAAAAAAAATCTCTATTAGGATGGTGACGACGAAAGAGTGGTCGGCCAGAGGGGCGCGGCGAGTGGTGGTGGCACAACTATGTGGCAGGGTGCGGACGAGCGGAGGAAGAGCTCGGCCTGGTGTTGGCACCAAGCGCGGCGGGGCTAGGACAGCGCGGCGCGGTGCAGCGACGCTGGCGGCCGGGCGGTTAAGGTAGTACGACGTTCGTGAGATGTGTGGCTATGGAGGTGGTATGGCGGCCCTACGGTGGCCGGTGACCCAGCCAGACAAGACGTCGGCGCCGCCGAGGTACTCTGACGACGCGTCATGCCTAGCTTCAGCAGTGTCGCTGGCTGGCAGCTCGGCGTGGCACATCCCGCGCCACAGGAAGATGCAGCTGGCGTGGTACCAATTCCCGCCAGGCCGAAGTAGCTCCCTCGCAGTCGCATGCAGCTGCCCTAGCATCGGGCCGAGCAAGCTACCCCAGCCAAGGTGGTGGTCGCGGCACCGCTGGACGAGCTCACGGCGTTCTGCGGGGGCTTTAATCGGACGAGGGTTGCAGCATGAGGATGTCCAGCATTAGCGTGACCGACGTGGATGTGGACAACCCTGGTGAGCTCTGCCTCTGTCCTATTGAGCGCCGCTTGCCTGCGCCGCCGACGACGCCCAACCGAGCCGGCACCACCTCCTATCCTGCTCTAGCACCACCTCCACCGCGTTGAGCCAGCCCCGACCCTTGCGCACGACCGTGCAGCGCTTCCCCGCCGAGGCGCCGCACCGGCCCGCACCTCGCCGCATTGCCGCTCTCGGTTGAAGAAAGAGGAGAGAAAGAGAGAAAGAATGAGAGAGAAGATAACGAAGCATAAAGAATAAAGAAAAAGAAAAAAATGAAAGGTAAACCGTACTTACACTGGTGTTTCTCTCTCAAATTCCTTCGGATATAATAAAATAATCCGACGAGTGTCCAGCAGCTAATTATTGTTTTTTCGATGTCCTTTAGCAAATTCGCGTTCTTGCAATGTCCACCAGCTAATTACATGATTTTTGAATATCCCGTAGCAAATTTTGCTATTAAAATTAGCAATTGACCTCTGAAAATTCTGAGAAAATTTCATAGAGTGTAACTAGTCATGGATAATTTTATAAAAATTAAATCCAGCCATATAATTTTATTTCTCATACTTACTTTACAAATTAATTTAATTCTACACCAACCTATTTAGAAATACCAAGTATTCTGAAAAATTTGTATTTTTAATTAATTACATGATGCAAATCTTTCTCACCTTTTTTTTCTCAATTTTGTTATCTTTTCTTCCCGTTGCAACGCACAGTCTATTTAGGATTTTAGTCTATCTTTCTGTATACCTAAAGCTGGCCGTGTTGACGCCAGCTGATTGGCTCCCACATTCACCAATTAATTTACTGACACGTGGCGAAATACTGGTCGTATGATTCCTGAAGCAGAGTACCCAAGAGAGATGGAAGAGAAAGTCCGCGTGTGAGGAAAAAAAAAACTGGCTACGTATCGTCCATACCCCTGTCCAAACAGTACAATTTCACAAAATAATCCCTTGGCTTCTTTTCAATTGCATATTTAACGTCTTCTGAAAATTACATGATAAATTAGAATGTTTGCATGTAGCAAATAAAGCAATACAATAAGAGTAATTCATCTTCTTTTCTGTATTTTTAACGATGATAAAAAATGAGCCCAATATATCTAATATATTTGAAGGTTTAAATGTAAAATTAATAATAAAATCAATCGCACAGATTCTTTAAAATTGGTCGACCTATAAAATTTCATATAGTAATAAACTAGCAGGAACACGAGTGAAACAACGACCCATTTCACAACGATGGTAAAGAACATTAGCACTACGTAACACCATATAAATTTATCAGCGTGTAGGTCAGTGGCCAGGTTTCACATAACAATAAAAAGAGAAAAAAAGGGAAAAAAGTAAATTGTGTTATTAAAAATAATTATGAAAGATAAAAAATTCAAGAATACCTATGAAAATTTATACATATTTATACACGTTTCAAATAGGGTGGGGCTTTTAACTATTTGCCACTCTTACGAGCGGTGCTTAACGATTTGCCACTAGGCCCACATGTCATAGACACGGTGTGCCAAATCGTTAATTGCCATGTCACAAGAGTGGCAAATAGTTAAATTTCCCGATTCAGGTTAAACAACATATGCGGGCTATAAATAACAATAAAAAGATAAAAAAGACAAAAAATAAATTGTGTTATTAAAAATAATATTACGAAAGATAAAAAATTAAAGAAACCTATTAAAATTTCTACATATTTATACACGTGTCAAATAGGTGTTAAACAACATATAATAAATTAGTCACGCGCCAACTGACGCGTCTATTTCTAGTATCCAACTAATTAGTACAACTTCATCCAACTAATTAGTACAACTTCTCCTAAAACATACTGCAATCTAGGATTAATTTGGTTCATGCCATTGCAAATATGATATTTCAAATAAATACTACTACAATTCGTGCATTCGTAACCGTTCCATTGCAAATATGATATTTTAAATAAATACTACTACAACTAGAATTGTGTTACTTCGGTCACGTTTTCCATCCTACTCCTTCCTTATCCGTTCTTCCTCCTTTTCTCTTCCCATCTTCTTCCTTCCTCCCAGCACATCAGCCCTGTCCCCCCTCATCTCAGATCCGGCTGGCTCCACCCCTCGAGCTTCTTCCTTACCAGCGGCGAGAAAATAGCTCCTTGCTCTCAGACAGCCCAAAAGTTGAGAGAAAGCACACATCCAAACTAGTCTGTAGCTGTTGTTTGTGTACACATCTCCAGTACGAAGTACAGGAAGATGACCAACCATGAACCATGGCGTCGGCTGGGAATCCCCCCGTGCGTGTTTACAAGCAAGACGGCATGACGGCGAGCTTATCTTATCGACCTTGGTGATGACGCGGTTGCGTGTGATGTCGGCGAGGGAATTGCAGCCGATGAGTTCCATGGTGAGCTCGAACTCGTCATGGAGCAACTTGAAGAGCGAGCGAGCACCTTGAAACGTCGGTGCCGCGGCGGACGCCACCATCGAGGAAGACATCAGCCCGGCATCGGCGGCCTCACGGAAGCGGCCGCAGCGCGTCCCGCCACGCATGGCACGCCCGGCTTGCTCCGACGCGGCGCCGGTGCCGGCGGGCTGTTGCTGCAGCGGAGGCAGAGGGTTCTTTGAGTGACGGCCGGCGGCAGGTCCACAGCGGCGGGGGCCCACAACGCGGGTAAATTTGGTGAGACTTCAGTCCTTCCTTTATGCCAAGGAATTTGGCAATGTATTCTAATCTCTCGGGACTCGGTAGGACGTCCACCCGTTTCTTGGATATCATCTAAATAGTTATGAGGTTAATATGTGATATATCACTTCATAAACATGTAAGTTAAAATTCGACTTCTACAAGTTCTAATAAAAATAACAAACTAAACTCTTGCTAGTATACGCAAATTCACAGTCAAATTTTATTTTTTTTACAACTCTATAGCAGTCGAATTTGAACTTGCATGTTTATGAAATGATATATTACATATTAACCTATCATGTCAATTTTCTTAAAAAATTTTTCATAAAAAAATAGATGAATGCAAGAAACGGGTGGACGTCTACCCGAGTGTTAAAAACAGTTTCCCAATGACTTTGTCCTCCTAGCAACGTGTCAATCACCAATCTTAAAGCAAGCCATCCTCTTCGTCCCATCCCACAGCAGCCATCGTTCCCTTTCCAAGATGCGGCGCCGGAATCCTCCGTCGAGTCTGCCCTCGATACCCACAACCAGACTTCGTTCCCCTTTGAGGATGTACCACGGCTGCACGGGAGCTCTGTTAAATATGTGATCCGAATTTTGGGCCCAAATATATTCGATTAGTTTTCTAGTAGGATTAGTTTCTAGTAGGAGTTCCTATTAGGTTTCCTATTAGGTGTCTTTCTTTTATCCCTATATTATACTCTTATAAGCCTACGGGAAGGGGAGACGTTCCCATTGTTATTCCCCTACGTTTGTAATATCTCCTCTCATAGTGATTATTGCTGCGGTCGGCGCCCGTGTTTTTCCCGCAAGGTTTCCACGTAAATTCGTGTCTCCGTTGTGCATATTATTTTCATAACAAGTGCTATCAGCATTGGAGATCGATCTACTGCAGTCCGGCCACCGGCGTGTTTTTTTGGGATCGGAGAGAATCGATCTCATCGTTCCGCGACAGCAGGCGCGTTCGTCGCGTCGTCTCGTCGATTCCAACTGCCGGCGAGATTAGTACTAACCGAGCCGACGCGGTCAACTCCGAGTCTGTGTCAGGTTCCACGCCCGCGCGAGGAAAGAAGAAAAGCCGCAGTACAGCAGTGCGGGAGAAGAAAATCAGCCGAAGCCAATCCATCTTCAGCGCACGGTTCCCGAGGGCAATTAGAAAAAGAGCAACAGACGTCGGGTTTTCTGCTCTGGCCCGTAGGACCAAAATTCTCGGCGGAAATTGCTATACGCACCAAAGCTGTGTACCAGGAAGTTTACTGATCTACGCCACGTGCACACGAGAAGTTACCAGGTTTCGCCTTTTTGCTAGTTTACCCTAATTTCTTTCTAGCAAATTCAGGATTAATTCCCATGGCGAGTTTGAAGTATGATCTACCGCTCCTGGACCGAGACACAAGATTCTCACTTTGGCAAGTGAAGATGCGAGCCGTTCTTGCACAACAAGACCTCGATGATGCGCTTTCTGGATTTGATAAGAGGAGACAGGATTGGTCCATCGATGAGAAGAAAAGGATCGTAAGACTTTGTCATATATTCATCTTCATCTATCTAACAATATTTGCAGGAGGTGCTTAAGAGGAGACAGCGCTGGGCTTGGTTGAAGCTGGAACAGATATGCATGACTAATGAATCTGACCAGTAAAATGCACCTGAAGCAAAAGTTATTTTTGCACAAGTTGCAAGATGATGGGTCTGTAATGGACCATCTCTCCGCTTTCAAAGAAATTATTGCTGACCTTGAGTCTATGGAGGTAAAGTATGATGAAGAGATTTAGGTCTATTTTATGTGTTCATTGCCTAGCTCATATGCAAACTTCAGGGATACTATACTTTATAGCCGTGATACTCTAACTTTGAAAGAAGTTTAGATGCTTTGCATGCCAAAGAAAAGATGAAGAAGATGGTACCATCTGAAGGTTTCAAATTCACAAGCAGAAGAGCTTGGTTGTTCGGGGCAGGCAACAGGAAAACACAAACAACAAATCAAGAGATAAAAGTTCAAGTAGCTACCGTGGGGATCAAAGTCCAGAGGCAGGTATAAGTCATGCAAATACTGAAGAGAGATGGACATGATATCTCTGAGTGTTGGAAGCTACAGGATAAGACAAGAGAACCGGAAAATATACACCAAAAGTTAGAAAGAAGAGGAAGGTAAAGCCGCAGTTGTTACTGATGAGAAGTCTGATGCATAATTGCTTGTTGCTTATGTTGGGTTGTGACAAACTAGTGACCAGTGGATTCTTGATACTGCATGCACCTATCACATGTGCCCGAATAGAATTGGTTTGCCACCTATGAAGCTTTGCAAGGTGGTACTGTTTTGATGGGTATGATACACCATGCGAGGTTGCAGGTATTGGAACAGTTCAGATCAAGATGTTTGATGGCTGTATCAGAACATTATCAGATGTGCGGCATATTCCAAATTTGAAGAGAGTCTCTCTCTTTATGTACTCTTGATCGCAAAGGTACAAATATTCCGGTGGAGACCGAATTTTGAAGGTAACTAAAGGCTCTCTTTGGATGAAAGCTGATATTAAATCTGCAAACCTGTACCATCTGCGAGGTACAACTATATTAGGTAATGTTGCAGGTTTCTGATTTGTATCTAATTCCGATGCTACTAATCTTTGGCACATACGTCTTGGGCATATGAGTGAAATTGTTTGGCAGAATTGAGCAAGCGAGGATTGCTAGATGGACAAAGCATCGGGAAGCTCAAATTTGTGAGCATTGCATCTTTGGCAAGCATAAGAGGGTGAAGTTCAACACATCTACACATACTACTGAAGTATTCTTGATTATGTGCATTCTGATTTATGGGGGCCTGCTCGAAGACATCTTTTGGAGGTGCTCTTACATGATGACTATCGTTGATGATTATTCGCGAAAAGTTTGGCATTATTTCTTGAAGCACAAATATCAAGCTTTTGATGTGTTTAAAGAGTGGAAAACTATGGTTGAAAGACAAACTGAAAGGAAGGTGAAAATCCTCGTACTGACAATGGATGGAGTTCTGTTCTAGAATTTAATCATATTGCAAGTCTGAAGGCATTGTGCGTCACTACACCATTCCTCACACACCTCAACAAAACGGCGTAGCTGAGCATATAACAGGAAATTATATCAAAGCCGTTGTATGTTGTGTTAATGCAGGTTTGCCTAAACAGTTTTGGGCGGAAGCTTTTCCACTGCTTGTTATCTTATCAATCGACACCTAGTTATGCCATTGATAAGAAGACTCCAATTGAGGTATGGTCTGGTTCCCCAGCAAATTATTCAGCTTAAGAGTATTTGGTTGTACTGCTTATGCTCATTGTGATAATGGTAAATTGAGCCAGAGCTATTAAGTGCATTTCTTGGTTATCCGTCTGGTGTGAAAGGCTATAAGTTATGTGTCTAAACGGATTAGTAGAGTTTCATGCATTTTCATGAAAGTCTATGTTCCTGTTGAGTGGGAAAGCAGTGTGCAGGGAGCACTTGATCAGTTCAGGGCATGCACCAAAAAGAAGATGGCTATTAACCAAGATGCACCTGTATTGAATATTCAGATTCTTCTACTGTTCAGCAGTCTCCAAAACGTTCTATTGCAAAAGATAAGCCCAAAAGAAATATTAACCTCCTCAAAGATATATTGAAGAAGCGAACATAGTTGCTTATGCTTTGAGTGTGGCAGAAAAATTGAAGGTAATGCCGAACCTTCTACATATTCTGAGGCTATTGTTTCTGATGATTGCAATAGAGGATAACTGCTAGCATGATGAGATGGAGTCGCTTGAAAAGAATCATACTTGGAATTGGTGAAGTTGCCAAAGGAGAAGAAACCTATCCGTTGCAAGTGGATCTTCAAAAGAAAATGAATGTATGTCTCTAAGTGATGAGGCAAATACAAAGCAAGGTTAGTGCTAAAGGTTATAGCCAGATTCCAGGTATTGATTTCAATGATGTCTTTTCCCCTGTTGTGAAGCAAGTTCAATTCGCACTTTACTCAGTATTTTGCAATGCATGATTATGAACTAGAGCAAATGGATGTTAAGACTGCATTTTTACATGGGAGTTAGAAGAGGACATTTATATGGAGCAACGTGAAGGTTTTGTTGTTTCATGGAAAAAGAACCTAGTCTGTAGGTTGAAGAAATCTCTTTATGGGTTGAAGCAGTCACCTAGACAATGGTATAAGAGATTTGACTCTTTCATGCTTTCTCAGAAGTTTAGAAGATCCAATTATGATAGCGTGTTTATCTCAAAGTTGTTGATGGTTCAGCTATATATTTGCTTCTTTATGTTGATGATATGTTGATTGCTGCAAAAGACAATCAAAGATAGCAAAGTTGAAGGCACAATTGAGTAGTGAATTTGAGATGAAGGATTTGGGTGCAGCGAAGAAAATTCTCGGTATGGAAATTACTAGAGAAAGACGTTTTGGCAAGTTATATCTTAGTCAGAAATGTTATATTGAAAAAGTTCTTCGTCGTTTCAATATGCATGATGCAAAACCAGTGAGTACTCCTTTAGCTGCACATTTCAGATTATCTTCAGATTTATGTCCACAGTCAGATTATGATATTGAGTACATGTCTAGAGTTCCTTATTCAAGTGCAGTTGGTTCACTTATGTATGCATGGTATGTTCTCGTCCTGACTTATCACATGCATTGAGTGTTGTCAGTAGATACATGGCTAATCCTGGCAAAGAGCATTGGAAACTGTTCAATGGATTTTCAGATACCTACGTGGTACATCTAGTGCTTGTTTGCAGTTTGGGAGATCTAGAGATGGACTTGTTGGTTATGTGGATTCAGATTTTGCTAGAGATTTGGATAGGAGAAGATCGCTCACAGGTTATTTTTCACTATTGGAGGATGTGCTGTTAGTTGGAAGGCAAGTTTGCAAGCAACTGTTGCCTTATCTACTACTGAAGCAGAGTATATGGCTATTTCTGAAGCTTGTAAAGAAGCTATTTGGCTTAGAGGTTTGTACACTGAGCTTTGTGGAGTTACGTCTTGCATTAATATATTTTGTGATAGTCAAAGTGCAATATGCCTTACAAAGGATCAGATGTTCCATGAGAGAACAAAGCACATTGATGTGAGATATCATTTATTCGAGGTGTGATTGCTGAAGGTGATTCAAGGTATGCAAGTAAGTACTCATGATAACCCAGCTGATATGATGACAAAGCCAGTTCCTGCTACTAAGTTTGAGCTTTGCTCAAGTTGGTTGGTGTTACAGTATAGTCCTAGAGACTATTTGGCGCGCGGTGATTTTACCTACATGAGTATTTTTTGGTGATTGATGTTTTTATGCTACAAGAGGAAATTCGTCTCAAGTGGAGATTGTTAAATATGTGATCGAATTTTGGGCCCACAATATATTCGGATTAGTTTTCTAGTAGGATTAGTTTCCTAGTAGGAGTTCCTATTAGGTTTCCTATTAGGTGTCTTTCTTTTATCCCCTATATATACTCTTGTAAGCCGTACGGGAAGGGGAGACATTCCCATTGTTATTCCCCTGCGTTTGTAATCTCTCCTCTATAGTGATCATTGCGGTCGGCGCCGTGGTTTTTTCCCGCAAGGTTTTCCACGTAAATTTGTGTCTCCGTTGTGCATCTATTATCATAACAAGCTCCACCTGCAACCGCGCATTGCTTTGCTCCTTCCTACCGGGGCCTAATATCCCGACCATGGCGAGATCCTGAAGGAGTGAAGGCATTCTGGTTGCATGCTGGAGCAAAATGGACCACTTCTGTTGTCTTTCTCCAAATCTCCTTGCTGATCCAAAGTTGAGTCCAGCCATGGCGAGGTCCCGGCCGGAGGCACACCGGCCTGGAGTTGCCTCGCGATTGCGCTGATCGTCATGGGCATGGTAGCAAGAAAGCAGGTCCTGGGGCGGAAGCAAACCTGCGCTGTGTGCTTCCAACCCTCCTGCCAAGATCCCGTGACCTCGTCGGAGACATCATCCTCGACTCTACAAGAACGCGTCGTTTGGTCGGAAGGAAGGAAAACATAGAAGATTATTTGGAGGAGAACACTACTAGCGCTACTAGAAAAGTCTTTTCGCAGGCGGTCAAATCATATTTTCGTAGGCGGACAAGCCATCCGCCTGCACCTCAACGCCTGCGAAAATAGTTGATTTTTGCAGGCGGGCAACACGTCCGACTGCGAAAATAGCTTCGAGCGCTAAAAAAAAATGGGCAGCCACCGCCGGACGGCGGTAGCTTCCCGTTCCCAATCCATTCCCCATCCAATTCATCCCCATCCAATCAATTCAATTCATCCAAAATCACCGAGTCAATTGTAGCAAAGAAAGCAAATAAAGACATTCAAAAAAATCACGGCCGCCGCCTAGCCGTCATCCGCCACCGCCCAGCCGTCGTCCGTCGCCGCCCGCTGCATGTCCGCGCCACGCTGTCGTCCGCCGCTGCATGTTCGCGTCGCGCCGTCGTTCGGCGCCGCCGCACGGCCGCGGCCCGCCGTCGTCCGCGCCGCCGCCGCCGCCTCAACCCCCCTCGCCGCCGTGGCCGCGCCACCTCGTCCCTCCTCGCCGCCACCGCCCGCCGCCGTGCTCCTCCGCCCCCCTTTGGCCAGATCTAGGAGGGAGGGGCTAGGAGCCGCTGGCCACCGTTCTCCCCCCGCCCCTCTGGCCAGATCTAGGAGGGAGGGGCCGGGAGCCGCGCCGCCTCGACCCTCCTCGCCGCTGCCGCCTCCGCCGTCGTCGCCGGGAGTACACGCCGCCACGCCCCGCGCCCGGCCGCCGGCCTCCCCCTACCCCTCCGGCCAGATCTGGAGGGAGGAAGGGAGGGAGGGGAGCCGCCGCCCCACGCCGTCCGCCCCGCGCCGGCCGCCGGCCGCCGGCTCCCCCCAACCCCTTCCGGCCAGATCTGGAGGGGAGGAAGGGAGGGAGGGAGCCGCCGCCCCATGCCGTCCGCCCCGCGCCGTCCGCCGCGGCCGCCCCGCGCGCGCCCCTTCTGCCGGTGGGAGAGTGAGGGGAGAGGAGAGGTGAAGGGGAGGGGAGGGGAGAGGAGAGGAGAGTGAGGGGGAGACGAAATGACTTAGAAACAATTCGGCCCATCTGTCATGTATATATACCATGCTAATTTTCGTAGGCGTCGCTTAAGTGGTCCGCCTGCGAAAATCTATTTTCGCATTTTCGCAAGCGGACATCAAATTTCACCCCGACTTATATTTTTGTAGGCGGTCATTTGGCTATAAGCGTCATGTCCGCTTGTGAAAATAAGACCCCTACGTTGGGAAAAATGCTTTTTCTAGTAGTGTAGAAAAAACATTTTTACAGACGGCCAACAGTATTTTTCCAGGCGGGGGAGGACCGCCTGCAGTCCAACGACTGTGACATGGCCCGCTTGCGAAAATCCTATAGGAGAAAAAAAAATTGCACCACCACGCGCCTCGCCGTCGCCGCCTCCCCCGGCATCCCTCCGGCTGGATCTGGGAGGGAGGGGAAGGGAGCTGCCGCCCGCAACGCGTGTCGTCGTCGTCGCCCCGCGCCCCGCCGGCCATTCGACTCGCCGCCGCTCGTCGCTGCCGCCCTCCCCCGCCTCCCTTCGGTTGGATCTGGGAGGGGAGCTGCGCGGTCGCCGTCGTCGTCGCCGTCCACGCCGCCGCCTCCACGTTGCACCGCCGCCGTCGCTCCCCCTCCGGCGGGGAGGAATGGAGGGGGGGAGGGGCATGGCCCGGTGGGAGAGAGAGAGCTGAGAGGGAAGTGGTGGGGAGGGGCGGAGGAGAAGATAAGTATGTAAGATTTTTTTTGGTAGGAACGATTTTTACAGGCGGACTACATAAGGTTCGCCTGCAAAAATCTATTTTCACAGCCATCGCTTAAGTAGTCCGCCTGCAAAAAAATATTTTCGCTGGCGGACAGCGAACTTCACCCCCAATTTATATTTTTGTAAGCGGTTATTTGGCTCCACGGATCATGTCTGCCTGCGAAAAAAAGACCCCCACGTCGGAAAAATGCTTTTTTAGTAGTGGATAGACATGTTGCTTTGAGATTTGTATTAGACAGGTGTCACGCAAGGAAGCAAAGTCTTACATATGAGTAAAGGACTGAAGTCCTGTGTAATTTTTATTAGACAGGTGTCACACAAGGAAGCAAAGTCTTACACATGGATAGGTGAGGGAGGAGGAGGCTGTGAGGTGGTGGAGAGAAGGTAAAAATGAGAAGAGGGAAGGATGGAGATATAAGATGAATCCGATGGTGGATCCCACGTGTAGATGAGGAAGAAGATGAAGGGCTGTCTACAGGGGCGGAATCAGGCATGGGGCAGCTAGGGCTTGGGCTCCATGCCTAGCTCCAAAATCCCCATTATAATCTTAAAAAATGCTATATAATTTATGAATATATTTGAGAACCCATTAGCTCAGCCCTAGGCGTAGAAATTTTCTGGCTCCGCCACTGGTTGTCTATACTGCAATACTGCAGTTGCATGTTTTGAGGCCTATACCAGTCAGATTTTTGTACGCACGATTTACACCTAATAGCTGACAAAAACTGGTAAAAAACATATTATCTCTACTATTATAAAAATTAAAAAAAATTAAAGATGTTTTGCTAGAATTTTGGTACGTCATCCGTATTTGAATCGGTTTTAATTTTATGTTTCGGTTTTAATCTATATCTCTAATATATCTTTACTATTATAAAAGTTGAAGATGTTTTCGTCGAGTTTTTCGTTCGTCGTCTAAATCTGATTCGGATTCTTCAGCGTCTCGCACATATGGTAATTCGTCTGATTCCGTCAGATACGAGCCTGCACGGTGATTGTCAGGGCTCTGTGTCCGATTGCATTAGGCCAGCTTCCTTTCAACGACCAGAACGACCAGAACGGACAGCACAACAGATAAATTGGATTGAATGGAATTAAGTAAAAATCAAAGAGCAATATACATAGATCTAAATGACAACCAAATTATTTCCATGTATTTTATTTTTTCCATCTGATATTGTCCGTTCCCATCTTATCTCTACTATTATAAAATATAAAAATTGAAGATGTTTTTACCGGTACTTTGGTAGGTTATCCGTACTTGACTCGGTTTCTAAGTTCGGTTTTTAAGGAGTCATAAGAAATCATTTAAAAAAAACTTGCATGCTAACTTATATAAGAGTTGGACTCCTAATTGCAACTCATAATTTTCTAAAATATCCTAACGAATTTTTACAGTGATTTTTCACCCTAGCTAAACCGTATATCAATAATAATAATACTAAAATAGCCTTCACTCGTTGCAACGCACGGACATTTTTTCTAGCCTATAGTAAAAACAAGAAATTCCTGTCTTTTGTAAAAAAGGAAATAAAACATAAGTCCGACTCAGAAAAGGTAAAAAAAAAGAAAGAAAAAAAGTCCAACTTGACGAGCGATAAAAAAAAAAAAGCTTCCGTCTTCAATAAAAAAACAACTCCTCGTAAAAAAATTTGTCCGACTCCCGTAGAAGAGAAAAAAAAAATCTCCAGTAAAAAAACAAAATAGTCCGTTTGATTATTTTTTGGCACCGGTATTTTTTTCCTTTTTTTTTTCACGCAGAAAGAGTTTTTATGTGCACACTCTAATTAAGGCTTTTGTTTTTTTTCCCCTTTTTTAATCCGATCTGTTCACCGCGTGTCTCCCAGACACTTTTGGTTTTCTTTTTGTCAACTAGCAAAAGTGCCGTGCGTTGCACCGGATGATTACGGAGTGTGTACACTGACAAAAAGTGTTGTTTGGTTTAGACAACTAATCTGCTAAAAAATTATTTGTTTTTGGATAAATAATCTGCTATATATTTGCGGAATATATATGATGTTTAGTTTGGATGATTTGTAGCATGAGAGAAAATGGTTAGACGAACAATGCGACTGTCTTTGCCCAAAAGGCGACGGATGAAAATTTGTATGATGAACGGAACAGAGTGTTACAGCGACCAAAAAGTGTATTAGATAATTAGGATCAATGTGACGATCGGAAAAATACGAATATTTATATTAGTTATAGATTGATAGATAGAGAGGAGATAGATATTATAAAACTTTCAATCAACTATTTATTTTATTTATTTAAAAAAAAGTTATTAACAATTTAATTTGCGTTAATTACTAAAAAAGTTATTAAGAAGTTATTAGTGTTAATTATGTGACCCAGTTAGTGGGCCGAGACTTCTCGTGTGTGGGTAGACTCCATATCCGCCGCTGGAAACGAAGCGACGCTTCCTCGCCCTTATCACAATTCACAAACGAAACGAAGCGGTTAGAGAAAAGAAAAGGGGGGGTGGGGAAAGAAAAGGAGCGCCGTTTCCTCTTCCTCATCGCCGCTTGCCGCTCCCCTCAGCTTGCCACCGCCGATTCATCAATCTGCTGGTCGCTGCATTCTACTCGCCGCCGATCTCGCGCCTTTGGGCTCGTGGCCAGCGAATCCGACGGCTGGCGGAAGATCGCCGGATCGGGTGCGTCGGAGACTCGGAGCTTGTGGAGGGAGGCAGCGGGGCGGCGGGTTCCTCCCACAGTTGGCAGCGACGGAGTTCGTTCGCGGGCTACAGGCGGACGGATCCAGTGGCAGCTTGGGTCGCGGGCGGCGGATCCGGTGTCGGCTCGGGGCATGGGCGGTGGATCCGGCGGTGACGGTGACCTAGGGCGCGAATCCGGCGAGCGCGGGCGGTAAGTCCCATGGCACTGCTGATTGGAGGTTGACACCACAAGTCAAATCCTCCTCCGTGAAATTTGGTTAGATCTCATCTATTGCTCTGCCTTGTTGATTGGTTGTTCTTAGCAGTCGTGTGGAATCCTTTGTATTTATGGGTTAATTTCATCCGATTTTGAGCCTAAATCGAGTCTGTATCCATCTTCCTTTCGTGTTTTCGTGTGGTGACGGAATCGGACAATGAGAAGATTTTTTTTGCTCTTTTTTTAAGACAGACTCATTTTTTTTTTCATTTTTTCAATCATTCACAAAATTGAAATCGGATTGGAATTTGATTGGTTGCATTGCGATCCAATCAAGAAGTATCTCATCATCACCCATCACCATGGAAGACAACGCCGGCGACTGCGGCGGCATGACGGCCTTCGCGCTCCGCCTGGCGAAGCGTCTCGCCGACGTCGGCGTCAGCAGCAACAAGAACGTCGTCTTCTCGCCGGCGTCCCTGTACGCGGCGCTGGCGCTGGTGGCGTCCGGGGCACGGGGCGCCACCCTGGACGAGCTCCTCGCGCTGCTCGGCACCGCGTCGCTCGACGACCTCGAGGAGTCCGTCCGCCGCGCCGTGGAGGTCGGCCTCGCCGACGAGTCCGCGTCCGGCGGGCCGCGCGTCTCCTACGCCTGCGGCGTCTGGCACGACGAGACGCTCGAGCTGAAGCCGGCCTACCGGCCGCCGCCGCCGGCACCTACAAGGCCGTGACGCGCGCCGCCAACTTCCAAAGACAGGTCGGTCCAGGTTTCGATATATTATTTCGTTTTGACGATTTCTGAAATTTCGTAGTAAATTCGATCGATCTGGGGTGTGTAAATTTGACATGCAGCCAAAGAGTTCAAGAAAGAAGATCAACAAGTGGGTGTCCAAGGCGACGAACAAGCTCATCCCCGAGATCCTCCCAGATGGATCAGTTCATGGCGGTACCGCCCTCGTGCTCGTCAACGCCATCTACTTCAAGGGCAACTGGTCCATTCCCTTCCCCAGGGAGAGCACCACCACCGGCAAGTTCCACCGCCTCGACGGCAGCTCCGTCGACGTCCCGTTCATGAGCAGCCGGGAGGATCAGTACATCGGCTTATACGACGGCTTCAAGGTGCTTAAGCTGCCGTACCACCGGACCATGAAGAATCTTGGCGATGGTGGTGGTGACATTACTCCGGCCATCCTCAAATACCACGGCGAGAACGTGGGGTTGTCGATGTACATCTTCCTGCCGGACGCGCGCGACGGCCTGCCGGCGCTCGTCGACAAGATGGCAGCGGCGTCGTCCGGCACGGGCTCCTCCTCCTTCCTGCGCGACCACCGGCCGGGGCGACGGCGGATCAAGATCGGCGACCTGAGGGTGCCGAGGTTCAAGGTGTCGTTCTACAGCGAGATGAACGAGGTTCTGAAGGGGATGGGGATTGGGGCCGCCTTCGACGTCGGCAAGGTCGACCTATCCGGCATGATCGACGGCGGGCTGGTGGTGGTGGAGAAGGTGATGCACAGGGCGGTCGTGGAGGTGAACGAGGAAGGCACGGAGGCGGCGGCGGCCACGGCCTGCACGATGAGGCGCTTGTGTTTAACCTTAACCTCTCCTGTGGACTTCGTCGCGGACCATCCGTTTGCGTTCTTCGTGGTGGAGGAGAAGTCGGATGCGGTGCTCTTCGCTGGCCACGTCCTTGACCCAACAAGCTTGGAGTAACTGCGCTAGAAGTTTTTTCATTAAAAATTAACTATTCCCTCCGTTTTAGAATGTAAGACTTTCTAGCATTCTCTATGTTCATATAAATGTATATGTGTCTAGATTCATTAACATCTATATAAATATAGGCTAGAAAGTCCTACATTGTGAAACGGAGGAAGTACGCAAGAAGATGAGGCTCACTCCATCTATCTTAATACTCCTATACGATATAGAAACGGATGGAGTAGAATGAAGTAGATAAACACGCTGATATTTCAGTGTTTACTAGAAATACGTAGAATATCTAAAGCCAAATAAAGTAAGCTACATTTTGTTTGTTTGGTAACATGTATCAGCATACATGTGAACCGTATTGCAGCATTGCTCCTTTATTTCATGAATGTTTTGGTAAAAAAAGAAAATTCATCGATCAATGAAATGAAAATGGTCAGGATGGGCCTGGTCCAGTTCTTTTTTGGACCGAGCTAGGCTGAATAGTTTTTCCTTTAAACAAGCCTATCTATACCTAAATAAAAAATACGTATGGTTTCTGGATGATTTTTTGTCTGTCATTGTCAACATCCGCTACACTATTTTTTTCCAAGCGAAACGGACGAAACCCTAGGTTTCTAAGCAAAACGGACGAAACCCTAGGTTTCTAGGTTCGCTTGTCTATGATAGGGCTCGATTCCAAGCTCAATACGAAGCGGATTTGCTCCGATTCTTGAGAAAATGGAAAGAGACGATGATAGGGCTCGATTCCAAGCTCTATACAAAGATGGAAAGAGGCGACGAGGATAGAAACCCTTAAGATTTGCTCCGATTCTTGGGAAAATGGAAAGAGGCGACGAGGATAGAAACCTTTAAGATTTGCTCCGATTCTTGGGAAAATGGAAAGAGGCAACGAGGATAGAAACCCCTTAATCAATTTTCGATTATCCTCATTCTTCAAGGATACAACCGGACTTTGGGCAACCAAGTGAGTCCGGACGGAGGTTATATAGTGATGGGCCCACGTGACAGTGAGAGGAAGAGCAGGGGACACCAATTAGACTTTTGGTTGCTTGCAAGGCCGAACGTGTGCTTGCGGGCTGAGGCGGAGGAGAGAAGAAGGGAGGAAAGTGGGCCGGTATTTGGGAGGCTAATTAGACTTTCGGTTGCTATCTAGGCCGAACGTGCGTTTGCCGACAAAGGACAAGGGAGGAAAGTGGGGCAGCTCGGCTGCTGGCTGAGGAAGAACATGGGATGAAAATGGTCCAGGGAGAAAAGATGGTTTGTATTTAGATTTTTATCTAAGTGAATATTGAAATGGTGTTTGTATTATTAAAATTGACAAAATTTGCTATAGGACACGTAAAATTGTGTAATTAGATGAGAGACATCGTGAAAATGTGACACTGCCCCAAGGCACTACAAAAGCTGTGAAATTTGCAAAAGCTGTGAAATTTGTAGTAGGACACCAGACACATTAATTTATCATTTCCTGGCTGAAAGTGGTGAGATTTTTTTTTCGAAATGCCCAGATTGTCCCCGTGCGTCACCACACAAAAAAAAATCTCTATTAGGATCGTGACGACGAAAGAGTGGTCGGCCAGAGGGGCATGGCGAGTGGCGGCGGCACACCCGTGTGGCAGAGCGCGGCCTGGCGGCAACAGCGCTGGTGCAACGGGGGAACGAACGAGCGGAGGAAGAGCTTGGCCGGGTGTTGGCACCAAGCGCGGCGGGGCTAGGACAGCGCGGCGGGGTGCAGCGACGCTGGCGGCCGGGCGGTTAAGGTAGTACGACGTTCGTGAGATGTGTGGCTATGGAGGTGGTATGGCGGCCCTACGGTGGCCGGTGACCCAGCCAGACAAGACGTCAGCGCCGCCGAGGTACTCTGACGACGCGTCATGCCTAGCTTCAGCAGTGTCGCTGGCTGGCAGCTCGGCGTGGCACATCCCGCGCCACAGGAAGATGCAGCTGGCGTGGTACCAATTCCCGCCAGGCCGAAGTAGCTCCCTCGCAGTCGCATGCAGCTGCCCTAGCATCGGGCCGAGCAAGCTACCCCAGCCAAGGTGGTGGTCGCGGCACCGCTGGACGAGCTCACGGCGTTCTGCGGGGGCTTTAATCGGACGAGGGTTGCAGCATGAGGATGTCCAGCATTAGCGTGACCGACGTGGATGTGGACAACCCTGGTGAGCTCTGCCTCTGTCCTATTGAGCGCCGCTTGCCTGCGCCGCCGACGACGCCCAACCGAGCCGGCACCACCTCCTATCCTGCTCTAGCACCACCTCCACCGCGTTGAGCCAGCCCCGACCCTTGCGCACGACCGTGCAGCGCTTCCCCGCCGAGGCGCCGCACCGGCCCGCACCTCGCCGCATTGCCGCTCTCGGTTGAAGAAAGAGGAGAGAAAGAGAGAAAGAATGAGAGAGAAGATAACGAAGAATAAAGAATAAAGAAAAAATGAAGGGTAGAGCCGTACTTACACAGGTGTTTCTCTCTCAAATTCCTTCGGATATAATAAAATAATCCGATGGGTGTCCAGCAGCTAATTACTGGTTCTTTGCGATGTCTTTTAGTAAATTCGCGTTCTTGCGATATCCACCAGCTAATTACATGATTTTTTGTTATCCCGTAGCAAATTTTACCATTAAAATTAGCAATTGACCTCTAAAAATTTATGAGAAAATTTCATAGAGTGTAACTAGTCATGGATAATTTTATAAAAATTAAATCCAGCCATATAATATTATTTCTCACACTTACTTTACTTTACTAGTAAATTAGTTTAATTCTACACCAACCTACTTAGAAATACTAAGTATTCTGAAAAAAATGTATTTTTAATTAATTACATAATGCAAATCTTTCTCACCTTTTTTTTCTCAATTTAATTATCTTTTCTTCCCGTTGCAACAGTCTGTTTAGTTTTTTAGTTTATCTTTCTGTATATCTAAAGCTGGCCGTGTTGACGCCAGCTGATTGGCTCCCACATTCACCAATTAATTTACTGACACGTGGCGAAATACTGGTCGTATGATTCCTAAAGCAGAGTACCCAAGAGAGATGGAAGAGAAAGTGCGTGTGAGAAAAAAAAACTGGCTACTTATCGTCCATACCCCTGTCCAAACAGTACAATTTCACAAAATAATCCCTTGGCTTCTTTTCAATTGCATATTTAACGTCTTCAGAAAATTACATGATAAATTAGAATGTTTGCATGTAGCAAATAAAGCATATACAGTGAGAGTAATTCATCTTCTTTTCTGTATTTTTAACGATGATAAAAAATGAGCCCAATATATCTGATATATTTGAAGGTTTAAATGTAAAAATAATAATAAAATCAATCGCACATATTCTTTAAAATTGATCTACCTATAAAATTTCATATAGTAATAAATTAGCAGGAACACGAGTGAAACTAGGGGTGAAAACGAAGCGGATTCGGACGGAAAGTGGTTATCGGACGGATAGTGGTTATACCATATCCTAAACCATATTTTTTAAGCGGATTCAGAACGGGTGTGGATAGTGTGCGGATGCAGATGCAGAGCGGATTGTTTCGGATGTCGGAAATGGTGCGGAATCGGTTCGGAAGCGGATTAAATTTATCGGATGTTACGTGTATATGCGATCAATGCAACATCGAGTTAGCAACCCAAGGAAAAATAATACAATAATCAGTAAATGACCTATCGTAATAATTACATGATTAAGTGCTAAACAACATGAATACATGATGTCCATAGTATGAAAAATATAGTTACGTGAGTGTGACATGAGACGATAAAAGCCTTATACTAAAAAATCTATGTTAATTGATGAATTATGGCATTGGATGTACCAACTTATATTATATGCAATAGATAGAGTGGTTATATATGTTGATAATTTCGGATTATCCGACAAAAATATCGGATAATCCGCATCCGTCGGATTTTAGAGATACCATATCCGCATCCGCCTCATACTATCCGCATCCGCATCCGTATCCGCCGGATTTCTAAAAGCCCATACCATATCGTTGTTTCGGACAGATTCGGAGCGGATATTATCCGATCCATTTTCACCCCTAAGTGAAACAACAACCCATTTCACAATGATGGTAAAGAACATTACCACTACCTAACACCATATAAATTTATCAGCGTGTAGGTCAGTGGCAGTGGCAGGCCCAGGATTTTGAACTTGTGTATTCGAAACGGGGAGAGGAAAAAATTTTGTTCATACACCTAAAAACCTAATAATTAGCTTGTATATATAGTATCACACACTAATAATTATATAATATATAGCGTATATAACATAAAATTGAGCATAAGTGCACACATTGATAGAATTGATCATCACGTGAAATTGTTTAACATATAGAAATACTAATTGATAAACATATCAAAGTGCCACCATATGGAATATAAAAATGATAGAAAATGATAAATTGGGAAGAAATCTTACAATTTAGAGATTAACTTTTCGACGCTTGGCTTCGATTTGCCTTCTTTGCAGCAGATTTCTCAAAAAAGACTTCGAATCAACAGCAGGACCCTTCTTCCTCTTCATGTTTCAATTCTGAAAATTAAACAATGAATTGCAACTACAATTCAACAAACTAGGCAACTACAATTCTACAAACTAAGCAAGCAAGCAAGTATACTACATCAATCAATTGCAATTCCCAATCCTAAAATCTTCATTACAATTATTTAAAATTTGTGCTTTTGACTCACTGTGCGGTGTGACCCGTCGGCATCTTCGCGGTCTCGGGTTCTCGGCGAGTGGCGCCTGGCAGGCTGGCAGCTAGCCACGGTCGTTGGCGCCTCGGCGGAAGGGGTCAAGGGGAAGGCTGGCCACGGTCGCTCAAGCCGACGACGCCGACGCATGCCGCCGCATGGCCATTGTCGGCGCTGCGCCGCGGCTGCGCCTGTGCGCCCAGCCGGCGGCCGCCCCTGCCTGGCTTGCTTGCGCTGCCCCACGGTCACTGGCTCGCCGCCGAGGCCGCCGCCGCACGTGGCCGCAACCCGCAACGCATGCCGCGCCCGCGCTGCAACGCACGCCGCCGCTGGCCTGTCTGGCTGTCTCTTGCAAATTTAGGGTTAGGGAATTAGGGATTTTTGGGAGGAGGGGATTTTTTTTTTCGAAATGGGCTCAGTGGCGGCCCAAGTAGAGACCGGGATTTATTTCGGGCTGGGAACCAATTTACTCATGATAGGTACAACAAAACATCCGGATTAGTTCCACACCTCTTGAGTAGTGGATTGAATTCCGGTCTCTTATTGTCCCTATCATAAGTAAATTGGTTCCCGGTCCGAAATAAATCCCGTGCCGTCCTGTTGGCTAGTGGTGACAATAGTCCTTGGCTGGTAGCCCTGCTGAGTAATCTCTGGATAGGGTCGATGGCCAAAATGAATAGGTATGGGGATAAGGGATCTCCTTGTCAAAGGCCTCTCTTGTGTGCAATTTGCTCTCTTGCGATCCCATTGAACAACACCTTTGATGATGCCGTCGACAATAGTAGTGTGATTTAGTTACACCACTTGTGGCTAAACGTTTGGTATTGCAACATTTCCAAAAGATATTCCCAGGATACCGAATCGAAGGCCTTTGCTATATCCAATTTGAAGAAGAGGCATGGCTTCCTCTGCATATGCATGGAGCGGTCGAGCGGACCATGTTTCTGACATAAAGGAAGTTGTCTTGGATGCATCGTTTCTTGATAAACGCACTCTGCGCATGTGAGATCAGCCCATCTAGGCGTTGTGCCAACCTCATGGCCAGTGTCTTAGAAATGAGCTTCGCCACTGAGTGGATCAGACTAGTAGGCCTGAAATCATGGACCAGAGAAGGTGAATCTTTCTTTGGCAGCAAGGCTATCATGGCTCGACTAATGCTTCCAAAATTTCCCCCCGATAAGTTATAGAAGCATTGGAAGACCTCTAGAATCTCTCGCTTGATTATATGCCAGCAGCTCTTATAGAAAGCCCCAGTGTAACCGTCTGGCCCTGGCGCCTTTTCCTTCGGACATTTCCTAATTGCCGCCCAAATCTCTTCTTCTGAGAAGGGGCCATCCATGTCATCTGTATCTTCATCTTGTAGTTTTTCCAAGGCTAGGGCCTCCCAGTTTATCGTGCAGTTCCTCCGTTCCCTTGCTCCCAGAATTGAGGTGAAATGCGCATGGAGGTGTTCTGCTTTGTCCTCATGAGTGTGAATGGTGTTGCTGCCACGCTGCAGACAGTGGATAAAATTCTTTCTCCTGCGAGCATTGACTTTGATGTGAAAAAGTTTTGTGTTAGCATCCCCTTCTTTGAGCCATCTAACTCGCGAGGCTTGTTTTTTCCTTGCCTTTTCCACTGCCGCCACCCCAAAAATTCTGGCTTTGAGATGTTTTCTAAAACGGTGCTCCTGTGCCGACAAGGTCCTTACTTCCTGTGCTATATCCAACATGTATATTAGCTCCTGCACCATTGTGAATTGCATTCTTGACTGCCCAAAATTTGTGGACTTCTTCCTTTTTGTTGCTCATTCGAATGAATTCAGTTATGCACCAAGTTGACTATTGTTGATTCCAATGATTCGGGATGAAATGCCGTTGAGGCGTTGATTTTGTGACTCTTTTTTTTTGTTAGATTTACTATCTTTGGTGGATTTAAAGCATCAGATCTAATTGAGCTGAGCCCCTCTGATTTTTTAAAGAAAAAATCATGCAGTTCATGACGTTCTCAATCGGCACCGAGAAGTGAGAACCCTCTCTCATCAGTGCCTCTTTCATGGTGCTGGCCGGGAATTAATCCGGCACTAGCCGGCACCAATATGGTGTTGTGTAGTAGTGACACTGGCATAATACTAGTAGCCGTCGGTGATGACGGCTTTCTTCTCGACTTGACTTGTGTGTCGTGTGCTTCGAAGCTTAGCATTAAATCTTGCCCGATGCAGCGCGCGGCTGCCTGCAATGGTATAAAGGGTGAAAGTGAAATCATCTCTCGAGGGGATATTCCTTCGTTTCATGCATGTCACCTAAATAGTCATAAAATAATATGAAAAAAATTAGCAACATAGATTAATATGAAATATATCACTCCATAAACATGCAAGTTTAAATTTAACTTACAAGTTGTAACAAAAATAACAAATATAGTTGCGAATGTGCGAAAACTATTTTTAATTTAATTTGTTATTTTTGTTGCAACTTATAGAAGTTGAATTTGGTCTTGTATGTTTGTGGAGTATTTTGCAACGAGGTGATGTCCCCTCGAGGGATGAAAATCCACATCCGTATAAAAGGAAATTATACGTGGTTAATGTGGTAGTTTTATCTTCGCCATATTCTTCTGCAAATTTAAGGGAAAACATATCTTAATTAACTTCCATCTGCCATATATGCGCACCGACTTATATACAGTAATAATATGTTCGTACGTTTAACGACCCTTGCGGCGTACGTCTTGCACGATCTACGTACCTTGGTTGCATTGCGATCCAATCAAGAAGTATCGATCTCATCATCACCCATCACCATGGAAGACAACGCCGGCGACTGCGGCGGCATGACGGCCTTCGCGCTCCGCCTGGCGAAGCGTCTCGCCGACGTCGGCGTCAACAGCAACAAGAACCTCGTCTTCTCGCCGGCGTCCCTGTACGCGGCGCTGGCGCTGGTGGCGGCCGGTGCACGGGGCACCACCCTGGACGAGCTCCTCGCGCTGCTCGGCGCCGCGTCGCTCGACGACCTCGAGGAGTCCGTACGCCGCGCCGTGGAGGTCGGCCTCGCCGACGAGTCCGAGTCCGGCGGTCCGCGCGTCTCCTACGCCTGCGGCGTCTGGCACGACGAGACGCTCGAGCTTAAGCCGGCCTACCGCGCCGCCGCCGCCGGCACCTACAAGGCCGTGACGCGCGCCGCCAACTTCCAAAGACAGGTCAGTCAGTCCAGGGTTTCAATATGACGATTTGTGAAATTTCGACCAACATATGTAGTCAATTCGATCAATCTTGGTATGTAAAACTTTCATATGCAGCCAAAGAGATCAAGAAAGAAGATCAACAAGTGGGTGTCCAAGGCGACGAACAAGCTCATCCCCGAGATCCTCCCAGATGGATCAGTTCATGGCGGCACCGCCCTCGTGCTCGTCAACGCCATCTACTTCAAGGGCAAATGGTCCAATCCCTTCCCCAGGGAGAGCACCACCACCGGCAAGTTCCACCGCCTCGACGGCAGCTCCGTCGACGTCCCGTTCATGAGCAGCCGGGAGGATCAGTACATCGGCTTCCACGACGGCTTCAAGGTGCTCAAGCTGCCGTACCACCGGACCATGAAGAACCATGGCGATGGTGGTGGTGACATTACTCCGGCCATCATCAAACACTACGGCGAGAACGTGGGGTTGTCGATGTACATCTTCCTGCCGGACGCGCGCGACGGCCTGCCGGCGCTCGTCGACAAGATGGCAGCGGCGTCGTCCGGCACGGGCTCCTCCTCCTTCCTGCGCGACCACCGGCCGGGGCGACGGCGGATCAAGGTCGGCGACCTCAGGGTGCCGAGGTTCAAGGTGTCGTTCTACAGCGAGATGAACGAGGTTCTGAAGGGGATGGGGATTGGGGCCGCCTTCGACGTCGGCAAGGTCGACCTATCCGGCATGATCGACGGCGAACTGGTGGTGGTGGAGAAGGTGATGCACAGGGCGGTCGTGGAGGTGAACGAGGAAGGCACGGAGGCGGCGGCGGCCACGGCCTGCACGATGAAGCGCTTGTGTTAAACCTTAACCTCTCCTGTGGACTTCGTCGCGGACCATCCGTTTGCGTTCTTCGTGGTGGAGGAGAAGTCGGATGCGGTGCTCTTCGCTGGCCACGTCCTTGACCCAACAAGCTTGGAGTAACTGCGCAAGAAGTTTTTTCATTAAAAATTAACTACTCCCTCCGTTTTAGAATGTAAGACTTTCTAGCATTCTCCATGTTCATATAAATGTATATGTGTCTAGATTCATTAACATCTATATAAATATAGGCTAGAAAGTCCTACATTGTGAAACGGAGGAAGTACGCAAGAAGATGAGGCTCACTCCATCTATCTTAATACTCCTATACGATATAGAAACGGATGGAGTAGAATGAAGTAGATAAACACGCTGATATTTCAGTGTTTACTAGAAATAAGAAATCGAGAACGAGGTCATGATGATCTTGTCGCTAATTACTTTTCTGCAAATCCTATCTACACCGATGAAATGTTTCGTAGGAGATTTAGGATGAGACGGCCGTTGTTTCTGCGTATCGTACATGAACTTAGTGAGTGGTGTCCTTATTTCACCCAACGAGTTGATGCAACTGGTAGGAATAGTCTTTCACCGCTTCAAAAGTGTACAGTAGCTATCAGGATGTTAGGTTATGGAACCGCGGCTGATCAACTTGATGAAGTCTTGAGGATTGCTGCAAGCACTTGTTTGGAATGTTTGGGAAAATTTGCTGAAGGGGTGATTGAAAAGTTTGGTGACGAATATCTACGCCCGCCAAGAGCCGATGAATTGGAAAAAATCTTACAAGAAAATGAGGATCGTGGTTTTCCTGGAATGTACGGAAGCATCGATTGTATGCATTGGCCATGGAAGAATTGTCCGAAAGGTTGGGCAGGCATGTTCACTAGTGGTAACAAAGGCGTTCCTACTATGATTCTTGAAGCAGTGGCAACTAAAGATCTTCGTATATGGCATGCTTTTTTTGGTACCGCCGGGTCTCAGAATGACATAAACGTTCTAAACAAGTCGCCACTGTTTATTCAAGCAATAAAAGGGGAAGCTCCAACGGTACACTACAACGTAAACGGAACACAATATGACATGGGTTACTATCTTGCCAATAGAATATATCCAGAATGGGCAGTATTCGTGAAGACAATGACGGCCCCTCAGTTGGCGGAAGACAAATTATTTGCATTGAAGCAAGAAGGGGTGAGGAAAGATGTCGAGTGCGCATTTGGTGTGCTGCAATCACGCTTTGATATTATTCGTCGACCAGCAAGGTTATGGAAGCAGGGGGACGTTATCAACATAATGCAAGCTTGTGTTATCCTTCACAATATGATAGTGGAAGATGAGAAGGAAGCAATTAGAGATGTCTTGGATTTGAATTATAATCCAAGTGCGACGATAGTGCTCCCGCCTGAAGTGCAAAGAAGCGACAACCCAGATCCATGCTTCACAGAGGTACTTCGTAGAAATTCCGCTATCAAAGCTCGGCCAACACATAGGAAGCTAAAAAAGGATCTAATCGAGCACATATGGCAACGCTATGGAAACAAAGAAAATTAGACTAAAGGCATTGTAATATAATTATTATATTTATGGTTCCTAAAAATTATTGTAATCATGTATCTTATTCATGCTTGATAGTATTATATCAAATATATAGCCACACAATGGTATACACAAATGCATTTGCAGTTGATCAAAGCTACATGCAAAGCATTAAATAGCTTACAGACAGACCCTCTGTCTGTGGGTTGTATGAGCTGTCTTTATATCCGTCTGGATGATAACTTCGAGGTTCTTGAAGACGCACCCCTGTCTGTGGGTTGTACATGCCCTAAGCGCACATGTCAGGAGTTTAAAGGACAAAATTTTTCTCATAAATGGCTGGAAACATCAACAAAAACTGCCCAGGCCCCAGGGAAGATATAAAATCCACACATAGAATTGGTACTTGCTCTGTACAAAATTTCTATTATCGTGTGAATATTGCGTACGTCAATTATGCACCAAAATTAGCCAAATTTCGTTCTAAAGCAACACAATTTCTTTCGAAAATTTACCAACCGCCCTAGCTATTAGCAGTGCTAATTTAGCACCATACGACTAATTCTAAATTAGCCACAGAAACTTGCACAAGGTATCATCTAGAAATCCCTTAGAACTAATTCACCATTTGCTCAGAATTTTAAATCAGATACAAGAACATTTTTGGTAATATTGAACAATCAGACTACTACTATTCATGGTAATGTAGGTTGATCCTGCAATGGAAACAACATATTCCACAATAGATAGAACCTCTTGCTTTTATGATTTGTACTAAACTTAATTACAAAATGGGTTCTGGATATTTTGATCGTAATCACTGGTCATCAACCATTGCTATATACAGGAGTTTTCTTCATCCTCACATATCATCAGATAAGAAAGGGACCAACATTGTTCTTAAAAACTCTGTTACCATAACCCATGTGGTAAATGCCAATTGGAAGTAAATAAAAAAAAAGAAATTATTCAAACGTTTGATAAAAATAGGAAAAAAAAAAGGCAAAACCAATCAACCAACAAATCCATATATTTTCTTGTTTGATATCCTCTTCTGCACAATCTCGAGACCACATTTTCAGTTTTGACAAGTAAAACTAAAAAGATAGAACATATCATGTTCAGGTGAAAACATCAAAAAAACATGGGTGATCGGTTGCACTGGAATTGGTGAAGCCGCAATCATCAAGCTGAGCACCGTGATCACCTACATGTCAGTGGTGGTGTTCAAGAGAACCACCATGCTCGTTGTGCTCATCCACTAAATTACTGAATAGGCTCATCCACTAAAACCAATCATCCGTCACAAATGCCTAATACTCATGAATTCATCCACCACAAATGCCTAATACCTGAATAAAGCCCATGAGATTTAACTGAAAACAAGTAGCAAACAAATATAGATTGAAATCCATATCTACAACCCAATCCTTCGCCGGCCACGTCCTTGACCCAACAAGCAGCTCAGAGTGACAATGCAAGAAGATGAATAGCATAATAATAGAATAGATAAACAAAATGAAATTTCAGCGTTGATTAGAAAACTACCTAAATTTATGGCGCCATACTTTTTATGAAAAAATAGTCAGCACATATTTTTATATTGTAAGTTTCTAAACGTATAATTTTAATGTATTTATAATGTAAGTCCCAAAATTACATATGTAAGTCTCTAAATTACATATATAATTTTAGTGTATTTACTGTATAAGTTCTAAAATTACATACCTAAATTGATGTAAGTAGCTATTAGTAGAAAATCGATGCTAGTGCTAATTTAATGGGAAACTAATGGTGGCACTTTTTTAGTGAACAGGAAAAGAGAGGAAAATCTCTGACCATGCCGGCTATGATCTACGGACGTGAGTCGACCACGACGCTCGCATGCGCATCATGCGGATCAGGCTATCCGATTGAAATCGAACCCAAAATATGGCGACAGAGATTTAGCAATACCGTTAGAAATATATAGGATTTCTAGAGCCAACTAAAGCTACATTTTTTTTTTCATTTGGTAGAGTAAGGCCTTGTTTAGTTTGTGAAATGAAAATTTTTTAGTGTCACATCGGACGTTTGATCATATGTCGAAAACATTTTTTTTCATTTGGCAGAGTAAGGCCTTGTTTAGTTCGTGAAATAAAAATTTTTTAGTGTCACATCGGACGTTTGATCAGATGTCGAAAGGGGTTTTCGGACACGAATGAAAAAACTAATTATATAACTCGCCTGGAAACCGCGAGACGAATCTTTTGAATCTAATTAAACCGTCATTAGCACATGTAGATTACTGTAGCACTTATGGCTAATAATGGACTAATTAATTAGGCTCAAAAGATTCGTCTCGCGATTTACATGCAAACTGTGCAATTAGTTTTTCTTTTTATCTATATTTAATACTCCATACATGTGTCAAAGATTCGATGTGATGTTTTTGGAAAGGTTTTTGGGGAACTAAACAAGGCCTAATTTTATCATCCTTGAAAAGATATATTGGGAGGTAAAACTTGGTACCTTCCGTACCACGTGGTATCAAATTTTTTAGTGTAAAATTTAGGTAATTAGAGATATTTTTTCAATGACCATAAAATTTTTCTATATGGTACTCTATCCATTCCAAGATATAGCAACTTAAAATTGGATGAGACACATTCTAATACAACGAATCTAGACAGTAGGTAAATATTTCACAAAATCAATTACAACATACATAAAAAAACACAACAAATCCATATATAGTCGTAGTACTGCACAGATTTGCAGTTGCTCCATCTTTCTTCTGTTTTTTCCTTCCCCCAGTTTGATTCTTGCAAGTTACAGAAACTGATACAGTCATGTAAATGGAAGTGGCATGGACTTCAAAGTCATGTGCAGGAATAATAATTCTGCTCATACTCACCATTCGTTTTCTCTACTGGAGACTTAAGTGCAATATTAAATCCATCTCTTGATGATAATAGAACAGATTACCACATCAAGTTGGTGAAATAAAGGAGCAATTAGGACTACCAATAAATCCGCTAATGGAACACATAATGAACATAAATTCCATAGATCTAGGAGTAATATTAGCACTACAGTCACTATCTTCGAAGTGATCGTTTCCTTTCTTTTTAGAATGATGCACCACAAGCACTGTTTACAGAATTTTAGCTGTTCATAGAGAACAGATCTTCAAAGCAAAATTCATCCTCTATTTCCAATCAACAGTAGCCATATTCTCTATTCACTCATGGTAGAGAAATAAGAGACGCAATAGCACCGCCTGGCACAAATGAACACAATTCCAATTATTATTTTGAGTCTATTTGCACAACACCAAACAATTCTTAATTATTATTTGAGAAAAATGAGAGAAATGTATGTAAATTGGCCATCCTTTTCTGTACTTATAGTAAAAATCAATAGCTCAACTAATAATTAATTGGTGAGCATGATGCACGCCATTTACCAATGGCAAAAAAAAGAAAAGAAAAAAAAAGATTGAAGTTTGAATAAACCAATTAATCAACTTTGCATCAACAATTTTGTAATTCCATCTGTTGGGATACGCGTAGGCTACGATAGCATAAATCAAAATTTTCTACCGCGTAAACCAGGAACCATGCAAGTATTAGATCATAGATCGTTACCACTCGACGCGCTGCGCAACGGAAGAAAGCGCTAAGAAGGCGAAGGAACCCTCACGATGTAGCGCGCGTCGATGTAGAGGAAGTATATCATGTTCAGGTGAAAACATCAAAAAAACATGGGTGATCGGTTGCACTGGAATTGGTGAAGCCGCAATCATCAAGCTGAGCACCGTGATCACCTACATGTCAGTGGTGGTGTTCAAGAGAACCACCATGCTCGTTGTGCTCATCCACTAAATTACTGAATACGCTCATCCACTAAAACCAATCATCCGTCACAAATGCCTAATACTCATGAATTCATCCACCACAAATGCCTAATACCTGAATAAAGCCCATGAGATTTAACTGAAAACAAGTAGCAAACAAATATAGATTGAAATCCATATCTACAACCCAATCAGATAACATGCAAGGATACCTCAACTGATAGCAGAACATATTTGCATGCACTTGGAATCTGAATTGACTAAGTGCAGCTATAAATAAAGACTTTCAGAGCTCTCTTAAAATCGAAAAGTAACATGTTATGTTTGATTTCAATATTCGTGAACCAATTACACAAAATCAAATATGAAATCATCCAAGGTTTATTTTGATTATGAGTTTGCCATCATATCAAGGATTTTGTTTAGAAAATCCGCAAACTCATAAGACACAGAAATTGGATGCAAGCTGAATTTTGCATCCAATTCATAAGCTAGCTATAATGATGATGGCTGTACAAATCAATTGAGTTTTTTAAAAAATAATATGATTTTAATGGAAAATCGCAAAAATATAGGTCAGTTAGGCGAAATCGCAAGTTTAGCACCCTGTCGAACAACCGCGGTTCGACAGGGGTACCTATCGAATAACATCGAATAACCACAGTTCGACAGGGTAGTTGGTCCAAAAACAAATAAAAAAGTACATGAACAGTCCCACTAAGTGCTAGGCAGGGATATATCGAACTGCCAAAGTTCGAGAGGGGTTGCGTGAACATCATGCTACAGTGCTTGCAGGCACATATCGAACTGGCTAGGTTCGATAGGGTATTGTGAACAGTGTGCTACAGTGAATTTCCTCTTTTTTAAATTCTTTTAATCACCTGTCGAACTGCCCTATCGAACTGTGGTTGTTCCATAGGTACCCTGTCGAACCACGGTTGTTCGATAGGGTCCTAAATTTGCAATTTCGTCTAACCGACCTATAATTTTGCGATTTTCCATTAAAATCGTATTATTTTCAAAAAAAATTCATGGATTGACTGGACCAAGTTTTTTCTTAAGCCATAATGGATTTATGCAATGAAAGAGGGAAAAGTGGGCGTTTGTATACTGTAGGAACGTATATATAAAACCTTACAAACTCCATGCACAATAAAATAGCAAATTGAGAAAGAATCATTTGACCAGGTTGCATGGAAATCTGACAAGACTGAAGTTTAGAGATTGTCTCATCTTGCACTTTCTGTTGAATAAACAAGAATCCTTTCACAAAAGCAATGTTGCTACCTGTCCGTAACAGAAAATAGGAAGTAAAGGGCAGCAAAACTGTACAGCAATGTTGACAAATCCTCCTCTTGATTTCACAAAAGCAATTTGTCAAAGACAAAGAAAATGGATCTCTGTAATTATGTGCATGATTTGCCTCACAAAATTAGTTTATGAACTGTAGCAGATATGATGCTGCCCTGGGAAGTGCTATGTTCCCAATGTATCAGTAATACAAGAAAAAAAACAATTAATAGGACTGAGAGGCAAACATCTGAATTGTGATCCATATAGAGACTCCTGTACAGCTCTTGAATCATGGAGCTGAAAAAACACATTATTCATTTGAAAACACCAAAATACACACAATTCTCTCCAATAGCAATTTACTCTGGTCAGTGTTCCTCTAGCAATTGAAGCCATATAAAAACTTGTCACCATGCCATGAATCAGAGGAATGTAAATATCCCTTATCCTAAAGCTGGCATCAATATTTACATAATGCTATACCTCACCTATATACATGGCAAGGTCTTTTGAGATGTATTTTATAGCTCAACAGTACAGCAAAACCAAATGCTGGAACCAAATGCACAGAAGCTTCGGGTTTTTACCCTTATACAAAGCAAGTTACTGAAAATTTATAAACACATTTTGAATATATGTGATGATACTCTTTGACTTTTTAGATGCCTTGCTAGCAGACATCTTAACAGCCAGGAAAATACCCCTATGCTCACCTCACAATCATAACTTTCCTATAGAACGGAAATAAAAAATAGGTATTTTTACATGAAAAACAAACCGAAATTCACTCTAAAATGCATGGCAGATTTCAGGAAAATAGTAATTGATGCTAATGAAGACAATTTGATCACTTCTTAGATTGACCAATGCAGTCAGTAGAACCATCGACTCGTAAAACTCATGAAATCTTTGGAGGTACTCTCCATGGTTGCGCTATGTATGTGTGTGACCTAAATTAGTTTCATCTTACACCTTCAGCCAACCTTGAGCTTGGATAAGTCCAAGTTCAGCTTTTTAATTGCCCTTTTTAGGATAAGTCCTAGATCATATATTTTTTACCCTTTTTAGGATTCGGGTAAAAAATGGTTTACTGAACTTATGAAATTTAGCTGCAACTTAAGAGGATTGAAAAGACATTGTGAAGGCATCTATTTTCACTTATTTATTTATTAGAAGGTAGATGAGGAAACTGCAAATATCAAAATACACGAGCCTAAATATTTTGATCCGAAAATGTATACCGATCTGAAATCAATCTTTTCGTAATTAAAAAAAGAGTGAATTACATATTGGGCTAGGTTTTCTTACATGAATTGCACAATGGACTAGGTCTTAGCAAATAATTTCACTTTATACCGGCTATTGTTACCATAGCATGCAATTTGGACTATAGGCCCACATGTCAGCCAGATCAAGTGTTCTCTCCCTCTTCCCCTTCTTTCTTCTTCCTCCAGACCCATCATTCCCCAACCCCACATCATCACC
>CM020188.1:7452878-7490283 GCA_009805545.1 Oryza longistaminata | reverse complement strand
ATTGGAAGCTGATGGAGAAGCAAAAACCCAGCTCCACCCCCGTAGTAACAAAATTTGTGGAGCTGCTCGGCCAAAACTCCGCCTCAAAAAACAAGAATTGGTACGTTTGGCCACAGCCTCCAGCTCTAGGTAAAGTTGGAGGGAGCTGGAGCTGTGCCAAACGGGGCTAGGGATGCTCAATGGCAACCATTCTGCTGCAGCATTACAGTCGTTAGTCGTGTTGTGCTCATGTCATCCTGTGCGAGGTTGGCTATCAGTCTGTCATCGACAACACCAAGGCGCAGCTTCTATCTGAAAACTTAGACATCTCGAGGCCTTCGACTCAGTTTCCTGGAGCTTCCTTCTGGAATATAAGCGTTTAGGGGTTGGCCAAAATGGAGAAGTGCGGTAGCCGCACTTCTCTTGATACAGAAACTAGTGATTTAAGGAGCACTGCGTAACTCTTTCAAGCCGCAGAAAGGTTTAAGACAAGGCAGATCCGCTCTCTCCCTTTGTTCATCCTGTCATGGACACCCTCCCACTCTTCTGCTGCAGGGCCATGCCATCCGAAGAGCCGCGTCGGATCGATCAGTGTGAGTCTGTGTGAGGCGTGTGGTGGTGTGTGTGATGGAGGAAGCAGAGGCCCCCAACATTTACGATTTATGCTGACGACGCTGTCAATGTGTGCCAAAGCGAGTGATTCATAGAGAATACTTGAAGCGGTCAAGCGCTGTGAGCTTGTTCGGCTGCAGCAACTTGGGGCTTCATATTAATTTTTCCAAAAGTTAGCTGTGCACCCTATTCGATGTCGATTTGCAGCAGAAACTGCTTCAGAGCAAACTTTGGTTTGCAAATTGGAGATTCCCCATTACTTACCTTAGCCTGCCCCTCTCAATCCAGGAAGCCTACTTCACCGCAGATCGAGCCCACTCTTGACAAAAGATGCCTAAGAAGCGTCGCCTGGTTGGAAGCCAAAAAATTCTCTCACCCGCATGGCAGGCCTCTGTGGGATCAAATTCTGTGTTAATGGCCTTTCCCGTCCACTTTCTTTCTGTGCCTGCAGCTGCCTAGGGTGCGGCCCGATCAAAAGAGGTGGGAGAGGCGCTGTCGTGCCGTCTTGTGGAAAGTGCGCAGGAGAAAAAGATCAATGGGGGACCACGTGCTTGGTTGCCTGGCAGAGACCTATGCCGTCCATCTCGCGCCATTTGGGCGGCCTGCGGAATTTAAAGACATTGATACTATTTGGTAAAGCGCTGAGTTGAAATGGAGTTCAAAAGGACTAGAGCATATAAAAGACAGGCCCTGGACAATGGCCGGCTGGGAAACTGATAAAGAGCTGCAAAGAATCGTCAGCGTCGACGGCAATTTAATATCCTAGGCGGATGGCTGCGACACTGATTTTTGCGTGGAAAATTGGCTTCTGGTGGCGGAGCATTGCGAACAGATGGCCCACTCGTTTCTTATGTCGGCAGAGCAAAAACTGACAGTGTGCAGGGCCTAAACTAATCACCACTTGGTTAGGAGACTTGCAAGGCTTTCCTTTATTCAGGAGCAGTATTACTGACATTATACATTGTGGGATGAGCTCAGCTGGTCTTCAGCGGAGAAATGGAGGAACTCGATCTTGTGGAAGTTCCAAGCAATGGACAGTTGTTCTGTAGCCTCGGCTTATGAGTTCTCTTATCACGACAGTTGTTCCCTTACGGGGAATTTAATTTGGAAGACTCTAGAGCCACCAGCCCGGGTGAGCGTTTGTTATATCTTTCTTCCTATATAGTTAGTACCCACTTAGCCATCAATGCTATAAAGCTTGATGCCACAGTACGCCACGTCATGACTTTGGTTGGAGCCGTTGGATCTTGCAGTTGCCCCACCGGTTAACAAATCATCGGCGTTACAAATGGCAGTTGAGCCGGAGTCTGATATACCAGCTCCCCCATCGAACGAGGGCAAATCACTACCTTAGCGGCCCACTAACGAGACATGCCTAGAAGTCCAGCAACAGGCCAAGGCAAGCCCCCCGCATTTTCATGCTCCTGCGGTGTCAATTGTATTGATTTGCCTCCGCGAACCGTCGCTCGCCATCCTCCACTTGAAAAAAAACGCCGTGTGCATCTTCAATCCAATTTACTCACTTTAATACACCACCACCACCGATATAAACCACCCGCACGACCTGCGACGAATGCTGAGCGATCTTGCGGTCCCTTCTGCAGCTCTTGGGGTGAGGAGCACCGGCAGTATTCTATTTCTGGGCAAGGCCAGGCTCCAGTTTGCTGCTTACAACCAGCGGCATCCTGGCATATGCTGAAATTAATGAAGGCCCTCGCCTAAACCTTTCCCCTTACAGCGTTTGTTACAATTTCTCCTGTTCATTAACTTCTGAGTTTTTAAACTTAATTCCTCACTGCCAGTTTATGCTACTCTAGAGTTTGAAGCATGGTATTTCTTATACAACTTTGCCTTACATATTTAGGATTATGATCCAAGATTGATTGCATCTGCATGCATCTTTTTTCTTAATGAATCGCTTTGCCTAATTCAATCACCATATTCGCTTCCAAATGGCAGGCAAAAATTGCATGTGCAGTCCTTGGCATCTAGATGCATTATGATGCATTCGTTGCTTTCCGTTAATTGTTTGCAGATCCAGTGATGTACTGACGCCTATATTTGGAATGGATATAATTAACTGCTGACTGCTGCTTGCAACACTCATCACCACCGCGCTGCCCTGAACTTTGGCTGATAAAGGCTGTCATCCCATCAAACCTGTGTGAGAATTGCAGTATGCTAGGTCACTTATTTGCACATATATATTGTCGAGGTGGATCAACCAATCCAAGTGACAACCCTTTTCCTTTCTCTTTATTATGTTTGCTATGAATCAGTTGATTTGATTAGTAAAATTCCTAAATGAACTGACATAGCAATATCAATTATCCCCAAGTTTTCGTCGATATTTGTGATATTTGCTATGTCCAGTTTCATTTAGGTTATAGCATTTTGACTGACTTTCATGCATGCGCATATTGCTGTGCTGCGATAGGCAACATTAAACGATGCGACAAATAGTAATAGTAGTTAAAGGGTTTATACCAAGCTCAAAGGAAGTCGATTAACTCAGCGTGCCATCAGCCTATAAATTACATCAGTACAAAATCACACGCAGCCAAAGCACGGGATATCAACTAGTTTGGCTTGATTGATTAAGGTCGCTGCCCACGGCGACAACCTGCCTAAGCTCGGCGGGCCACATGATCCTGCTTGCTCTCTGTGCTCATCTGACAAGAAGGACTGACCATTTCTCTCAAAAATGCCCTTTTACCAATAGGTCTGGTCCTTGCTGAGGACTGGCTCAATGTGAATCCCCCCCCCCCCCCCACACCCCCCCCCTCTTTTCCCTTTTTTACCCCAGGACGGGCAAAGCCTTCCCCTGGCCGGAGTGGTGGCAGCTGGGCAGACGTTGTTTTCAGGACGGTATACAGGAAATGCTTTTGACACCCTTTTCATGTGTGAGGTGGCTAATATTGGAAGCGCACGCAATGCCAGAAATTTTCGACCAAAGAAGCAAGACGAGGCTGAGCACCTAGTGCAGATATTCAAAGAGGAAGTTGCAGTTTGGAGAGCTGCGGGTGTTTTTTCAGTTTGTTGAGGAGTAGCCTTAGCAATCCCGGCCTTTTCTTTTTTTTACTTCCCCCTCCGTTTCCGCTCCCGCGGGTGTTAGTCCCCGCCTCGACAGTTGGAATGTCGTGTTAAAATTGAAACTCTCCCCCTTTCAATCTTAATGAAATTTTGGTCGGCCCTTCACCGGACCCCGGCAAAAAAAGTCGGCTGTTGTGCTTGTGCCAATCACAGCGTGACCCACTTTCATTGGGCAGCGGCAGGGGATCTATCTAGGCAAGCACGTTGCAGCAGTGCACGAGTTGGAACAAGTAGGAGACGTTGAAGATAGGGTGGTCTAGTATGAAACTAAAGCTAAAAAACCCTGGCCTAAAGTGAAAACATGGCATGTTGCCACCCCCCCCCCCCCCCCCCCCCCCCCTAGCCCAAAGTGAAAACTTTAGCAATAATAACTAGCCCAGATATGCAATTCAACTCTTAAAAAAAAAATGAGGAGTACAGCGAAACCTTGAGAAATACAATCAACGAGGTGATGTGGATGCGCTTGGAGTAAGTTTGCCGATGTAGATCTGTTTCCATGATTAGAAATCAATTTAGGTTTGCAATAACCCCTTAATAAATAAAATATAATGCATACCAATAGATTCCAGCTAATTAGCCAACAACCGATTAACCTAAGTAGGAAGTTATGGTACTCGTGATATTAATTGCTAATTTGAAGTAAACCTTGAGTTCCACTATCCACCAACTTTGCATATCATTGATAACCTTCTTTTCAAATTAATCTCCAAGAGACAGGGCAACAGTATGATATTTTCCCATTTTTATATTTTTCTACACAGTTTTAAATAGATAGCCTCAAGTCAAAAACTAAATTGGTCTATAGAATCACTCCATGCTAGAAGTCCTCTAGGGAGAGGAGATCTGTTTTGCAGCGTATCCCCTTGATTGATCACTCCATAAAAATAAAATTACCTGTAGCCTTCAATGTGATGAAGCCATGTATTTTCGTGCCATAGAATTAATAACTGATATACATGGTGCAAAGAAACGAGCTTATATTTGAAGCGATATCCAGAGAGTATCAAGCAAAACAATGTAAAATGTGAAAGGAAAATAGCAAACCGGTTTGAAATATGAATCAGGCTGAACATTTCCAATTGAATAGCACAAATAGGAATCGATAATACAAACCTGGAGAAGAAATGCCTGGTCCTGGGTGGATGGCGGCGATGTGTCAGGCAGGCAGCGCCTGGCTTCGGCTCGGCTGTACCGGTCGTAGTGACGCGGCGGCAACGATGCGGGAGTCGGCGCCAGTCAACAGCGGCCGCGGAGGACATCGGCGAGGCGGGAGTCGGTGGCCCGTCGGCAGCCGGCCACGGAGGAGATCGGCGAGGGCGTCGTTGGATTGTCCTCGACGGTTGGTGGCGGCGGCAGACGAGGGAGAAGTCGATCTCAGTGCGTTGAACCGGGATGCGGTGCGACGGTGAGGGTGATGGCTGACCTTGGTCCAGCGGCCATCGCAGACTTCAAGCGCGACCGTGAGCGGCGAGGCTACGACGATTTGTGAGAGATGGGAACGCGATGCGAGGGGACGGGTTGCGGCCTGGCAGGGGTTTGGCGCTAGATCGCGTCGTGGGTCGGCAGGAAGCTCGTGGCTCTGTTAGCTCGCTCGGCTTATGACTGGCTCGGCTCGCTTGTTTGAATTTCTAACGAGCCGAAGCTGCATTTTAGCTCGTTAGAGATAACGAGCCAGCTAGCTAGCTTCGCGAGCTGCTCGCGAGTCTTAACGAGCCAGGACTCCATCAGACAGCCCAAAACCCAAATACAACAAAAAAGGCCCAAGCCACAAGAGACACTGTTGCAACTGCAAACCCTAGTCCTCTCGTGACTCACTCCTCAATTCACCACCCGGCCACTCGAGACACGAACGCTGCTCCGCCTCCTCCCCAGCGGCCGACGCCGCTTGTCTCCGACTCTCCCCAGCGCCCGCCGCCGCCAGTCTCCACCTCTCCCCCAACGTCCTCCGCCGCCTGGAGATCCAGCGCATTGCCGCCGCTGGTCTCTCGCCTCTGCCCCAGCGCTCGCGCCGCCGGCCCCTCAAGTGCTCGACGCCGCCAGCGAGCTCAAGCTCCTCTCCCTCATGGTCCAAGAGTGAACCGTCCAAGTGCCGGCGGAGCTGCGGAGGTCGAGTTCATCCCCTCCACCATCGAGCTCCTCCCCGTGGTTAACAGGCTCGTGATCTTAACGAGCTAGCTCGAGCTTGTTGACGAGCCAAGCCGAGCTATTTCTAGCTAGTTAGGATAACGAGCCGAGCCGAGCTAGCTCGTTTATCCTAACGAGCCAGACCGAGCTGAGCCGAGCCAGCTCTACATCCACCCCTAGTCGTGCGAGGATAGGAGGAGATCGCGCAATACTTGGTGCGCGCCAAATCGCGCGGATGCGGTGCGGGAGAGAGGAAGGTGTGACAGGCGGATTTGGAGAGAGGAGAGGCGCGCCTCCGTGCCGTCGGATGTAAGTCATCGGATGATTTCACACCGTTCGATGTGTCACATGATGAATGAGTAAAGAGTAAAATCATTTATTTGAACTATAGGAGATTACAGCCTTTAAAAGTAACTGAACAAAATGTTACAAAACGAATAAATTTTTTAGTAACATACATCATGTTCTACGAAAACAGACTAAACTCCATCCTCTGTTTCTCTTCTCTTACGTTTGCACATGCTGCAGAGAAAAGCAATTATAGGCAGAAAATGCCCAAGCCAAGTTTAAATCGTTGCAATATGCGGCGTGACAAGAATTGTTCTTGCGTTTGCTTTCGTCATTTTCCATTTCTTTTTCACGTACCTATCCTTCACATAGATTTTAAATCCACAAACTTCTAAAATCATTATTACATGTGTACAAATTGTACAATAGATCAATCTATTACTGATAACTCGATTCACCTATTTCAAATTTCACTTTCCCCAATCAAACGCAAGGACATGAGGTGTCAAATGTGGCAAGCACGTAGACTAATAACCTTATATCCATTGCCGAGCTAATCACATTTCAAAATTTTCCTAATCAAATCAATCACGGACAAAAAGTCAGACCATGTAAATTAATGACCCTCAGCCCACTTCCAAACCGTCGGCCCGATTAAGGTTTTGAAATTTTTGGTTAGAAATTTCAGAGTACCAACCCCACACACAATTGGCACGAAACTGTTCGAAAATTTTTATTTTTCGTGAATTTAATAAAATTTAATCAAATACAGTCAAAACTTGTTCCCATTACCCATTTTCTCATCCAGAATTCTTGAAACTATAAAACCCTGGTCTCGCATCCTTCAATGCCTTACAGTAAACAATCTAGATAAACGTGGCTGGCCAAATAAACAAATACTCCCTCCGTTTTTTAATAGATAGACGCCGTTGACTTTTCTCACATGTTTGACCATTCGTCTTATTCAAAAAATTTATGCAAATATATAAGATATAAATCACACTTAAAGTACTATGAGTGATAAAACAACCCATAACAAATATAAATTATAATTACGTAAATTTTTTGAATAAAACGAATGGTCAAACATGTGAGAAAAAATTCAACGGCGTTATCTATTAAAAAACGGATAGTTATGCCGCCTATAAATGCGAAGCTCAAGACGAAGATTGCAAGCATTTGCTCATGGAATGCTCAAGTTTAGGATAAATATGATTAAGAGGGAGTGTATTATACAGAAGATTCACTCCAATTAATTAGTATAGTGGAAAAAGGACATAAGAGAACTACAATACACATGTACTTCTATATTTTCAATATAGCGACACTTAACATATGCATCTATAAGGCTAGGGCTTAGTTCATGCATTCAAGTATACCAAGAGACCATTCCTTGATGATATGTTAGCATGGTTATAGCATTTAGGCAAAATTTGCTATAGGATATTAAAAAACGTGTAATTAGCTAAGAGACATCACAATATCGTGAAACGGCTGAAAGACACATAAAAAAATGTGTAATTTGTTGATGGACACTATGAGCAATAAAATAATATATACACCTAGCTGAGGAGAGAGAGCTATGTGAAATGTCAATGTTGCCCTTTTCTTTTTTTCACTGTCTTCTTATTTATTCTTGCTGCTCGTTTAGTGTGATGATAGTGCTCGTGTCCGTGGACCCCTTGGTCACTACGTGCGCCGGCAGCGCCGCATGGTAGAGCATCGTGTCCCGATGTCCTTGCATGGTACGTGGACCCCTGGCGCTGTCGGGGTAGGAGCTGTTGTGGCAGACGCTGAGCGACTTGTCGACGGACCAGCGGGCGCTAGGCCTGGTAGTGCGAGGTCGCTGCCGTTCACGGCGTTTGTGCTGCTCTTGTCGCTGGCGCTGCTCAAGCTGGTGCCACTGTGCGCGCTCTAGGCGGCGCTGTGCCTCCTCCGATTCCCCGCCGTGCGCGCCGATCGAGTTCAGGCACCACATCGCCATGAACTATCTCTTCGCGCCGTGGATCTCGTGGCTGCTGCTACTACAGTCGGCGTTGTTCCTCCGCCTCGACGCGCGCTCCTACCACACGTTGTGATGGGCGTTCTCGCTGCCCATTTTGGCGCTCGACCTCAAGATCTATGGCCACTTCAGTGGTTCACCCACGGGAGGAAGTTCCTACCCATGGTGGCCAACCCGGCCAGCCACATCACGGTGATCGGGAACCTAGTGACTGCGAGGGTGGCAGGTTGGCAGCGAAGATGGGGTGGCACGAGGGCACCGTCGCCATGTTCGCCGTGGGCGCCGCGCACTACCTCGTGTTGTTCATCACGCTGTGCCAGCGGTTCCTTGGATCCGACTCACTGCCGGCGATGCTCCGGGTGGTGTTCTTCCTCTTCTTCGCCGCGCGGAGCATGGTAGCTCACCTGGACGCCATCTCGACCCCCTTTGGCACTTGCTGCAAGATGCTCTTCTTCCACCGCCTTCCACTGACGCTCGCCACCGGTCAAGGCCATCGCCACCACCCTTGAACCTAAGTTTGGCCTCAAGGGCAATTTGGTCCTTTTTAATTGTTTGTCCCTCCATTTGTTCCGAAAATAATAAAATAATAGTGAAACTGTCCAATGGCAAATTACACGATTTTTGGGTCCCCATCGTTTGGCTTATGGCTTATTAGAAAATAAAAATGAATTTGTATGTAAAACTTTTATAAATGTGTTCTTGGTGACTTAAAAGCCAATGTTGTAAAAGAAATTATGTTGAAAATATCTCAAAATCAAGTTTGAAAATTCAAAATTTGGCTTTTTCTTTGGCTGATTAGGCCATCCGATGGGAACCTTGGAGTGTCTTTCAGCCGTTGCATGATTTTACGGTGTCCCTTAGCTAATTACATATTTTTTTAATGTCCTGTAGCAAATTTTGCCTAGCATTTACGCACTCTTATATCATACCCGGACGTGGATGAATACAAGGGACGGACAAGGCTATCACCACCTGCTGCCTACCTCACTTTCCGTCGGACATACCCGCATCAAACGGTATTTATCTAACCTAAGCACTATGCTTATGCTAGTAAATAGTGGTACTAACTCCTCAGGACTTCCACCATTCGAATGGACAAGTTACAGTTAGAGCAACTCATCAAGGTCATGGGATCGTTGCCGTAGCATAGATCGACTAATCTAATCAAGTGAAATATATAAATGAAGTATATCTTATTCATAAGGTATATAACTACTAAAGCAATATATAAATTATGAACACTTTAGAAGATAATTCTATTAATTCAACTATATAGTCTTACAAGGAGAGTAAAGTACTAAAGATATACCAGAATCTCTTAGAAGACTATAGGACAGAAGATATGCTAAACCTATTTCCACTAGTACTATAGAAAATATAATATCTGAGAAGACTGTAGGACCAAAGAATGCACACCATCAGGAACAAAGACCAACCCAAGGCTCCGTCCTTATTTGTCATATCTTTTAAACAATAGAACAAGGTTTGCACTGCCTCCTGTAAACATGACACATATATAGGGTTGCCCATTTTCGTTTTTTACCCGAATTTCTGAGGTACCAAAAATTTCATGATTTTCATACTTTTTTGCAAAAAAATATTTGAAATCTTATCAAATTTTGACTCAAAAATTTCGTGCGAGATATTTGCTTTCCGTAGGGTGCGAAATTACCTGCATAATAGTCCCATACTCGAGACTAAATTAATTATAAAATGGCCAGGATAAACTCTGATTCGGACTGGCATCACTACCTTGAAGTATATTTTATTGAGTGTGGGCTTTTCTGCGTGCTAGCCATAGGAGTCAATGTTTTAAGAAGGAAGAGGTAAAATAATTCGGTGTTGACTATTACCATTCTAACTTTGACCATTACAATTAATTATAAAATGGCCAGGATAAACTCTGATCCGGACTCGTCATCACTACCTTGAAGTATATTTTATTGAGTGTGGGCTTTTCTGCGTGCTAGCCGTAGGTACTCTAGAAGTCTAGATTACTCATTCTATTTTCAAATAATTCGGTGTTGACTATGGTATCTAACTTTGACCATTAATTACTTTTAAATCAAAATGTAACATTACTATGAACATAAATTTCATGGTTATGTCTAGGATAAAAAAAAAAGGTTGGACCCAAAGAAGGACTTGGATTCAATGGTTTTAACAAGGTAGAGGTAAATATTTTCTCTGGTGAGCGGGCTTGATAAGGGTCGAACCCGGGCTGGTGGGGTGTATGCCAGCAACCCCTGCCCCTGCGCTACTAGCACATCTCGTTATGTTTAGGATACAACACACCTTAATATCGAGATATATTTCTTTTTCTATGAAAATGAATGGTCAAAGTTTATAAACGAATAGCGTCCAGTGTCAATTATTTTATAAACGGAAGGTGTACTGTTTTGATATTGACCTCGGGACGTTGTGGAAGCATCTTAACTTGGTCATTTATAGAAGATTTGATTTTCCGCTCCATATCATCAGTGAGCACTAGGATAGAAAACTCGATATGTTTGAGAGATGTGATGTGCCGGATGCCAACCTCTAAACTGCCATACGTTGATTGTGCCCTCTCTGCACCGAATTCAACGCTAAGCCATTCGAGCTTTGGCATGCCTCCTTTGAATACCAAACCAGGTCCAGATCTGTTGCAGAAACGTAGGCGTGCCAAACATTGGAATGCACCATGGCTGATCCTGATTCCATACACGAGAGCTTCCTCTATGTCTAGGTGTAGGACAATAAGAGCAGGCAAATCTTCGAGAATACGTACATGTTCTCGTTCCATTCGTTTAACGTCGATATCCAAGTAGGTGAGACGTCTAGAGAGTGTGGGATGAATCCACTTCGGAAACCTGGAAAAGTAATGTATATTGCAACTACTCTTGTAAATAAACTTTTCCAGGAAACACGGCGAAGGACACCAAGAATCTGCGAAACAATCTCCACTTCCATTGCAGTTGGTAATATAGACTTCCCGGAGGTTGTTTCCTCCAAGCTTGCAAAGGGATGGGATCATTGCTTCTTTTCCTGTTTCCCCTTCAGACAAGAACCTTACTTTGAGCACCCTCAAATTTCTCAAAAGTTGTAGATCTTTCTGAAATTTTAATACATTTGTGGAGCTTCTACAACAGCCTATAAACCCTAATTCTTGAAGAGATTCCATGTTACCGAACCCATCCGGCAATATGAGATGATGTCCAACAAGACGCATCAACCGTTTGAGCTGAACAATACTTTCAGGCATCACTAATAATGAAGTATGGCGTAAATCGAGTGTTTGCAGATACTCTAGCTTCCCAATTTGGACAGGTAGGCAGTCAATTCTTGACCAACGGAGCCCCAAGTATCTTAGGTGAAATAAACCTACAATGCAATCAAGATAACTATTCCTGAGATCACAACGCTCTAGATTCAACACTCGAAGAGCAGGTAGGTTTAAAAGAGGAGACATCATACGGCCATCAACATGGTATATGTTAATTGAACGAAGGTTAGACGAATTCATGGTTCCTTGTGATTTTGCCCTTGTATATTCTTCTTTGTTCCCAACTAAAAGCCGGCGAATCCGTTTACGTGAAGATGGGTGATCCTGACAATCCAACTTGGTTAAAAATTTTTCTTCAGTTGACTGATGGATGATGAAGTTCAAAACTATATCATGGACTCGACATCCATCTTCTCCATTTGGCATGATCTGTATGTGTTGGACCAAGCTCCTATTTATCAGCTCGTAGAAATAACTCTCTGCAACTTCCTGCAAAGTAAAGCCTTGTTTTTTTGTTATGAATCCTTCAGCTATCCATCTCCATACCAGCACATCCTTACCAATCTTGTGATCCTCAGGAAACGTACCGAGGTGCAGTAAACAACTTTTCATATGATGTGGTAGATCATTGTAACTCATAAACAGTATCTTGTCCATTACCTCCAGGTCATTATCCTTCTCACTAGTAGAAACAATATAATTCAGAACTCTCTCCCATTCTTCCCTTGTTCTTGGTTTATCAGCTAACAAGCTAGCTATAGTAATAATGGCTAAAGGCAAACCATCACATTTATAAAGTATATCACTGATAATCCCTTCCAGCTGACTGGGGCATTTTTTTTCAGCACCAAAAGTCCTTGTGAGAAATAAATTTTCAGAGTCACTTTTGTTAAGAGGTTTCATCTGGTAGACAAAGCCCTCATCTGAAGCGCCGCAGCAAGATTGAGCTACACTTTTGATCCGCGTTGTTGTGATTATTCTACTTGCGTGCTTGTTTATAGGAAAAGCACATTGTATTGTTTTCCATGCTGACCTTTTCCAAATGTCATCAATCACAATAAGGTACCTATAAGCAAGTTTGTGAAGCAGTATGAATCATTTGTAGGCTAATAAATGCACCCATATTCATTTTTGGGAAACAGATCCCCTGACTTTATGCAGTTTGCAGTTGTGCCACCGACATGTGGGCCTCACTTTGGTATGGCCCACATGTCAATGGCATAACTGTAAACTGTACAAAGTCAGGGATCCTCATTCTCATTTTTGCATACGTACATGTGAACAATCTATATACATGTAAATCTATCTGTGCATGCAAAAGTTGTACTACATTTTGTGTTGGTTAATTTCAGCCTGAAATAATTTTGATTATTTGAAGGAATATAACTTCATCATTGGTAGAAACAAAATAAAAACGAAAGGCTACCACCACTATGCAGGGCATGGATATAAATCGATGTGTAGGAGAGACCACGATAGAAAATTCCAACAAGAAACTTTAATGAAAATTCCAAATGAAAAGAACTTTGAATGTTCTTTTTATATTAATCTAGCTACAGGCTGAGAGATGCACGGGTTGATTAATGATGACTAGAATATAAGAACCCGTATGAAAGCACACGATAGAAAGTAACTCAAGTAAACTTACCGTTCATCTTTCAGACATGTTCTTAGTTTGTCGATAAGTTGTTGATCACTATATGATTCCGTTGGTTCATTGCTCTTAATTTGAGAAAGCAACTCCCTTAGAAGGTTATCCATGTTGGGCTTTTGCGATACAGACACAAAAGCTGAAAAAGAGAATTGACCTTTAATTTTCTGATACACCTGGTTAGCGAGAGTAGTCTTTCCTAAACCTCCTTGTCCAACAATAGAGACAATCTTACGCTGCCCTATTGGCTCCACTTCCTCACTACCAAACCAATTGATGATTTCCTTCATTGGACCCTGGATGCCCACGAGTTTTTCCTTCTCCACATAAAGGGCAGGTAGCCGAGGATCAATCTCCCTACACAATTTGCTAGAAGTGCCCTCTTCAATCCTATACCTCTTTTGCCGTTCGTACGCTTCATTTACAAGAACATGGAGTTCCTCGATTTCCTTAGCAAACTTGTGGCGATGATGAAACTTCTTCACCTTGCGGAGGGTCTTGTGGAGAACCCTCTTGACTCCATTGGTTGTGTCAGCTGGCTCATGGTCGATACGGTAGGTGAAGAGATCTATGCTATCCTCCATGTCGTAGGCCAACTCGCGCATCTCCGCCATCCAGGCCTTCACCTGCACGTCTGGATTGTCCATGGCCGCGTACTTCTCCAGCGCGATGCCGATGGTCATCAGCTCCTTCGTGAGCTGTTCCAGCTTCTTCCTCACGCCCTTGACCTCCATGTACTTCTTCTCTATGAGGTTGGTGAGTTTTCTGAGAAGAGGGCTCATCGCCCCCGTTAGGGCGCTCACCACGATCTGCTCGACAACCCCTCCCATCTCCCTCAATCCCAGGCTATAATCAGTCTACCTTCTTGAATCAGAATCAGTCGATGGATCGATTATGGTGTGGCAGGATGAATTTCGTAGAGGTGCGATGAAAGAATGGTTGGTCACCCTCCAGCTAGTGTGCCTGTGGCGTAGTAGTGGCAAGAGCATCAGTTCCGTCCCTTTCCCATCTTTCAATTCAGTGGGTGATTGCCGGGAGCATCAATTTCGTGTCTGAGAAGAAATAGCCAGGAACCCATCCGGGGCTACTGACTTTGTCGTTGAGATTTACAATAACTACAGATAATTAAACGAGTCCCACAGTATGTTGAGATCACTAACACTATTAAATGGATTGCCTTTAGTTTACGTTGGTTGGGAACCTTCTCCTTCAGCACACGGTAAACAGAGCAACTCATTCGCACATGATTAATTAAGTATAAGCTAAAACTAGCACTGGTGGAGAAATGCTTTTTAGTCACGGTTCGCAACCCCTTATAGTCCCGGTTTTCAAACCGGAACTACCAATCCGGGACGTCCCGGTTCAAATACCCGGGACTAAAAATAGATCTTTAGTCCCGGTTAGTAACACCAACCGGAACTAAAGAGAGGGGATCTTTAGTACCGGTTGGTGTTACCAACCGGGGCTAAAGAGAGGGTTGCGGCAGTGAAATGATCCCCTTTTTCTTTTTTTTTCTTTTTTATTTTCTCCCAAATCAAGTGGGATACATATCCCAAATCAAACCCCCAATCCACAAATCGAAGTAACATCTCAAATCTACATCACAAATCAAAGTTACTTATACACACAAATAAATACATCACAAATCAAATACATCCCAATATCCTAAGAAATTACTCAAATACATCACAGATCCAAACAATGAATCACAAATTTGTAACTTCTCAGTTAAATACATCTCAGTGAATCATCACAAATTAAAAAAAAAAAGAATGCCGCTGCCCCGCCGCTCGCCACGAACGACGGGCACAGCCCACCGGCCGCCGGGCGCGGCCCGCCGCCCGCACGCCCGCCGCCGGCGCGCGGCCCTGCCGCCCGCCACGCGCCGCGGCGGCGCCCTCCGCCGGCGGCGACCCTCCGGGCGCCGCCCCGCCGCCCGCCGCCCGCCGCCGCAGCGCGGCCCCGCCGCCGGCCAGCCCGCCGGATGGGAAGGGAGGCTGGCCGGGAAGGGGAGGAGGAAGGGGGAGAGAAGGGGGAGGGGAGGAGATCGGAAGGGGAGAGAAGGGGGAGGAGAGGAGGAAGGGGAGGAGTTGGAGAAGAGAGTTAGAGATGATAGATCTGAGGAGAGGGGGTGAGATTCGATCTGTTAAGTTGTAACTGTGGGAGATGATAAGGGATATGGATTATAACTACGTGTTTAATTTTAGTCCCGGTTGGTAGTACCAACCGTGTAAAAGTGGTGATCTTTAGTCCCGGTTATTGACACCAACCGGGACTAAAGATCCTCGGTCCCCTGACATACATCTGACAGGGGATGAACGGGACTAAAGATAGTCCAAATGATCAAAATTTTTATAACCGGGACTAAAAACAATCTTTACTCCTGGTTTTTTTTGGATCCGGGACTATTGTGGATTTTGCCGGACCGACCAAGATGGTTTCTCCACCAGTGTAGCTTAAAAAGTATGATTTTTTGAAAAACAACTTTTCTATAGAAATACCGTTAGCAGTTTGAAAAGTGGTGCAGGTGAAAAACTAGAAAGGAGATGGGAACACAACCAAACAAACATACGTACTAAAATTATATATAATCCATCCTTGACATGAACATGCCTTTTGGTAGCTACTGCTACTTGCCTAGCAGCTTCGTCCTCCTTTTTAGATTAAAAGAAGTACTCCCACCGTCCCAAAATATAAGTACTTTTGGACTCTGATACGGTTTTTGATATGCTACTTTGATCAACGATATCTATAAAAATAAAATGTTTTAAATAAAAGAGTTACATATTGTAATAGTTTGTTTAATGATAATCAAATCTAGTAACATCATTTTACCTAGTTGATCCTCTTTTATTTTTTTGTTATCTATCTATCTATCTATCTATCAATCTATCTATCTATCTATCTATCTTCTATCTATTATATACTAAAAGTCCATTAAAACTTCTTACAAACACTCTCAAGCAGCCATATGGTACTCATATAAACACTCCTAAGCTGCCACGTGGCTCTCTAGTAAATCAGTAGGCCCGCTATTTTCATCTATTAGATTTAATTTTAGGAAAAAAATCCCACAGTCCACCTCCCTCCCCTCTCCCCACCAGCCCACCCTCCTCCCCTATGGTGCGTACTCACCTATCCCTCCTCCCCTATGGTACGTACGTACGTATCCTTCCCCCACCTATCCAATCTTCTCATCTCTTTCTTTCTTTTCAAGTTTATTACAATTAAAAATATATTTTTTTAAAATAATTTCCGTATAGAGAAATAATCATAATCTTTAAATTGCACATAAATCTTTTTATCGTTATTCATTATCGTATTCATAGTGCTTAACTAACCATTCAAATACCAATAAAAGCTACTACATTATGTAACTCATAAGGAATATTTAATTTTTATCATATCCTAGCCTTAGGATGCAATTGAAGCTGTTAAAAAATAGAAAAAACGACAATATATATATATTATATGATCATGTATCACTTTATAAAATATTCATAAATAAATTAAATATGAAAGATATGACAAAAACAAAAACACTTAAATCGTGAGTAACATTCAAAAATAATTCCTCTATTATTTTAAATCATATTCGTACTTTTCGCATGCCATCCCAATAAAAAAAATTGTGTAGAAATAGATAGTGTAGATCATATCATCATATAACACTTCACAATCATGCATAATTAGATTAGCTCTATAATATCACAAAATAAAATACTATAATTAGTTCTGATTAGCGCTCCAAAAAAATACCACTGTTCTAAAATATTGATATGTTAAAATAATATTATTTTTCACAAAACAAAGTAATGCTACTTAAATATTTCATGAAAATTTGATGTCATCATAACTTTAATATTTAAAGCAATCTACAATATCCCAAACTAAAATACTCTAATTGTGATTAGCATTAAAAATATTATCTCCGCTTTAAAATATGAATTATCATAAAAATGTAAATCTAGATATGTCCAGATAAATATTTTGATATAATTATATATTTAGTATTTAAAGGACTATAAAAAATAATTAAATGAACCAGACCAATGTGTCTTAGGCCCTGTTTGATTCAGCTTAGGATTATTATAATCTAGATTATTATGAGTAAGCTGAAACAAACAAGTAGATTATTATGCTAGATTATAATAATCTATAAGCCAGATTACTATAATCCAATAATCTCCTCTAGAGGAGCTTTTTCCAGATTATTGAGTGGCTAAAGACCCACTACCCGTAGATGCCTCTAATAATCTAGAGAAACAAACAACTCGTCGCTTATTTTATGTCAGCTTATTATAATCCAGTTTAGAGTAATCTGATTTAATAATCTAGATTACAATAATCTTAAGCTGAAATAAACAGGGCCTTAATTAAGAGTAATAGGAGGTTTATACATTTATCTTTTCATCTTCAATATTTGGAGTTTAAACTTAAGTTAATCTGAGCATATAGTATATAGGGTCCAATGTACTCGACTCACACATACCTTGCCCTATGTGTCAATTCTATGTTACATTTAACTCTTGTATCAATTCTATGTATGTACTGCTCCACCAATCATTGAGGCAAGAATATTATTATATAGTCTCTCCGTATTTTAATGTATGACACCGTTGACATTTTAAGATATGTTTGACCATTCATCTTATTCAAAAAATTTATGTAATTATTATTTATTTTATTGTGACTTAATTTATCATCAAATGTTTTTTAAACATGATATAAATACTTTTTTGCACAAAAAAAAAATGAATAAGACGAATAGTCAAACGTTGGTCCAAAAGTCAACGTTGTCATACATTAAAATATGGAGGGAGTACTAAAAGGCCATTGAACATCATACAAACGCTCCTAGGCCGCCACGTGATCCATTATTTTTTAGCATTAGATTAGATGTATGAAAGTAATCCCTCCATATTAATCTCCCGTGTACTTACCACAGAAAAATAGGTACTATTCATCCATAATAAGATCCTTTAACACTTCTAATAAAAGAATAAATAAATTGCCCACGCATCTGCCCGGGCTACCTCCCTAGTTATTATTATTATATACTAAAAGTCCATTAAACTCCCTACATACGCTCTCAAGCTGCCACATGGCACCCTCAAAACGCTCTTATGTTGCCAGGTGGCGCAACGAGGGGAGTTGAGGACCTGCTTCTAGGGCCCGCACGTGGATTAGTTACTTGAACCAACGAAGATTATAGTTCCATATTGACCAACGAAGTATAGTTCCATAGATATATGTACACAAGGCAAGATTTGAAATCAATCTCAAAGCAAATTTTAGGCACGTGTAGCCCATGTATTTGTCGTGAACCAACAGAGATTAATTCCATAATTGTGTACGTGAGGCAAGATTACAAATCTGTCTCAAAGCAAAATTTAAATCACTTATGGAAAGATTATTAATTGCACCAAAGATTAGTTCCATATATGTAAGGCAAGATTCCTAAGGCTTGCATACATATATATACACACCGCGAGCAACACGATCTTGCAGCATTAGTCAATTCCGGCGGACGGAGCAGAAGAGGTCTGCGGCACCTTACGACATTAGTCAATTCCAGCGACTCATCTTTGGCATAAGAAGGTAATCATGCACCCACAAAAGAACACAATTAATCATCTATACAGTTTTTTCATAATATTTTTAGCAGAAGAAACTAACATTGTCATAATATTTTCAGCAGAAGAAACTAGCATTGCACCTACGAAAGAACACAAAAAAGTAACATTATGTATTAGTTAGAGCTACATTATGTTGCATCTATGTATACCAGTTTTGTCACATTCGTTTTCAGCACAAAAAAGTAACCTTGCACCTACCAAAGAACACAATTATGATATTTTGTATTAATTAGTTCTATAAAATAACATAAACATGTATACAATTCTCTGTCAAATTTGTTTAGTAACTATATGCAATACTACTCATCTGCAGATAACATGACACCTGGCAATTTGATTACTGCATTAACACCAAAGAATGATAGGTGAAAAATCAAAGTAAAAGTTATTAGGCTATGGGATACGGTTAATCCTATAATGGCTGATGATTTCTATGTTATATAGATGATTGTACTAGATGCAGAGGTATGATTGTTGTAAACATGTGATTTTATATAATGTTCTATTATGTAAATACAATCTTTTTGGTGCAGGGTAACTCAATACATGCCTATACACATCATTCTACCTTATAAATATGTTCATAAATATATTTTGAACATACCAACATAATATAATATATTTATAATTATATGAGTTCAATGTCTCATGCCGACACGTGAGACTCCTACCAATGCTGCTAAGCTGCCACGTGGCACTCTAATAAATTAGATAAAACCTTACAAATTCTGAGAAAAAAGAAAAACATCCGACCCTGGATTTTCATTTAATTCGGCGGACCCACAATTTTTAAACCATTATATTAGATTTATTTAAAATACATCTCATATAATAATCGAGGGTTGTACGTATATATAAGTACTTCCGTACTATACTATTCATGTAAAAAAAAAGGAAAAAACGTAATTACCATTGAAAAAAGAAGGATTAACCCTGCCACCGTCCCACCTAATTGCGACGAGAGAAACTTATATATGTACTGTTCACCCAAAAAACTGAAAATCAATTCTCACATGTACAATACGTACTACAATCCACTGGACTGAGAGAAAAAAATCTCCCGGGCATATACATACTACGCACCATCCACCCGTCGTCCCTAATAAACTTATCAATAATGTTGGATATTTTCTTGAGAAACAAAGTACAAACACAGGCGTCAACAATGCGCACACGCACACCCTACCCCTATGAGTATATATGAGAGATTGGGCCAACATATTTTGAGATTGACAAAGTTATCATGAGTGCCTCGCTGTTGATGGGTACATCGTCTACTACTGAAAGAATTTGTCAAGTTTGGGACTTGAACCCGAGTGTGCAATTTCCACCACAAAGGAACCTAACCCATTGAGCTACGTTCAATTCAAAATAATGTTGGATACTAAAACAACCATAACTTTTAAGCTACATTTTTGGAATACTCCTATGCCTTTTAAACCAGTGAAACCATTATTTTTAATCGTTAGATATATCTTATATAAGAAAAACAAGCGTTTATTCATGGTACATCACATTTCAAAATATTATTGTGCAATTATATTCACATTAGGTTGCGTAGAACCTCTTACCCACTCTATATGAAATGTTTATAAATGGGTTGTCTCTCAAACTACATCAATCATATTAGGCTATATAAAATTTAGTGGAGCTTCATGTCCCACTAAATTAATCCTCTAATAAACCATAATAATATATACGCAATAAAAAAGAAAAACACATTACTTTTGCTTTACACTTACTTTTACTTTCGTTGACATATTTTTTAAAGAAAATAAGTCTACCTTCTTTTCAAATGATGAAGAAGATTATAAATAATTGCTTATAGATATTACTTAAATATGATATAGTATAAAGCTAATAGGTTAAAAATTATAAAAGCAACTAATGCCAACAAAAACAATTTACGGAGAAATCGAAGTAGATGTTCTCCGGTTAATATTTCGCTTTTAGTGTCTCAAACTTAGCTTACGACGCATGCCACGCATTCGTGCGGACTACCTTTATAGTTATTAAAAATTTCGATGGCCCCTTGTCTCCATCAGAATTTCTTCGTAACCAAATTCCGAACATCTTATGAATTAAATCGCCATCCAAGAGTCAGCAAGTTACACAAAATAGCAAATTAATAATATAGAGTTCAACGCAATACAACGTAATGTATTTTAAAATGATTGAAGGAGGTTTTCGAGAACAATGATTGAAGGAGATCTCAATTTCGTCATTGAGTGATTGAAGGAGATGCTGCTGCTAGATGGAAATGCTTCCATTGTGGGGCATCATGATCCTTCTTCTATTAGGAATAATTTAAGTCATTGACTGCAGACTGCATCATGCAGGAAAACATATGAGAAACTTGCTGCTAGAAAAAACACAACTTTAATGTATTTTAAAATTAATGGTTCCACTTCTAATGCTTCAGGGCAGACCTGCCATCTTTTGCTAAAAAAAAAATTAACTAACCATTTTGTTGCAATTCCTGTAACAAGGTTTATTATTTTTTGAGACATTCATAACAAGATAATCACTGTCAACATCTTCTTGTTGCTTGGCTAACTCCAAGTGAACCCTAATAATGAAGACGTGATGTTTATGATTTAGTATCGCGAGACAACAGAGTACACCATGTCAAAACTAACTAAGCAGATTTCAGGTGATATATATGCAGAATACACAGTTAATGTGGCAGATCATTTTGAGGGAAAGAAGGGGAGATGAATAAGAACCTTGGATTAATCGTTGTCACGACTGGCTGTCAGCTCGATGCATGCCCTGCAGCCCTCTCTCTCTCTCTCTCTCTCTCTCTCTAATTAAGAAGTACCAGGGTTCTGTTCAGACAGAAAAATTCTTTGGCTACAACATGTTGATTTCAACCATGGGATCATTGGGAAGCAGGTTGACTTCAGCGTTGATAGTAAACCTCATAAGATGGCCAGGATAATCAACAATAATACTGGTCGCTGGCTCGAATACATATTCGGCAAGCTTAAACCTAGCCCAGATGATGAAATGCTTGACGGAGGAGAGGTTGCGGATGCCACAACCAAAACCGGAATATGTACTCAGTGCTTTTTCTACAGTAAATTCAAGTTCCAACTTCTCAATCTTCCTCATAGCGCCTTCTAAAATCATCAAACCTGGTCCGTCGGAGTCATTGAAGTGAAGATGTGTTAAAGAGGGAAATTCACCTTGACACACCCTAAGTCCATTTTTGGGAGTTCGCCTCACGGTTATACTGAGGGCAAGAAGGGGGGGCAATCCTCCAAGCGTATGAAGATGCTTCTCTTCCATTTTGCCAACACTGAACTTCAGGTTTGTCAGCTCAGTGAGTGATGGATTTATCCACTTAGGAAACATGGAGAACCAGCCTGTGGTCCCCCTCAACTCAAACTTCTGGAGGAAATGAGTGGGAGGACACAATAAATCCGCAAGACAATCCATATCAGCACTTCCATTGTCGCTGTGAATGCATAAAGACCGAATGTGATGTTCCCCCAGATTACATAGGACTGAAACAGAAGATGTTCTTGTATTAATTAAATCACTAGTACTATTTCGTAAATGGTCAAATTGTACCCCAAGCACCCTGAGCCGTCTCAGATTTTTTAGATCCTCCAAAAAATATTTACAACTATTGAAACCATCAAGGCCTGATAGCTCTTGGAGAGCTTCCATATTGCCAAACCCATCTGGCAATACGAGTCCGTTGCCAATCAGATTTAGCAAACCCTTAAGATGGACAATAGCTTCTGGTAACTTTCTTATACTACTTCCCCTCAGATCAAGTGTCTGCAAAAATGCCAGCATCTCTATTTGGACAGGGAGCATGCCAATTTCTTTCAAACTGAGCCTCAGATATCTTAAATGGATTAAACTCCCAATATTCTCAAGACGATCATTCTCCAAAGCAGAACCTGATGAATTTAAATCTAGGGCAAAATGATCTCCCATACATAATACCCGCAGAATCTGCTGGTCCAGGAGAGTGGGCATCCAACTCAGTGAGCCAAAGAGATAAAGTGAACGGGCATGAGACAAATTTACAGATTTCTTTGACGTTGCTTCTTTATATGCTTGCTTGTTCTTGAAGGAGAGCGTTCGAATCTTGTCATGTCGATTTGAGATTTCCTGACTATCCATTATAGTTACAAAATTGTCTTCAATTGATCGAGAGATGATGAAGGCAAGTACAATGTCGTGGACTCGACATGCGCCTGCTTTACCATCATATCCCACATCTGCTGGTTGGATCATACTCCTATTTATAAGCTCATTGAAATAACACTCTCCTACTTCCCGTAATGTATAGCCTTGTTTCTCGACCACAAACCCTTCACCTATCCATCCCCATATCAAGCCATCTCGATCAATCTTGTAATCTTCAGGAAAAATACTAAGGTACAACAGGCAAGTCTTTATAGGAGGAGGAAGATCACAGTAACTGAGTGATAATATGCTATCTACAACTTCCAGCCCTGTATCTTTTTCATGTAAAGATCCTATCGAATTTAATACCTTTTCCCACTCTTCCTTTGTTCTTGCTTTGGTAGATAGCAAGCTAGCTATGCTAATTATGGCCAATGGCAAACCATCACATTTATCTAATATTGCATTCATAATCCCCTCCAATTGATCAGGGCATCTCTCATCGACGTCAAAAGTCCTCATCAGAAGTAATTTTCTCGAGTCAATTTTGCTGAGAGGTCTCATTTCATAAACCACATCTTCGTTGGAAGCACAACAAATTTTGGCCACACTGTGGATGCGTGTTGTCATAATTACTCTGCTTATTATTTTCAGGCTTTTTCTAGGAAGAACACATTGTATGGTTTCCCAATCAGATTGACACCAAACATCATCTATTACAATAAGGTACCTGTTATGAAATTTTGTGATACCGTATATCTCAGCAAAGCATTGAAATAATACTAATTAAGAGTATCGGCTACAAAATACTAAAGGAATTCATATATGCATGGACAAGCATTTAACATTGTCTCTCCCTCCCTCTTTCTAAATTTCACTATTAATAACTGTATTAGCATGATAAAGCAGCAGTAATATTATGGGTCGCCCATGCTCCTACTTTTCTAAAAGTGTACATATATTACTGAAAACTTGCGAAAGAAAACAGTGTAGCGCAGCATTTGCAGAATTTCACTGTTCTTTTTTGTGAATAACAAGGCCAGTCCCAATTGACCAAGAGACCTGCTACTCTTGCCTACTTTCATAATTTACGATTATGTAGGAACATTTTTTTTTTTTCATGAAGACTTCATATTTCAAAAAGCCATTAAAGGCAGGCAACTCAGGACGTACTGTGACAGAGTAGGATAAAATGAACGGTATGGGTGCCGTCAAAAATCAAAACACATCATAGAGGGGATTTGAGTAAACATACGCTTTGTCTGTAAGTAGGCTCCTTAATCTGTCGATGAGTTGTTGGTTGCTGTATGAACTTGCCAGGTGATGATTATTATCTGATATGCCGCAGCTGCTTTGAATTTCAGATAGCAACTCCCATAAAAGGCTATTCATATTACAGTTCTGTGACAGAGACAAAAGCTTTACAAGAGAATTGGCCATTAATTTTTTGGTATACCTGATTAGCAAGAGTAGTCTTCCCTGAACCTCCAGGTCCAACAATAGAAACAATCCTATGCTGCTTCATTTTGTCACTTTTCCGACCAATTAACAGGTTGACGATTTCTTCGCTTGGGTCCTGAATGCCCACAAGTTTTCACCTCCACATAGAGCGCTGGCAGCCGAGGATCGATCTCCGTATGCAAGTTGCTGCAGGTAATCTCTTGAAGCTTGTATATTTTCTGCCGCTCGTACACTTCATTCACTTGAACCGTAAGTTCCATGATCTGTCCTGCAAACTTGTGGCGATGGTGAAGATTCTTCAGCCTGGTGATGTTCTCATGGAGAATCCTCTTAATACCGGTGGTGGTGCTACCAAAACCACCTGGTTCTTGATGATCGACGTGGTAGGTGAAGAGATCTATGCTGTCCTCGATGTCGTAGGCTAGCTCCCGCACCTCCTTTGTCCAGGCCTTGACCTGCACGTCAGGCTTCTCCATGGCCATGTACTTCTCCAGCATCACATTGATGGCCATCAACTCCTTTCTAAGGAGCTCCACCTCCTTCCTCACGCCTTTGAGTTTGGCGTATTCCTTGCCCATGAGGTTGCTGAGCTTGCCAAGCACAGGGTTCATCACCCCCGTCAGGGCGCTCACCATGATCTTCTCTCCAACTCCTCCCATCTGTCCCTCCCCCTTCTCTTTCCCTCTCCTCTCGCTCTCCCTCTTGATCCCTCTCTCTTAGTGGTTTGCAAGGATTGAGACTTTTGTACCATACATGTGTAACTAATATAAGCGAATGATTGATCATGTAACACGTTATAATTTAAGCTCCAATAATTAAGTTTTGTCCTCTGCATACTAGCTTGTTTATAATAATTAAGTAAATAATAGAATATTAGATGCCAGAGCCTTCTGTTGTCCTCCTGCTCTAACAACCCTTAATTTTCCCTCTCACCATCTCATGCTTCTAAACATCTACCGTAAAATCAAAGTGTGTTTGATTTTTATTCTGTGATGAATAATTGGCATCTGAGATTATTGGTTTTGATATTTTGGAGATTATTGGCGCAGTGGTTTTGGAGATGATTAGATTTGCAGGTGAACTGGAACAGCTGCTGACAGGTGATAATCGGTCAGACCGGAGGTATGCGTACGGTCAAACTGGCCAACCCGCAGTCTGACCAGCCGACTCTGTGTCGGTTTCGGTTTCGGATTGATTTGTTGGATATCCGTGGATAATTCATCTTTATGACTTCTAGATGGATACTATGCGTATGTAATGCTGTTGTTTGCTTACAATGAGTCGAGTTGGAGATAGCTTGCGTTCGGATATTGTTTCTTGGTTGATGCATGTGTAGGTGGTCTTGATGCCTCAGGAGAGTATTGCCGGTGATGGATTGGGAGTCAACTTGGGAGAAGATGACGTCCGAACGATCATGATATCATGCGGGATGCTTAGGCTAAAGATCAATGCATGTGGTTGGTGAAGATTTCATATGGCATACGATGGAGATTATGATGGAGATATTGTGTGTGTATAGGATGCGGAATCGAATTTGGAAGGAGTCCAAATTTGCTACAATAGGAGTTTCTAAAGTTTGTTTTCTGTACAGGAAGGTTTCCTAGGGAATTAGGACTTCTTGTACAAGTTTGGTTCATGGCTTTAGGCTGCCTACCTCGGATATAAATAGAGAGGGAGGGTGTGGCCTCCCGGTATCGTTTTAGAGAGAGTTGAGTTGAGAGAATTGTTAGGGTTTCGATTTTAGTCGAGATTTTCATGAGGAGTGATGTTGTTGCACTTTGTAAACAATGATAGAAGTAATAAAGTTGCAATCTATTTTGAGATATCTTCAATTTGTGTTTGCTCGGGTTCGATGGTCCAACCGGCGGAACACCAGCGGTCAGACCGATGGCATCGAACCAGTAAGACCGGCGGATTAACGATGGTCAGACCGATGGCGGCGGTGACAGGTTTCGGCGGTTAGACCGGGCAATCAACACCGGTCAGACTGGCGATATAGGTGCGGTCAGACTGGTGGATCAACTCCGGTCGAACCGATCTACATTGGATTCAAGGGTAACTTTTAATTCCATTAAAAGTTTCGGGTTTTGGGTACTATAGCCATTCACCCTCCCTTTGGTTGGCTTAGTTCTAGCTGTTTGGTCCTACATCTACTAGTACATTTGTTTAGATAGTTGAGTGGTGTAAAGTATCAGATTCCATAGTTGAAGGGCCTAGGCTGTGTTCGCTAGTGGGGGTTGGGAACCAATCTTCTCCGCACGGAAAACGGAGCAGTCCATTAACACGTGATTAATTAAGTATTAGCTAATTTTTTTTCAAAAATGGATTATTGACTTTTTTTAAGCAACTTTCGTATAGAAACCTTTTGCAAAAAACGTATATTTAGCAGTTTGAAAAGCGTGCGTGTGGAAAACGATGAAGAGGGGTTCGGAAGAGGCTGAAATGAACACAGCCAAGTGATAGCTGGGAGGATAAAATAGAGTTTATCAAAGAAAAAAAATCAGTCCACATGAAAGGATAGAGGGTAGGAGCATGTGATAGACAAGACAACAGGCTGAAGTTTGAATCAATCTACTAGACAGAAGCTGACCTGTTCAAGGACAATGATGGTGATAAATAATCCTGCCACTTGATGACCCCTGATGTGAACATCATTTGCTTTTTGCTATTGATATTTCTCGACAGCTTCTTGGATAGACAAAAATAAGTTAGCTTATAGTTGGATGTTTCGTGCTAGTTGCATCGTGTCTAAAAGAATCGTAATAAGGGCATATATAGGTCTTGTTTAGATCCAAAAATTTTAGTCAAAAACGTCACATCAAATATTAGACACATACATGGGGTATTAAATGTGCGAAAAAAAACCAATTGCACAGTTTGCACGTAAAATTGAGAGACGGATAATCTTTTGAACCTAATTACGCCATGATTTGATAATGTGATGCTATAGTAAATATTTTGCTAATGACGGATTAATTAGGCTTAATAAATTCGTCTCGCAGTTTACAGTCTGTAATTTGTTTTGTTATTATTCTGCGTTTAATACTTCAAATGTGCGTCTGTATACTTCAAAAACTTTACATCCAAAGAACTAAACACACCCATAGCTTATTCTGACTTCTTTTATTGATTTAGGCTGTGTTCAGTTCCCTTCAAACTTCCAACTTTTCCATCACATCAAATATATGGACTCATGCATGTAGCATTAAATATGGACAAAAAAAAAACAAATTGCACGGTTTGCATGATTTTCGCAGGCGGTGCTTTGGTCCGCCTGTAAAAATTAAGGATTTTTATAGGTGATTACGTACAGGCGGAATGTTTTGCCGCCTGTTGGTATTTCTTAGCAACACTACTGGAAATATAATTCCCAGCAATAACACTAGAAATAATCCTGGTATATTATGGTTACAGATATGATCCGCAAGCGCACAGATATATCATTATAGCATTTCACCCGGGAGTATTCCAAGGTATCGTATTTATTTTATCCCAAGGGAAGATATGATAAAAGAGAACTATGCCAATAATTCATATATTACTTATATACATCAAAGTGTATGCAGAGGTTAATTCAGTTCAAAGGGTAGGGAGTAGGGTGATACACAGAAGAAAGAACTAAGAACTACTCTCACTAAAATATAGTCTAAGCTAAGTGGAGAAAGAATAAGAAAAGTATCATTCCTGTACTTCTAGTATACATACATCTTTAGTCTATACTTGCTATTATACAGTCATGCAACCAATACCCCGTACCCAGTGTACCCAGTGTCCTCCTGGTGTTTCGAGAAACCAATACCCCGTACCCGGTGTCCTTCTGGTGTTTTGAGAAGCCACCCCTGACTGCCGAGTTCCTTACGACAGCCCGTCATGACCATGCAACCGGAGCTAAATACGGATAAGTACCGTCCCCAGGGAATTAAATTAGGACTATATACACGCGCGGAGAAATACCCATATTGAGCTGTCACCATCAGCGGCCCACCTCTCATCCGTAGCATACAGCCCCAATTAATAGTATCTAATAATCTAAGCACCACGCTTATATTACTAAATAGTAATACTACTCTACATCCTTGCAACCGACATAGAGCAACCGAATAATCGAACACTAAACCCACACCAATACACCTATCTGGAAAGCTAGTTACACAACTATATTGATTCAAGTATAAAGTAAAGTCGGTACTCAAATAATATGAATGGAATAAAATACCAAAGATGTATAAAGAAGAATATTCTATTAATTCAATAAGTCTTACAAAAGAAGAGAGAAAAGCTGCTAGAGCCATACCCGAAATCTCCTGAAGACTCGACGACTATGAAGACTATTCTATTTCCTACTCCACTAGCACTAAACTACTAAACAATACTTGAGAGAGCTCTTGATCTTCTTCTTGAGGTGTGTGTTGAAAGTGAAGGAGGTGAGGTCCTTTTATAGGCAGGTATGACGGTTGTAGAGCATGGGAAATGTCGGAAATGCCCCGCAACCGCTATCAGGAGTTCATCCGGAGCATCCACGCCAAACCCCAGCCTGAACGGCTGTGATGGGGGTTCGGCCGAACCATTATCTGGCCCAAATGGCCCAATTTTTGGCAGGCCGACTCCTCGTGTGCTCCTCAATCCAAAAAATGGAATTTTGGGCTTAATTGATCATGTCTTTTCTGAGTTCTCAGCCCATCTATCCATAAGTCTGATCCTCGACAGCCTCTGATTGATCGTTTGTCTATTTTCTCTCCTCCATTTATACGTGCTTCTCCTACATAGATGTTAGTAGCATAGTATATAGTGGAAGTAGATATTTTATTTGGAATTGATGCATTGCAAGCATAGCTAGTCTTCATACATTGGGTAATATTGACGGTCGAAACTGGTCGATAACGACTAGGGTTGGCAACGGGGCGGGTCGGGGGCGGGATTGGCTTTTTTATTTTTATCCTTATTTTCTTTACAATCCGCACCACATTTTCGGATCTTTTCATTTGTATTAATTCCAGATTTATCTTCAATTCGAACAAAGACTCAAAGATTGCAATGGGGGCAGTTTTTTTTTTTTGCCAGATTTTTAATCAAATGGCTATGCGTAGTGACAAAACTATATATGGAATTAGGCCACATGATGGGGCTAACCGCTTGTTGATTTTTTATTAGATTCTTTTTTTTCTCAGAGGATTTTTTGGTCTACTTCCGGGCTGTTCTAGATGAGATCACGCATTTTGTAAAAAAACTCTCTTAAAAGTTGCAATATACATTTAAGTCCGCAAGACGTCTTTTTCACCGTCGATATGCTATCGTACCGCTGCTGGAGGGGTGGGATACGTGGTGCGCTTCTCCAGCCAAGAATTCGATCGGTGTTCTAAGATTGGTGCCACCTGTCCCAATCAAGAACTAGAGTTCTAACCCTGAAATCGGTTTATTAGATTAGGTCCCTTATCTTGACGCCGAGTTCAAGTTATGTTCTTGTACCGCAATACCAATTGTAACACGTCTCTCAACTTGCAAAACAGTGTATCTAAGGTCTAAGGCAGTATAATACTTTGATTTTGGCCGACGTGTCGAGTAGGCCCCACATGTCAACAACCACCTCTTCTTCCTCCTCTATCCTCCCTCTTCCCTCTCTTCCCATCTCTCACATTCTCACCAAGCCTTCGACCGGCAGCTGACAGGAGAGATGCAGCCAACTAGTGGGCAAGGCTACTACATTTTCTAGGACCCTATGCAAACTCGAAACAGTAGTCCCTTAGGCTAGATATTTCCTTTTAGTTTTAAGACACATTATAAACCATTAATCCCCTAACTTGACATTGCAATATGGTTTTAATTATTGATAAATAGCGTTGATACTTTAATGAAAAAAACTGAAGACAGCAAAAAAAGAGTAGTATTCATACCTCAAATACCACTAAACTCCAACAACTTTATTGACAATGCTTAAAAAAGAGAAAGGAAATATCCAATATGTGATAAAAAAGAACTTCGGATATTTCTTTATGCAAAATCATTAAGAACAATATTGTGCTCAATATTGTCCAAAGTATTCTTTTCAATACAACACATCACAATTATCATCATCATCTAACGGACTAAAATCTTACGACTGCAATTAGAAAGGAAAATAGAAGGCAAGAACACTAAAAATCTTGACCTAAAAGCCCGATAAGATCTATCATCTTAACCACATAGGATCTATCATCTTCTATGATTATTTATAAATTGAGAAATAAAATCTACTAGTATGTAAATGTACCTATGCACATACTCTTCAATCGGGGGTGCCGCTACTTTGCTTCCTGCACCGCGTGCTTTGGCCGGGATTTTGGACTATTTGCCATCCTCTTGAATGGCGTATTCTTAAATGCCATCTTCCCAAATGACTTTGATGATTTACCATTCGAGTCCACTGATTTATTTCTATTTTGCCACTTTTTTCTACCAACCCAACAAATTGAGTAGAAGATGACTTGATTGCCCCTGATATCTATCCTCTTCCTTCTTTCTTCTTCCTTCCACACACAACGCCAGCGTGTTCAGCTGACTGGCCTTCTCATGGCATCCTGTGCATTGCCAATTCCCTTTTCCAAGGCATTCGACCTTGTCAACGTCCCGAACCTTAGACCTCTGAGTACAACACGACATGCGTGTCAGAAAGGTTCACCGAGGAATGGAGCTGCCACGGCCATCGGAAAGACAATGACGCCGATGTCAGCGTAGGAAACCAGCCTCGTCGACGTCCTGTTCATGTGCTACCTTGGGAAGATCATGCTCACCGGCTTCAATTAATGACCTGTTCAGTTAATGCACCACCCGCCATCAAGCTCGTCGAGTCGCTTCATAGCCGACACTGTTTCTTTGGCTTGACTTGTGGTGGACAGGGATGTGCATCCGGTCGGCACTAATGGCGGTTGTGTTCCAGAAGTTCCTCCAGCTGTTTGTCCATGCGCACTGGTGCCACTCCACTGGCGAGAACGATCATTGGCACAGGACGGGTGGTGTCAGGCTCGATTTTGTGCGCTGTATGGGCTGTTGAACCTCTTGTAGGGTAGCAGCAGCATGAGCGATGCCACCGCCGCAGAAGACGCCGAAGACTGCTCCGCCACATCACTAATGCCTGAGAGCAAGAAGGAAGAAGGGAGGGGCAGTGAGGTCGTTTTGTACTCAATTTGCTGAGTTGGAGGTGAATAGTGGTAAAATAGAAACAAATCAGTGGACCCGGATGGCAAATCATCGCCCCACCCCCACCCACGCCGACCTCTTCGCCCGCCGCAGCAACAGCGAGGGCCAAGGTAATCCCCATCCCTCACACTCCGCTTTCCCAAACCGCTGGAAGCTTCTGAGGATATTGTGTGCTTAGGTGGTTAGTGGTAGTGGACTAATGGTACTGAACCACTGTACTGTAGTATATGACAGATACTGAATGTGTCTGAATACAATTTGTATGAAATGATTATGTAGAGTAATATCTTCGATTGTCAAGAGCAATAGAATGGTTGTGTCATCTGTGTCTGGTTTGTACTAGTGTTTGTAGTTAAAATGGTTGGTCTGAAAATGTCTGAATTTGATCGACGCATGGGTTGTTGCTTTGGTTTGCAGTGCCAAAGAAGACCACAAGTATGGGCTTTGAAAGGTGGTGGCTGCCGCCTCCGCCGGAGGTGAAGAAGCCCCGTTCGCTCTACAACGCCGCGTCCTTGGCGTACTTGGGGGACTGCATATATGAAGTGAGAAACAGTTTGACTCAATTGTGGTCTTTTATGCACTGAGAATTGTTATTATGTAACTGTATTACATATAGCTCAGCCTATTTGTCACTTCTATTTTTATTGGATTAGTAAGAGATAAGATGGTACATACAATGGTACAAACTGTCAACTTCAGGTCTGTATACTGTGTGATAATCTGTTGAGAATGATTGTGCTCCCCCATTTTGCAGCTGTATGCTCGGAGACATTTCTTCTTTCCACCGCTGAGCATCAATGACTACAACAAACGTGTAATGGATGTCGTGAAATGTGAATCACAGGTCTGGATTTGGCTCTTCACCTTTCTAATCAAATGGATTTGATAGCCAGATTCTTCTTATTATCTATCTTTGTGCGTCTGTGCTTTGCATATCTTGATGGACATTGTCTGCTATAAGCAAAAAGTTACTCAATGCTTCCATGTTTATGGCTGTTGTTTTTAATTTTAAAGAGCAGTTCTCTTGTTTGTTATTTTTCTGTTCTGCTTGCTACATGATAATCACACAATCATTATATCAAATATTATTTATATTATTTTTGGTTGTTTGCGTTTATTCAGGACCTTCTGCTGAACAAACTTCTCGGAGAAGATTTTCTTACTCAAGAAGAAAGGTAAACCAATAATTCTAGCCTTCTACCAGATGTAAAATATATGATAATGATAAAATTCTTATCAAGAAATTTTATGCTCTAGCGCCCATGTACATTACTGAACTTTTATGGGATGTTAGCCCTTTAGTGTCCAGTGTCCACTGTCCAGGACCTGTAAATTCATTTATCTAGGACTTGTCGTATTTTGTTGTAGGCCATCTATTACTTTTATTTTTGGATTTGAATATAGATTGGAAACAAACATCGTAGTGTTTGATACTATCTTCTCTGTCTGATGCCTCATATCAATGTGCACATGCTTCAGAAGTACTGAGTTTCCTTATTCTGCAGGGACATACTTCGTTGGGGAAGAAATATTGTTAGCAGCAAGACACGTACCAGAAAACGTGCTGGAATTGCAGTTTACAATCGAGCATCTTCACTTGAGACACTGGTGTGTTCCACTATAGACTAATTAATGATTTCTATATTTGGGAAAAGTCAACTCTAAGCTGCAATTTCTGTTGTACTAACCCTCACGCTATTTTTGTTGAGAAGACTAATCCTTACATTGTTGGTGGTATTTCTATTATTAGATTGGATATCTTTACCTCACAAATTTCAAGCGCTTGGAGCAATTGATGTTCCAATTAGGATTTACAAGTGGCGCTTCCTCACATCATATTGCAGATGAGCTGATCTCAAGCTTTAAGTAATGCATCGTTGGTTTCTTGTCATGTAATTAAGGTATTTCATCTTGACGTTTTATTACTAACGGATAACCATTGGCAGGAAAAAGAAGTCCACTTCTGTACAATCTCAGCAACAAGCAGCGCAGTGAATAGTCTAAACAATAGTTATCTGGTGACCACAACCAACACAAAAATGCACTAGTTCTGGTGTATGACATCCAAAGGTGGTTGCTCAATGAACGAGTAGCAATTACTGTTTGTCTGTCAAACAAGTATCGAGTGAATTGAGCAACGTATGATGTCTGGAAATATCAATCAGTGCAAGAAAATGGTGTCACTTCCAGGAGGGTGCGACGGTTCTGATCTGTAGATTTTGAGGTGGCAAGCCACTGTGTTATTACTATTCATTAGGTTGATAATAGGTCGTGATATCTCTGACACCTTGTGAGGCATCTCACTTTACCATGTGTATGATGGAACTGCGAAACTGCAAGATATGCTGAATGATTTGATGCAGAGTTGTAGCAAGATTTCAGAATTAACCTGTTCTATGTGCTTCATGGATTGAGTGCACTACCATTGTGAGACAGATGCCTTTGCTTTGCTGTTTGTTGTGATCTGCTGTAAACAACACAATCTGGAACTATTTGAGACCATTAAAAAAGTGGCAGGGTTGGTATAATATATAGTATAATCTTAACAACAAACCATAGAAATCAGGTGTATTTTCCATGTATAAACGGTGTACTTGGACGATTGCTTCCTTTACATAAGATGTTTCATCTCATAACACAACAACCGATAAGTTACTAAGCAATCGCAATTAAAAGAAAAGAACTTCTCTTCTTGCTAATTACAGTAATTAAGATCGATCCATGAGCTACCCAAGGAAGAGAAAAAAAAAAAAGAAGCAAGATTAAAACCTAGCTAAGATCCATGATGCTACTGATGGCGAGGAGGAGTTAGCCGTGAACCGAGAGATAGAGGATCAGAGGCCGAGGAGCGTCCGCTGCTGGGCCTCGAGGAGGGACTCGTACTCGAGCTGCGTCTGCTCCCGGCCCATGGCCCAGATGAGCGGCGCCCCCAGCACGATGCCCGTCGTCCCCACCACCCACGCCGCCTTCCCCGTGATCCGCAGCACCTTCCCCGCCACCGTCGCCGCCGCCGCCGCCGCCTTCTCCGCGAAATCCAACACCGTCTTCATCGCCGACGCCGCCATGTCGCCGCCGCCGCCGCGCGCCGATCGATCGATGGTCTCGCGGTTTGGGCTTTTGGTTTTTCTTTTTCTCTCTTCTCTTTTTTTGCGCACGTACGTGAAAAAACGGAGGCCACGCTTCGGTGGGGTTTATGCTGATCCCTAGCACGTATCGTCTGGTTATACTCGGATACTACAATTGTACACGTATTTATTTGTTTATTTATGTATATAAGTATTTGGATACAACTCTTGTACCCTAGTATCCGATTATGGTACATGAATTATTTGTTACTTACCGATAGATCTTGATTAATTGCTTGGTGCTATGGTCTGCTTAACCACTCCGCGTCACCCACGTGCCGGCGGCTCAGGGAGAAACTCTAGCCGCCCCTCCCTTTTTCATCTACAGCCGATGGAACATGTTTTAGACTTTTTGTTTATCCTATATCTAACAGCAGATTCGATCAGATTGCATTGGCTAGGTCCCTACTGTACGTTATTAGCCGATCAGCCGATCGACTATCGTATTCTAATATAATTTTATTATTTATTCCTATTGGTTGCGGGATCAAATCAATTGACATCATGTCTTGAACCTAAAAGTAAGATTTAGACATGTCCTATAGCTAACCAGAATTCCCAGGCAGTCGTGTTTTTCACATTAACACCCACATTCATCAACCCCAGTGGCTGAAAGGTGGGCTTAGTGATAGCTTGGAGGATGGCTGCAGCTACTTCATTTTTTCTTAACCTAGGCCACTATTTTCGCTGGCGGCTGGTATAACACAACCGCCAGCGAAAATCGATTTCTGCTGGCGGCCGATAACCGCTAGCGAAGATTTTGATCTTCACTAGTCTTTGCTTCGTGGCGATTGCAAAAACTGTCAGCGAAAACCTAAAATGGCCGCCAGGAAAGATGGTTTTCCTAGTAGTGCCATAAAGGCCATGGCAATTTGGGAACAACATGACACACTTTGATAAGTTCTAGATTAGAAGTTAACTTTATTTTTTTAATATTTCTTAAAAAAACATATGCTCACTCTGTCCCTAAATATTTGACGTTGTTGACTTTTTTAAACATGTTTGACCGTTCGTCTTATTCAATAACTTTTGTGAATTTTATAAAAAACTTGAGTAGTAGTAGTATATTTATCAATCAATCAAATGATAGGAAAAGAATTAATAATTAATATGACCAATGGTCAAACATGTTTAGAAAAGTCAACGGCGTCAAATATTTAGGGACAGAGGGAGTAGTTTTTTTTAAAAAATAATGATGAAAATAATGCATCAGAGACATTCCCGAGGTATGAAACGTCAAACAAAAAAGAACAAATAGTATATACTATGGTTAGGTGCGCATAATCGGCTTGAGAGGTGATTATTCAGGCCCTCTTTGTTTAGGCTTATTAGCCAACTTATAAGCCGAAAAGTCTAAGACTAAACAAATAAGCGGCTTTTTCGTTTGTCTTTTCTAAAGCTATAAGCCACTCTAACACTATTAAGCCAAAAGCTAAGTTGGAGAAGTTTTTTTAGCTTATGTGAGGTAGATACATGACTCCACCATTAAACTTAGTACATTAAATCCACCAGTTTATAAATCATATAAGCCAATAAACTGACTTAAATGTCTAAGCCAATAAGCCTAAGCCTAAACAAAGAGGGCCTGATAATTATGTTGGTGGCAGTCATCGATGGATCGATTGGTCATCCACGCCGAGCCCAAGTATTGTTGACCATTGACTCCCAATTCGGCTTCACACCGGCAGTCACTAGCTAGTGCTGACCAATTGACCCGCGGTTTACTTTTACCTCGAGACCATCCAGCGATCGATCGACACAGACGCATGATGCATCTCGTGTATATGTAGGAATCTGCAACTAAAGCTCCATACAGAAGGGCACACACAGCTTGATAAGCTATTAGTACTGTAGTTGAGAGTATATATATATATAGATCAGTGGCAGTGTGCACACCATGTCCATTGGTCATCTTCGTCTTCCTCCTGCAAGCGGCACTGCACGAAGCTGCTGCTGCTGCTCACCGTGCTGCTTGTTGCAGTGATGATGCACAGCGGCTGCGCCATTGCAGCGCAAGCAGCAGGAGGAGGAGGAGGAGCATGGAGTAGGATGCTCCGCGCAGGTGTGTCGACGCCGGCGTCGCCGATGCCAAACAGCCCGGACCCGGGAGTCATTCATCACTGATCTATAGACTCCAGTAATCGTCCGGCGGGAAGCCGGCCGCCAAACAGCCACCACGTCCATGACTCTCCAGTGATGATCATGAGTGTCTCACCATCGTTAATTGCTAAATTTTAAAACTTAAGAGTTTGATTTTGGGGGTTTCTTTTCATCCTCGTGTGTTTTTCGGTATTGGCTTTTAAACTCCTAATGATATAAGTAGATATCAGTGTGTGTCTGTATCACTAATTTTCTCGTATATTTTCTTTACTAATGATCTATTTTAAATGAGATCTTCTTTTACATGCATGTACTGTATTACCAAGAGGGAAAATAATAGATCAGGTTGTGTGTTGTGTTGTACTGCTTGTGGGTTGTGTCATATATATGCTTGAAATCGCGTAGCTAAAATATTGGACAATGCAATTGTATAATTGTTATGGCGTACTCTGTTTATTACCACAGGCTTCCTTTCATCCATGCATGTCCCTATTAAGTTCCTTCCTAATTACTCCCTCCGTTTTTTAATAGATGACGCCGTTGACTTTTTCTCACATGTTTGACCATTCGTCTTATTTAAAAATTTTATGCAAATGTATAAGATATAAATCACACTTAAAGTACTACGAGTGATAAAACTACTCATAACAAAATAAATTATAATTATGTAAATTTTTTGAATAAGACGAATGGTCAAACATATGAGAAAAAGTCAACGGCGTCATCTATTAAAAAACGGAGGGAGTA
>CM020188.1:7436832-7452853 GCA_009805545.1 Oryza longistaminata | reverse complement strand
AACTCCAACCAAAAAGGCTAATTCGTGAGAGGCACCCGCTCGCGCGCGATCAAGCCTCATTGCCATTTTTTATCCATTCAATGATTATGTGTTTTTTCTTTCCATGGTTTTGCCCGCACGCATATTTTTCTGTTTGGTCTTTACCAAATCCAAGGCCCAATCCAAAACATGATTACGGGTTTTGGAACAATTATTGAGATAGTTGTAGGATGGTGCCCGTAGATCAAGTCTCTGCTAGGCCGAGGCCGAGCAGGGATGTGTGGCTGGGAAGAAGGGAGAATGGACAAGAAGAGATGGCAAGGGTGCATACCATCGGGTTCCCTTGTCCCATACCTACATCCGCGATGTTTAAATATTTCCACTTAAATACCCATATCCGTCGCGGGTATAAAATCGTCCCCATACTCACACCCATGCAGGTAATGAGTATCCAACGGGTACCCATACCCATATAATTGACTTGTAGAATTTATAGTTTGGTACTGTAATTAGTCATATTAAAGTTGTAAACCATTAAAATTTTCTCTAGCAACAATGCTATTAACATTAGCGTTTAAGGCAAACAACCAATTATATTTGGCGTAAAATTTACATTAACATTAGCGTAAAATTATACAACTACATTATAATCAAGAAATCAAATAACAATTTCAATAACTAAACTTGAACAATGCTTAAGATGTGAAATGAGTTTTATAACTATGATTTAGTAGTCGTTGAGACTTATATTGTTCATAGTTTTAGGCTCAATCAACGGGTTTTTTCACCCACGGGTTGGTGGGTACGGGTGGGTAAAGACGGACCCATACCCATGTACCCAATGGGTAAGAGTTTTGCCCATCAGTAGACCATGGTGTATAGAGTTAGAACACGATTAACTCCTAATAGAGTAAAACCCGTCGGTCTCGGGTTATGGGTCTCTATTGCCATCTCACAAGATCGAGAGAGAAGGGAAAAATGAAAGAAGATACAGATAAAAAGGTGTTATGTGTGACCAGGAAGAGAAATAAGGCTTGGAGGTAAGGTGGAGGGAGGAGAGTGGAGAAGTGCCGAAGACAGATCGCCTCTAAAAATTTACTGGCTTAGTACCGGTTTATTTTAAAAACCGTGCCTAATGACTAATTATGAGTGCCGATTCACAATAAAAAGTGATGAGTATTCATCAAACCAGATAATTAATAAACCAATACTAATAAGATAGATGGGCGGGAAACCCATTATCCAGTATAAGGTTTTCTTCACTTGATGGTAATAAGACAATACGAATGGGTTGTTCTGTAATAGTGGTATCGTGTTAGGTTGCGGCTTTCGTGTTTGTTTGACAAGCTTATTTCAGGAGAACTTATGAGCTTCAATACTATTGAGTATTCTTCTCCTTAATACAAAGCATGCATCATGACTATTATTCTGGAAGATTATTATCCTATCGAGTTTTAACGTTCTCTTAAAGAAACCCATATGTTGGATCAGATCCTAACAAAAACTCAGCCACCACTTCGTTGATCGATCATGCCGTCAGTTGATAAGTGGGGTCCCAATCAGCCCACTCCTTTACATCTTCCTCCTCCAGTCTTCTCTTCTTATATTGTATTATTTACTCTTCTCAACTTCTACTTTCTCGTTTTCATACGGAAACTTCTCAACTGATAGACAATACATTTTTATAGAAATTTCTAAAGAAAATCTACTTTAAAAAATCATATTAATCTATTATAAGTGTTTTTAAAACTAATATTTAATTCTCTACTTTATTTTTACATGCGAAGGAGAGGGGTTTCTAACCCTCAAAAATGGTATCCGATTAAAAAAAACTGTGACCAGAATTTTCGCCACTTAACATATGCATATGAAATTTCCAAATTAATTGGACAGAATAAATCCAAACACTGCTCCTAACTATAAGATAGATGAGGCACTTCAGAATTTAAGATCTTGAAGTCCAATAATATTTTGATTTCATTGGAAAGGGTAATCTATGGGAAAATAAATGGAATTGAAGGGGAAAAAACTAAGCAAACAACAAATCAAAGAGACACCCAAGATTAGAGCTTTATAGGATGAGGAATGCACTGGAGTCCACTGCCACAATGCACGGGCACTATTGTTGCTACTTCCCTACTCGCTGCGTGTGTCTGAGAGCATGGGAGGAGCGCCACCGCGGTCACGTTGAGGACGGGGGAGCATAGCCGCTATCATGCCGAGAGGGGATTGGGGAATATAGTCGCCATCGAGCCAAGGGAGGATGGGGGAACACCGCCGTCGCTGTCGTGGCAAGGGGCTTGGAGCACTGTCGCTATCACTTTTTGAGTGGCCGAGAACGACATGAGGGAGACGGGACTCGCCGCCGTCTGCGTCTCCCTCTAGCTCCACTCTCTCTTCCTCCGCTTCCTCCACTGACCGGCGATGGCGTTCCCTTGGCTGCAGATCCAAACCAGTGCCCCGCTGAGTCCTCCTGATTCCTTTGCCTATTGAAAAAGCTCGTTCAGACCATCGATGGGATGAGACTGTGGCTGAGATAGGATTCATATTCTTTCATTTTAGCCTTTTGACTTTCTGAATATTACGAAAGTTCTTTTTTATTGATTTCTTCCATATAAGCCCAAAATGTTTTCATAACAATGGCTTCCTAAATTTTGATATTTCGAACTATTGACCCAAAAACCTGATGGAACGCATCCCGTCCTTCGAACAAAAACAATTTTTGTTCCATGAATTTCTTGACTTAGGTTTGATATTGCCGCTCATCAGTGCGCCAACAGACGAGGGAACTCGAGAAGGACCGATCTTGGAGATACATCACTATCTTTTTTTCAGGCTCATCACAATATATGAGTGGAGATCTGGAGATAGTAACATCACATGGGAGGGGGGAGGGGGGGGATCGGGAAGTATAGTCACCATCGAGCCAAGGGAGGATGGGGGAACACCATCGCTGTCGTGCCGAGGGGCTTGGGAGCGCCATTGCTATCACTTTTTGAGTGGCTGTCGCAGTCTGTGTCTCCTTCTGGCTCTGCTCTCTCCCTCCGCTCCACTCACTAGCGCTGGTGTTCCTCGACTGCAAATCCAAACCAGCGCGCCGAGTCCCTGATTCCCTCATGGCCTATTGAAAAGTTGCGTCTAGACCATCGATGGGATGGGACCGTGGGTGGATAGAAATAATTAACTATTTGCCACTCTTACAAGTGGCAATTACGGATTTACCACTAGGTCCACACGTCATCGACACGTGATGACCCACATGTCATTGACTGTGAATGGCAAATCCTTAATTGTCACATCTTAAAAGTGGCAAAAAGTTAAATTTCTAGGGTAGATAAGGATTCATATTCTTTCATTTTAGCCTTTTGACTTTCTGAATAGTACGATAAGTTCTTTTTTAATTCATTTCTTTCCCATAAGTCCCAAAAATTTTTCATAACAATGATCTCCTAAATTTTGGTATCTTCAAACTATTGTCCCAAAAACTGATGGAACGCATCCCGTCCTTCGAACAAACATTTTTGTTCCATGAACTTTCTTGACTTAGGTCTGATATTTGCCGCTCATCAGTGCGACAACTGAGAGGGACTAGAGATACATCACCATCTTTTTTTCAAGGCTCATCACAGTATATGAGTGGAGATCTGGAGATACATCACTACCATATTTTTTTTTCAAGGCTCATCACAATATATTAGGGCCACATTTTACAAGGACCCTGCTAAATAAAAAATATGAAATGATCTGAACTAAAGAAAAGAAAACGATTAAGAGAAAAGTCCAAGGTCCTTCCCCTTTTCATATTAGATGTTGAAATAATGGTATTTTTAAAGTATGTTCACTGTGGATTATTGTCTAACGAACTATTAATTTGTTCGTTTTGTTGATATATGAAAAAAAAAACTTATTCACATGAAATTCTAAATGTTTATAAAATGGTAAATTTAGTTGTAGGATCTCACGACTTTATGGTTTTGACTCTAGGACACAACGACGAGCTTTGGAAAAAACACTCTCAAAATATGAATATTTGCTCCTAGACACCACGCCCATTAGAATACCTCTTTTTTTCTGTTGAACAGCAAAGACTACCAAATCGTGATGTCATGTAGCAAATTTTAATCTAAAATAACAAAATAGAGTTTTACCGTTGTAACGCACAGGTCTTTTTTTTAAAATAAATAAAACACAAAGAAGACATGCCTCTCTACGCGGATTGACCTGTAACACTGACATGGTATACACAGCTTTGCAAAGGAAGGAAATAGCCGTAGGAGATCTGTATACAGATCAGACCAAAGACGTGTTATTTTTCAAGTTACGCATGAGTAGACTTTCTAAAAAAAGTGACTCATTTTTTTTTTTTTGTAATTCAATTATCTCAAGAATGTCGAAACATGGCATCTTATATAGGAAGCAAGGGTACCTGCAACAAAATCAATATGCACAGCTCCCAGAAACAACTCAAGCCTCATGCACTGTACTCTTGAAGCCTGCAACCACACATCATCTACTGTTACAATATTAACCCCATGATAATAAGAAAAAAGTTCACACAAAACATCTGTAGACTTTTACATTAGATGGCAACCTTCATTTTGGGTGCAATGTGTATTTTATTTCAATTCCAACGGAGAGGAAACCACATAGAAGATTCTTAATTAGTACTCCCTCCATCTACTTTTGATAGTCATATTTCATCTTGGCACACAGACCAATGATAAGTGATTGTACTTATCATCCATTTAAACATGCTACTAGTCATTCCTCGTAAACAGGCGATTCATTAATATTTACATTTCTCGATGCCCATATAGCCAATCTTGTGTGGAAGAATGGAGAGTCACGCATTAAATCGAAGAAAGCTATTAAGATGATAAGTTGTTGGATTGAAATATGCCTATCAAAAATAAATTTTTCAGATTTGAAAATATGACTATGAAAAATAGATGGAGGGAGTACTGTCACATACAAGTTCTGTGTTTTGACCATTGACTCGCGATTTGGACCTGTCACCAGCTAGCTAGTGCTGACCATTGACTAGCAGCTAGCCAGCTATAGTGCTGACCATTGACCAGCGATCGATCGAGACACAGATTATATGCGTCGATCGCGTATGAAGGAACCTGCAATCAAATTAAGTTCCATGCAGAAGCTAAGGGCAGAGTAAATCTCGCTAGAACTGTAGCTGACAGTATCTCACCATGTCCATCGTTCATCTTCGTCTTCCTGCAGCAAGCGGCGTCAAGCTGCTGCTGCTCGCCGTGCTGCTTCTCGCGGTGATGCATTGCGGCTGCGCCATGGCCGCGCAAGGAGGAGGAGGAGGAGGAGGAGGAAGATGGAGGAGGATGCTGCGCGGGCCGGTGTCCACGCCGGGGTCGCCGATGCCAAACGGGCAGCCGAATCATAACGGCTAATTAAATCAGGTGCTTTCTTTACATTTTACACGTAATTTACTGCCAATGCCCAAGAGGCGCCGAAATAATAGATCTGGTTGTGTGGGAAGAGGATTTCACCGTGGCTAACATGTGGGCCTCACCGCTCTTGGACCCACATGTTAGCCACCAAGTCAGGCCCTACATAATTGTTATAGTAAATTTAATAAAACCGATGTGGCTTTGTGTAACCAACTCTATATATAGTATATGGTTTTCTAAAATATAATGTATATATGTCTCTTTTTGTTCATTCATGTTCCTGCTAAATTCCTCTTCGTCATGGATCGTTTTCCTTCAATTGCGGATGCGTACTACAAATCAATGTTGCTACCCAATAAAAGACTGCACTTTTTGCTAAGAAGGTCTAGAACACTATATATATGTCACTGGTTAAGGACCATGGTTTGCAATTTCAATTTCGGAAATTTCTAAAAATTTGATAATTATTTGGCAAGCACAAGTCTCCCCCAAAATTTTCGTATTTTTTTAATTATTTGCGAATTTGGTCAAAATTTATTCAGATTTAGTTAAAATATGTTAAATTTACAAATAATTTCAGTAAAAAATTGCGAGATTTACGAAATTTTCAAATTTTCGGCAACCTACAGAAATTGCAAACCCTGTTACGAACTAGCAGCAAGGGTGAAAACCGCCGAGGGACCTATTGTGACCGGTTTTGTAAGTTGGGAGACGCCGGATGTCCGGTTTTGTGGTTAAGGGACGATTTTGTATCTGGCTAACAAGTTGAGGGACCTTGCGTGTACTTTTCCCTTATTGCGTTACTAGGCTTGTTGGGCCAGGTGGGCTACACTGTGCTGAGCTCGTTTGGCTCGCGAGCTGCTCGCGAGCCAGCTCGAGCTGGCTCGTTATAGATAACGAGCTGAAACCTTAGCTCGGCTCGTTAACAAATCCAAACGAGCCGAGCCGAGCCAGACACGAGCCGAGCGAGCTAACGAGTCACGAGCTTTTCGTCCAGCCCTAGTCATGTGGGTTAATATAGTCCTTGGGCCCATTTAAATCGCCACGTGAACATGCTATCCTCAGGAATCCTAATTGGCGCGTACGCGCCGGCCCACACGGCCCAATAGGCGGCAAGTCACAGTTAGTTTTTCTTTTTTCCGAATTTTTTTCATATATGTGTAAACTTTCAACGTAGATTTGAATACTTTCAAAAACTTTCAACTTCGACTTGAAAACTTTCAACTCAGATTTAAAAATTTTTAACTCGAGATTCAAAAACTTTCAACTCGAGATTTGAAAACTTTCAACTCGAGATTTGAAAACTTTCAAGTACAGATTTTAAATTTTTAAGTTAAGATTTGAAAAAATATGAAAACTTTCGACTCAGATTTGAAAACTTTCATCCCAGATTCGAAAACTTTCTACTCAGGTTCGAAAACTTTCGACTCGAGATTTGAAAACTTTCAAATCAGATTTAAAAAATTTCAAATCGAGATTTGAAAACTTTCAACTAAAAACATTTTTTTAAAAAATAAGTGTGCTAAAGATTAAAAAAAAAGTAATCAGAAAAAAAAGCGAAACAAAAATCGTAAAAGAAAAAAAAACCTGAAAAAAAGAAAAAGAGGGCTAATGGGCTCGTGGGCTGATGGGCCGGGAGCAGCTGGCGCGCGCGCCAACTAGCAACCCCCTGCTATGCTATCATCTCATGCAAAATATATGGGGAAATGTCCAATTTACCCTTCCATATACCATACAAAAATAATGAAAATAATTTACAAACTTTGCTCAATGTGACTATGGATATATGGCAAACTTTTTTCACTGAATTATGATAATACAAAGTTAAATTAGCTACAACCACTAAATATATGGCAATTAATATATCGATGCCAATGAATTTTCATCTCAGCGTGGGTTTGGTTGAGCAATTATATTGGATCGAAACCAGGACTTCCACAAATGTCCAATTGACCACTGATCGACTAGCGATTCGGCCTCGGATCGTCCAGCCACCAGTGCTGACCATATCGACCCGCGATTCGGCTCAAGATAATCTTTTTTTTTTTTTTGAACGAGACGGTGCGAAGTTTTGATAGAGCAGGAAAAAATTACAAGATTATAACTCTGAAGGGTCGTAACCAGGAAAAAGAAAAAAATATACCACCACCCATACACCGACAGCACCAACACACAACCCAGGAGAAGGCTAGCACCGGACCGGCCGCCGCTAAGCGTGACCGACTGTCGCTAGACCAACACAGACGGGATCGCCCCCTAGGGGATGCCAAAACAACGTCTTCAAGAAAAGAAGTGACGGAAAAACCGCCGTCGCCGTCCGTCGGGGGGCTCAAAGGTGCCAAGACTGGGATTTCACCCGGCAACCACCCTTGAGGGGTGAGACAGCACGAGAACGCCCTCGGGAGGGGGAATGAACCATCGTTGTCAGTCCGGCTAAGGCCGGGCTGGGTTTTCACCCGCCGCCCATCACCTGCGAATCTACGGCTGAAGCACCGATGCTCCACCACCACTTAAGCTCCCCGACATGTGGGACCCCTGCACCGGCGTCCCCCGCCGGCTAGCCTTCGTGCTCCGAAGACCACGCCACACCCACCGATAGCTCCTCCTCACACCGAGGTCGCCTCCTCCACCGTCAGTCGTGCCACTCGCGCCAAGCCGGCCTCCTCCACCGGACGTGCCTCTCGCGCCAATCCGGCCTCCCTCCATCGGCCGCGCCTCTCGCACCAAGCCTGCCTCCATCTCCGCCGGCAGCGCCTCTCGTGCCGTGCCTGCCTCCTCCACAAGACACGCCTCTCGCGCCAATCCGGCCTTCCGCCATCGGCTGCGCCTCTCTGTGCCAAGCCGACCTCCGACCCTCCTCCGATCGCTGCTGCGCCGGCCAGATGCGGCCGTCTTCCACGTCCCCGGCTAGCCATCCGAGACCACCATGCCTCCCACCGTCGCACCTCCACTTGCTGCCGCCGTCGATCGTCTGCACGACGCGGCCAGTCGCTGTCGCATCCGCCAACGTTTTTTTTTAGATGAAAGGCCAGAAGGCCCAGCTTTTACTTGAAAGCCAAAACGGCGAAACTCGCTGGGGATGCCAGCGCAAGAGGTTTATTACAAAAACGACTGCGAAACACAACTCACACAGAGAATCAGGGACATACCCCCTGTGTCCCCTAGACAAGAGACTGAAAAGAGGGACTCCAGCAAAGGGACAGAAAGAAGACTACTAGAGACAGAGAAACAAACTCTAAACTTCCAAACGATCTCATCCTAACCAACACCAACTCTTGGAGGTCTTAGATTCAACACCACCGATCTCATCCTTTCCACCAGCGCGTCCAACTTGCATTCTTCCTCAGAACGAAAGAGTTTTCTCCACTGCAAAAGATTAGAAATAATTTGAAAAGGCATAGTTAGTGGAGAGTAAACCAGTTTCCCTCTAAACACCATGTTATTTCTTGTAATCCAGATATTCCAACAAACAGCAGCTAGCAGACTAAAAATGATTCTAAGTTGAGTATGATCTGAAATCCCATTGCAAAGAGAAAAGAAATCATCAAAGTTTCTAGGAATGGTATTCCAATTAAGGACATCTCGGCAAACACACCAAACAAATCTAGCCATATCACAGTTAAAAAGAATGTGGTTAGTTGTTTCCAAATCATCACAGAGCTGGCAGAACTCTGATCGCATCCGCCAACGTACCCGGCCACCAGACGCCGCCTCCACAGCCGCGGCAGCTGCAAGCCGGCCGCCGTCTGCCGCCGCCGATGCATCACTCTATATATAGCTCGATCGTCGACAAAATATATATAGAGGGAGAGATCGATCGAGTGCACACCATGTCCATCAGTATTAGCTTTGGTCGTCGTCTTCGTCTTCCTTGCGGAACCAAGCTGCTGCAGCAGCTGCTGCTGCTGCTAACCGTGCTGCTTCTGGCGGCGATGCACTGCGGCTGCGCCGCTGCTGTGCAAGGAGGAGGAGATCAAAGAGGGAGGAGGATGCTCCGCGAGGGGGTGTCCGCGCCAGCGCCGCCGATGCCAAACACGCTCCATCAAACGAACGATCCTACCGCCTGCTGCTAGGCGATCGCTGATCCACGGCCTGGCTAGGCACCGGGCAGGCAACATGCATGGGCGCGTGGCTCCGGCGGCCATCGTCACCCCGGCAAGCAAATACGTCGGCCAAAATTTCTGGGTTTTTTTAATATTTTTGTGAATTTGATCCAAGTTTATTCAAATTCGGTCATCTTTTGTTACATTTTCAAATAATTTTATGCAACATAGTATGAATATTCCAGAAAATTTCTGTCCAAAACAAAACTGACAACCCTGCGTCACAACCAGACCTCGCTTGGTCATGAACAGCTGGATCAGATCATTTTTTTTAATATACTGTGAGAGCAGAAATAATTGGTCAGATCTAATTGGGTAATTGGCCCATTTTTATATATACCTAATAAAAAAATTCATAAAGCTTCCGGCCGGGTAATTTTTTTCGTCCGTTTTGTTTTTGTTTTTTGCCTTTTTCCTTTTCCTTTCTTTTTTGTCGCCGTCTTCCGTTCTTTTAAGCTGTTTTTTTCCGGTGGGTTATGTTTGTTCTTTTTTCGCCCTTTTCTCTTTTTTTTTCCTTTTTTTGTCCGGGTTTATTTTCGTCCGTTTTTGTTTTTTTTTTGCCATCTTCCTTTTTTCGCTGTTTTTTCGGTTGGTTCTTATTATTTGTTCTTTTTTCGCCCTTTTTCCCTTCTTTTTCCTTTTTCCCCCTTTTCCAGTTTTTTTATCTGCTTTTTTAACTTCGCGGTTTTTGGTTTTCTTTTTATCTGTCCGTTTTTTTTCTCAGTCCCCGGTCAAATCCTAGTGCCGCCGCACATTAATCTATCTCCCCATACATTCCCCATTGATTGGAAAAATCAATTCTCCACTACTCCCTCATATACTCTATTAGAGAGAAATTCACAGAGTTGTTTAGACGGAATATAAGTTGCCCATAAAAGCAGGCAAGAAGGACCGCAAAGCAACTAGAGAGTAGAACCAGGGAGACCTCTTTTTAGCAGTCTCGAAATAACAAATTGGCCTATATTTTTCTTTATTAAAAAGACCATATTGGTCAGCCAAATTGGAAGCATCCAGGAAAACTCTTCTATTTTTTTTCCTGGCCAAACGTACCACAAAGTCGAATGGGGCACCTTATCTCTAGGAGCGCATGTAACGCCACGGCATGGACTATTCCTGCCACTATATATACTAACACAAAGGTGACGCACGGAAAATTAGGTGAGGTCGTTTCCTACCAAAAGCTTACGCCGTGTTTAGTTCCAAAATAATTCTTTGAACTTCCAACTTTTTCATCACATCAAAACTTTCCTACACACACAAACCTCCAACTTTTCCATCACATTGTTCCAACTTCAACCAAACTTTTAATTTTGGTGTGAACTACACACAGCCTTACAAGAGTAATAAGTACTGCGTTGTGACCAACCATATCCACTGCTACATTTGGTGGTCGTTGTCTTCGTCTTCCTGGCGGCATCAAGCGGCTGCTGCTGACCGTGCTGCTTCTCGCGGCGATGCATTGCGGCTGTGCCGGCGCCATTGCCGTGCAAGGAGGAGGAACAGAAAGATCCTAGACCAACAAAGGAACACAGACGGGGATTTCGCCCCCTAGGAGATTGCCAAAACACGACGTTTTCAACAAAAGAAGCGACGGAGTAAAAGAAACCGCCGCCCGCCGTCCGTCGGGGCTCAAGGAGCCAAAACTGGGGCTTTCAACTCGGCAACCACCATCGAGGCGTGAGACAGCACGAGAACAACCCTCAGAAAGGGGAATGAACACCATCCGGTTGTCGGTCCGGCTAAGGCCGGGTGGATTTTCACGCCGGCCGCCACCACTGGCGAATTCTAGCGGCTGACGCATCCCGTTGCTCCACCACGCACTCAAGTTCCCCGATCATGTGGATGACCCCTGCAACGGCGTCCCCGCCGGCTAGGCCTTTGGGTGCCTCCGAAAGACCGCCGCCACACCCACCGGCAGGCGGCAAGCTCTCCTCAACACGAGGTCGTCTTACCTCCACCGCCGGCCGTGCCTCTCGCGCCAATCCAGCCTCCTCCACGGACGCTGCCTTCTCGCTCGAATCGGCCTCCCTCCATCGGCGCGCCCTTCAACGCAAGCCTGCTTCCATCTCCGCCGCAGCGCCTCTCGCGCCGTGCCGACCTCCTCACCTGAACGCCTCTCACGCCAATTCCGGTCTCTCCCCGCCACTCAGCGCGCCTTCTCTGGCGCCAAGCAGACCTCCGACCCTCCCTCGCGCTGCTGCGCCTGCCAGATGCGCCGTCGTTCCCACGTCCCCGGCTAGCCATCCCGAGACCACCAAGGCCTCCCCACCGTCGCACCCTCCACTTGCTGCCGCCGTCGATCGTCTGCACGACGCCGCCAGCCGCTGTCGCATCCGCCAACGTACCCGGCCACCAAGACTGCCGCCTCCACAGCCGCGGCAGCTGCAAGCCGGCCGCCGCCGATGCATTCACTCTAATATATAGCTCGCATCGTCGACAGTAAAATATTATACAGAGGGAGAGATCGATCGAGTGCACACCATTGTCCATCAGTATTAGCTTTGGTCGTCCGTCTTCGTCTTCCTTGGCGGAACCAAGCTTGGCTGCTGCTAACCGTGCTGCTTTTCTGGCGGCGATGCTCGCGGCTGCCGTGCAAGGAGGAGGAGATCAAACAGGGAGGGAGGATGCTCCGCGAGGGGGTGTCCGCGCCAGCGCCGCCGATGCTAAACACGCTCCATCAAACGAACGATCCTAGCCGCGTGCTGCTAGGCGATCGCTGATCCACGGCCTGGCTAGGCACCGGGCAGGCAACATGCATGGGCGCGTGGCTCCGGCGGCCGTCGTCACCCCGGCAAGCAAATACGTCGGCAAAATTTCTGGGTTTTTTTAATATTTTTGTGAATTTGATCCAAGTTTATTCAAATTCGGTCATCTTTTTGTTATATTTTCAAAATAATTTTATGCAACATAGTATGAATATTCCAGAAATTTTTGGAAATTTCTGTCCAAAACAAAATTGACAACCCTGCGTCACAACCAGACCTCGCTTGGTCTTGAACAGCTGGATCAGATCCATTTTTTTTAATTACTGTGAGAGCAGAAATAATTGGTCAGATCTAATTGGGTAATTGGCCATTTTTATATGAGAAAATGGAATTTAGCCACGTCAAAATAGGGTTCGCTAGAATGCCATTTCTGAAAACACGTTTCGCTAAAATGCCAATATGAAGCGGCGTGCTTACCGCCCTTTGCCATTTTGGCCCTTTTGTGCATTTTCGACTCTATTTTCGCTCTCCACCGGGGTGATGAGACAAAATTGCCCTTCATGTCCTCCGCGCCGTCGTTGAGGAAGAGGAACTCGTCCCTCGCCGGCCAATCTCCATGTCCACCACTGAGACAGCTCACCGTCCTCCCAAACAGCGAGGTGGCCGGCGAGTCCTCCGACATCATCCCCTCCCTCGACTCGCTAACTCCCGCCGACTACCTCGCCGCGGTCGACGACGGTCTCCGACGAGGTCGCTCGCCGGGTCAACGACGGCGGCTAGGGTTTCGAGGCAGCCCCTGGCCTCGCCGACGACGGAGGCGAAGGGGGACGCGGTGGAGAGCAGCAGCAGCAGCTGGCGAGCCTCGCGGTGACGAAGGCGGATGGGACGCGGTGGAGAGGCAGCAGCAGTTCCTGGCGAGATGGAGCGCAAGCGCGCCGCGCCGCGAGGCCTCTCGACGACCTCGGCTCCGCCTCCGCCTTGTCAGTGCTGTCCGACGGCGGCGGGCAGGGGCAGCCGCCGTGGTTCCGTTGCTCCGCGCACCCAAATGCCTTCCGCAGCGGCGGTGGACTCATCCGGCGGCGCTGCTGGCCCATCCCGCCCTCTGTCGACGGCGACTTTGGAAGGGAAGGATGGTGGATGGAAGGACATTTTCGTCTCATTACCCACTGAAGAAGTGAAAATGATTTCGAAAAATACACAAAAGGGCCAAAATGGCAAAGTGGCGGTGAGCACGCGCTTCATATTGGCATTTTAGCGAAACGCGTTTTCAAAGATGGCATTCTAGCGAAACCCTGGTTTTGAACGTGGCTAAATGTCCATTTTCCTTTTTTAATTATACCTAATAAAAAAATTATAAAGCTTCCGGCGGTAATTTTTTTCGTCTGTTTTTTTTGTTTTTGCCCTTTTTCCTTTTCTTTCTTTTTTGTCGCCGTCTTCCGTTCTTTTAAGCTGTTTTTTCCGGTGGGTTATGTTTGTTCTTTTTTCGCCCTTTTCTTTTTTTTTTTTTCCTTTTTTTGTCCGGGTTTTTTTTCGTCCGTTTTGTTTTTTTTTTTTTTGCCATCTTCCTTTTTTCGCTGTTTTTTCGGTTGGTTCTTATTTATTTGTTCTTTTTTCGCCCTTATTTCCTTCTTTTTTCTTTTTCCCCCTTTTCAGTTTTTTTATCTCTTTTATAACTTCGCGGTTTTTGGTTTTTTTTATCTCCTTTTTTTCTCGGTCCCCGGTAAATCCTAGGCCGCGCACATTAATCTATCTCTCCATACATTCCCCATTGATTGGAAAAATCAATCTCACTACTCCCTCATATACTCATTAGAGAGAAATTCACAAGTTGTTTAGAGGAATATAAGTTGCCATAAAAGCAGGCAAGAAGGACCGAAAAGCAACTAGAGAGTAGAACCAGGGAGACCTCTTTTTAGCAGTCTCTGAAATAACAAATTGGCCTATATTTTCCTTTACTAAAAAGAACCCACATTGGTCAGCCAAATTGGAAGCATCCAGAAACTCTCCTATTTTTTTCCGGCAACGTACCACCAATCGAATGGGGCACCTTATCTCTAGGAGCGCATGTAACGCCACGGCATGGACTATTCCTCACTATATATACTAACACAAAGGTGACGCACGAAAATTAGGTGAGGTCGTTTCCTACCAAAAGCTACGCGCGGTTTAGTTCCAAAATAATTCTTCAAACTTCCAATTTTCTATCACATAAAACTTCCTACACACACAAACTTCAATTTTCCGTCACATCGTTCCAATTCAACCAACTTCCAATTTTTTGGTTGAACTAAACACACCTTACAAGAGTAATAAGTACTCCGTTGTGACCAACCATGTCCACTGTTACATTTGGTGGTCGTCGTCTTCGTCTTCCTGGCGGCATCAAGCGGCTGCTGCTGACGCGTGCTGCTTCTCGCGGCGATGCATTGCGGCTGTGCCGCGCCATTGCCGTGCAAGGAGGAGGAAGAAGGGGAGGAGGTGCTCCGCGGTAGGCGTGGGTGTCCTTGCCGGCGCCGACGGCAAACATCAACCTGCATCGACAAACTAATATATATATGGCCGTCGCCGAGATCTACGTCCTGTGCTCGATCATCCCCGGAAATTAAAGCCCATTAACAGCCTCGTACTAAGACTCCAGTTCCATGAGTCCAACACCGGCCGTCGACGTCGTCGCCGCTGCGTACCAGCTGCTAAAGCTGGGCGCCACGAACAGTTAAAATCAGCTCCTGATTGTGTGTGCTGTGTTCAACATTTCACTGACGTACTGTGCTGCTGAGGAGCGAATAAATATATAGATCAGGTTGTACAGTATGTGTTCAACATTTCAGCTTTGTGTTGCATGCTCGAAATCACTGAAATGTTGATCAAGCGACTTTATATAATTATTATTGTGCTTTGATGAGGGCATCACTAGGTTGAATATGATAATGGCTACTTTATATTCATTTCATCAACCAAAAGTAGTGTATGTTTTTTTTAGCGTGAGATTTCGTCTATATATTTAAACAATATTATTACACTTTAAGTTTATTGTTCTCGTTTGCGAGAAATTTGCTTGAGTAAATAGACCGAGTGCAAGGACTACATTGGATGATAAAAAAGTTGAATGGCTGACCAAATAAAACCTTTCCCTAAATCTACTCCAACATTATGACATCATTTTTGTTCCATAGGGACCGGTTTATTTATAACATAATGAGTGTTTTTGTATGGGTGTTTCCGTGTCGGATTTATTCCGGCTCATCAAAAGATGAAAACTATGTAACGGACCGCAGGCCCCGTCATAGATGTTGAGTTCTGTAGTAGTTCGCGTGCAGACCACCAAATGCGACAGGGAGGGAGGGGAGAGCCAAGCTAGCGAGCAGATGAATTAACCGGCCGGCACCCAGCAACGAATGGTGCATTTGGGCGGTCACGCAGTGTGGTCGGCCCCACACACACGCTACCACAGAACAGGCAATAGGTGCCGGTTGGGAACCCTACAAAGGTGCCGGATTTCCCAACCGGCACCACGAAGGCAGTATAGATTAGCAACACTCGTGTCGGTTTTGGAACCTGCACCTCTGTGGTATACGAATTGCAAAAAAAAAAAAAAAAAAAAAACCCCAGCTCGGCTCAAATTGAGCTGAGCCGATGCATCATAGCAACCAAAAAAAAACATCGCGCTGCTGTCGCCTCTCCCCTCCCGCCGCCGCGCACCGTTGCATGCTGCCGCCACCAACGCTTCGCCCGCTGCCGAGACCACCGCGCCACCGCCATCGCCGCCGAGACCACCGCGCCATCGCCATCGCCGCCGGATCTTTGGGGGGTGGGAGGA
>CM020188.1:7418192-7436752 GCA_009805545.1 Oryza longistaminata | reverse complement strand
GGGGAGGAGGGTGCTCCGCGGTAGGTCGTGGGTGTCCTTGCCGGCGCCGACGGCAAACATCAACCTGCATCGACAAAACTAATATATATATGGCCGTCGCCGAGATCTACGTCCTGTGCTCGATCATCCGCCGGAAATTAAAGCCCATTACAGCCTCGTACTAAGACACTCCAGTTCCATGAGTCCCAACACCGGCCGTCGACGTCGTCGCCGCTGCGTACCAGCTGCTATAGCTGGGCGCCACGAACAGTTAAAATCAGCTCCTGATTGTGTGTGCTGTGTTCAACATTTCACTGACGTACTGTGCTGCTGAGAGACGAAATAATATATAGATCAGGTGTACAGTATGTGTTCAACATTTCAGCTTTGTGTTGCATGCTCGAATCACTGAAATGTTGATCAAGCGACTTTTATAATTATTATTGTGCTTTGATGAGGGCATCACTAGGTTGAAAATGATAATGGCTACTCTTTTTATATTCATTTCATCAACCAAAAAGTGTATGTTTTTTTTATGTGAGATTTACGTATTTTATATTTAAACAATCATTATTGCACTTTAAGTTTTTGTGTGTTCTCGTCTCGTTTACAGAGGTACTTGCTTAAGTAAAAAAGAAAAGAGGTACTCACTCCGTCCCAAATAAAATCGATTCCTGGATGCATGAGACAAGTTTAGGATTCATGTGAAATTTCCGAAGTACCCTCATTAACTCACTCCATCCATCAACAATCTCATTCTCTGCACACATTAATTTAGTATACTACTAGTAGTACTTTAGAGAAGGAGTATGTCGACGGGGGATACCCGTAGACCGGATATAGAGGGCATTGGGTACGCTGGTATAAGGATCTACGTAGTACGACATCGAGTAATCAAAAGACGAGAATTATACTGGTTCAGGCCCCTTGATAGGTAATAGCCCTAATCCAGTTGATATGGGATTATATGGTGGAAAACACAGATTACAAAGGAAAAGATGGAACTCGGGGAATCCGACGAGATTGTAGTCGAGATGATTCGACTAGCTCTCATCGACTTGGCTCCTTGCAGGCTCCGACTTCGTAGCTGTGTAGGTTGTGTTGGCTCTGAGATTCAATGATCTATTGCCCTCCCGGGGGGTCCCTTTTATACCGTAGGTTGGGTGTTCTCGGAGTAGGACTCGAACATGAGGAAAGGATTCATCAGTTTCTGAAGATTAGGAAAGCAATCAGGTGAGAAAGAGAAAGAGCCTCCGCTGGGCCGCTGCCTCTCCTCCCGCCACCTACCTCCTCCGGATCTGGTGGAGAAATTTGGAAGAGAGGGCAGAGAGGGGAGGGGGGATGAGTAGGAGGACCTTGACGACGTGGAGAGGCCAGCGACGACGCCCGATGACGACGAAGGGTGGCGCATCGACAACGCTGCCATCAACGAGGCACTGACATGGCCGCGTCTGATGACACCCTTCTTGACCTTCCATGCCCAACGGTGCGGAAAAGGGCGGCGCGGCGCGGCGCGACGAGATCTGGGAGGTGGGAGGCCGGGAAAGGAGGTCTGGAGGGAGGAGAGGCTGAGAGAGAGAGATGCAAGAGAGAGGTGGGAGGCCGGGCGAAGTGGATATGGATCGATGTGCGGGCGAGTAGAGGAGACGATGATTGCGTGCTGGCGAGTGGGGCTCGCCGACTCGGCTCAATTTGTAGGTGTCGTTTTTTTAAAAAACCGACGCCTATATTATATTATAGGTGTCGATTTTTCATTAACTGACACAGATCTGTAGTTGACAGTATATCTATAGATCTAATAGTAGTGCACACCATACCATGTCCACTGTTCATCGTCGTCTTCCTGCAAGCGGCATGAAAGTACCGCTGCTGCTAACCATGCTGCAGCTTCTCGCAGTGATTAGGGTTGCAAGCGGGCTTGTCCGCAAACCCGTTTATAGGTAAAATTAGTGGGTAACCCGCGGGTTTGACTCGTGGATTACCTATTAATTCTACCTATAAATGAGTTTATATATTGACCCACTTGCATCTCTAGATGCGGCAAACCGGACCACGACTAAAAATCCATTAGTTATCATCTATTTGACCTATAAGTAAATTCGTGGGTCGGCCCGCTTACATCCCTGCGTGATGCATTGTGGCTGCGTCTCCATTATTGCCGCGCAAGCAGGAGGAGGAAGAGGAGGAGGATGCTCGGCGACAGGTTGCCGAGGCTGCAGTCGCCGACGGCAAACGCGTTCCAGAGGCCATTTCGTGATATACCCAACAATGTAAAGTCCGGCGGGAAACCGACGACCAGCCATGACGACAGTTCACGAGTCCTACCATTGTGGTCGTACGAGTAGCTAATGAAATCCAGGTCCTTACCTTTTTCTTTTTTATATGTACTGTACTGCACTACTGCCGAGAGGCAAAATAAGTTCTCCCTCAATTCCAAAATATAATAATTTTCAGATGAATGAGATATACATCCTATCACTATAAATCTGGACTGCAGGATATGTTTCATCCAAAAAAATAATATATTTTGATTGTGGGCTATGTTATGTTGTGCCCAGGGCTGACGTCACTGAAATGAGGGACATCCGAGCCCGAGAAGGACCCTAGTGCGGCCAAACCTTGTCTTTCCGACAAGAACCACGAGCCGACGAGGATAACTTCCGAGGTGACAAGGTCCTGGTGTCCTATCCACAAAACCAGGAAACACACCTTGCAAGCCTGCTGGGTTTTTCTCAACGTCCACGCTGAAATTCGTGCCTGCAAAGAGTGTGGAATTCAGCGTGTTTCTCCAACCCGTGATGTTTATTGTCCAATTCACAAGACAAAGAATCACGACCTCTCAAGCTGCAAGGTCTTTCTCAGCGCCATGAAGACGTCATCTCCTAAAGTCCAGCAGTCAGGCATCTCCCTTAGGGATGAGGACAAGGAACAAGGAGCGACCCTGGTCTCAGATCGATTCGTTGGGGTAATCGACATCGATCCCCACGAACCGTCAGTTCTGCATCTACTCGAGGATTATGGCTCATCGCCAACGAGTACGCCACGCGAGGTATTGGCTATCGACGGGACCAGCACGTCAGCACGCGCTAATGCGGAAGCGGAAAATCAAGTGACAACACCGGCCCAGCACATCAGGACCATCAACGCAATACTGAGGGAGACCCCCTACGATCCTGTTCTGAACGATGATCTCGCATAGTGGACAGAACGGCTACGGGAATCAGTGACCAACCTCAGCAACGCGTTCGAAGAGGCCGCCGCTGTAGCGCACCCGGAACAGCCACCAACTGGCGGTGCTAATGGCGAAAACCCTGAACAGCGGGAATCGCCTCATCGAGCCACCCCTCCACCTCGCGGCACCGGCGATCTCCGCGATCACCTGAATGGCCGCCGAGAGGCACGACGCACAAGAGACAACGGGAACCGTTCTGGCCGCCGAGAGGCACGACGCACACGAGACAACGGGAACCGTTCCCGACATCGCGTCTCTTCACGACATCACGATAATGAAGAGCGAAGAGGTCGCTCGAACGAAGACCGAGACCGTGATAATCGCCACAACCGCCATGATCACGACGATCGTGAACGGCGTGCCGGGCGATACTGGTCGAGGACACCGCCATAATGACGACGACGATGGAGATCGGCGCCGGGACAACAATCGAGGGCAACGACAGGATTCTCGAGAACTCGGCCGACGTCCTCGTAATCGTACACCGGAACCAAGTGACCCATCGTCATCGTCATCCTCTTCCTCATCCTCATCATCAGACAGACATCCACGAAGGACGTACGATCGCCGACAACCCACCGCCCCCAGCGCTGGGTGTAGAGCTTTCAGTCGTTCGTTGCGCGATGTCCGATGGCCTGAGAGATTCCGACCAGGAGCAATAGAGAAGTACGATGGGAGTACCGACCCAGAAGAATTCCTTCAAGTCTACTCCACGGTAAAGAATTCCTTCAAGTCTACTCCACGGTACTCTACGCTGGCGGAGCAGACGACAACGTGTTGGCGAATTATTTGTCAACTGCATTGAAAGGCTCTGCGCGTTCATGGCTGATGCATCTCCCGCCCTACACGATTTCTTCGTAGGCAGACCTGTGGCAGCAGTTCGTCGCCAACTTCCAAGGGACTTACAAGAGCCACGCGATCGAAGACGATCTACATGCGTTGACACAGAACCCGGGTGAATCTTTGAGCGCTTATGTTCGGCGCTTTAATGAGTGCAGAAATACAATTCCCGAAATCACCAACGTTTTTGTAATCCGCGCTTTCAAGTCCGGTGTCAGAGATCGCTATACTACCCAGGAGTTGGCAACGAGGCGCATCACAACTACTCGGAGATTATTCGAGATTGTCGATCGATGCGCCCACGCGGACGACGCACTGAGACGCAAGAACGACAAGCCGAAGACCGGAGGAGAGAATAAACCAGCCAAGGACACACCTGAGTCAAACAAGAAGAAAAATCGCAAGAGTGGGAAAAGGAAAGCTCAAGCGGAAGTTCTCGCAGCAGAATACGCGGTCCCTCCCAAGCGCCCAGACCCACAAGGTAGCGACACGAAGAAAGCATGGTGCTTTATACACAAGTCGGACAGACACTCTTTGGAAGATTGTCTCGTCTTCAAAAAGTCGCTCGAAAAGCACATGGCATTGGAAAAAGGCAAGCGAGTACGTGTGGTCGAGAAGGATGCTGAGGCGGCTACTCAGGAATCGGACTCAGCATACCCAGACTCCGATCTCCACGTCTCACACATCTTCGGAGGCTCCACAGCATACTCCTCAAAACGAGAATACAAGAAAATGGAACGTGAAGTCTGTTCGACGTGGCAGGGGGCTGCGCCCAAGATGAATTGGTCTGAACAGAAGATAGAATTCTCAAAAGAAGACCACCCCAAGACTGCCATCATCCCAGGACGCTATTCGATCGTGGTCGAACCCACCATTCGGAATATCAAGGTCGCGCGAGTTCTCATCGACGGTGGCAGCTCAATCAACCTTCTCTTCGCCAGCACCTTGGACGCGATGGGAATCCCACGAAGCGAGTTGACACCCACCGATCAACCCTTTCATGGAATCACTCCCCAGTCCTCGTCCAAACCATTGGGCAAAATTATGTTGCCTGTGACTTTCGGCCAAGCAAACAACTTCCGAACGGAGCAGATCAGCTTTGATGTCGCTGAATTCGATACAGCATACAATGCCATCATCGGGAGAACTGCACTCGCGAAGTTCATGGCCGCATCTCACTACGCGTATCAAGTGCTCAAGATGCTAGGACCGAAGGGAACAATCACTATTCAAGGGAACGCTAAGCTGGCAGTGCAATGCGACAAGCGGAGCCTCGACTTGGTCGAGCACACGCCCAGCCCACCCGCCACAGCTGAGCCACCCAAGAAAGTGAGCAAAACAAACAAGACGCCGAAACCGGACGGTGCAATCAAGATCATTCCACTCTCCAGTGCCAACCCCGACAAGACCGTCAAGATCGGGGCATCACTAGGCGAGAAATAGGAACTCGCGCTCATCACCTTCCTCCGCGACAATGCTGACATGTTCGCTTGGCAGCCGTCCGACATGCCGGGGGTCCCCAGGGAGGTGATTGAGCACAAACTCATGGTGCGACCTGACGCCAAGCCAGTAAAGCAAAAACTGCGGAGATTTGCACCAGATCGAAAACAAGCCATACGAGAAGAGCTCGACAAACTTCTCAAAACCGGTTTCATCAGAGAGGTACTCCATCCAGAGTGGCTAGCCAATCCAGTCATGGTGTGGAAGGCCAACAGGAAATGGAGAATGTGCGTCGATTTCACCGACCTCAACATGGCGTGTCCCAAGGATCACTTCCCTCTTCCTCGAATAGACCAACAGGTGGATTCAACAGCCGGTTGTGAGCTGTTGAGCTTTCTCAACGCTTACTCCAGCTACCACCAAATCAGCATGGCCAAAGAGGACGAGGAGAAGACAACATTCATTACACCGTTCGGGGTATTCTGCTACGTTAAGATGTCGTTTGGACTGATAACCGTAGGAAACACTTTCCAGCGCACGGTCCAGGGTGCACTTAGCAACCAGCTTGGAAACAATGTCGAGGCCTACGTCGACGACATTGTTGTCAAGACCAAGACAAGCGACTCATTGATTGACGATCTGCGAGAAACGTTCGACAACCTCTGACGATATCGCCTCATGCTCAATCCAGAGAAGTGCACGTTCGGAGTACCGTCGGGCAAGTTGCTCAGTTTCCTCGTCTCTGGCAGAGGGATAGAAGCAAATCCCGAGAAGATCAAAGCAATCGAGAACATGAAGTCGCCCACAAGACTCAAGGAAGTACAGAAGCTAACCGGATGCATGGCGGCACTAAGCAGGTTCGTCGCTAGGATGGGAGAGCGAGGACAACCTTTCTTCGCTCTGCTGAAGAAGCAAGACAAATTTGTATGGACACAGGAAGCCGAAGAGGCATTCATTGCACTCAAGCGCTACCTATTAAATCCCCCTGTACTTGTTGCTCCCCAACCTAATGAAGAATTATTTCTCTATATTGCCACCACGCCATATTCCGTTAGCACTGTCATTGTTGTCGAGAGAGAGAAGGTGCAACGACCAGTCTACTACGTCAGCGAAGCTCTCCACGACGCAAAGACAAGATATCCACAGATCCAAAAACTGCTCTACGCGGTCATCATGACATCAAGAAAGCTACGCCACTACTTCCAAGCACACAAAGTCAGTTGTCTCCTCCTTCCCTCTCGATGAAGTTGTGAGAAACAAGGACGTGGTCGGCCGCATTGCGAAATGGGTAGTCGAGCTAAGCCAGTTTGATGTCCACTTTGTGGCACGAACAGCCATCAAGTCCTAGGTACTCGCCGACTTCGTAGCCGATTGGACTATGCCTGATAACAGGCCAAACAACCAAATCGACAACGAAACGTCGACAATGGCGTTCGACGGCGCACTCAACAGCCAAGGAGCAGGGACATGATTCATCTTGACATCACCTTCTGGAGATCAATTCAAGCATGCAATTCACCTTAACTTCAGGGCGACCAATAACACAGCAGAGTACGAAGGACTACTCGCCGAGATAAGAGCTGCAGCTGCACTCGGAGTCAGACGACTGGTCGTGAAAGGGGACTCCGAACTAGTCGCGAACCAGGTGCACAAAGATTACAAGTGCTCTAACCCTGAGTTATCCAAGTATCTCGCAGAAGTCAGGAAGCTGGAAAAAAGGTTCGATGGGATCGAGGTCCGACACGTATACCGCAAGGACAACATCAAGCCGGACGATCCAGCAAGGCGTTCGTCCAGACGAGAACCACTCGAACCTGGCACTTTTCTGGATGTTCTAACAAAACCATCAGTGAAAGAGGCTAGCGGCGAAGATAACCCAGTCGCCCCCGATATCAGCTCGGGGGCTACAGAGGTAGAGCGCGCCGTTGCCGATATCGAGACCACAGATGACTGGCGCACCCCACTCATTAAATTCAAAAGCAGCGAAGAGTTGCCCGAGGACGACGCAGAAGCCGAGAAAATAACCCGTAAAGCAAAAATCTACTGTATGATCGGCAACTATCTATACAAGAAGGCGCCAAACGGGGAACTCCTGAAATGCGTCTTGTCTGACGACGGCAGACATCTCCTCCTCGACATACATGAAGGGATCTGTGGGTCACACGCCGCCGGTCGGACATTGGTCGGAAAAGCTTTTCAACAAGGGTTTTTCTGGCCACCTCATGTATGTCGCCATAAAGTGAAGGACAATTGACATCAAATCAAACGATTAATCAATCGGACGATGTCGAGAATCAAACTTATCAATGAACGGGCCAAGAACGCAGAAATAACACGACTAATTGGGCCAAAGTTCAGAACTCTGCGGAGTGGAGAAGTCCAGGAGGCCACCAGCCAAATTATGGGCAGATTGGGCCGGCCCCTGGTTCGGCCGAACCTCCCTCATCGCCGTTGGATGCAGGGCTTCTTCTGGACGGTGTGGATTAGCTCCCAATGACGGTTGGAGGGTATTTCCGACCATTCCAACCATCACAACTATCATTGAGAGGCTATATAAACCCCTCACTCCCTTCACTTCAACACACACCTCAAGCAAAGCTTTCTCATATTCTCTCAGGTTTAGTTTAGTGTTCTTAAGCTAGTGGAATAGGAATAGAGTAGAAATCGGAGTCCGGAAGCATTCGGAAGAGTTCAGGTATGGCTCTAGTAGCTTTTCTCTTCTCTTTTGTAAGCTTTGTACTATTATTAGAATACTCTTCTTTATACATTTATGGTATTGGAATACTTTCCAAGTATATGAATGCCAACTTTACATTATGTTCATGTTATACTGATTATACTGCTAGCTTATCTGGGTGATGCTTTGGTGCGGGTATAATGTTTGCTTATGCAATTACTCTATGTCGTGACGATGATATTAGAGTAGTTTCTGGTAGTTTAGGCATGGTGTCTAGATTACGGGATATCATTATTTGGGGTTATATGCTGCGGATGAGAGGTGGGCCGCTGATGGTGACAGCTCAGTACAGGTATTCCTCCGCGCGTGTATATAGTCCTAAGTTAATCTCCTATGGAGGGTACTCCTCCGTGTTTAGCCCCAGTTGTATGGTCATGACGGGCAGTCGTAAGGAACTCGACAGTCAGGGGTGGCTTGTCGAAGTACCAGGAGGTCATCGGATAGAGGGTATTAGCTAGTATGTCAGATAACTAGGATGTATGTATACTATGTATACTAGAAGTATTGGAATAGATTCTTTTTCTCTTTTCTTTCCATTTAACTTAGATATTTTAGTATGAGAATAAGTAGCTTCCTACTTGTGTGGCACTCTACCCTTGAATTATATTAACCCCTGATTAGACTATGATTATTACAAGTAACATATAAATTATTAGTCAGGTTCTCTCTACCATGATCTTCCCACGGGATTAAATAAATACGATACCTTTGGAATATTCTCGGGTGAAATGCTACAATGGTATATCCGTGCGCTTACGTATGAACTCTGTAACCATAATATACCAGGAGTATTTCTACGCCATTGCTGGGAATTATATTTCTAGTAATGTCGTTAAGAAATACCATCAAGCATTTCTGGCGCCGTTGCCGGGGAAGATTCAAAATAGAGATAAATAGAACTAATACTTTATATTTATCTCTGTATAATCACTGCCTTTTGCAGGCTAACCCTGGTTGTTTTCACTTTTGTTGTGGAAACAGGGTAGTGCATGACTGGTTTCAACTTGCCGGAAAACTTCAAAGAAAATCTAGAAGCTTTCTTCCAGAGCATCAAGCCGCGAGTCGTTGCTCCAATGAAAACTCTACCGACAAAGGAACCAGCCATACCAGCGCCACCGACCTTCAAGACTCTGGCTGACAAGACCCTCCGTGAATTCGCCGCTCCCTCTGCTGACAATGTGGCCGTTGGGCTGCAGATCAACATGGGAGATGTGGATTTCGATCTGAAGTCCAGCCTCATCACGATGGCGCAGGCTAACCCATTCTGCAGCAAGCCTAATGAGGATGCCAATGCTAATTTACAACAGTTCCTGGAGATTTGTAGCACGTACACCATGAAGGGTGTCAGTCCAGACGCCGTCAGGCTGCGGTTGTTTCCGTTTTCCCTCCTGCGGCCGTCAGGCATTTCGCTCGTTTTGTTGAAGTAATCCAGAAGATTCACATCAACGTGCCGTTGTTGGATGCTATGCAAGTACCAAAATATGCCTGTTATCTCAAGGATATCCTCAATAACAAAAGGCTGCTCCCAACAACAGAGGTGGTCAAGCTGACGGAGCAATGTAGCAACGTGATGCTCCACAAGCTCCCGGAAAATAAGAAGGATCCGGGGTGTCCAATGATCACCTGCTCGATCGGGGCACATAAATTCGACCAAGCTTTATGTGATCTCGGAGCAAGTGTCAGCATCATGCCCAAAGACGTCTTTGACAAGCTCAACTTCACGGTGTTGGCACCAACACCGATGCACCTACAACTAGCTGACTTGTCAGTCCGTTACCCGGCGGGGATAGCGGAGGATGTGCCAGTCAAAATACGGGATTTCTTCATCCCGGTTGACTTCGTGGTGCTGGACATGGACACAGGAAAAGAAATGCCACTCATCTTGGGGCATCCGTTTCATAGCACCGCAGGAGCCAACATTGATGTGGGGATGGGAAGTATCTGTTTCCGTATTAACGGAAAGGAAGAGAAGTTTGAGTTTCAGCCGAGAACTGAACAATGCTCCATGGTCAAATAAAGTACGGGCCAAACCCGCAGAACATTCAAGTGGTTGAAGTGGAGCCACCCAAAACGGATAGCCTGGTAAAATTCATGCAGAGATTCTTGGAGAAGGAAACAATGATGCCTAGGAACCGTTATTGGAAGATACCGATAAAATCAAATGTACCGGCCAAGAAGCTAGAGCAGCCGGTTCAGAGGAAGCCGTCTCCCGCACCAAAACCAAAGAAGGTGTGGAAAGAAAAGCCAAAGACGCCCGCTCCATCACCACCGGAGATGGGTGAAAAATCCACAAACTGAATGTCGCGACCGAGAAAATTGCCTTTTCCCGAACGCTAGTGTATTAATCCCCGTCCCAGGAAAAGCCGGGGTACACCAAACAAACATGATACAAAAGGCACATCTTTATTATATCGATAATATTTACATTATTACAAAGGCACTTAAGGCCTGACAATCAAAAATAAACAGCAGCGGACTAGCGGGCCTACGGCTCCATCTTCATAGGCGCTCAACTGGGGTATAAGCCAGGACTCCACCTAAGACATCTTCTCCAAAGCTTCTCTTACTGAAGGGGGGAAAGATTGAGCAAGAATGAGTACAACCACAGTACTCAGCAAGTCACACAGGGAGATGCATGATTAATGCGGGGGAGTACAAGGGGTAATAATATAGGGGTTAAGTTTTGCAGTAAACAGCATCTAAAAGTCACTTAGTTGCCCAAAGCCATTTTACAAACACGATCCTAGAGCTACACAGTATTATAAATCAAGGCCGTGAACCCACACGAACCTGCCTAAACCCAAGGCCTACGATGATTCAGACCGAACTGGCAACCCGACCCTGGGTCCCAGCTCGTCCCAAGCCAACCCAGGCCAACCATTCCACATTTTAGTTGTTAAGCAGGTTTTAAGAATTCGCCGGCTGGCTTTAATAGGGGTACCACAACGGTCAGGAATGACATGTGGGACCCACTAGCCGTTACCCTGCCAAAAGTGGCAGGTAGCCTGTGCCTGGCCGTTCGGCCGCCGAACCCGGTGGCGCCAACCAGCCCCACTTTCGGCCATTGGTTCCAACGGTCAGTGTGGATGTGGCACAATGAATTTCGTTGAAAATTTATTTGCTTTGCTCTTAAAAAATTTATTTGAAGAATTTCCTCAAAATTCAAAAATCCAAATGCAAATTTGAAATCAAACATGTGTTGATGCAAAAATTTAAATTGTTGAAAACAAATATGCGGATACATACCAATTTACCTGTTGGCGAAGGTCGCGTCAGTTTGGGTCCGACGTGCAAGACCGTACCTCCCTTCAGTTCAGTTTGCGGATTTCTTCACCCGTCTCCGGAGGTGATGGAGCGGGCGTTTGGCTTTTCTTTCCACACCGTCTTGGTTTTTGGTGCGGGAGACGGCTTCCTCTGAACCGGCTGCTCTAGCTTCGGCCGGTACATTTGATTTTACCGGCATCTTCCAATAACGGTTCCTGAGCATCGTTGTTTTCCTTCTCCAGGAATCTCTGCATGAATTTTACCAGCTGTCCATTATGGGTGGCTCCACTTCAACCACTTGAAGTTTCTGCGGGTTTGGCCCGTACTTTATTCTGACCATGGAGCATTGTTCAGTCCTCGCTGAAACTCAAATTTCTCTTCCTTTCCGTTAATACGGAAAGGGATACTTCCCGTCCCCACATCAATGTTGGCTCCTACGGTGCTATGAAACGGACGCCCCCAAGATGAGTAGCGGTTTCTTTCCTGTGTCCATTGTCCAGCACCACGAAGTTCAATCGGGATGAAGAAATCCCTTATTTTGACTAGCACATCCTCCGCTATCCCCCGGGGTAACGGACTGACGAGTCAGCTAGTTGTAGACGCATCGTGTTGGTGCCAACACCGTGAAGTTGAGCTTGTCAAAAGCGTCTTTGGGCATGATGCTGACACTTGCTCTGAGATCACATAAAGCTTTGGTCGAATTTCTGTGCCCCGATCGAGCAGGCGATCATTGGACACCCCGGACCTCTTCTTTTTCGGGAGCTTGTGGAGTATTCACGTTTTGCTACATTGCTCCGTAGCTTGACCACCTCCGTTGTTAGGGAGCGCCCTTTGTATTGAGGATATCCTTGAGAGTAACGGGCTATTTTGGTACTTGCATAGCCATCCCAACAACCGGCACTGTGATGTGAATTTCTGGATTACTTCACAAAACCGAGCGAACTGCCTGACGGCTGCAGAGAGGAAAACGGAAATAGCCGCCAGCCTACGGCGTCCTGGGACTGACACCTTCATGGTTTAAGTGCTACAAATCTTCCAGAACTGTTGTTAAGATGAGCATTGGCATCCTTATTAGGCTTTGCCGCAGAACGGGTTAGCCTGCGCCATCTGATGACGGCTGGACTTAGACGAATCCACTTCTCCCATGTTGATCTGCGGCCAACGGCCACATTTCAAGGCAGATGGGAGCGGCGGAATTTCACGGAGGGTTCTTGTCAGCCAGGTCTTGAAGGTCAGTGGTGCTGGTATGGCTGGTTCCTTGTCGGTAGCTGTTTTTCAGCGAGCAACGACAGTGGCTTGCTCTCTGGAAGAAAGCTTCTGGATTTTCTTTGAAGTGTCTAGCAAGTTGAAACCAGTCATGCACTATACCCCTGTTCCACAACAAAAGTGAAAACAACACGGTTAAGCCTGCAAAGGGCAGTGATTATACAGAGATAAAATAAAGTATAGTTTCTGGTTTATCTCTATTTTGAATCTTCCCGGCAACGGCGCCAAGAAATGCTTGGTAGTACGTTCTTAACGACATTACTAGAAATATAATTCCCAGCAATGGCCGGTAGAAATATCCTGGTATAATTATGGTTACAGAGTTCATCCGGCAGCCGCACGGATTACCATTGTAGCATTCACCGGAGAATATTCCATGGGTATCGTATATTATTTAATCCCGTGGGGAAGATCATGGTAGAGAGAACCGACTAATAATTTAATATGTTACTTTGTAATAATTCATAGTCTAAGCAGCGGTTTAATAGTAATTCAAGGGTAGGTGGCACACAAGCAGGAACGCTTACTCATTCTCAGTACTAAAATATCTAAGTTAAATGGAAAAGAAAAGAGAAAGAGAATTATATTCCTTATACTTCTATTATACATAGTATATATTACTGCTAGTATATCTGATACATATAGGCTAATACCCTCTATCCGATGACCTCCTGGTACTTCGCAACAGCCACCCCTGACTGCCGATTCCTTGACGACTGCCTGTCATGACCCATACAACCGGGGGCTAATACGGAGGAGTTACCCTTCCACATGAAATTAACTTAGGACTATATACACGCGCGGAGGATACCGCGTACTGAGCTGTCACCATCGCGGCCCACCTTCATCGCAGCATATAACCTAAATAAATGATATGCCGTAATCTAACCACCAGCCTAAACTACCCGGATATACTCTAATGTCATCGTCACGACATTAGATAATTGCAATAGCAAAACATTTTTATCCCGCACCAGACATCTCCCAGATAGGCTTGCAGTATAATTAGTATAACATGAATAATGTAAAGTTGGCATCAATTACTTGGAAAGTATATTCCAATACCCATAAAGTTATTAAAGAAGAGTATCTAAATAATAGTACAAAGCTTTACAAAAGAGAAGAGACAAAGCTACTAAGCCATTACCTGAACTCTTCGCGAAGGATTCTGGCTCCGATTTCTACTCTATTCCATATTCCACTAGCTGAGAACACTAAACTAAACTTGAGAGAATATGAGAAAGCTTTGCTTGAGGTGTGTGTTGAAGTGAAAGAGAGTAGAGGGGTATATAGCCTCCCAATGACAGTTGTGACGGTTGGAATATCGGAGAAATACCTCCAACGTCATTGGGAGCTAATCCACACCGTTCCAAGAAGAAGCCCTTCATCCAACGGGCATGAGGGAAGGTTCGCGAACTAGGGCCAGGCCCAACCAGCCCATAATTGGATGGTGCCATCCTGGAACTTCTCCAACTCCGCAGCAGACTCTGAACTTCTGGCCCAATTAGTCGTGTTTATTTCTCGTTTCTGCCTTCATCTGATAAGTCTGATTCTCGATATCGTCCGATTGATTTATCGTTTGATTGATGTCGATTTCCTTCACTTATTGGCTATATTCTTCTGCCAAAAAGGCGTTACGTGAACCAAATACGAGTGGAATATATTATTATAACATGGATTAATGCATTGCAAGCATAAATAGTTCTCCTCTATTTTGTAATATTGACGAATCGAACTGATCGCTAACGACCAGTCAACAACCGCGAGTTATCATATATATAGCCTAATCTAGAGATCTCGTCATCTAAGCTTCATCGGCTAGCCTCTCATCATCGAAAAATGGCCGATAGGCTTACGGCTTCGACCATTGCGGCTAGATTATACGGTATATCTACCATCCTTGAATGAGCTCTCATCGATTTGATTAGATCTAGATTTTCTCTTCACGCTTAATGCTTACACGGTTAGGCTTGATCTGTTTAATACTGTCCTGAAACGTTTTTATCTAGTTCTTTCTTTGATTGCTAATAGAGATTAGTATCGGAGTTTCAGGCCGATCTTACCTGATTTAGCCGTCTTGTTTCCTTTATTGGTTACTGGATCATCTAAATTTGCCCCTATACATCAAAGAATCCCATCTTTTTAAAGTATATTAAGCTTCTATCGATCTGCTAGTTCATCGGCGCTTGCTAGATGCCTTAGTTTTATATATTTTATCTATGCTGATATCTTAGTACAAGTGGTATCAGAGTATTAACCGATACAGGTTTGGTTTTGCCTATCGGGCCTATGCTGTCGCACGCATTAATCCCTATTCTGAAGCACATTTAGATTAGAGTGTTTATTTACTTGGTTCTCGGTGCAGCTACGGATCTATTCCAATTCGCTTGATCTAGCATGTCCCTTAGATGGATTATGTACGCTAACATCTACAGCCAATCGAATTACACCGAACAATCTCCAAGTTTTTATCTGCCTTTGCGATCCGAGGCAGTTACACGGCATGGCCTCAGACAATACATCATCGGCACATTCTGCCGATCAACTATCAGTTGATGGATTAACCTGTTCCTTTTTCTACTATCTTTTAGTTGCAGGATCCAAACCAGCTGGCACCGCTCAGAACCCGAAGGCAATTCTTTTGGACCTGCACATGAGCTAAAACAGATCTTTCAGGCCAGTGCCGTGTTTTTCATGTCAACAATCATCTTAAAGAATATCATTTCACCGCATTCACGCATGCAACATGAACTGATAATTGCGTCATGAACTGATAATTGTGTGGCCACGGGCAGCAGGGCCATTCGCTCAGGTCGCGCCGGCTGATGGAACCTTGCTAAGACTCTGCAGTAGAGGGTTGTGTAGATGCCCAGCTGGCCCAGAAGAGGAGATCAGGAGACGTGCAACACGTGCCCAAAACTCGAGCGAGCGCGGTGCGTGCGTGATCGGATGGTTTTTACGCAGTAAACAAATAAGCTGTCTTATGACGGGAACATTGGCTAATGGGCGAGTGATCGCCACAGGCGATCACCCCCATCCCACCTATACAACTCGTCTCCCCTTTCCTCCTCCCTTCTTCTCTTCCTACTGCACCATAAATTTTTAAAAATAAGAAAACAAAACTCTTAAAAAATTATGTAGGAAAAATTAATATATATATAAAATATTTGAATTCAAATTTCAAATTTGAAATGGATATGTAAACTTTTGACTTATAAATATGGGTCTATTAACTAATATTGAATTCAAATTAAAATTTGAATTCGGTATGTAAACTTTTGACCTTATTAAATTTGGGTTATAAAAACTTTAGTGTGTATAAATTTAGATGTATAGAATACTATTATATAAAAAATATTTGAATTCAAATTCAAATTTTGAATCGGGTTATATAAACTTTTGACTTTCTAAACTTTGGGTGATATAAACTTTAGATGGTATAGAAATACTATATATATAAAATATTTGATTTCAAATTCAAATTTGAATCGGATATATAAACTTTGACTTATAAACTTTTGGGTCTCTAAATTGTTAGGTGTATAAAATTTAAGATGGTAATTGAGGTGTACAAACTTTATGTGCATTAAAATTTACTAAAATAGAAAAAATAATACAGTAAAAAAAAAAACCACGTGGAGGAGGGTGGTGATCGCTAGGGGGGATCGATCGCAGTTAGCCTTTTCGCTTATGACGCCTGCTGGTGTCTACGATATTTTCTAGTGTGCTGTTAAATTTTGGAGTAGCGAATCTTCCCCGTTACACGTTGGGACAACAGCACGAAGGCGATGCCACTATCTAGACTTATGATTTCCTTTTTAATATTTTAAATAGAAGCAGAAAACTTCGAGGAAAGTACCAGTAGCTATCTAAAGTCCAGCAACGTAACTATGTTTCAAGTTGGAAGGATTATATTATATACTTCACTAGTCCACTATACATACAACATACATAAGTACTCCCTCTATTCCCAAAATATAAGTTTCGATCACTCATAACACAGAAGATAAAAAAACATTTTAATCACCATTGCGTTGGATCCACTTTGATGCATACAAGCAATTTGATTTGGGAGGTTTGGGTATTAGATTTAAAACAAATCAATTTTATATGGACCAAAGGGTTTGCTAGTTCACGTATGCACTTTTATATTTATAAGACATGTGAGAACGTGACTTATGTCTTATATTTTTTGGGATGAGTAGGAATAGTTTAGACTACTTAATCAGTGGACAGCTGTCGGTTCCCAACATATAATCCCTGGCTGACAGAGGACTCTGGATTTTCAGTAGTACGTGGGGCTCGTTTGTCTGTTCGCAGGGGGTTGTAGGACGAAGAAAATAATGTCTCCTGGCATTTAGTAGTACTCAGTAGGCAGTACTTCCTGGCATTTTGAAAACAAGCAAATAATTTCGGACAATTATCGATCAAATTTAAAAGATGGGAAAGGGGAAGGAAAGTGTGCAGCTCTATACACACCACCAGCAGCAGATGGCACCTGGAACTGGAAAAAGAGGACCATCCATTCCAGTATCACACTGCTGGCCCAATTCATTGCATAGGCCGCCCCACCATAATGCGATCCCTCGACTGATATCCGATCCAAGAGAATAAGACTTCACTGAGTATTTACCCGATCTATATTATAGCCGGAAGCATATGGGAGGAGTTGTGGAGAAGATCTTGGTGAGCGGCCCTTAACGGGGGTGATTGAGCCCTCTGCTAGGAAAACTCACCAACCTCATAGAGGAAGGAGACAAGGAGATGAAGGCGTGAGGGAAGCAGCTTGGAACAACTCAGAAGGAGCTGATTGGACCATCGACATCGCCGCTGAACAAGTATGCGGGACTAGGAGAATCGGACATTGCAGATGAAGGGCTGGATAGCTGAGGTACGTGAGCTTCGCATACGACATTTGGAGGACAGCATAGATGTTCTCACCTACCGTGTTGATCATGAGCCCACCAGAGACACAAGCCACTGCAGTCAAGAGGGTCAATCCACAAGACTCTCCGCAAGGTAAGAAGTTCCAGTCATCGCCCACAAGTTTGCTAAGGAAATCAAGGAAACTCTATTGTTCTTGTTAATGAAGCCATACAAGCGACGAAAGAGATACAAGATTACAAGGGACGCTTCTAGGCAAACTGCACACAGGAGATTTGATCCTCGTTTGCCTGCCCTGTATGTGGAGGTGGAAAAAACTGGTGGGCATAGATGGTCCAAGTAATTGAAATAATTTGATGGTCTTAGAGAGGATAAGGGAACCAACAGGGCTGCGTAAGATTGTTCTCTATTGATGGGACAAGAGGTTCAGGCTAAGACCTACTCTAGCTAAAACAGCGTGTACAGAAAAATTAAAAAGGGACAATTCCTCTTTTTCAGCTTTTTTGACTGATCACAACGCCCAACATGAATAACCTTCTGAGGGAGTTGCCTAATCTCAAATTAGAGTTAAATTGAACCAAATGGACATTCATTAGTGATCAACAAGTTCGTCGACAAAACTAAGAGCAGAGCTAAAAGAGAAAAGGTCAGTTCCACTTGACTCACTTTTTATTCATAAGCTTTCACAAACAACTGCAACAATTTTCAAACATTGTATCCCCCGAAAAAAAAATCATATATCGTCCTGTGATCTTATTTGTGATTTTGTTTCCTTGTAAGATAATTGATTTTGCAATTCTTACCTAGTTAGGTGTTTAAGTAAACTGTATCCGTTTTTTGTTACCAAAACCCATATTAGTATTGCGTTAATAAGAGGACGGATTCATTGGAATTTCTAATATATTGGCAGAAAGTTTG
>CM020188.1:7377446-7418167 GCA_009805545.1 Oryza longistaminata | reverse complement strand
AGAGAGGGAATTCCACCCCATTTCAACACATTTTCATTCCCTCTTCAAAGTTTGTTCTCAAATTCATCCATGCTTTGATAGTTTCCCTCAAATTCAAACACTTAGTTGCATTTATACAAGTTGCTTTGGTGAAACTAACCGGCAGGTGAAACTCTTGTTATTTCTAACCCACGTCGAGTTAATCCGTTCTTGCTCCATTATGCAGAATGAGGAGGCGACTGTCTCGTCTATTCAAGGGGTCCGGCTCTTCTACAAGTCATCACGACGAGTCTAGTACTCGTTCATCAGCCGATGTCTCGATGGAAGATGTCGATGCTCCGCGACGTCTCCTAAACGACGCCAACCTCGACCTTGTCGGTGATCGGGAAAGACAAGCCTACTACATGCTGAAGGACCGAGAGTATGCTCACACGCGAGAGTACTCTCCGGCGCTGCTGAAAAAGATAGGTATGGATGTTGACTTTCGTTCTATTTGGAAAGATGTTGGTTGGCAAAGATTTGCTGTGGTAGATGAGCCTGGTTATCGTTTGCTTACTTTGCAATTTCTGTGCACTTTGAAAGAAATAGAAGATGGAATTTCCTTTCGCTTTTTCCATAAGGAGTACACACTTACATGGAAAGGATTAAGTACACTTCTTGGCTTTCACGGTTCCTGTAAAATCGATCTTTAGAAAGGAATTTCTGGGTTCGAGAAAAATAGGTTTTGGGAAGATAATTCTGGTGCTCCAATTTGCAAGAAACCTAGAACGAATGATATCCATAATCCTACACTTAGGCTCATTCACAAATGGATTGCTATGATTCTGTTTCCTAGAGGTGATCTTAGACCCATTAGGGGGGGATGAATTAATTATCATGTTTGCTATGGTTAGGAAAATGAAAGTTGCTCCTGTGAAATGTATGATAAGACAATGGTTGCTCCTGTTGAGTGCACTTCCCTGATTACTCGGATAGCAAAGGGGCTGGGGGTCGTTAGTGACTAGATTGCTTTCATCTCAGCCACTCGTCCTTGTATTGATTAAAATTATCTAGTGCAAGGGCACATTCTTAAACATGGAGTGGATGGATCTTTGATATACTTTTTCCCCGGTTGTACAAATGAAATCCCGTTGCCAAATGCGGGATATCATTTGTACAACTGCCATGAACTAACCATTCCCCTGCAGACCATAGAAGAATCTCGTGCAGGTGGAGCATACAGGGAGACACGTAATATGGCAAGGAATGAACGAGAAGGTTCATCATCCTCAACACCCGTGCAGATATATGAGGCAGGATGGGAGCCAACTGGGGATGCACCCGGATGGACCCAAGCTCCACGCCACAGCATCGGAGTCTCGAGCTGCGCAAGTGCCAGTGAGGACCGATGGCATGCGCCTCATGACATGCAGTGTGCCTCCATCTCCAGGTGAATGGCGCTCGAGTTCCTCTCGTTGGGACTTGGGTGAAATCACCAGGAGAATGAACACCCTTGATGCGCAGACGGGAGAGATCCAATATAACCTCATGAAACACATAGCACAGACGCAAGAATGGCAACAGACAGCTGATGCTCAGTTCGCCAACATCAACAACATGATGCAGCAACAGCATGATGACCTTCAAGCATACTTCCGCTTTCAGGGGTTCAAGCCTTACCAAGGACCCTGAGCGAAAGCCAAGCTTGGGGGAGACATCTCTCCCCCCGCTGAGGTAACTTGTATCACATTACATATTTCCCTTTTCAATTGCATATTTGCTTTCCAATTGCATCTTATAAACCCGAAAACAACATAAAAATTTGCAAAATAGAAAATACCAAAAAGATAGGATATGTTTGAGTCATGCTAGGTAAGACATACTAGTTCTCTTTGTTGAAATGATGAATAGTTGCTCTGTTTTATATCTCTTATATATGGGTTCATAGGTAAGTGCTCTCAAAGGTTAAATATAAGTAGCTAATAATTATCTGGGAACCTTCAGGTAAATGAGCTGCACTTGCTGATCGGAGTCTAAGCTGTTGCGAGATATGAGATAGTAAATAAGAGTTGCTATGATCCTAGTCCTAGTTTGACTTAAATTCCGGATGTTTTGTTTTTCAAAAAGGATAAATTTGAAAGTTCCTCATTTGATATAAATTCCTACCAGAGCCAAAAATATGCCATTATGATTGAACCATATATATTTTGGGTTACTTGCCATTCCATTGAACTTTGTCAAATTCTTGTGACTTGTGTAGATACTTCCCATGCTCTATGATCAAGATCATACACCCACATATATGCACATGCTAAACTCCTACACTGGGAGCTAAGCAAATATTCCATTCCATTTCCATACTACCACCAAAATAAATTATCCATGCTTTCATGTGCTCTCTTCTCCTAAAAAAAGGGGAAGAGAAGGAGGGAAACGCATGGTTATGAAAAAAAAATATAATAATAAAGTTATGCTCTCACAAGCATGAGCATGATATTGAAAAAAAAAGTAGCCATGCCCTCTCCCAATTAATAAAAGAAGGATTTTTGGGAGAAGAAAGTAAGCACAAAGGAGAAGTATTTTCTTTATTTTTCTTCATGTGCCATGTCCACCATTCATCACACACGCTTTGCACGATCTTGATCTTGAGTATGTTTAGTCATCTACTCTAGTCTGAGTTTTTGACTTAGTAATAAATGTGAATGCAAGTATGCCATGTTTGATCCCTACCGAGCTCCACATATCAAACCTTAGAGTAGGAATCAGAAAGGCAAAAAGGGTGAAGAATTCATATTCATACACTTAGAGAGACTAAGTGAATCATTTAAGGAACCTGGCTTCCTTTTGCAAAATCATTTGAAAACTTTCGGAATAAGAGTTGAATAAAGACTGGGTGATTGGTGCTCTAATTGTTGTTCTGTCTTTCAACCGCCCAAGGCAAAGAGAAGAAGTGTCTCGTGGGAATCAGGGGTAAGAGTAAGCCACCGTGCCAAAGATTATTTAATCTGAGAGAGAGTACATATACCTTGCACCTGTACCTTTGAGATATACAATATAGTAGCAACTCCTGATCAATAACCAAGTTTTTTTTCCTTTTGTCCTTCACTCGGGACGAGCAAAGGTTCGAGCTAGGGGGGTTTTTTTGACGGTTGTTAGCGATCAGTTTCGACCGTCAATATTACCAAAATAGAGGAGAACTATTTATGCTTACAATGCATATCCATGTTAGAATAATAATATTCCACTAGTATTTGGTTCACTAACCCTTTTTGCAGAGAATAGCCATAAAGTGAAGGACAATCGACATCAAATCAAACGATAAATCAATCGGACGATGTCGAGAATCAGACTTATCAATGAACGGGCTAAGAACTCAGAAATGACACGACTAATTGGGCCAAAGTTCAGAAGTCTGCGGAGTGGAGAAGTCCAGGAGGCCACCAGCCAAATTATGGGCTGGTTGGGCCGGCCCCTGGTTCGGCCAAACCTCCCTCATCGCCGTTGGATGCAGGGCTTCTTCTGGACGGTGTGGATTAGCTCCCAATGATGGTTGGAGGGTATTTCCGACCATTCCAACCGTCACAACTGTCATTGGGAGGCTATATAAACCCCTCACTCTCTTCACTTCAACACACACCTCAAGCAAAGCTTTCTCATATTCTCTCAAGTTTAGTTTAGTGTTGTTAAGCTAGTGGAATAGGAATAGAGTAGAAATCGGAGTCCGGAAGCCTTCGGAAGAGTTCAGGTATGGCTCTAGTAGCTTTTCTCTTCTCTTTTCTAAGCTTTGTACTATTATTAGAATACTCTTCTTTATACATTTATGGTATTGGAATACTTTCCAAGTATATGAATGTCAACTTTACATTATGTTCATGTTATACTGATTATACTGCTAGCTTATCTGGGAGATGCTTTGGTGCGGGTATAATGTTTGCTTATGCAATTACTTTATGTTATGACGATGATATTAGAGTAGTATCTGGTAGTTTAGACATGGTGTCTAGATTACGGGATATCATTATTTGGGGTTATATGCTATGGATGAGAAGTGGGCTGCTGATGTTGACTGCTGATGGTGACAGCTCAGTACGGGTATTCATCCGCGTGTGTATATAGTCCTAATTTAATTTCCTGGGGAGGGTACTCCTTCGTATTTAGCCCCGGTTGTATGGTCATGACGGGCTGTCGTAAGGAGCTCCGCAGTCAGGGATGGCTTCTCGAAGTACTAGGAGGGCATCGGATAGAGGGTATTAGCTAGTATGTCAGATGAGCATAATGTATGTATAGTATGTATACTAGAAGTATAGGAATAGATTTTCTTTCTCTTTTTCTTCTCACTTAGCTTAGATATTTTATGTGAGAATGAGTAGCTCCCTGCTTGTGTGTCACTCTACCCTTGGATTATATTGACCCCTGCTTAGATTATGATTAATATAAGTAATATATAAATTATTAGTCAGGTTCTCTCTACCATGATCTTCCCATGGGATTAAATAAATACGATATCCTTGGAATACTCTCGGGTGAAATGCTACAATGGTATATCCGTGCGCTTGCGGATGAACTCTGTAACTATAATATACCATGAGTATTTCTATGCCATTGCTGGGAATTATATTTCTAGTAATGTTATTAAGAAATACCAACAGCGGTTTGCGTGGACATGATTAGTGTCATGACGATGTAAGCACTAATCCCGAGAACGCAAGTCGCCATAACAAGTTTTACCTCTTCGTCGGAGATCGAACCCGATGCAGTCCAACTCAAAAGCAAAAACTCGTCGAAACAATAAAAATAGAAAAGGGTAGCGATGCACCGATGTGTATTGAACTGTCGTCTCTTGATTACCTGGTCTCAGGTCATATTTATATCCTAAGTACATAATTTGTCCTTGCTGGACACGACTCTTATCTCTAACATAATTTAAAATACGAATGAGTCCTTTAGGTGGATCCTTACCAAAAATATCTCTAAGGAAACTAGAAAAAGTTCTAATTGATAGATGCAATTGCCCTTTTTAGGACTCCAATCCTTGTGCAGCAATAGCTATGAAGTGCTTCAACCAATCCGATGACGGTCGTGGGACCATCCTTTCCGATATGGGTTGCATCGGCTTGACTCCGTCGGATCTGGCGCTTAGCCGATATGTGGCAGCCGAGACTATTTGTAGCTGATTCATGTGGTAGCCAATACGGCTCATAACTGATGTGTACTCTACTTTCTCAAACGGATTTTCTCCAAGTCGGCTTCGTTTCCAACTTCGAATTCGATCGATGGTATTACTAAATTTGGTCGTCAACAATGATTTCAAAAAAAATATTCTTTTTTTTCATAATTTAATATAAATCTTTTCACCCAATATCTTGAATCACATGGAAATTGGCTCTTCTCTGAGCATAGTCCCTATTCTCCCTATTCATCAAGCTTCACTCTAAATCCTCTGCTTCTTTCTCTCAAGTCTCATCATTTGTACCAACATAAATCTTGAAAACAAATTTATTTGGTCTTGAATAGGTTGATATGAAGAAATATCTTAAATGATAAGTACTAGATTATACTAACAATGTTGGAAGTTCAGCCTTCTACCAAATGATTGATACTAAGTGAGAAGAGATGATGGGATATGATCTAGGCTTATTGATGATTACCTGTTAGTGATATGCCCTAGAGGCAATCATAGAGATGATTGTATCACATACTATGTTTACATATTTATCCGACATTGTTCCTTGAAATAGATAACTACTTATTGGCTAATGAATGTGTGATTCTTTCATGAGACTCTTTATATTGTTTGCTACTATTTCTAAAGGATCCCTAATCAAATATCATATGTGGAACAAATATGTTTAGATGATCAGCACATGTATTAATTGATGATCATGTCTCATGGATCATGGTATAGAGATACCAAATTAATAATGTGGACACATGTTGATGAACATGTTGTTGGATAGACCCAATATGAGACACTGCAAGAGCCATATGTGTTGTGTCATCAGTGATCTCATTTAGTGTTGGTGTTGAATTCTTAGACCTGAGATTATCATAGTTCTCAACATGTGTAGTAGCTTACTTAGGGACTGCTAAACGCTACTCCGTAATTAGGTAGTTATAAAAATAGTTTTCGGGTATGCTATGAAACATGTAGTGGGATATGAATAATCAAGATGGGATTTTCCCCTCCTATGGAGAGATATCTCTGGGCCCCTCGATGTTGTAGATTTTGGAAGTGCATGGTCATGCCAAAGGTGATTGAGGAGTTAATCACAAGTTATATAATCTATTAACAGGTTCGAGTGAATGATTGAGCTATTAGAGGATGGCACATATCTAGCCTTGAGCTTAATCGATATCGTGAGGCAAAGTGGTTCATACAGGTATACACTAGAGGTTCAGCCGATATGATCTTTATGTATGCCCGGTGGGTCAATACGTTCTGCTAGGGGCCGCTGTTGACACGTGGACCGAAAAGGAGTTTTCGGGTTACAGCCGAGTATACATGAACCTACAGGGTCGCACGCTTAATGGGCCGGAATAAGGGGATTGGATGTAGATCCAATATAAGCGTAATTCGGATAGGGATCCGAATAGGAATCCTACGGGCCTTGGAGGCCCGAGTGATGGATCCTATATATTCGTGAGGGGTGTGACCGGCGAAGGTATTGCATCACGTGAGAAACCCTAGCCGTCACTTCCCTCCCCGAGCAAAACCCTAGCCGCGTGCGGGTGCTAGCACATCTGCGCGTTGCGTTCCGTCCCTGTACGTGTGGATACCGGTAGAGGCGCCGCTGGTTTGCGGTGCTGATCGGCGTGGGAGTACGGTGAGGAGAACGCACGTGGAGGAGAAGGTCGAGCCAATGCGATCGACTACTTCCTCTACATCGACGCGCGCTACTTCGCGAGATTTCCTTCGACTTCTCAGCGTCTTCTTCCGCTGCGCAGCGCGTCGAGTGGTAACGATCAATGATCTAATACTTGCATAGTTCCTGGTTTACGCGATAGAAAATTTTGATTTATGCTATCGTAGCCTACGCGTATCCCAACATTACCATCCTAACGTAAGATACAGGGTAAGAAGAAACTATTTAGAGAATTTGACAATGACCTCCTGCAAATTTGATAAAGAAGATAATTGTTTTTTTATATCAAATCATTTCATGACTTATTCTTTGCTGAAAAATAAATTGGCAAAGAATATGTACACAATTTCTGACTTTTCATCAACTTAACAAAAATATAATCAGTTGGCTTCTCTATTATGCTACGTAGTTTCTGAATTGTTTATGCATTTTCTCGTTATTATATAATCAATTAGAGAAATATTGTTTATAGTTATTGGTAAATAAGTATTTAGTATAATACTCCCTCCGTACTCGTAAAGGAAATCGTTTAGGACAATGTTTAAGTCAAACATTGAGAATATAAATCATGAATAACTCTCAAGTTGTTGGGTTTAAAAATATAAAAATTATATGAATAGATTTGTCTTTAAAAATACTTTCATAAAAGTATACATATATCACTTTTCAATAAACATTTTTATAGAAACAAGAGGTTAAAGTTGTGTTTTGGAGACAGTGTCGCTGTACAAAACAACTTCCTTTACGAGTACGGAGGGAGTACAACCGTATATGACGCTAAAAACGATGAAAGCTGGGTACCCCCTTCATTTTCGTCTGGCTCCGCCCCTGGGTGTTTCTGTGTCGGATTTATTCCGGCTCATCAAAAGATGAAACCTATGTAACGGGTCGCAGCCGGCAGGCCCCCGTCGTAGATGTTGAGTTCTGTAGTAGTTCGCGTGCAGATCACCGAATGCGACAGAGCGAGAATGGGGGAGAGCCGAGCTAGCGAAGCGAGCAGATGAATTAACCGGCCGGCAGCGCATGGTGCGTGTGGGCAGTGTGGTCGGCCACACACACACGCTGCGATCGATATTCAGGCGCAAATGCTAGCCACTCCCGATCTGGACCGGCCACTGTCTAGCTATTGCCATATCGACGCGCGATCGATCGATCGACACAGACGCATATATATATATATATATATAGACACACACACTCTCCAGTAGAGAGAAATTCACAGAGTAAGTAGCGAGCAAATATGTCCACTGTTACGTTTGGTCTTCGTCTTCCTGCAAGCGGCATCAAGCTGCTGCTGCTGCTGCTGCTGACCGTGCTGCTTCTCGCGGCAATGCATTGCGGTTGCGGCTGCGCCGCCATTATTGCCGCGCCAGTAGAAGAAACTGCAGGGGGGAGGATGCTCGGCCGTGGTGTGCCAAGCAGTAGCACGACGAGGACGTTCATTCCGCCGTCGCCGAAGGCGAACACCAACCCCAACAGCTACGCCCCTCTTCCTCGTCCGCCGCTATATCCTCATCGTCGCCTCGTACAATTCCACGGTTGATGAGTCCCCGCCGTCATCGTCATCGTCGTCGCGGCGTACCAGCTTGCTGGCCGCTCACGAACAGTTAAATTCAGGTCCTAATTTTCTTACATGTACTGTATTGCCGAGAGGCGAAATAAAGGATAAAGGTTGTGCGTGCTGTTGTTATATACTCGCAATAATCACGTTACCCAAGTGTTGACCAAGAGCTTATATAACTAGTATTATTGTACGTATTCTCTGTTTCTTACCGCATTCCTGTTTTTATTTGTGACGGTTACTGCTAAGTTTCTAGTCCATATTTTGTGGATTAGCTGTCGGGCAATTCTGGGTATACACACATTAGAGAGTGGCTTCTACGGGCTAAAATATCTACAAAAATATTTTTTTTACTGTCACCCTCCTTTACTTTACAAACGAGCTAAAAGAAAACCAGTATATAAAAGAAGGTTTAGGGGTTGGAATGTTAAGAGGACCGTATTCGAAAATATCACACCTAGTTGGCCACATATCATCTCTGTCTCCTTTAATTTCTCTCATCCCTCTCCACGTCTCTTTGGTCCTCTATCCTCCCTTCTCCCTCATGAGCTCTCCTCCCCCTCCCCCTCTCTCTTCTCGATGGCCCTGCAAAGGAGCGGGCGGCAATGGGAGCGATTGACGGTGTGTTCGTAGGGCTTGAGCTGGCAACAATGGGCCCTCGACTAATGTACCTGCTACCAGAGGCCATGTCAGGGGTGAGGAGGGGCGGATCGACAATGATGGCCACGCGGCAGATCTGGTGGTGGGGAGGTTGAGGGCCGTGGAGGTGGCGGACGACGCATCGATCGGGTGGTGGAGGTGGTGGACTTTGGGCGATGATAGCTTCATGCAGTGGACAGGGGAGGTCTTCGTGTGGTGGCCTCGAGAGCAGCGGATTTGCCTCCGCCGGCCTTGGGAGGGGTGGATCCACTGCCAAAGGCCTAAGAAGCTGTGGGGATGATGGCAGCGACAATGACGGTGGACTACGGCAGGAATGAACAGGATCGGAGCTAGGGTTTCACAATTTGTTTTTTTAGGTGGGCAGCGTAATTTGACCGCTTGTGAAAATCACTTTTCGTATTTGGATGTGTTGCCCAATTGAAAAAAATACAGAATTTCACGGACACCTAGGCACATGCGGTTGTTCCACCCATCCTCGAAAGTGCATTTTAGCCTTTCAGAAGATTGTTTCTGTAGTAGAATAGAAATACATAAAATAAATTGAAATAATACATATAAGAAACCCAACACATTCATAAGAAAATCTAACCAATGCATATAAGAAATAGAAATACAGATGCCCACTCCTTTGCAGGATGATAGTGTGTGAACTACGAGAGTTGCTTGCTTGCCTCCTCCTTGGCCTCCGCCTCTGAGTCCTCGATCGCCTCTTCCTCCATGTCATCCTTTACCTTCGACACCATCATTCTTGTTAGCCTCATCGTAGCTCTCGTCGTGGTTGTCATCATTGACATTGTCCTTCTTCAATGGTAGATCCTCGTCATGTTCCTTTTTCAGCAGGGACCTGCTGTACCACCACTCGGCATCGCTATCCCAATCATCGCAAGACATTTTTCATGGCAATGGTGCCAACGATTAAGAGAAGGTGGTGTCGCCGCCGTTGTTCTGCTCTTCCTAGTTGGTGGTGATGTACTGCGGTTTGCATGGCGAGTAGTGGAGAAAGTGGGATATTGTAGAGAGAGAAAGCGCGGCAAGAAAACCGCCATTGCCCTCTCCCGTGTGCCAACGGTATCGCATCTTGGGGCTGCGAGTCCGTGGCGTGACATCTTTTTCGTGCACCGATTTAGCGATATCGATGGTATATTCGTACTAAAAGAAATACATCCCGGATATCTCAGAGAAAAATATAAATGAACAGTATATTTTTAATTTAAATTCCACTTACAACCACCTCCTTGGCCTCCACCTCCATGTCCTCCTCGGTCACCTCTTCCTCTACGTCCTCCTTCACTTTCACCGCCCTCACCCTTGTCATCGGTCTCATCGCAGCTTTTGTTGTGGTTGTTGTCATTATCCTCCTATGATAACAGATCTTCATCAAATTCCTTCTTCAGCAGGGACATGTCCTACCACCGCTCAGCATCACTATCCTAATCATTGCTAGGCATTTCACACGGCAATGGTGCTAGCAACAACAAGGAGATGGTGGTGTCCCCGTTGTAGGTGTCCCCGCCGTTGTTCTCCTTCTCCTTGTTGGTGGTGATGTACTACAGTATGCATGGTGCATAGTAGAGGAAGGTGGGAGATTGTGGAGAGGGAGAGTGTGGCGAGAAAAAAAAACCCCATTGCCATCTGTTTGTTGGAAAATAGACGCGACATGGAAGGATAGGAGGCTAGGCATGGTAGTAGAGGACATGACCAGCATTCGATATGGTTCATCTTCTAGCATGGGTTTGGTTGGAGGGATGGGTGGGTCGGGTAGGTGTGAACCTATTTTTCAGGGTGTTTGGTTTGTGGTCAAGTGAGATGGGATAATCCATGAAAAAGAATATTCCCTCTAAATCCTGGTTAGCTCCATCGATACGTTAAAAATTGATGGACCATACCCTAAATTGACTGACATGTGGGCCATACCCTCCCAACCCTAAAAAAAATAGAATCATTCCAACCTCTATGCCAAACACTTAGATGAGATTATCCCATCTCAAAAACTAGGATGGACCTAACCCATCCCACTTCAACCCGAAACCAAACGCAAACTAGGTGTTTGCGTGACAATTGACGGTAGTAGATGTAGTTGAAGTAATGATGTGTGGAAAACAAAAAGGAAAAGACACATGCATCCATATAAGGGCACCGTCTAGAAAAAATCGTAGACATGGGCAAGCGTCTTAAGATAGCCACCTACGAAAATCTTGTTATCACGGACGGTCGCCTGTGATACTCTATTTTACATAAGCGGCTCTCGACCTCCTACAGAGGTAAACTTAAAGCAAACGTTTGATATTTTTGTCTGTTTATGAAATTAAGTGTGAACTGCATGTGAAAATAATCGTTTTCCTACTGTTCACATTAATTGTTTTCTTTGTTGCCGTTTGCTGTATTCGAGTGTATTAATTCGTGCACTTTCAGCAGCTACCACGCGTATGTGTTTGCCGCTGCTGGGGAAGCTAGGCTGGAACGGAGGGTTGTGCGGGGCCTATATATGATGAGTGTTTGTGCGGGTGTTTCTGTGTCGGATTTATTCCGGCTCATCAAAACATGAAAACCCATGTAACGGGCCGCAGGCGGCAGGCCACCGTCATAGATGTCGAGTTCTGTAGTAGTTCGCGTGCAGATCACCGAATGCGACGACAGGGAGAGGGGGAGGAGAGCAGCTGAATTAACCGGCCGGCACCGGCAGCGCATGGTGCGTGTGGGCAGTGTGGTCGCCTGGTCGGCCACACACACACACACGCATACGCTGCGCGTGTGATAGTGGGAGCCGCAAATGGTCTCCATTTGAGTCCTGATATCTGGGCAGGCAGGCCACCTGGCTATGGCTTGCTAGTGCCATTGATGCGCGATCGATCAATCGAGGCAGATGCATCACGCGTATATATATACCTGAATATAAATTAAAGCTCGGTGCAGCTAGCTAGAGGCATATATATACTCCAGTAGAGTGAAATTCATATAGAGCAAGTACCGATCGATCGAGCAACCATGTCGTCCACTGTTACGTTTGGTCTTGGTCGTCGTCTTCGTCTTCCTCTCGGCATGAAGCTGCTGCTGCTCACCGTGCTGCTTCTCGCGGCGACGCATTGCAGCTGCGCCGCCGTTGCCGCGCAAGGACAAGGAGGAGGAGGAGCATGGAGGAGGACGCTCCGCGGAGGTGCGTACACGCCGGGGTCGCCGAATCCAAACACCGAGTTTCACCGTGGCTAATATGGTTCCTATCTGTCTTGCGTTGGCCGGCCGTCGCTGATCTAGCTACGTGCTCATCCGCCGGAAAGCCCAGTAACAGCAAGCCTCGTACAATACAACTCCAGTTCATGAGTCCCACACCATCGTCGTTGACTCGTTGCTCGTTAAAATCAGGTCATTTTTTTAGATGTACTCTATTGCCGATCGAGAGGCGAAATAAAATACTATGTACCTCCATCCACCCAAAATATAGTAACCTAGAAATGGATGGGACATGTCCAATGAATCTAGCTAGTCTCTTATCCAAATTTATTAGACTAGAATATATCCCATCCAGTCTCAAGTTGCTATGTTTTGAGACGGAGAGAGTATAAAGGTTGAGTGTGCTGTTGTTGTATGCTCGAAATCACGTAACCGAAATGCTGACCAAGATTTTACATAGCTATTCTTGTACTGTCTGTTTCTTACAGCAGGCCTCTTTTTTATTCGTGACAGTTATTGCTAAGTTTATGCTCCCTATTTTGTATATTAGCTATCGAGCAATTCTGGGTATACACACATTAGAAACTGGATTCTACTGGCTAAAATATCACTACTACGAAAATAATTTTCACTTGCACACTCTTTTACTTTTACAAATGACCTAAAAGAAAACCGGTATATAAAAATGTTTATAGGCCAGGATGTTAAGAGGGCTACATACGAATATACCATACCCGGTCAGCCGCACATCATCTCATCTTCTTTAATTTCTCTCTTACGTCTCCACGTATCCTCTCTCCTCTAAGTCCTCTACTCTCCCTTCTATAGATGGCCATAAGGCCCGAGGCCCGACGGCCCGGCCCAAGGCACGGCCATTTGGCCCGGCCCAAGCACGGCACAACACGACTGATGTCAGGCTCGTGCCAGCCTAGCCCGATAGTTGGGTCATGCCTGGGCCGATGCCTAGGCACAGTGGGCCGGCCCGACACGGCACGGTCAAAGAAAAATAGATGATGGACCGAAAATAGACTTAATTCAGCCTTAAAATGCACTCTCCAAAGAGGGATATAAAATAGACTTATTCCAACAATATAAGACACATACCAAAAAGATTAGGAGGACAAATAGACTTATTATATGGAGAAGCACGATGGACTATCGTGCCTGGGACATGGGCGCAGTCCGTGGGCTGGCCCGGGCCGTGCCGGGGCGAGCGGCCCATTTGGGCATCCATACTCCCTCTCCCTCATCATCACTCTCCTTTCTTCTCTTATCTCACATTCTCACCGTCTCTCCAATTCATATAAGAAATAGAAAAAAACGATTTACATGCCATTCCTTAAAAAAAATCTATAGGCAGGATGCCCTCCTTTTCAGGACGATAGTGTGTGAACTGTGAAAGTCGCTTCTGCTCCCTTTGACATTTTGTGAACAAAATGTGGGTCGTATCTAAGGAGGCAAAAAAAAAAATTTTGTTGCGATGAGATGCGTATTCACAAGATGGAGGAAGTAATCCATCCCAAAAATGCTAAGATATATGGCACCGTATCTGGTGCAAACCAGGGTTGCTGTGCAACCTTGCAAACTTTTAATCAATACCACATGATGCCCATCCGATGGCTAGGGACAGAGGTGGGTTACTTTTGCACTTAACCGCCCGCACTCACCTCTGCTAATCTGTTTTTTTATGCAAATCCCCCCTAATCACAGCGTCCGTCCGCCCGCCCTCCCCGCGTCGTTTTGTTTCTACAGCACACGTGATTTGCCGCCGCTCGCCCGAGTTCCCGCCACCCGCCAGCGACTCACCGGCGCCCCTTCGCCGCGCCGCCGCCGCCATGTCGCAAACCCTCCCGTTGTGAGGGAGAAACCATCTTTGCCCGGTCGACCAAAAACCACAATAGTCTCGGATGCAGTAAAAACCGGGACTAAAGATGGTTTTTAGTCCCGGTTTATAAGTAGAACGGGACTACGTGATCTTTAGTCCCGGTTCACATGCTGTCAGGTGTTGTCAGGCCCCTCCAGGATCTTTAGTCCCGGTTGGTGTTACGAACCGAGATTAAAGATCAAAACGCACTATATAATCCCTATTACTTATCCTCCTTTCTCATCTACTCTTTTTTCATCCACACAAACTCTCTCCTTCCATCTCTAATCCTATCTCATCCCTTCTTCCCTTCCTCCTTATCTCTTTTCCTTCTTATCCCTTCCCAACTCCCCTTCCCAACTCGATCCCGTGTGCGCAGCAGGAGGGGGTGGGCGGCCCGGCCGGCGGAGGGCAGCGCGGCGGCGGCCGGGGAGGAGGGGAGGCGGCAGCCGGCTCAGCCGGCCGGTGGCTTTGCTTCCTTTTTTTTCGTTTTTTTCGAAGAATTTGTGATCCATATATAGATTGAGATGAAGAATTTGTGATTCATTGTATGGATTGAGATGTATAATTTCTTTTTTAGAATCTCATTGCATGGATCTGAGATGTACATGATTTGTGTATTTGGGATGTTTCTTTGATTTGGGGTTTGATTTGGGATGTATAATCTGTGGTGTATATGATTGATTGATTTGTGTTTTTGGGATGTTACTTTGATTTTGGGGATTGATTTGGGAATATGCATCCCACCTAATTTGGGAGAAAATAAATTAGAGATTAAGTAGTAAGTAAATGAAAAAAAAACAACCGGGACTAAAGATCGATCTTTTTGTCCCGGGTATTTGAACGGGGACCCTGGATTCGTAATCCCGGTTTAAAAACCGGGACTATACGGGGGTTACGAACCGGGACTAAAAACGATTTCTCCACCCGTGAGCCTTCCAAGGGCATTGATGCCTAACTACTACTGCCTATTCTCGCAGCACCATACTTTGATACCGATCCGGGAACCCTTTGATCCTACCTCTTGTTGTTTTCCAACCATATATATGCTTCAACTACATCATCCATATGGCAATACATATGGGTGCCAATGATGGAAGGGTGTCTTAAGTCACGTGCACGCGGCCTCCTCGTCCGTAGCGCTTACGAAATGACGCGACGTCGCTAATCCCAACGATTAGCGCTAATCATGGCGATTAGCGAAATGCTACAGTAATCTTTCAATAAAAATAAAAAAAAACTGCTTTTGAAATTTTGAGTTAAAAGTTTACAAATATTGACTTGAAAATTTTCAAAATATGATTTGAAAGTTTTCAAAATATTGACATGAAAGTTTTCAAATCTGAGTTAAAAAGTTTTCAATTTTGAGTTGAAAGTTTTTAATTTTGAGTTGAAAGTTTTTAAATCTCGAGTTAAAAGCTTTCAAATCTGGGTTGAAAGTTTTCAAATCTAAGTTGAAAGTTTTTTAATATGGACTTGAAAGTTTTCAATCTCGAGTTGAAAGTAGGGGTGAAAACAGAGCGAATATTATCCGATCCGATCCGATCCGAATCCGTCCGATGTGAGGATATGGTAAGGGTTGTTAGATATCCGGCCGGATGCGGATGCGGAAAGTTTTCAAATCTCGAGTTGAAAGTTTTTAAATTTGAGTTGAAAGTTTTTAAAATTTAGCTTCAAAGTTTAAATTTTAAGTCAAAAGTTTTCAAATGTAACTTAAAAAATTTCAATCTATTAATAAAAAAATCTCCCAAAAAATATTTCCTTAATTACTATCATTATCCTAACTAACATATTTAGTTACGTTACTTTTAAAAAAAAGCCACTAGGAAAAAAATCAATTAGGAATCTCGAAGCGATCCACCTGATCACGTACAAAGAGACCGACGTCAAGGGCCCACGAGACTGCTCGTCATCTCCAGCAGCACGCGGCCTGTACGAGATTCCTAATTGGCCGCATGGGCCGTGGGCCGGAAGTGCGCGCCCGGAGCGCGTACGCGCCAATTAGGAATCTCGGCATGTGTGTCTATGCAAAATCTAATGTATTCGCTGAAAAAAAATAAAGCAAAAGACTTATGCCTAACATCAATGTCAGGGTATAGTAATATAGTAACTGTCTTTTAGTGCAAGTTCATACGGGTTAAACTTTTAATTGGGAATGCCCTATGCTCTGTTGTGGTATATATGAATGAATATGTGTTAAATGTTGTACAAATGATGTTATATGGATTTGGGTTAAAATATTGTAAAAATAATGTGACAAGAAAAGATGATTTAGTATGCTTGTATGTTGAGCTTAAGAATATAATAAATAATAAATGATATGGTGATAAAGAGAAGAATTGTGTGGTATGATTGAATGTGTTGAGCAAATTGTTAGGCTTGCATGCTGAGCTAGGTGCCTAGAGAGCTGATTTGGCACATGTTAAGTTTTTAATTGGATGTACTAATAACTACTCCCTCCATTCCAAATTGATCTACATATTTCATAGGTACACCAAGACTAAGAAAAGCAAATAACTCTCTCATACTATATTTACTCTAGCAACAAACTCAATGCATGCACCATCCCCACTACTCCCTCCGTCCCAAAAAAAAGACAAACCCTGGTTTCCGTGTCCAACGTTTGACCGTCCGTCTTATTTGAAAAAATTATAAAAAAATTAAAAAGATAAGTCATGCATAAAATATTAATTATTTTTTATCATCTAACAACAATAAAAATACTAATTATAAAAAAATTTCATATAAGACGGACAGTCAAACGTTGGCACGGAAACCCAGGGTTTGCCTTTTTTTGGGACGGAGGGAGTATTTCCTAGCCAATAGCAAATCAAGATATTACATGTGAGTTATAAATACTTGTGTGCATGGATGCATGTATCAATGTTCATTTACTCCAATGCACAAATAACGAATAGACTTAATAAATGAACACAAATATGTAGATCATTTAGGAATAACCTAAAAAAACTATATGTAGATCAATTTGGAATGGAGAGAGTTGTATGATAATTGAGTTTTAGGTATGTTTAGTGAATTGTGTAGATAATAGGATTCATTCCTTAATTACTACCGATAAATGTCGAGTACGCCTAAAATTCACATTCCATTTAAAACGTTACTAATCCCAGGCTTGTAAAAAAAACACACTTGATCACAGCGTTAATTAATGTCCGTACTCCTGGGCCCTGGCTTATAAACTGTGATCAAACAGTTAGACTCCAGGTTCATTTAATTTCTTTAAGACTATTCAATATATGCCCTGGTACAGGAATAGAAAAATAAGGAGAATGTTTTAATTGCATCTAAAATAACGTGGTTGTGATGTATTACTATTAGATCATTAATTGGGAACGTTCATAGGGGTGACTGTGCGTGCGTTGTGAGTGTCTGCGTTGTACTATGTAATTTTTTTTAAAAAAATCAAGTATCAGTCTATACCGATACTTAATTGAACATTTTATACGAGCTTTCACATTAATAAAAAATTCTGACCAAATTAATAAGTAAAATAGTGTATCTCAACCTTAGATTGTGTAGCTTAATCTTCATTCTAGCGTACGGGGCTCTTAAACCAGGTTGGATGTCGAGCATATGTATTCCCTCCGTTTTAGATTATAACACGTTTTGACTTTGGTAAAAAGTCAAATTGTTTCAAGTTTAACTAAATTTATAGGCAAATATAGTAATATTTATAATACTAAATTAGTGTCATCGAATCAATAATTGAATATATTTTCATAATAAATTTATCTTGTATTGAAAATGTTACTACTTTTTCTATAAACTTGATCAAACTTAAAGCAGTTTGATTTTGATTAAAGTCAAAACGTCTTGTAACCTGAAACAAGTGAGTACTTACCGTTTTGGCCATATATTCTTTCCTTCAATCTCAAACTGTTAACACAAGTTTCGACGCTTGAGATTTGTAAGTTATACGTATATGTACTGTACTATATACATATTCGTAAGTACCTCTTAAGTCTAACACGTATATATGCAAAACCTTTGTCCTACACACAGAACTTCAGGTGTGCGCCCTGTTCCTCTGAAGTAGAAAACACCGTGACGTGATAGAATTGTGAACGAATTTCCCGTATTTGTTCACGACTTAGGATTCAATGGGTACGTGACGTGTACATCAGTATAGTGTCCGTGAAAAACAAAAATAGCAATGGACTTTTCTTTGAACTAAATAATAAGACAACTTTCCAAATATTAGTAATTCATATATCTGGAACTAATAAGCATAAAAATTGCATGATATTTACGGAGTCTTAATTTGTTATTTATATTTAATATCCTAAATTCGAATTTAGCAATTAGTAGGTTATCTGAAACTTTTTTTTTCCAAGCAGCTATTTTGAACTAATGCATTCGGTAAACAGCAAATTTCACAAAACTACATGTTTTATGGTTCAAGTTACAGAAAACCAAACACATTTTAACACTTAGCATTCAAGTGCATATATTTTAGTAGTTTAGTTTCACAAAACCACATTATCGATGAATAGATTCACCCGTGAGATGGCGTGGTTGTTCCATCTAGGATAAGGATGTGGCATCCTATTAATTTCGTGTGATGGCTGGTGATAGGATGACATGTCCTCGTCCTAGATGAAATAGCCTCGTCATCTCGCGGGTGAATCCATTCATCGATAGTATGGTTTTGTGAAACTACACTACCAAAATATATGTACTTATGTGTCAAGTGTCAAAATATGTATGGTTTTCTGCAACTTGGATCACAAAACGTGTAGTTTTGTGAAATTTACTCTTCGGTAAATGATTTATTCTTTTATCAATATTTATCCTATCAATAACAACATAGTCAACATATGATTGACATTACAAAATTATAGTATTAATACAATAGTCCATGCAATGCACGGGTTGACGGCTAGTATTAATACGGAGAACATATCTTGTACACACAATTCCTTATGTGTATACACCGTGCACACCAACTAGCAAATATCAGTAATTTTTTTTAAAAAAAATTTACATGCACTTCAATAGTATTACATCAACATATAAAGTCCCAGATTCAAATTCATCGTATATAGAATCAACAAGAAAAATAATCCACCAGACTTATAATCCCAAGATTATCAAAATTTTTGTTTGTTGTTACTTCTAAAATATATATAATAAACTTGGGGTTAAGATTTTATATATAGGTGTGATATTATTGAAAGTATATGCAGTTTTTTTTCTATATGTTTTGGTGACATGTGTTAATTGGTGTACGCGTGAAACTTGTGTGTATATATAAGATATGCTACCATTAATAAGATAATAAGAAAAAAATGCAGGCACCTCTTCTTTACTACTGTAAAAGCAGATTCATCGTATCCTCCTCTTGCCCCACAATTGTAACAACTAAACCATCCCATCAGAAAAACCGGATTGGAAAAGCTAAACCCTACAAAAACCATATGTCCACGGCCGTCTTGCGCTCTACACTTCGTTGCAACACCAACACACATGTGTTATGTGTATAACAGAAATATAGATAATAAATCAACATATGATCACCATGAGAGAAACAAGCTGATTGATATGAGAGAGGAACTAATTTAATCGTCTTGGTGGCGGTTGATCGGTCGAGTGTGTTTGGTCCCAAACCATATACCGGCCACAAAGTTGCTGACATCTATATCGAGAGTTCGACACCAGATGCATCACGCGCGCGTATATATAGGTACATATACGATTAAATTCCATTCAGGCAGAAGCATAGAAGAGAAATTTGCAGAGTATAATAAGTCGGGTGCTAACCATGTACTCCACTGTTACCTTTGCTCGTCGTCTTCGTCTTCCTGCAATCAGCATCAAGCTGCTGCTGCTCACCGTGCTGCTTCTCGCCGTGATGCACTGCGGCTGCGCCATTGCAGCGCAAGCAGGAGGAGGAGGAGGAGGAGGAAGAGGATGGAGGAGGGTGCTTCGGGGAGGTGTGTGCAGGCCGCGGTCGCCAATACCGAACTGGGAAAATCGACCCGGTCCAATCTGCTGCGGCGGCTACCGCTGACATACGTCCGATCCCATCTACCAACAGACACGGCTGCAGTTCATGCAGTCGCGCCGCCGGCGGTCATCGTCGTTGTCGTCATCGCAATAAGAAACACAACATATTGTACTGCATTGAGAGGAGAAATATATATAGATCAGGTTGCGGGTTGTGTGACTTGAAAAGAATCTTGATGCTGCCTAGAGATAAAGATAATTTATAAAAACATTCTACATATCCGTCCCAAAATATAATCACTTCTCCACCAATATTCAATTCTCAACCAATCACAACATTCCACTGTTCACTTTTCCCATCTATCTCCACTTCTCAACCAATCACAACCCCTTCCTATTTAATTCTACCTACTTTCTTAATAATTGTGTCCAACTCTCTAAAACACTTTATATTCTGAGACGGAGGGAGTAACTATTATTGTACTCTCTATTTCTTACCGCATGTCTTTTTTATTCGCGACGGTTACTGGTAAGTTTATACTCCGAACATACTCCATCCTAGAATATGTAAGCAATTGAGATGGTGATCGTATTAATAAAATAGATAGAGATAATTGAAGGAGAGTTGTTATTGTAGGATTGAAACACAACAACTAAGCCAACCAAAGGGGATGAATGGTTGATTACGTCAGCGGAAGTCAAATAATCGAATCTTAATATATCAAAACACACCCCAGCCTCAAAAACCAATGGAACACAAGCTGGGCGGTCTATCCAACCTACTAGGGTCGATCTGACCGAAGCCTAGCCAGTCTGACCGCATGTCCTCTCGCGGTACATCTCTTGGTTAAATCATTTTAATCTTCAATACACTAACCAACTCAACTCCATGTCATTACTTGTATGCTTGTTCCTTTAGTTACTTATATTTAGTCTTTTAGTACACATTATCATTCTAAAAAGTGTCTCTACATAGTTTAAAATGTCTCAACAAAATGCCTTTACATATTATGCGCATTTTATAGTGCCGAAAGAATGCCTCTACGAGATAAATTCTAACGAACTGATCTAAAAATGTCTCTAGAGTAAAAGTTTTCTAGGCAATTTTTAAAGCGCCTCTATAAAGTGTCTCTACAGTATAAAACTTCTGATTTTAGAAGCAATTTGCAAAACGCCTCTACAAAAGTGCCTCTATACGAGGTTTTTGTTGTAGTGAAGTCACCTGAACACAATCAGACAAAACAACCGTTCCTGGGCACAGATATCACAACCTGACCCGCATTAGTCACACACACTCACACCAACATCCACATATCTTTTCAAACCAATTCATCGAGTAAATCATTTGCATAGCCAATTGTTTATCACAAATATTAATCATGACAATGATTTCACAGTTATTGGTGGAGAAGAGAAACACTACTAGAAAACATCAAATAGGTGTCACCACTATAGGTGCCGGTAGTGCTAAAACCGGCACCTATAGGCCTTTTCCCACCTCCATGGGTTGAAATCGTAAAAAACCAACACCTTAAAGTAATTATAGGTGTCGGTTATAAAAAACCGGCACCTATTATATTTTGTGTCGGTTTCTTTAAAAAAATCGGCACCTATAATATATTAAAGGTGCTGGTTTTTTTGGAAACCGACACCCTACTAAACGAGCTGAGCCGAGCCAAGAGACGGCCTTATCCACTTGCCGAGTGAGAGGTGAGGAGGCAACCTTATCCTCTCACGGTCTAACCCGTGACACCTCTCTCTCTCTCACCCTCTCCTTTCTCTCTCGACCTCTCTCTCGACCTCTCTCTCTCTCTCTCTCTCTCGGCGCTTTCGTTACTAGAGGTGGCAGCTGCGGTGGCGGGATTGAGGCGGCGGCAGCAGCGGGCGGCGGCGGACGGTGCCCGTCCTCGCCAGATCTGGCGGGAAGGGGTGGTGGCTGTTGGCGGCCCGACGGCGGTGGGTTGGCAGCAGGAGGGGAGGCGGCGGTGGGTCCGAATGGCCGGCGGTGGCACCCTCCCCTTCGCATAGATCTGGCGGGAAAAGGGGAGGTGGCGGCGGCGGCCCGACGGCGGCTTCGGCGGTGGGAGGTGGCGACGGCGGCTTCCTCGGCAGCGGCAGCGGTGGTGGCGGTGCCCTCCTCCTCTCCATCCGGCAGTGGCGGTGGTGATGAAGCCAGCTTCCTCCTCGATCCGATTCATTCTTGATGAATGTGTGTTCTTGATGAATGCGTTTGATTCTTGATAAATGTGTGTTCTTGATGAACGTGATGTTGATGTCTTGTTTGTGTTCATGAATTTGAGAACATTTTAGGATTTGGGTATTAGATTGGATCAGCTTGACGGCTCGATGCATCGAGCCGATTTTTTTTTTTTGGCTCTTGGGCGCCTCAAGGGTGCCGGTTTCGGAATCGGCACCTTTGACCTTAGGAAATTGGTGCCACCTCCTGGGTGCCGATTGGGAAAACCAGCACTGAAGGGGTTTCTCAACCGTCACCCTTTAGAGTTTCTGTAGTAGTGAAAATAGGTGAAGATAATGGTTGTGATTGGATGGGAGGAGAGGGTAGGTGACAAAAAAGATTCATTTTAGGACAAGTTGTTGTGCTAAAATAGTTACATTTTGGAACGGAGGTAGTATTCTTTGGATTAGCTATCAGGCAATTCAGGGCATACACACCTTAGAATGTGGCTTCTAGTAACAGAAATATCCCTACTTAAAATATGATTTTTACATAAACTTCTTTATTTTTACAAACGGACTAAAAGAGAACTCGTATGTAAAATGGTTTAGGGTCTTAAGAGTACCACATGCAAAACATATCACACCCGACAGACCACACATCATCTCCCTCTCCTTTAATTTCTCTTCTCTCTTTCCGCATCTCCTCAATCCTCAAAGTCCTCTACTCTCGCTTCTCCCTCATCACCTCGCCTCCCTCTATCTCAACCACCTCTCTCCTCGATGGGCTGGCAAAGGGAACAGACAATGACGAGAGCGGACGGCAGAGTGTTAGCGGGGCTTGAGGAGGTGTCGACGGCCCCGTGATGGGTGCATCTAGCACCGGCCGCCTAGCGACAGGCTGATACGCCGCGCGGAGGCCATGGTTGGGCGGATCGACGCTAACGACCACAGCCTGCAATGGATCTAGTGGTGAGAAGGTCAAGAGTGGCGAAGGCAGCGCCGGCTGACACTTCAAGTGGTGGAGGAGGTGGTCTTCAAGCGACAGGAGCAGCCAACGTGGCTTGAGCCGGTGCTAGTGACCTCATGGCTAGTGGATCTATCACCAGCGGCCTAGTGACTGATGGAGCAGCTGCCGGAGACCACAACAGGGATGGGGAAGGGTGGATCAACAGTGACGATGACAGTCTGTGGTGAATATAGCGATGGGAGGTTAGGGGCGGCTTGCAATGCTTCAGGTGGCAGAGGTGGTGGGTTTCGAGCGACAGTAGCTTCGTGCAGTGGGCTCTCGGCTTGATGCGGCTACATCGACAGTGGTAGGCTTTGGGTGGCGGCCTTAAGAGTGGCGGATCCTCCTTCGTCGACCTCGGAGGGACGTGTAGATCTGCCGCTGGAGGCCTAGAGAGCTTCAGGGACGGCGATGGCGATGAATTTCTTTCTCGGATCAGAACTAGGGTTCATGATTTTTTGAATTCTTTTTTTGTGTTTTTTATAGGTAGGCAGTATAACTTGATTGCCTGCTAAAATCACTTTTCGTGTGTGGTTGTGTTGCTCGCTTGAAAAAATACTGATTTTGTACAGACACCTAGGCGTGGTCTGTTGGTCCACCTGCTTGCAAAAATATATTTTAGCTGTTTGGGAAGAAATAAAAATAAAACATATAAGAAACCCAACATAAGAAAATATAAGAAATAGAAATACAGATGTGCCTGTCATCCCCTAAAAAATCTATAGGCAGCATTTTTTTTAGATAATAGAATATTTCATTAATTCAACAATGAAAACATCCAGCCTCTGCACCAACCACATCACAGCGAATAAAAGCAAAACAATGATATGCATGATACCCGCTCCTTTGCCCGCTCCTTTGCAGGATGATATATGGTGGGTGGGTCGTGTAAGTTGCTTCTAGTCGTCCCTTCACTAATATAGAAAGTGTTATAAGTGCCGGTTCAGAAGGTCTAATAGGTGCCGGTTTCGGTGCTAGCACCAATTGGTCGGCACTAATGATCAAAGTCATTGGTGCCAGTTTGTGTTTTATAGGTGCCGGTTTCGATGAAAAACCGGTACCTATAATGGTCCAAGGGCTGCGCTCGCAAGCCTATAGGTGCCGGTTCTATGTTTATAGCCGGCACCTATTATACCACATAGGTGCCTGTTGATGGTAATAACCGGTACCCATAATCATGTAACCCAAAAAAAAATATAGCCGGTTCTCAGTATGTCCATTCACATCAATCCACCATACACACAAAAACCCACTTCAATTCACCTGTTGATGGCAATAACCGGCACCCATAATCATGTAACCCAAAAAAAAATATAGCCGGTTCTCAGTATGTCCATTCACATCAATCCACCATACATACAAAAACCCACATCAATTCACATAAATGTAATCCATCTCCAAACATCAATTCACAGATTCACATCACCCCAAATCCAAAAATCTCCCAACATACACACATAAATGCAATCCATCTCCACACATTCAAGTTATCATACATCAATTCCATCTCCAAATGTTTACATGAATTCCATACTTTCAAACAAAGGCAATACGAACTTAACTTGAGAGATATTAAGTTGAAATAATAAAGCAAGGCATCACCTTGTTAATCTTGTTTCCATGTCCAACACTGGGTGCACAAGTTTTCTCCCTTCCAGAATCATGATTCTTGGAATTTATATGACTGCATGAGAGAGAGAGAGAGAGTGAGAGAAATATACATTTGCTAAAAACAGAATTGATGATAAGTCATGCTAAAATAACTGACATAAATTGCATCCGGTATTGAAGGGAAACTTCAAATGGTATAAATTTGCTGATGAACCTTACCATTTAAAAATGTTCCTTTTGTTATCTAATTGGAATAATGACCCCTATAAGGTTTTAAGGGTGATTTTCAGTTTAAAGCAGTTTTGAGCAAAGGTTCAGCACTTGAGTTTGACAAGTACAAAATGAGTTTGATAAGTATATTGTGCATAGGACCTATGGGCATAACAAAATTTCAGATTTCAGATTGCATCAACAGATAAAAATCAGATTGCATCAAAACTTATAGGCCTCATTTCTGCATGTAAATTTCTGCACACTGAACTCACAGCACTAGCAGAGGCAGTGAAGTGTTCTTGTTTTACCCAGTTCATAATAGCTCTAGTTTCAGGTTGTCTGTAGTTAATTCCATCATTGATGGGGAAAAACTGCCAGCATTAACAATTTAATTGAATGGCTCAAGTAGGTAAAGAACAAAAGGAAATATTCCATAAGAAGAAAATAATGCATCACTGACTTGGTCAGGAAAATCTCTGTTTAGGTCAACATTGTTTGCATTACCACGTCTTCTAAGAGCAAATCCATCAGGGTTCATCGTTGGAAGTATATGAAGATGCATGTTTTCCACAATAAGAGTTGCCTACAGATATTAGTTGAACTGGTAAGTGTTTGAGCTTATCATATATTTCTATCGATTTCAGTACAACCAATGGAAATATATCTCGTAAAACCATAGTTGAGCCAGACAAACATAGAATTTAAGAGCAGATCACAATGGCCTAATAATTTTTATACACAAAAGCCTAATAATTGTGTTGTATAACACCGAGTGGTTGTACGGTATATACACATCACATATTCACACAAAATTGAGCTTAAGTTCATAGCTTCATAGAATTGATAACACAAAAAAGCCTTCAAATCAATGGCATCCCCCTTTTCCTCTTCATTTTCAGAACTGAAAAGTTAATAGCCGACTGTCCTACTATTTTCAGAAATCAAGTCATTGCACTGGTGCACAAGCTCCTAAAATCCTGGTACATACACACTAAGCGTCTAAACCATTGCACAAGCACTGAAGCACAACTTCCTACTTCCCTAAATGGTTAAATCCTAAGTGTGAAACTATGAATAACTCAATAATGCTAGAATAAAAAATTTAAGTAAAATTCACTTGCTTTTGCTTGAGATGTTTGAGAAGCCAGAGCAGGCAACCAGCAGCAACGGAGCTCGCTCAACCCCAGTCATCCTCGCTGGCCATCCCCTACCCTGTCGCCGCCAACTAAACAAGCAAGTATACTAGATAAATTAGTGAATTTTAGTAAGTATACTAGATAAATCAGTGAATTTTGTAAAGTGAACACAACCGCTTCATAAAGAGATTCTAAAATTGAGCACATAACCAGGATCGGTCTTGTATTTCAGAGGCATATGGCAAATACATACATATATAAGGAGTCTAAAACATGTAGCAATATAGTACTCTAAGACATTTCAGTGAATACATGCTATGCCCTATCCAAAATGACCGATACAGGTAGGCTGGACCAATCTAACTTCCTCCTTTTACAACCAATCAACCGATACAGGTATGGGCCATGTGTTTGGGTTTTTTCTTTTATACGCTATATATTGGTTTGTCAAATCAAGATTTGTACGGTTTTTTCTTTTATACGCTATATATTGGTTTGTCAAATCAAGATTTGTACGACATATGACGACGGAATTCGTTATACAATACTACCTCCATGCCAAAATATAACAACTCACCAGAGAATGATCATCGTCTGATGACAGCGCCAAAGATGACGGTTTTGGCGGCGGTGGCGGCGACGGAAGTGGCGGTGGTGGCGGAGTCGGCGGCGACTGAAGGGCCGGCCGTGAAATCGACGAAGATTCATCCATCGTAGGGCAAGTGAGAAAACGACGGCTAGGATGGAGAAATTAAAATTGGATAAACACATGATTATATATATCGATCTAATCATGCTGATAGCATGCGTGCAGCAGCAATATTAAAGACCGGCAGCAATTTTTCCATTGGATGAAAATTGCATGTGTATGCGTGCAGCAGCCAAATTGAAGACCGGCACGGCCAACAGCTGCACACAGCAGCGGCAACTCACCAGCCAACAGCTGCACACAGAAGCAGCAACTCACCGGCCAACAGCAGCGGCAACTGACGGATGCGGTGGAGGCGGCGGCCAACAGCTGCAGGACATCGGGCTAAACGATGACAAGATATGATCGTATTCACTGATATATATAGTACTGATCGATATTATATATGTATAGCCAAATTGAAAAACGGGGATCGGCGGCAGTCGAGGACGGCGACGTCGGCGGATCGGCCGCAGTCGATGGTGGCGGTGTCGGCGGATCGGCGGCAGTCGAGGGCAGCGGCAGTCGAGGACGGTGGCGACGGCGGTGGCTCGCGTGGAAGGGAGCGATTAGGGAGCGGAGAGGAGCGCGCAATCGAGGGATCGCGATATGGACCGCGAGGGAGGTGGGAGGTGGGTCGCGATCTGGACCGTTGGGATCTCACCGAGTTACATGAGGAATGAGTGAATGAGTGAAACCATTTGTTGAATTATAGGGTAGATAGAAAAGCATTTTCCCATACGGCCAAAACTTATTTTTCCATACGGTTGGACTGTCCATCTGCCATGAAAGATCTGTGAAAGTAGCGATTTTTCCATGAGTGACACACCATATGAGTATTTATGTCACCTACCCACAAAACTAAAAATCCGAAAAAAAATAAAAATCTTAGAAAATAAAAAATCAAAATCCTAGCTTCCCGATGGTAGTGTGCACGGATCCGGCCATCGCAGGGCCGGCAGCAGCGGATTGGGCCTCCTCGTCAGCCATGGCAGCGGCGGATCGGGCTGCCTTGTCTGGAACGCCGAGCAGGGACGGGGATGGCGCCGCCTCCTCGTCAGTGATGGTGCCACTGCTCCTGGCCGCCTCCTTGTCATCGTCAACGGTGGCAGCGCCAGGCGAGGACAATGATGGAGTCGCTTCCGGCCGCCTCCTCATCGTTGGCCGCGGAGGCGGCGCTGCCCGAGGTCACCGAACCGACCACCGCCTACTCCCGCCGTGAAGAGAGCAAGAGAGAGAGCAAAGGAGAGGAAGAGAGAGAGGTGAGGTGAAAATAATATGAGGAGAAGAGGTGAGGGAGAGAGGGAGAGGAGATAAAGATGATGACTTGAGAAAATTTGAAGTGTTGAAAGCGAAGAGAGAGAGGAGGGGAGAAAAAAAATCTATCAAGAAAGGGTGTATTTTCGCATGCGCGCGGACCTTTGAAAGGGTCGTCTACGAAACTAGATTTTTACATGCGGGTCTTTTAAGGAGGTCGATTTTTGCAGGCGCGACTTGTTAGAGTCCACATGCGACCTATTGAGATCTAGTACGGAAAAATATTTATGTAGGAGTGATCCATATGGAAATATATATGGGTGCCAATTATTTGGGAATAGGGGTGAAAACGGTTGTGCAAATTCTTGACGATCGAGATCGAGCTTCGTTTCTGGTACCATTCCCAATTCTAACAACATATAAAGTTTTATTTTCCTAAAATATTCTTGTTGAATTGATAAATCAATTCCTGACCAACCAAAAATCGTTTATGAAGACATATTATCACATAGAGTGCATGTGGGTGCCTACGCAAAATCTAATATTTTCCTCTAGAAAGTGAAATTAGATATTGCTAGGCAAGTAGGCATGTGTGCGCAGAAAAAATAGGGGAAAAAGGCAAATTTGCCTACCATCAATGTCTGGGATGTAGTATTATCGACTATATATGCCTTAAATTCAGATTCCATTGAAAACCGTTAAAGCTTATGAACTGTGATTAACCAGTTGGGATCTAAGTGGGTTGGCCCGCAAAGTATATAGCAGTAGAAAAACAAAAACGACGAGGATGTATAAATTGGATATGAAAAATAATGTATAAACTGGACATTAAAAATAATGAGGTTGTGATATCTAATTTTAAAATCACTGGGAAGCCAGTATATATTAGTAAAACTAGGCGGGTGGCCCGCGCAATTACGCGGCTAGCACCCATAAAAATATCTTTTTTTACACATGATTCTACTTAAAATTTGTAAAATAGTCATCTCGTTGTCTTAGTACTGTCAAAGATCGAATCCTAGCATCCCCGGGCTTCTAATTTTAATTTTATAGTTTTTAAAAGTCACACATGTTGCTACTCTTACTCTTTTGTCACCCATTTATTCGCTTGCCTGATCTACACGGATTATATTTATCCTCCTTAAAACCTTTAAAACTTGAATCTTTCAGTTTCTAAAATTTATTGTCTCGTCGGGTTTCATTTTTATAATCTTTAGAAGTCCCATCAAACGTTGCCACTGTACTCTTCTATGGCCCGCCCGGTACCTTCCTTTTCATTGTCATTGGAATTTTAAAACTTTAAAATGATTATTGTTGTGATTCATTTTTTACTTCTCAGAAGTCCCGCCAATTGCCACGACTATGCTGCTTAACAACCTTCTCTTGCTGTTTTCCATCTTAATCGTTATTAGGATTCTAAAATCAAATCTAACCATTTATGGGGTTTCATTTATAGTTTTAGATGCCCCATCAACCACCACCATCATATTTCTTTACAGGCTCATTGCTCCTTTCTTTTTATTGTCATTTGCTACAACTGTGTTCTAAGATGAACTGTTCTATCAAAATTCAATATTTTTCATAAAGAATTTTTGTTATTTATAGGACAATGTATTTGGACATGAGAAATACATTATCCTAGGATGGGCCAGTTATTACATTCTAGGATGGAGGGAGTAAATTTTATTCAAACTTGAACTCTTATTTTAATTTTTCTAATTTATTTTATTTTTATTCTGAATTTTAGTTAACCTCGTATTATACTCTAGCTATACTGTCTTCCAATAATCATATTTTAGAAATTTACTTATTTCAAAATTGTGAACTATCTTTTTTATTTTTTCTAATTTACTACCTCCGTCCCAAAATAAGTGCAGTTTTGCACTATTCACGTTCAACGTTTGACCGTCCGTCTTATTTGAAAAATTTGTGAAAAAATTAAAAACATTTAGTCACCGGCCACGAATTTTGACCATTGACTGCGATTCGGACCGGACACCAACCATCTAGTGCTGACCATTGACCAACGAGACAACGATCGATCGATCGATGACAGATGCACATTACGCGCGTATATATATAGGAAAAGCTATACGATTTTATAGCTCCATCCCCGCAGAAGCAAATTAGAGTAGAGAGAACACAACCATGTCGTCCACTGTAACGTGTGGTCGTCGTCTTCGTCTTCCTGCAGCAAGCGGCGTCAAGCTGCTGCTGCTCGCCGTGCTGCTTCTCGCGGCGGTGCATTGCGGCTGCGCCGCCGTCGCCGCGCAAGGAGGAGGAGGAGGAAGATGGAGGAGGGTACTGCGCGTGGGGTCCAGGCCACCGTCGCCGATGACGAACGGGGCCCCTCAAACCATCGTTCCTATCTGCTGCGGCGGCAATCGCTGATCTGCTACCTCCCGTGCTCGATCGCTAGCTAGCTCGCCCGTCTGGCGGCCGGCTGCAGTTCATGCAGCTGCTGGGAGCAGAAATATATATAGATCAGGTTGTGGGCTGTGTTTGTGTTTGTGCTTGAAATCATGTCGTTGAGAGATGTTCTACACGGAGAAATTCAGTCTTTGAGAGGGACAATGAGATATCAAATCTTTTTAATGCAGTTTTAGTATATCTTAGTACGAAGATACCGAGATGTACTAAATTTTACACTAGAAAACATATTATGTTGTAAGGATTGCAAAATCACTCTTCAACGAGAGTACAATTGTCCGTTCCTGGTCACGTGCTACCGTGCGACCGAACATGGCTCCAAAAATTATGTATTTCAATTTAAGCTGATACGTTCCGATGTATTTTGGATTTCTAGATTCTATTTTTTAAAATTTCACTCTTTCTACTCCAGTGAATCGATTGTAACGAGATGTTTTCTTTTCAACTACGATAAGTGTTCGATGGAAATCATAACTTCCTTTCCCATAATACCAAATATATTTCTATAAAGAGGAGTGCCTAGGTCCATTGGAAATGATTTTGTGTTAGGGCAAATATACTGTTGTTGTGTTTGCAACCTCTTTTCCTAACCCATCTTCCTCGTTTTCCACGCGAACGCTTTTTCAAACTACTAAGCGGTGTGTTTTTTGCAAAAAGTTTATATACGAAAGTTGCTTAAAAAATCAAATTAATCCATTTTTGAAAAAAAAGCTAATACTTAATTAATCACGCGCTAATAGACCGCTCCGTTTTCCGTGCAGAGAGAATAAGTTCCCATTCAGAACATATGAACACAGCCTATGTACTCTATCTGTTTCACATTACAAGATGTTTTGATCTCTCCATTCCTAATCTAGATTCACTTACCAACCACCACCATCATATTTGTTTACGGGCTCATTGCTCCTTTCTTTTTATTGTCATTTGCTACAACTATGTTCTAGATGAACTGTTCTTTCAAAATTCAATATTTTTCATAAAGAATTTTTGTTATTTATACTACCTCCGTCCCAGAATGTCCCTCCTAGGACAAATGTATCTGGAGATGAGGACTATATTATCTTAGGATGGGTCGGTTGTTACATTCTGGGACGGAGGGAGTAAAATTTATTCAAACTTGAACTCTTATTTTTATTTTTCTAATTTTCGTAATTTATTTTATTTTTTATTCTGAATTTTAGTTAACCTCGTATTATATTCTATCTGTACCGTCTTCCAATAAACATTTGTTTAGAAATTTACTTATTTCAAAATTGTGAACTCTCTTTTTTATTTTTCTAATTTTGAAATTATCTTATTTTTATTTTTATTTTTAATTAATCTCGTATTGGGTTCTTTATAAACTCTTTTTTTCAATATTGCTTATTTTCAATTCCAAATCTTAGTTATTTTTTAAATTATATTTCTATTGAAACTCTCTTTTTTAGGTTTGTCCGGAACCACAGCGGCCGGCCACGAATTTTGACCATTGACTGCGATTCGGACCGGACACCAACCATCTAGTGCTGACCATTGACCAACGAGACAACGATCGATCGATCGATGACAGATGCACATTACGCGCGTATATATATAGGAAAAGCTATACGATTTTATAGCTCCATCCCCGCAGAAGCAAATTAGAGTAGAGAGAACACAACCATGTCGTCCGCTGTAACGTGTGGTCGTTGTCTTCGTCATCCTGCAGCAAGCGGCGGCGTCAAGCTGCTGCTTCTGCTCGCCGTGCTGCTTCTCGCGGCGACGCATTGCGGCTGCGCCGCCGTTGCCGCGCAAGGAGGAGGAGGAGGAGGAGGAGGAGGAGGAAGATGGAGGAGGGTGCTGCGCGTGGGGTCCAGGCCACCGTCGCCGATGACGAACGGGGCCCCTCAAACCATCGTTCCTATCTGCTGCGGCGGCAATCGCTGATCTGCTACCTCCCGTGCTCCGCTCGATCGCTAGCTAGCTCGGCTGCAGTTCATGCAAATTGAACAGCTGCTGAGAGCAGAAACATATATAGATCAGGTTGTGGGCTGTGTTTGTGTTTGTGCTTGAAATCACCTCGTTGAGATGTTCAACAGGGAGAAAATTCAGTCTTTGAGAGGGACAATGAGATATCAAAATTTTTTTAATGCAGTTTTAGTATATCTTAGTACGGAGATATCGACGTGCAGTAAATTTTACACTAGAAAACGTATTATCTCGTAAGGATTGTAAAATCACTCTTCAACAAGAGTACAATTATCCGTTCCTGGTCACGTGCTAGCCGTGCAACCGAACATGGCTCGAAAAATTATGTATTTCAATTTAAGCTAATACGTTCCGATGTATTTTGGATTTCTAGATTCTATTTTTTAAAATTTCACTTTCTACTCCATTGAATCGATTATAACGAGATGTTTTCTTTTCAACTACGATAAGTGTTCGATGGTAATCATAACTTCCTTTCCCATAATACCAAATATATTTCTATAAATATGAGTGCCTATGTCCATTGGAAAATGATTTTGTGTTAGGGCAAATATACTATGTTACTCTATCTGTTTCACATTACAAGATGTTTTGATCTCCCCATTCCTAACCTAGATTCACTTATATTTATATGAAGTTGGACACACATATATGAAGCAATACATGGATACGTGCATGTATGAATCTATTCAACACCAAAAACATCCTATATCGTAATTTGGCATTACCAAAATAATATTTTTATAATTAAAAAAATATTTATGCTTCAGTCTTTGATAGTTTATAAAACATAATTATATATGCATCAGTCTTTGATAGTTTATTAGTCCACTATGGTCATTAATAAAGGTCTCTAAACAATTTTGAATTATCTAATAGATCGTATAAAATCTCTACCGATGAACATGTCCTATATCTTCGATTGGAAATCTTAGAATTTTTTCATTTTTAATTTTTTTAATATTTATAGTAATATTATACCGGTGAAAATTTTTAAAAAATAGACCCTGCCGCTCAAGTGGAGGGCAGCAAGGTGACGTGGCACACAGTGTCGTGTGCGCATTTTGCGCTGAGGTCCCTTGCCGCCCTTTGGAGCGAAATGCAATTTTCGCCGCATGCAAAATTCGCATGCCCGCTCAGCGGCCTCACGTGCCTGGTCACGGCCGTCCGCCACGTCACCCTGCTACTCTCGGGGAGGGTTGCAGGGTCTATTTCTGTAAATATTTTCGCCGGTATAATATTATTGTAAATATTAAAAACAAAAAAATGAAAAATGAAAAAAAAAATGGAAATCTCCTCTCTTCCCGGGCAAAACCATTTATTCGGGCCTTGGGCCATCGGCCGCAGGCTGCACGTCCCTGTTAGCCTTGTTTCCTCATGAAAATTAAGAGCCTTTCGTCTTTACACGTAGAACGTGGTTGGCCCACTCAGCAGCCATGTGGGCAACAATTCCAAAGTGCAGACCGATCAGCGTCCACTCCTATAGTAGGCATCAATTAATCAATAAGAATTCTATATCTTACCATGTTGCATATATTATTTTCACTTAAAAAAATATCCGTGCATTATAACGGGTAAAAATATTTTTGGATCGCTATACATTATACTCTTTAGTTTTTAGCAAAAAACGCATTCTTTCATGCTTTTCAGTTCCAGCCCAACCCGCTACATCTCCCTACTTGGTCTGCCTCTCTTTGACCTAACCCACAAGTTGAGCAGTGAGCCCAGCTTGCATAGCTAACTGTCTTATTCAATCTCCGTCTCATGTAAGTACGATGCCAGAACCGATCCTCCCCACCAAATCCGGTTGAATCTTTCTCAATCTCCCAAAATTAGTTGAGGGCTTTTAATACACTCGATCTTCTCTTTCCGATTTTATTAAAATCGGAGTGAATCCGCAAAACTCCGGATAAAAACGGTGAATTTTAAATGGAGATTAAATTCTATGAATTAAAATGAAATTCAAATGAAAAATCATGAGGAAAATGATGAGGCAGTAGGGAGAATCGATTTTTGCAATTAATTGGAGAAGTGAATGTATGGGAAGGCAGATTGATGTGGTGGCGGTACAGGGTTTGGCCCGGGCGACGAAAAAAACCGGGCATATAAAAAACGAATCCGGAAAAAAAGGAAAAAAAAACAGCGAAAAAAAGACGGACGAAAAAAGAAAAAACAGCGAAAAAAAGACGGACGAAAAAACCGGAAACCTTACCTATTTTTTATTATACTAGAATAAGGCACGTGCGTTGCAACGGATTCTAAATAACATTCATCGATATAAACTAAAATCCTAAATCATATATCATAATTGGATTGAAGAAAATATAATCATAGAAATAACAACATGAAACTACAAATAACTTTGACCCGAATGATAATTCAAAATTTTTAATGGATTAAATAGTGCTAAAATTAATAATGAAAATGAAAAAGTAACTGAAATTAGCTAGAAATTAAAAAAACTTATTCTAGCGCATATATGAAAATCTGATCCATTAATATTAATAATGAAAATGAAAAAGTAACTGAAATTAGCTAGAAATTAAAAAAACTTATTCTAGCGCATATATGAAAATCTGATCCATTAATATTAATAATGAAAATGAAAAAGTAACTGAAATTAGCTAGAAATTAAAAAAACTTATTCTAGCGCATATATGAAAATCTGATCCATTAATATTAATAATGAAAATGAAAAAGTAACTGAAATTAGCTAGAAATTAAAAAAACTTATTCTAGCACATATATGAAAATCCGATCCATTAATTCTGAGCAGTACCCATAACCCATCTCATTGACATAAGTTAGAATTTTCCTATTATATTCGTATTCCTTCTTAATATTATGTGAGCCGTTCAGGAATATGGTTAGGCTATACCAGGAAAGAATAGAGCCTTCGTCCATAGATGATGGAGGTTGGTAACGACGACCTCTAGTGGTGAACGCGGGTGGGTGAGTGTGTCAAACCGCATTCCCAGATGAGGGCGTTCCGTTTTCATCAAACGCGCCGGAGGGAGGGAACACAGTGGAGAAGAGGGGCGTTGGGAACAGGGGGTGACGGGGCGGAGGGCGCAAGACAGGAGAAGGGCTGGGGGAGGAGGGCCATGGGGGAAGGAGGAGCAGGGCTAGATCGAACGATTTTTTAGATCACGAGGGAGAGATGGAGGCCACCGGGAGGGAGGGAGGAGAAGGCGGCGCACGGGGGAGGGAGGAGTCGCGCGAGGGGGAGGGGGGACGGACGAAAAGGGACCCGGAAGCCTTACGTATTTTTTAATTAGGTATAGATATAGATATGTATAGATGTTAATTTGTGAACAATTACATAGTGTGTGCAAGTTATAATATATTTTTACTACATTTGTGAACAATTACCAACAATAATGTCCATTATAATTATAAAGATAACTCGAAAAATAAACACAACGTTCGCTCTAAATTTAAAGGTCTAGAAATTTATCTCATCAATCAGAGAAAAAAATAAAATCTAGGCCATTGGATCATGTTGTGATCAAATTATGAACGGTTGTATACAAAGTACTATTGTAGTTATAGAAACAGAAGAAAACAGTTGTATATTAAATTCGATTCTACTATAATTTATATTGTACATAACATATAGTATTTGCATATATGGAAATAGAAGCCACATATCAAGTTCAACTAGTCCACACAAAATTATTCGGAGAATCACCTAGTTTTATTGATGATATCAGCACAAAGGGCGTGTCTGTGTACGGTTAGACCCGCCCAGGCTCTGTCACTGTGACATAGCATCTATACAAATACTTTTCTAGAGTATGCAATTTTTCTTAGCGCTTATAAATTAGTTGTTCATCAATCTAAAGTCTTCGAACCAGCCCTGAACTGAAGCGCTCACAGCATTTTGCGCTGGCGTGGACGCTCCCGCGTCGCGACACGTCAGCCCGAGTTGGAAAACGGTGGGATTTCGCGAGCGCTCGTGCGTCCGCGTCGACTCTGGTATTTTTGCATAAAAGCCCTCGCATTTACTGGTATTTCGTTATAGACCCCAATCAAACAATTTCCGGTTTAGTATTCGTGCATTTAGGCCCTCCATAATCTAGAATATCCAATATGAAGAAGAGAAAATTTGGAAAATAGGACTGCGCTCGGAAACATGGAAACTAGGGGGTTTTTTTCGCAAAATCTTACGTCCCTATCCCCTCCCCCGAAACCCTAGCCGCCACCGTTCCCCCACCCCTCTCCTCTCGCTCCCCACGATGCTGCATCGCTCTCTCTCCCCTCCTAGCCCACGACGCCTCCTCCTCGCAGCGCCGCCTCCTCGTCCGCGCAGGAGGCTACGCTCTCCTCGTCGGCGCCGCAGCTGGCGGTGCTCATGCTCGAGGCCACCTCCCACCCGACAATCTTCGCCTTCTCCGAGCTCCTCTCCCTCCCCGCCCTCTCCAAGGTATAAGGGCCCCCGCCTCTCCCTCCGCCTGTGCCCTCACTGTCGGCGTCGTCCTTGCTACGCCGCCGCCGACGCCACTCGAAGGGGAGCCCGTGGGTGCTGGATGCGGCAGCCACGATTTCCTTGTCGTCGGATCCAGTGGCTCATCAATGTCGACACCGGCCGTTGTTCCCCATAGGTGAGCTCCACTGCGAAGGGCCCTACTAGCCCACCCTTTCTTTGTTCATACTTTTCATCTCTCTTTGATCTAGATCCAAAGCTGATGGGCAGGTTCGATGTGGTAGATCCAGGGCCGCCGGCTATGTTGAGCTCGGTGGTGGCGGCAGTAGCAGCTCGGCAGCGATGGGAGAAGACACGCAAGAGGCCAAAGCTAGCCTTGATGTTTGCAGCTGTTCTTGATACCGTGCAGCAAGACCGACGGCTCTGCCATGGTCGCCGGCCACTCCTCCGGTCTTACCATCTAGAAACACGACAACATTTCCATGGCCATCATCTCTGCACAACTGGGAGACCGACGAAGCACCGATAAATAACCTATGAATCTTTAAATCTCTGTAAGAAAACTTTTTCTTCCCGCTTTCAATCTCCTTAACCCCACTTTCGAACTGCTAATCGGCTGCCTGATTGGTCGATCCATCACTTCTGGTCAATCTGTAATCGGTCATGATATTTGTGCTTTTCTAATGGATGTATTGTTGGTATTTTTTTGTTGGTGCAGATGAGTGAGCAAACATGGATGGCGATGGTATTTTGATTCTATTACGTCCTTTTTCCCCTTACATTGTCTACTCGATATATTGTCATGGTTGACGATTCCTAATACTTATAGATTGCTGATTTCCAGTACAGAGTCGATCACTAATCCATGTCATGGACTCTATAAGCAATGGTAAGCTTGGTGTGATGCTTGCTTTGGCAGATGGAGCTGAGTTCTTCAGTAATAGATGTGTTCATGGCCTTCAGGTGAAGTATTTCTAGAACTAATTGCACTGCTGCATGTTAATATTACCCTAAATTTCTGAACTACAAGCTACAACTCTCTGTCATTTGAGGAACTGGAATTCAGGCATTGCTATATATTACATGTGATTAACTGAGTCATTTTTTCTGCCATATATGATATATTCATATCAGGAATTTTATAGCCTTAAATTTTCTCTTACCCACACAATATAGATTCGGTTTGGCCCATGTATGACTATGATTTGAAGACTGCAAATCGAGAAGTGAAGCCTTTGGCCAAATAAGACAGAACTTGACTATTCACTAAACTTTCATTTTGTTTGATTTATTTTGCAGGATTTTATGGCAGGAAAGCTCCCATAAGCTTATTGGGAGGTGCCTACTTGAATGACTGGGAGAACCATCTAACAACAATATTTCATTAGGTTCACCCTTTTAGTTTGGATAGCATGATCGTTGTGGCATGTTAGCTTAATGTAATAACTATTTGTTCTTCTGTATTCCACCTGCAGGTTAGACTGCAGCGGTAATGAAAGGTGCTGATGATAGATCATTTAGGATATTGTGTGCTTTGCCAGCGTTTCAGGTTTGTTTGTTTACTTTGCAATTTGTGCTGCTGGTTTGTGGACTGCACTGTGCAATCTTTGATCAATAGTAAGTGTAGAAAGTATGAACATGGTACTGTAGTAATTATTATTATCTTCTATGTTTTTTTGGTAGAATTTGAACCAGTCTTTTGGAATAGTGCCTACCTACAGTTTGGGTTATTATATGATGGGGGATACATACCAAATATTTTGGATGACCTCATTTGGATGAATGAAGAAAGAAATGCTTAAGCGAAATTATCTCAGGTTATTTGGGCTCTCTGTCCCTCCAAGTAATGTTATATGCTGTTGATGTTATTTATGTTTGTCCCTACAACCATATAGGTTTAACAGAACTATATCATTGGTTTTTTTGTCAGAATCTGGAAAGTAATTTAGGCTTGAAAGTTACGAAATTCTACTAGAGTCGCCTTGGTCTTACAGTCTTTAGTTTGATCAAGTTTCAGTAACTGGTTTGAGTACATTCTTCTTAGATGGATATGCGAGCAATTTAGCTTAACATGTTCAGTAGCTAGCGAAAGTTAGAATTTGTTTCTCCCGACAGTCGATATTTGTTTGATACATCTGCTATGCTAAATCCTTCCTTTCTAAATGTTGCTTTGATTTTGACCTTTCCATCTTAATTGATTTCGAAATGCTTTCACAAGGTCCGGATGCGGCATCCAGGTGGGCAGGCCATTACCATGAAGATCATGCCATTGGATTGGTTGTCCATGTGCATAGATCAAAGAAAAAAAGAAGGTACGAATGGCAAGGTATATACTGAAGATCTATATCTGTCGCCTACTACAGCTGAACTATTGTAAACAATACCTGTGATGCATCGTTCCTCCAAAGTTTCATAGATGGCCATTGCATTAAATAGTATATCCATATCATTTTTTAGTGGATAGTACATGCAATTTTTAGTGTGTGCTTTCCATCTCATAAGGTTTCCATGTTTCATAATGTCCTCTTGAGTTTAATTTGAGTTTTCAACTGTTGGAGGAACTATAAATAGCACTAGCTGAATATGTTGCACACGTGATTCATGTATTCAGCTCCTTTACTACCATATCTAAGTTTTTGGCACAGTGGATCTATGATTTTGCCACAGCAGGGTTAAAATCAAATTGCTCTGAGAGAATTGGACCTTGGATTTGGATATCCATCCAGCCAGGTCAATAGTATGTGACTCTCAGGCTCCAAAAAATAATTGGCGGTGATAGAACTTAGATTATGTCAGAAAATGACGAACCTGTACATTTTTAATTTTTCACTGTAAGTAGTTGAAGGTGGTTTCTTTTTTTTCTTCGCTTCATCATTCAAAAGGTGTAATTTCTTCACTATTACCATATTTTTTTAGGGTTCACTATTACCATGTTGACATGAGTACTTTGTAACATGGCAAGTTGAGAGTTGAACTTCACGATTGAGAGAGTTGCTCACATTTGTAATAGTTTTAGTAATTTTGTAATGAACGTGCAGCTTGGAATGTATAATGTTTTTTGGTTTGAAATGCCAAATATATATGTATATTGGTTTATAAAAAAAACTTCAATTCCATTTGCACACTCTAGATATTTGCGACGCTTTAGTTATGTATAATTTTAGCCTTGTGCGAATCTTTTTAATGATTGCTGGAGCTAAAGCACAAGCTTTACCCTTTTTTTTGGAATAAGCTACAAATAGCTTAAAAAGGTTAGTGTTAAGGTTTACATCTGTTTTGACTTGTTATTCTGTAAATAAAGAGATTTAATATTCAATCAAGACTAAATTGTATATTGTAGGATTGATAGTCTTCTACTATAATGCAAATTCTTTTAGTTGCGTGTCTTTTTTCATAATTTAACCTGCTACACCAACGTACTAATGAAAAACTCACATCTTCTGATGCCACTGGTGCGGCGCGCAAAGCGCGCGTTCACCTCTAGTAGTATATATTGTTGGGCCCAAATATCAGTGATAGGTGTGAAAACATACACCACCACTAGTAATATTTTAAGTAGTATAGATAACTACCTATATGGTTCATGAGCCAATTCGAGCCTTTCAATTTGATTCTAACAACATTGAAGTGTTAGAGTTATAGTTGCGCTATAGGCTATGAGTAATTTTACCATTCTTAAGAATGTACTATAGGACCAGAGGTACCATATTTTTTAGTGTAAAATTTGGTACCTCTACTTAAGCATCTCAAGATACCAAAAATTTTAGTGTAAAATTTAGATACCTTAA
>CM020188.1:7358536-7370667 GCA_009805545.1 Oryza longistaminata | reverse complement strand
AAGTTGCGGTGCGAGAGATTGCTACGTACTGGTGCGAGAACCAGTGAGCGAGGAGAATTATCTCTCGAACACCAATGGAAGTTGCGGTGCGAGAGATTGCTACGTACTGGTGCGAGAACCAGTGAGCGAGCAGAATTATCTCTCGAACACCAATGGAAGTCGCGGTGCGAGAGATTACTACGTACTGGTGCGAGAACCAGTGAGCGAGCAGAATTATCTCTCGAACACCGATAGAAGTCGCGGTGCAAGAGATTACTACGTACTGGTGTGAGAACCAGCGAGCGTGTAGGATTATCTCTCGAGCACCATGAAGGTTGCGGTGTGAGAGATTGCTACGTACTGGTGCGAGAACCAGCGAACGTGTAGAGTTATCTCTCGAACACCAATGGAAGTGCTAGAGTTGGTTTATTGCAAGTGTATCTCATGTGACCAGCATGACTCACGTACCCAACTTATAGCATATCCGGATGTCCGTTCGCAATCATGTCGGGTGATCAAGCCGACGACGTTCGCGAGGAATTATCCGTTAACAACCTTTTCTCGAGTAGTCCAGCCATGGCCGGTGCTATGAGATAGGTCGTCGGTCTTCGTTGGTAGATTGGGTGCGATAACTCCGCATTTGTCGAGAATGTTCTCGATAATGGAATGTACTCGACCACAACCTACTCGAGTGCTCAATCGTTCCTGAAAATTATTTTCTAGAAGGCAAGATATATAATAGATAATATCGAGTATGTACTCAAAAACTGCATAGATATTCTAGTATTATCAGGATATAACGAGCAGATGTAAATATCAGGCATTATGTAAACCGTAAACAAGCATGATTTATACAGAAGAAAACAGAGCGAGCCCCCAGCGTTAGACTGTAGTTGGCCTATCGTCGGAAGTACTCGCACAACGGATATTGTATAAAAAGCATGCTCTAGGCAAACATAATAAATTATAGATCCGACAATGCTGTATAGATCGGAAAAGTAGGTACGGTAAATTGTGTATAAAATATTGCGTACCTTTGTAGATACATGCCGGATGTATCTACGGAATTAGTAGACCAATTTAAAAATTAATCTACTAATTACCTCTGTTAATGTTGTGGCGACCTCGTATGGTCAAAGCATCTGCAACAGCGCTGTACGTACCAATATATATGCACACGCGTACATGCATGTCCGGGTAGACATGTATGTGTACTGTATGCATAGGTGTTGGGCTCTGTACAGGGACATCTGATACGCCTCCTGACGTCAGGACGTCGGCCGGTTGGCAACGTGGCAACGCACGAGCGGGCAGGAAATTTGGCCATAGTTTCCTGTTATCTCGTCTGTTGTCCTAGTCGGCTGCGATCTGCTGCTTCTCCTCGGGATAACCGAATCTGACACGAGTCAACAAAGACCCTGATATCGGACTCGATGCCGTCGTCGGCGAATATCCCCTCGAGGTAGTCGATCTGGCCGAGGCTTCATGATGGATAATATCAAAACGCCGTTCTCCGCGTCAGTGACGTCTTCGATTTGTTGATGACGATGGTTCTGATCTCGTCGGAGGACATATTCCGGTCGGATTAGATCTCCACAGCTGAAGTCGTCGAGTAGCTTGTTGTTGAAGAATCCATCTTTTGAACCCATCTCGTCGAAATCCTGAAGCACCAAAATCCCCCTACCTGGCGCGCCACTGTCGACGTTTGATGTCGCAATTCTGGTATTTGCATAGTATGGGGATCGTCGGTGCTAGGATATACGCGAGACTGAGATAAAAGAGATGGAGACAGGGATTTTTATACAGATTCAGGCCCCTGAGTGGTCAGGTAATGACCCTACATCCTGTTGGCCGGAGCCGGAGTTGCTTTTTATTCACCATAATCACACCAGTACAATATGTGGGGTAGCCTATCTAACTGTTGTCGATATGGCGGTCTGAAGGTCTGACTTGTAATCGACAACAGGGTAGCCTTGCTCCTCGAATCCGTGTCCGGCGAGATCAGAGATAGCGCTTTCGTCTCTCCTGACGGTATCCGGAGACACCGTAGGGGAATAGCCATGCATATCCCTGAAGTCGGTATCCGATGTCTTGTCTTGGAGTATGTTGCTTGTATGTTGTGGCTTCTGTTGTTCCGTGTATTGTGGTGGTTGTTGATTGTGGTGGTCGTGTGTTGATCATGTAGATCCTGCCCCCTCTCCTCCTAGGGGGTCTTGTATTTATAACCATAGGTGTCCCCTTATCCAAGTAGAACTAGGGAAACCAATATGGATACAGTCCGAGTAGTCCTTGTCGTTTCCATGTAGAACTCTGGTTGTCTTTCCTTATCCGGAACTCCCTCCATAACTGAAGTCAGTTTCCGTATAGGACATGGTATGTGGTGGGTCCTGCCGAGATTTAGTCAACTACTATTAGGTATGTGGTATCCATAACCCTGACACTCACGATTTTTTTTCATTGGTTGTTGGAGATAAATCCGAAAACAAAATATTAAACTAAGCTTAATCACATCAACGAATTAAGTTACCAACGGAGGTTCATTAGCCGATATAATATTTTCTTATTAGTTGTTGGAGATTAATCCGGAAGCAAAAGAGTAAAAAATAAAACAAGCTTAATCACATCAACTTAGTAAGTTGCTTCTTTTTTTATGGTTGTGACCTCTGACCCAGAACGCAATGCCGCTCGTGCTAGTGCGTTCCCACGCTACTATGCCGCGAGACCGACGACCTGCCGGCCAATTGCGTAGAGATTGATTCACGGTCCGGTCCCGCGTGATGGTTATGCGGGAAAGGGAGCTGTGCGGGACCGGATCGGTGCCGCACATCTGGGATGCGGAACCGCGTCGGTAGTGCGCCACGGTTTCGCGGGAGTGAAGCGGTCCCGTTCTCCACCACGCTGTCGCAGGATAGGACCGCGGGAGCGATACGGTCCCGCTCTTCTGCTCTGCGGGATCAGGCCTATTCCACGTTTTCGCTCCGCGACACCGTAGCAGCCGCCGTTCCCGCATGTCCACGCTATACTTGCTTTGCGGTCCCGCGCTTCCAATCCGCGGATTAGGTATATTTCTGCTAAACCCTCCCATACAGGTATACAAACTGAAATTATTAAAAAAAAGAGTATAATTCTATTTTTTTTCCAGAATTTGCTGGCTTCATTCTGTTAAAATAAGATCTACACACCAATACTAATAACTTGTGGGCAGAGTGAGCAAAATAGTGGAATAGCATTTTTGTAACCGAAGGTTGAAACTAATGAATTAATTATAAGGTTTAGGGGGATGATTCTTAAGTGAAGAAATCACTTGCTGGAATTACATACATGAACTACAACAATTATGCGAATATTGATATGCTAACAAACTGCGCAACATTCTTGACAGAGATGACATATAGATCTCTCAACACTCTAAGAGAGTGGTGGTTCCCAAGCAGCGCATCAGCCCTAATTAAAGGAAAAGGGAGAATCAAATTATACTCCCAATACTTTAAATTCGACTTTTTTTTTTCCATCTCTTTCTCATAGCATATTATAAGCATATATTCATTTCCAGAAAAAGAAGGCAGTCACAGCACAAAAGTATAAACTATTCCAGCAGCTAGTAGTACAGTTGCGGCTCGATGATGAGCATTCTCCCTTTGGTGTGCAGAATATATCATCAATTGTATTATATTGATGTAATTGGCTGAGTTCAAATAAAGTATTTTTAGAAGAATTAAAAGGGCTAGGTTCAATTTAATCTAATAAATTCCATGACCCACAATTAATGTTAAGAAATTAATACCGCCTTGAAAACCAATGAGGAGGAACCTTGACTTAAATAGGCTGCTAATTGAAACCACCTACTGAGCAGTTGAGGTGGTGATGGAACTACCACACGCGTGCACGCCGAGGTGAGCCGGCTGACGTGACGAGGCGGTATCGTCTGCTCTCTTTCCTGATGTTACATTGACAGAAACATCACTCTGTGCTGCTTTGGCCTCCCTGGTTCTGAGTACCTATGAGCACAGGTACTCCAACGCGGGAATGGTGATAACGGACTTGGAGGCGAGAACAACATCACTCTGTGCTGCTTTGGGCTCCCTGATTCTGAGTACATATGAGCACGGGTACTCCAACGCGGGAATGTCGCAAACAGACTTGGAGGCGAGAACAACACGTTAACAACAACAACAACGATGTCTCTCCAATGCGAGAATGTCGCAAACGAGTGTTCTCTAGGTATATCACTCTATTTACTATCCGGAGTGTTCTATATCACTCTATTTACTATCCGGAGTGTTCTCTAGGTATATCACTCTATTTACTTTAGTGTTAAACATGTTACTAGATGATGGTTATCTTGTTATTAGCATGGATCATTCATTTATTCATATGTCATGTTTAGTATCTTGTTTTTCTGGATCAAAATATACTCCCTCTGTCCCTAAATATTTGACGTCATTGACTTTTTTAAATATTTTTTACCATTCATCTTATTTATAAAATTTAAGTAATTATTAGTTCTTTTTCTATCATTTGATTCATTGTTAAAAATATTTTTATGTATACATATAGTTTTACATATTTCACAAAAGTTTTTCGAATAAGACGAACGGTCAAACATGTTTAAAAAAGTCGACGACGTCAAATATTTAGGGACGGAGGAAGTATCAATTATGACTATATTTCTATATTAAAATATACCGAATTATGACTACATTTCTAAATTAAAATACATCGAATTATGACTATATTTCTGTCGACGGGTGATACCAGTAGACCGGATATAGAGGGTATTGGGGTACGTTGGTACAAGGATCTGCGTAATACGACATCAAGCAAACAAAAAACGAAGATTATACTGGTTCAGGCCCCTTGATAGGTAATGGCCCTAATCCAGTTGATATGGGATTATATGATGGAAATCACAGGTTACAAAGGGAACGATGGAACTCGATGAAACCGACGAGATCGTGATCGAGTTGGTTTGACTAGATCTCCCGGCGATTTGGCTCCTGCAGGCTCCGACATTGTAGGCTGTGGTGGTTGTGTTGGCTATGAGATTCGATGCCTCAGGTCCTCCCAGGGGGTCCCTTTTATATCGCAGGTCAGGTGGTTTCCAAGTAGAACTCGGAGACATCGGACCCTACACGATACATTGACGACCCAGTCTTGTCCGAGTAGGATTCCTTCCATCTGTAAACTCCGTGAAGGATTTCCTCCATGTAGGTGTCGTCGCCCACCGTTGTTGTCCCGACGGCGATCTCCGTCGTCGTCATCGTTTTGGTGGCGTCCTTGATCAGTCTCGCCCGGCATCCGCTGTTCGCGATCATCGCGTTCGTGGCGGTTATCATGGTCTTGGTTCTTGCTCGGGTGTCCTCCTCGCTCTTCGTTCTCCCGACGTCGTGAAGAGACGAGATGTCGGGAACGGTTTTCGTTGTCTCGCGCGCGTCGTGCTTCTCGGCGGCCATTCAAATGGTCACGGAGATCGCTGGTGCCGCGAGGTGGAGGGGTGGCTTGACGAGGTGATGCCCGCTGCCCAGGTAGTTCGCCATTGGCACCGCCAATTTAACGCGTTACTGAGGTTAGCCACTGATTCCCGTAGTCGTTCTGTCCACTGTGCGAGATCATCGTTCAGAACGGGATCATAAGGGGTTTCCCCCAGTATTGCGTTGATGGCCCTGATGTGCTGGGCCGGTGTAACCACTTGATCCTCCGCTTATGCGTTAGCGCGCGCAGACATGCTGGTCCTATCGATAACGAACACATCACGTGGTGTACTCGTCGATGATGAGGCCTGGTCTTCGAGCAAGTGTAGAACCGACAGCTCGTGGGGATCGACGTCGATTACCCCAACGAATCGATCTGAGATAACTGTCGCTCCTCGTTCCTTGTCCGCATCTCTAAGAGAGATTTGTGACTGCTGGACCTTAGGAGGTGACGTCCTCATGGCACTGAGAAGAACCTTGCAGCTTGAGAGGTCGTGATTCTTTGTCTTGTGAATATGACAATAGACATCACGGGTTGGAGAAGTACATTGAATTCCACGCTCTTTGCAGGCACAGATCTCAGCTTGCACGTCGAGAAAAACCCAGCAAGCCTGCAAGGTGTGTTTCCTGGTTTTGTGGATAGGACACCAGGACCTTGTTGCCTCAGAAATTGTCCTTGTCGGCTCGTGATTCTCGTCGGAAGGACAAGATTTGGCCGCATTAGGATCCTTCTCGGGCTTGGATGTCGTCGATGTTCCGTTCTCCACTTCTGAGGGAGGATTCTTCGACATGGAGCCGTCCAGGGTTGTAACCACGGTGTTCTCGCTTCCGGTCATTGATGGACCAGTTGAGATCGACACCGTGGTGTAAACCAGGAAGACGAGTTCGCCGACCTGAGTCCACACCAGCATTGTTGAAGTAGAAACTCCTTGGTTGATGCTGGGGTTGACGCTGTTGTCGACGAAGCTTGATGACACTTGAGTACCAAAGCCCCCTACCTGGCGCGCCACTATCGACGGGGGATACGAGAATCTACGTAATATGACATCAAGCAAATAAAAGACGAAGATTATACTGGTTCGGGCCCCTTGATAGGTAATAGCCCTAATCCAGTTGATGTGGGATTATATGATGGAAAACACAGGTTACAAAGGGAACGATGGAACTCGATGAAACCGACGAGATCGTGATCGAGTTGGTTTGACTAGATCTCCCGGCGATTTGGCTCCTGCAGGCTCCGACATTGTAGGCTGTGGTGGTTGTGTTGGCTATGAGATTCGATGCCTCAGGTCCTCCCAGGGGGTCCCTTTTATATCGCAGGTCAGGTGGTTTCCAAGTAGAACTCGGAGACATCGGACCCTACACGATACATTGACGACCCAGTCTTGTCCGAGTAGGATTCCTTCCATCTGTAAACTCCGTGAAGGATTTCCTCCATGTAGGAAGAGAATCGTCCATAAACACGTGGGCATGCCATATCGACATGTGACGTATATCAAAGGGTAAAGGGTATACCCAACCTGTAACCCTGACAGTAGCCCCCGACTTCTGCTTAAATGAACTCGTGTAACCAATTCGCGACTTCTGGTGTCGAGGTTGTTGTCGTTCTCGGTGTGAGAACCGCAGAGACGAGACGTAGTCGAGAATACCATGTGAAGCACAACGGAAAATGAGTGAATTTAAACTGAAGTCCGAAAAACTGCCGCGCGTAACGGACCCAGAAATTTCCGGCGGCCATCTCTCTTCTTTCCTTGGAATTCGCACCGTCGGAAGTGCGTCTATTTAAGAGAGTTTTGGGGATTCATTTTGAAGTCCGCCTGTTGTGAAAAAATTTCCAACCTCCAAGCGCCTCTCGTCTTCTCCGCTCCCGCAAGAAACCCTAGCTTGTTAATCTCCGTCCTTCCTCCGGCGATCTCCAGTCGGCGATGGATCTCGGCCAGTGTACCTCCACCAACGCGTCACTGAAGAAGCTCCAGGAGGATGGCGTCCTTCCCGGTCGTGGAACCATGGAGAGAGAAGTAGGAGGTACTGAACCCCAGCCTGTCCTGGGTCGCATGGTTGCGATCGAGGACTACATTTTTTGCGGTTTTCTCCCTCCACCTTCTGAATTTCTTCTCTTGGTCTTGAACTTCTACGGCCTTTCTTTGCTCCATTTGAACCCTAATTCCATTGCCTTCCTTAGTATCTTTGCACACCTTTGTGAGGCCTACATTGGGGTAGAGCCCTTTCTTGATCTTTTCCGCTTTTACTATGAGTTGCGTTGGATGGAGTCCAACAGGGTGTCTGGATGCGTCGGATTCCGACTTCGGGATGGCCTGAAGTCGCGTTATATCCCCTTCCAGTGCCCTTCTTCTCGTAGCAAATGGCGGGCGAGGTGGTTCTATCTTCAGATAGAGAATTCGGATCCTGTCTTCGTTGTTCCCGAGGAACAACCAGACAAGATTTCGTCTTGGACCGCAAAGCCTACCTTGACCCCTGCCCTTCGGTCCTTCGTCGAGGCCATCGACGACCTCCGAGTGTGAGGTTTGTCGGGGTATGAAGTCGCTGCCGACTTCGTTGGTAAGCGAATCCAGCCGCTCCAGGCTCGAGCCCATCCAGCCTTTGACTATTCTGGGCCGGAGGACACGACCCGGGTTTCTCCTCGGGGGATTTTTCTTGTATTTGATTTGACCTCCTTATGTGCATGCTCCTCCTGGCTTACCGAATTCCGGTTCTTGACTTGCAGGCTTGAACAGCGAAACGGTGGAGCGCCGCGTCGGCCAACTGATGATCAGCGGCCCGACAATGGCAGGCGACATCCCCGTTCCCCTCTGTGAGAAGGAAACAACCGAGCGCGAAGCCGCGATCAACATGAGTGTATTCGGTAGTCCCTTTACTTTTGCTCCTGGATCGGATAATGATTTCATGCGATGCAGGCTCTCCCTCTAACTGACGTCATTGGACCGCTCGTGGACCACCAGGCGGCGGCCTCGTTGAAGGAGCGTGTCGCCCAGGAGACGTCCGACGCGGCTGCTGCTGTTGCCGCGAGTAGCGGGAGCCGCCCCCCGAGGAGGGGAAGAAAGTTCACCTCCGTACTCGGTAGCCGCGGAAAGCGTCCTTCCCACCGGTAGGTTTCCTGCGCTGTTAACCTCGTAGTCAGAAAATGTCCCCCTCAAATCGCCCTTGATTTACTCAGGCCTCGGACGCGTCTCCGCCACCTCCTCGACGGCAGAAGCTGGTGACGCTAGGCGAGAAGTAAGTAGACGGAGATTGAGGTATTTCCTTGGTTTGAAGATCTGTCGACTAGTCTTGATAATCGGATGCAATAATCTTCTATAGGTGGGCGCGGGCGAAGGCAGCGCAAGATGGGTCTGGTGGGACATCCAGCGCGTCTCCTGCAGCGGCCTCTACTGACGTCGTGGTCGCCCCACGAAGTCGGGAGGCGACGCCCAGCGGCCCGGCTGGTGATCTCAGACCTGTTCGCAGCCCGCCTGCCGACGCCCTCACCTGGGAGGAGCTCCAAGTCGAGATGGGGCGCCTCCTCGAAGCTGGCACCCACGGCATAAGTCGCCAGATTGCCGAGGCGAGGACAGCGGCGGCGGCGTCGGCCAACGAGCGCGCCGACAAGTTGGAGCGTGAACTGGCGGAGGTTCGCGAGGACCTCTAGAAGATGAGGGAGCTGGTGGCCGGCAACGAGTGACAGCGGCGGGGTCTCGAGGGCCGCATGGCAGAACTCGAGAGCAACCTGTCGGAGCTCCGTGGCTCGTTGCGAGTCACCTATACCGGACTACACCAGCTCGCCGGGGAATGTGGTGTCACGACCACGATCCCAGTGAACCCCGACGAGTTCTCGCTGACGTCTTCGCTCGCGGAACTGGCTACGGCGATGGAGGCGATACCCTCCAAGCACGCGGCCAGGATCGGGGAGGAGGCGTCCAACGGGATCTACACCGGGGCGTGTCACGTCCTCGCGTGTGTCAGGTTGGCGCATCCGGAACTTGATCTCCAGCGGATCTTGGAGCAGGGGGCGACGAACGATGCGCGTAGAGGCGTGATGGAGGAAGTCGGCGATCTGGGAGAGTCTGTTCTCCCGCTCTTTAAAGAGTAGGATCTTAGTTCCCCTGTACCTTTTATCCAGTCACGCTTTGTAAAAACATTGTTGTTTTCAACCTTTTTGCGTGTACGGTCGTCGCTTCAGTCTTCCCCAGCACTGTTGATCCCGAGTACTTGTTGTCCTTTGTAGAGATGTCGATGTCAAGGATGTCCAGCCACGTGGCAGCCTGAGTCGCCGGTGATCCTTCCGGCTCTTGCGTTTGAGGCACACGCGTCGCCGGACGATGTAGCTGAGATTTTACCCGCGAGAACGGGGATGGCGACGACTTCCTTAGGTTGGTGGTCTCTTCATCCCTTTTCGCTCCTCCGACTTGATCGGCCGTGTTCTCGAAAGAGAAAAGCAGCATGACTTAGTCGTTTCCATATTGAACAGATCTCGAGAGTGCGCTTGCTGACCAAGATCGTCGTATCCAATATTGGAAGACGAAATTTGAAGTAGTGGAACTCGAGAGAACCATGTTGGAAGTGAAGAAGGAGCAGGCCGTGGAAACACTCCGAGGTCGGCCTCTGTATCGTCCTCGGGCAACTCCTCGCTGCTGATGAATTTGATTAGTGGGATGCGCTAGTCGTCTGTGGTTTCGATGTCGGCAACGGCGCGTTCTGCCTTGGTCACTTCCGAGCTAATGTCGGGGGTGTCTGGGCTAACTTCGCCGCTAACCTCTTTCACTGATAGCTTTGTCAGGACGTCCAGTAAAGTGCCAGGCTCGAGTGGTTCTCGTCAGGACGCACGTCGTGCTAGATGATCTGGCTCGATGTTGTCCTTGCGGTATACGTGTCGGACCTCGATCCCATCGAACCTTTTCTCCAGCTTCCTGACTTCTGCGAGATACTTGGATAACTCGGGGTTAGAGCATTTATAATCTTTGTGCACCTGGTTCGCGACTAGCTCGGAGTCCCCTTTCATGATCAGTCGCTTGACCCCAAGTGCGGCTGCAGCTCTTATCCCGGCGAGTAGTCCTTCGTACTCGGCTGTGTTATTGGTCGCCCTAAAGTTGAGGTGGATTGCGTGCTTGAATTGATCTCCGGAAGGAGATGTCAAGATGAATCCTGCCCCTGCTCCTTGGCTGTTGAGTGCACCAACAAACGCCATTGTCCACGTTTCATTGTCGATTTGGTTGTCTGATTTGTTTTCAGGCATAGTCCAATCAGCTACGAAGTCGGCAAGTACCTGGGACTTGATGGCTGTTCGTGGCACAAAGTGGACATCAAACTGGCTTAGCTCGACTACCCATTTCGCAATGCGGCCGACAACGTCTTTGTTTCTCACGACTTCACCGAGAGGGAAGTAGGAGACAACTGTGACTCTGTGAGCTTGGAAGTAGTGGCGCAGCTTTCTTGATGTCATGATTACCGCGTAAAGCAGCTTTTAGATCTGTGGATATCTTGTCTTTGCGTCATGGAGAGCTTCGCTGACGTAGTAGACTGGTCGTTGTACTTTCTCTCTCTCGACAACAATGACGGTGCTAACGGAATATGGCGTGGCGGCAATATAAAGGAATAATTCTTCATTAGGTTGGGGAGCAACAAGTACAGGGGGGTTTGATAAGTAGCGCTTGAGTGCAATGAATGCCTCTTCGGCTTCCTATGTCCAAACAAATTTGTCTTGCTTCTTCAGCAGAGCGAAGAAGGGTTGTCCTCGTTCTCCCATCCTAGCGACGAACCTGCTTAATGCTGCCATGCATCCGGTTAGCTTTTGTACTTCCTTGAGTCTTGTGGGCGACTTCATGTTCTCGATTGCCTTGATCTTCTCGGGATTTGCTTCTATTCCTCTGCCAGAGACGAGGAAACCGAGCAGCTTGCCCGACGGTACTCCGAACGTGCACTTCTCTGGATTGAGCATGAGGCGATATCGTCGAAGGTTGTCGAACATTTCCCGCAGATCGTCAATCAATGAGTCGCTTGTCTTGGTCTTGACAACAATGTCGTCGACGTATGCCTCGACGTTGTTGCCGAGCTGGTCACTAAGTGCGCCCTGGACCGTGTACTGGAAAGTATTCCCTGCGGTTATCAGTCCGATTGGCATCTTAACATAGCAAAATACCCCGAACGGCATGATAAATGTTGTCTTCTCTTCGTCCTCTTTCGCCATGCTGATTTGGTGGTAACCAGAGTAAGCGTCGAGGAAGCTCAACAGCTCACAGCCGGCTGTTGAGTCCACCAGTTGATCTATTCAAGGAAGAGGGAAGTGATCCTTGGGACACGCCTTGTTGAGGTCGGTGAAATCGACGCACATTCTCCATTTCCCGTTGGCCTTCCGCACCATGACTGGATTGGCTAGCCACTCTGGATGAAGTACCTCTTTGATAAAGCCAGCTTTGAGAAGTTTGTCGAGCTCTTCTCGTATGGCTTGTTTTCGGTCTGGTGCAAATCTCCGCAGTTTTTGCTTTACTGGCTTAGCATCGGGTCGCCCATGAGTTTGTGCTCAATCACCTCCCTAGGGACCCCCAGCATGTCGGATGGCTGCCAAGCGAACACGTCAGCATTGTCGGGGAGGAAGGTGATGAGCGCAAATTCCTATTTCTCGCTTAGTGATGCCCCGATCTTGACGGTCTTGTCGGGGTTGGCACTAGAGAGTGGAACGATCTTGAT
>CM020188.1:7342752-7355747 GCA_009805545.1 Oryza longistaminata | reverse complement strand
GCGAGTGCAGTTCTCCCGATGATGGCGTTATACGCTGTATCGAATTCAGCGACATCAAAGGTGATTTGCTCCGTTCGGAAGTTGTTTGCTTGGCCGAAAGTCACAGGCAACGTAATTTTGCCCAATGGTTTCGACGAGGACTAGGGAGTAATTCCATGGAAGGGTTGATCGGTGGGTGTCAACTCGCTTCGTGGGATTCCCATCGCGTCCAAGGTGCTGGCGAAGAGAAGATTGATTGAGCTGCCACCGTCGATGAGAACCCGCGCGACCTTGATGTTCCGAATAGTGGGTTCGACCACGATCGGATAGCGTCCTGGGATGACGGCAGTCTTGGGATGGTCTTCTTCCGAAAATTCTATCTTCTGTTCAGACCACTTCATCTTGGGTGCAGCCCCCTGCCATGTCGAACAGACTTCACGTTCCACTTTCTTGTATTCTCGCTTTGAGAAGTACGCTGTGGAGCCTCCGAAAATGTGTGAAACGTGGAGGTCAGAGTCTGGATACGCTGAGTCCGATTCCTGGGCAGCCACCTCCGCATCCTTCTCGACCAAGCGTACTCGTTTGCCTTTTTCCAATGTCATGTGCTTCTCGAGCGACTTTTTGAAAACAAGGCAATCTTCCAAAGAATGTATGTCCGTCTTGTGTATGGGGCACCATGCTTTCTTCGCGTCGCTACCTTGTGGGTCAGGGCGCTTGGGTGGGTTCGCGTATTCTGCTGCGAGAACTTCCGCGTGAGCTTTGCTTTTCCCACTCCTGCGATTTTTCTTCTTGCGTGACTCAGGTGCGTCCGTGGCTGGTTTCTTCTCTCCCCCGGTTTTCAGCTTGTCATTCTTGCGTCTCAGCGCATCATCTACGTGGGCGCATCGTTCAACAATCTCGAATAATCTCCGAGTAGTTGTGATGCGTCTTGTCGCCAACTCCTGGGTAGTATAGCGATCTCTGACACCTGACTTGAAGGCGCAAATTACAGAAGCGTCGGTGATTTCGGGGATTGTATTCCTGCACTCGTTAAAGCGCCGAACATATTCCATCAAGGATTCACCCAAGTTCTGTGTCAACGCATGTAGGTCGTCTTCGATCGCGTGGCGCTTGTAAGTTCCTTGGAAGTTGGCGACGAACTGCAGCCACAGGTCTGCCCACGAAGAAATCGAGTAGGGCGGGAGGTGCATCAGCCATGAACGTGCAGAGCCTTTTAATGCAGTTGGCAAATAATTCGCCAACGCGTTGTCGTCTGCTCCGGCAGCGTAGAGTACGGTGGAGTAGACTTGAAGGAATTCTTCTGGGTCGGTACTCCCATCGTACTTCTCTATTGCTCTGGGTTGGAATCTCTCAGGCCATCGGACATCACGCAGGGAACGACTGAAAGCTCTACACCCAGCACTGGGGACGGTGGGTTGTCGGCGATCGTGTGTCCTTCGTGGATGTCTGTCTGACGATGAGGATGAAGAAGAAGAAGACGATGACGATGGATCGCTTGGTTCCGGTGTTAGATCACAAGGTCGTCGGCTGGGTTCTCAAGAATCCTGTCGTCGGCCTCCATTGTTGTCCCGGCGCCGATCTCTATCGTCCTCGTCATTATGGCGGGGTCCTCGACCAGTATCGCCCTGCATCCGCCTCTCACGATCATCATGATCGTGGCGATTGTGGCGACAAGCACGGTCTTGGTCTTTGTTCGAGTGGCCCTCTCGTTCTTCATTATCGCGATGTCGTGAAGAGACGCGGTGCCGGGAGTGATTCCCGTTGTCTCGTGTGCGTCGTGCCTCTCGGCGGCCATTGAGGTGGTCGCGGAGATCGCCGGTGCCGCGAGGTGGAGGGGTAGCTCGATGGGGTGACTCCCGCTGTTCGGGATTTTCGCCATTGATACCGCCAGTTGGTGGCGGTTCCGGTTGCGCTGCAGCAGCGGCCTCTTCGAACGCGTTGCTAAGGTTGGTTACTGACTCCCGTAGCCGTTTTGTCCACTGTGCGAGATCATCGTTCAGAACGGGATCGTAAGGGGTCTCCCTCAGTATTGCGTTGAGGGTCCTGATGTGCTGGGCCAGTGTAGCCACTTGATTTTCCGCTTCCGCATTAGGGTGTGCTGACGTGCTGGTCCCGTCAATAGCTAATACCTCGCGTGGCGTACTCGTTGGAGATGAGCCATAGTCCTCGAGTAGATGCAGAACTGATGGTTCGTGGGAATCAATGTCGATAACACCAACGAGTCGATCTGAGACCAGCGTCGTTCCTTGTTCCTTGTCTTCATCTCTAAGGGATATGCCTGACTGTTGGACCTTAGGAGATGACATCTTCGTGGTGCTGAGAAAGACCCTGCAGCTTGAGAGGTCGTGATTCTTTGTATTGTGAATAGGACAGTAGACATCACGGGTTGGAGAAGTACGCTGAATTCCACGCTCTTTGCAGGCGCGAATTTCGGCGCGGACGTTGAGAAAAACCCAGCAGGCTTGCAAAGTGTATTTCCTAGTTTTGTGGATAGGACACCAGGACCTTGTCGCTTCGGAAGTTATTCTCGTCGGCTCGTGATTCTTGTCGGAACGACAAGGTTTGGCCACATTAGAATCCTTCTCGAGCTCGGATGTCGTCGATGTTCCGTTCTCCGCTTCGGCGGGAGGATCCTTCGACATGGAGTCGTCCTGGGTTGTAGCCACTGCGTTCTCGTTTCCGGTCATTGATGGACCGGTTGAGATCGGCATCGTGGTGTAAACCGGGAAGATGATTTCGCCGACTTGAGTCCACACCAGCATTGTTGAAGCAGGAACTCCCTGGTTGAGGTTGGTGTTGATGCTGTTGTCGACGAGGCTGGATGACATAGTAGTAGAACCTTGAGCACCAAGTGCCCCTACCTGGCGCGCCACTGTCGACGGGTGATACCCGTAGACCGGATATAGAGGGTATTGGGGTACGTTGGTACAAGGATCTGCGTAATACGACATCAAGCAAACGAAAAACGAAGATTATACTGGTTCAGGCCCCTTGATAGGTAATGGCCCTAATCCAGTTGATATGGGATTATATGATGGAAATCACAGGTTACAAAGGGAACGATGGAACTCGATGAAACCGGCGAGATCGTGATCGAGTTGGTTTGACTAGATCTCCCGGCGATTTGGCTCCTGCAGGCTCCGACTTCGTAGGCTGTGGTGGTTGTGTTGGCTATGAGATTCGATGCCTCAGGTCCTCCCAGGGGTCCCTTTTATATCGCAGGTCAGGTGGTTTCCAAGTAGAACTCGGAGACATCGGACCCTACACGATACATTGACGACCCAGTCTTGTCCGAGTAGGATTCCTTCCATCTGTAAACTCCGTGAAGGATTTCCTCCATGTAGGCAGAGAATTGTCCATAAACGCGTGGGCATGCCATATCGACATGTGACGTATATCAAAGGGTAAAGGGTATACCCAACCCGTAACCCTGACAATTTCAACATCTCTTATTAACAAAATACACAAGCTTGAGACACTATCTTGTACTCTCTCCGTCCTAAAATATAATAACTTTTACCTCTCAAGGTTTGTCCTAAAATATAACAACTTCTTCACTATCATCATTTTTCTCGCCTACTTTTTTTTCTTAACCAATCATAATATTCTCGTATTTAATTCTACATTTTTTAATACCGTGTTTAACCATGAAAATCCATTTTCTAGGACGGATGGAGTATTAGAGATCATTGATCTTTAATACAGATGCTGCCAATCAGTGAATCAATCAAGGGTCCCTTGATCATCATTTGATGGTGAAATTACGTGTTGACCGGTCAGGTGATGACACATGGAGAGAACTAGAGAATCTGGAACGCGTGGCCTGTTATTCGGCAGCCTGCGTAAAGAAGATTTTGCAGGATACAACTCCGTTCTACGGAATGCAAATCGGCGCACGGCAGAGCTGAAAGGGACTGACTGTTCTATATATTCTGAAAAGAAAATCCTTATGTGTATGAACCATACTTTTGGTACAAAACTTTGTCACGGCAACGAGATCCCTTTTATGGGAGATCCTCTGTAATCTACCCTATAGTTCAACAAATTGTTTTACTCATTACTCATTTATCATATCACACATCCAACGATAGAAACCCATCTGCAGAATTTGGATCCAACGTCCTAGATGCGCGCGCGTCTCTCCTCGTCCTCTCTCACTCTCACTCTCTGCCGCAATCGCTGCAATCGCCGCGCCTCCTCCGCATCGGCGCGACCGCACGTTAGGATCCGCATCCTCTCCCGCATTCCGTAATCGTCGCGCCTCCTCCGCATCCCTCCCCTCCGCGTCAGGATCAAACATCGCCTCCCCTCCCACCGGAAAATCACCGTGCCCTCCACCCGGATCCCTCGCCTCTGCGTCGCTGGTCTGCGCCTGCGGGAGGAATAGAATCCGCCTGCGAGGAGGAACGCCTCGCCGGTCAGCTCTCCTCCGCCGCCACTGATCCAGGGCTCCTCAACCCTACAAGCCGTCGATCCTGCCTACGAACAAGGTAAGAGTGCTTCTCGATCCCGTTCCTGTACATGAGGAAGCGACGCGCAGCGCGTGGGAGGGCAGGCGGAGGCAAGGAGAGGCATGGCTGCCGTCTGCTGGGCTCCCGGGCGCAGCCTCACAGAGTTGCGGCATCCACGCTGGACGGGCGGCGCGGCGTGGCAGGCGGCGAGTTAGTGGCCAGCCTGCCAGGGGCGCAGCCGCGCAGGCGTGCAACGTAGGCGCCAAGCAGGGCAGGGGCAGGGCGGATGGGCGCAGCAGCACCAAGGAGCAAGCAAGGCAAGCAGAAGCAGTAGCAGCCATTAGGCCATCACGCCCAATCTCCCATCAGCAGAAAATGGACAAAGAGAAAAGGGAAGGCATTGGCATCACAAAGAGGTAGTACTTTTTTTTATTTGACAATTTTAGAACATTGCAATTTCAAAGTGTACAATTTATTACTGAAATTGCAATTAAATATTTTATTTTTAGGATGCTTTTACATTTTGTTTCACTCATTGCTTTTTATCTTATCAAACTAATCAATCTTTGCTATTTGTTTTTAAGATTCTACAAATCTATCTATCCTCATTAGTTCATATATGTGATGCACGGCTGAAAGCTTGAATCAGTCAAATATTACCTAACCTGCTGCAATAAATCTAAATAGATATATATGTCTAGATTCATTAATATCAATATTAATATAGAAAATGCTAGAATGACTTACATTGTGAAACGGAGGGAGAAATAGTTAACTATGACACTGTTAGATTTTTATAACCAGGACCTTGGAAATTCTTGGCTTATGCCTGACACTAGTTAGTTTCAACCCCCATATAATAATTAAACTAATTTCTAAAGAACCCACAGCTGTCTAGAATAACAGCACTTAACGGGTTGATTTGGTTTGTGGCCTAAATAGGCTACCAAATTTTATCAATGTCAAATTTTAACAAGTTTTGGCACGATTAATTTTGGTAAGGTAAAATTGCGTTTGGATTGAAGCCAAAATAGTCTAAGTTCACTATTAAAATGGTCTATTTTCTTAGGTATGTCAAAATTTGGCTTCAAACCAAACCAGCCCAACATGATTCACATTCACTATTAAAATGTTCTAGTGCAGTTTAGAACAGGCCCCTAAACGAAGCACACTTGGTCCTTGGACATTGTACAAAATGGAAAAGATTCCCATACATACACAGTTGACAACTCCAGGTACATACACCGATACACGCCATGGTACCGTACTATACAGTTAACTAACTCTGGTAGATTAGCTACACTCCCTCCTTCCCAAATTAATCATCATATAATAAAATTTAAAACTTTTTAAATTGATGATCATATAATTATATAGACACGAATTTTATCAAAGTATAGTTAATAAAACACGAGAGAATATATGCATGTTAAAGGTGTAATTGTACATCTACCCTATAGTTCAACAAGTTGTTTTACTCATTACTCATTCATCATATCACACATCCAACGATCGAAACCCATCTGCAGAATTTGGATGCAACGTCCCAGATGCGCGCGCGTCTCTCCTCATCCTCTCTCTGTCTCTCACTCTCTGCCGCAATCGCTGCAATCACCGCGCCTCCTCCGCATCGGCGCGACCGCACGTTAGGATCCGCATCCTCTCCCGCATTCCGTAATCGTCGCGCCTCCTCCGCATCCCTCCCCTCCGCGTCAGGATCGAACATCGCCTCCCCTCCCACCGGCAAATCACCGCGCCCTCCACCCGGATCCCTCGCCTCCGCGTCGCTGGTCTGCGCCTGCGGGAGGAATAGAATCCGCCTGCGAGGAGGAACGCCTCGCCGGTCGGCTCTCCTCCGCCGCCACTGATCCAGGGCTCCTCAACCCTACAAGCCGTCGATCCTGCCTACGAGCAAGGTAAGAGTGCTTTTCGATCCCGTTCTTGTACATGAGGAAGCGACGCGTAGCGCGTGGGAGGGCAGGCGGAGGCAAGGAGAGGCATGGCTGCCGTCTGCTGGGCTCCCGGGCGCAGCCTCACAGAGTTGCGGCATCCACGCTGGACGGGCGGTGCAGCGTGGCAGGCGGCGAGTTAGTGGCCAGCCTGCCAGGGGAGCAGCTGCACAGGCGTGCAACACAGGCGCCAAGCAGGGCAGGGGCAGGGCGGATGGGCGCAGCAGCACCAAGGAGCAAGCAAGGCAAGCAGAAGCAGTAGCAGCCATTAGGCCATCACGCCCAATCTCCCATCAGCAGAAAATGGACAAAGAGAAAAGGGAAGGCATTGGCATCACAAAGAGGTAGTACTTTTTTTTATTTGACAATTTTAGAACATTGCAATTTCAAAGTGTACAATTTATTACTGAAATTGCAATTAAATATTTTATTTTTAGGATGCTTTTACATTTTGTTTCACTCATTGCTTTTTATCTTATCAAACTAATCAATCTTTGCTATTTGTTTTTAAGATTCTACAAATCTATCTATCCTCATTAGTTCATATATGTGATGCACGGCTGAAAGCTTGAATCAGTCAAATATTACCTAACCTGCTGCAGTTCCACAACCATGGATTTAAATAGATTGTTCATGAAGTTCCTATTTTTTCTGAACAAAGTGAAAAATACGTCGCCTATGATAAAATGGCAACTTACTGTGTGCAATGCAGTACACTAATTTATTTTTTGTAGATTTTTTTTTGGTGATTGATAGTGTGGCTGCTCTCCTTATACTTTTTCTTATTTTCTTTTCATGCCATATCAATGAAAGTAATATATTTTTCCATCCGGGTGAAATTTGATATCTTAGTCATTCAGCACTTATCTTCTTTCACAGATCATTTATTAAATCTTCCCTGTATCCTACGTTTACAGTGTTGCATGAATCAGGAAAAATCTGATTGAAGGATCTAATATTTGAGGACTCCTGCTCTGCTGTTGACTACTTCAATCCAGTTATTCAAGGTATCAAAGTTACTCTAAAACGATGCCGTTAAAAGGGCACTGCTTTACTAAATTGTGATCATGTATTACCTATACAAATGTGCTTTACCTCCTGTTGAACTACTCTGTATTTGTTTGGCACAGTTGGATGAATAGTCATGTCCCTTTATATTTGTTTTCCATGTCTTTTTATATAAGGAGACACATCACACACCAATTGTGCTTTAGATCTGACATAAATAAATTAGGTCGGCCAATTTCCTGACGTTGGATATTTAGTCATGTGTAGCACTATTGATTTCTGTAATTCTTTTGCTTTAGATTAAACACATTTAATTTGCTTCAGGGCTCCATTATTTTAAAGAGCTGACCAATCACATGAATATTGGTTTATGAATATGAAAGCGTATAAAAAAGCAAATATAATTAACATAAGAAACCAGTATTGCTAATTTGCTATTATGTTGCCTACAGTCGATAGAGTAAAGGACTGCTAGATGTCAAACTTATGTGTATGGTCCAAATCCTGTAATGGCCCATTAACAACTAAAATACCCATGATAAATACTTATATGCAATACTCAACCTAAGTGCCTTTGATCTGTCACGTTTATCATATATCTTAAGGCACAGATATATGCATTATCATATATCTTTAATATCATATTATTATGCATTATGACATAGGGCACAAATATATTGGTATATCCTATTATTATATTTTACTTGCAATATATTTGATGTACGACATAAATTGAATTAAAGCTTAAATGCACAGTTCATATAATAATTTTTTTTTGCTAAACATGAAAATTTTAAAAATTATTAAAGACAAATAAAATTGCACCGTAGCGTTTAGCACGGGCATATTACTAGTTACTGTTGTGCAGCAATTGCCACTGACATTGGCCTAGGAAAGAACAGAATCGGTTTGTTAGTGTGAAGGTAACCGTAATGTATGTTGACAAACTCCGTAACGATGTAGGGCAAAAACAAGTGGCGATAGTCTACACTTCACAATGTATTTGTGCTGACTATAGAAAATAAAGGTGGGACCCACTTAAAAGAAAATAAACTCTATTCCTCTCTTCTAATGAGTCGTGACCATATTACCCTAGAGTATTTTACCAAAATATAATTTGTTCATGGTTGCTGGTAATAAGAGTCCTATGACACAGTTGTTATTGTCGTTGATGTTGGTTATCACTTCACAATACCCCCTCCATACTCGTAAAGGAAGTCGTTTTGGACAGCGACACGGTCTCCAAAACACAACTTTGACTTCTTGTTTCTATAAAAATATTTATTAAAAAGTGATATATGTATACTTTTATGAAAGTTTTTTTCAAGACAAATCTATTCATATAATTTTTACATTTTCAAACACAACAACTTAAAAGTTATTCATAATTTATATTCCTAAGTTTTGAGTTAAACATTGTCCTAAACGACTTCATTTACAAGTACGAAGGGAGTATATATCTTATCTGGCAGTAAAAGTCTATTTAATGCTTCTTACATGGTTTATATAGGCCGTGTTTAATTCATGTGCCAAATTTTTTTAAGTATATGGACACACATTTAAAGTATTAAACGTAGACTAATAACAAAACAAATTATATATTCCGCCTATAAACTACAAGTCAAATTTATTAAGCCTAATTAATCCGTCATTAGCAAATGTTTACTGTAGCATCACATTGTCAAATCATGGTGTAATTAGGTTTAAAAGATTCGTCTCGTAATTTACATGTAAACTGTGCAATTGTTTTTTTCGTCCACATTTAATGTTCCATGCATGTGTCCAAACATTTAATGTGATAGAATTTTTGGAAGTTTGAAGGGAACTATCTGCCATATGTTGTGGCTCTTAGTAACTGCACAGCAATAACTGCGGAGGATGTATATGTGCATACGTTGTATATATATCTAGAAATGCACACTACTATAAAATTTGTTCATCCTACATGCTATACATATCATGTGCTTTTGTACCATTAATTTCCTTATGTTTATGATCATCTATACTGACGGCTCTATATATATGGAAAAAAAACGCTACAGACAATCTATAATTAAACCAATAATGGTTTCAATTTATCAAGAGCAGTAGAAGACTACATATCATTTCTAAAGGTTCTTCAGAGAGAACAGTCAAACATTGCATGACGTCTCGAACCATTTTTTATAAAAACAGTTAAGAGTTATGGAGCAATGGCCAAATAGGATGTGATATCTTGAGAAGAAAAGGCTTCAGTTTTTCCATCTCTCTTATTCTTGGTTTTTCCTATAAGTTTTTACACGGAGGAATGCTACAAGCATCATACTGTCCAGGATATATAGTTCGAGGCTCCGACGTTACATTTTGTCCAATACCGTACCCACACGCACGAATAGAAGGCGTCGCGCCGCTGCCACTTGGGTCACTAGCGAGTCACCTGCCATTGGCACCTTCCCCTTCTTCTCTCTTTCTCTCCTCGGCTCCTCCCTCCTTCTTCTTCTTCCTTCTACACACACGGGCACCACTTTTACCACTGCACGACTGTGCTCCGCTATAAGTTGGTGGCTGTGTTCGATGACACTCTAAGGTGAGCACTTGAGCAGCTCTCACCAGACCTCAATCAATAGAGTTGCGTTACTCTATTTTCTAATCTATTGTATAGTGGTTGTTACTTGCTTGTAAATACTTTGTTTAGGTCGAAGTCCAGCTCATAGATATACTTTTACTAGGCCTAGTACCTATATGTAACAGGCCTGGTATGGATATACTACCTTACAATTGCAGCATCTTTTAAATCAGTTATTTTGTCTGAAGAGCACATAAATTTTCAACATTCTTTTGCGTGGAGTTATAGATGTTTGTTCCACAGGCGGTTATATGCGAATAACATCGACAGGTGTACGTCTGTTTTGCAAACGGTTTTACCGTTTGAGATGACTCGGTTGATAACTAACCTCTGCTCATGTGTCGTGAAGGCCATACCGATTGAAACGACCCTTTTTGTGTGGCAGTGACGGGCATGGCAATTGACAAACAAACTGAATTTCTCCACAAAATTGACAAAAAAAGAAAATGGGAGGGAGTGATCCGTTATCGAGTTATTGTTTTTCTCTACATCAAGAACACGTACTTCTTGGTCACCTTATCTTCCTTCTTGACACATGTACAAATTATAAGGTCGATTGGTCGTGGCATGATATATATGCCGATTCTGTATTTTTCTTTCTTTGGTCATATGTGTTTCTAGTTGGTGCCAAGGACGTGAGCATTAATTTTTAGTGGCCCCCACAAATACACACACAATTAAAATTGACCCACCACAATTTTGTCCTTTTACTTTTTTTTTTTTAGAATTACACAGTACAACGCAGACACTCACAACGCACACGCACTCACCCCTATAAACACACGCACGCAAACCCTACCCCTATGAGCATCTTCGAAGACTGGGCCGGCAAATCTTGGAGAGATTGACGAAGTCACCACAGGCGCCTCGCCGTCGACGGGTACGTCGCCTACCACTGAAAGCACAACGCCGTTAAATCCTGGAAAATTCGCTCCCACGGGGAGTCGAACCCAGGACCTCAGGTGCTACTGAGGCTCTTGTAACCGCTAGGGTACAGGCCCTTTCGCAATTTCGTCCTTTTACTGATATTATAAAGGGGTTGCATGCTTCTATAATTAATTTCTTCCTTTGCCACAAGGGAAAAAAAACTCTACCCTTATCTTGAATTTTTTTTAAGTACGTGGTAGAGACGGGCATCACACTCACGGCCATACACAAATTAATGCATGGTTAAGTTGTCCTAGCATGTGTCTAAACAATTACCCTGATTTATTAATTCGGATTGTATAATAATTCAGGAAAAAAACGACAAGTATTTTTTTTTTGAGAGTACATAACCCAGAAAGCACGCGACATCACGTATGAAGAACATCACATGACCAACAATTTCATAGATGAAGATCGAACATCACAGAAACAACATCTACTAATCAAAAACATCCACAACTCATGAAGAAATCAAGAATACACAAAATGAAAGCCACCGTCGGCCACACTCTATCCCAATATTGTTGTCGTCGCCCAAGCTAGAAGAGAGATGAGAAACCGCCATGAAGGGCATGCCATCGGTGCGCTCAATCTTCCTCTACACTCAACAACGTCGAGGGGAGGCTGCTACCTTTGAGGTCATAGACTGTGGATCTGGCCATCATTGTGCTCGTAACGGTCGAATCTGGCCATCCTTGAGCCGCACCGGCTGTTAGAGTGCGCAGCCCGGGCTACCAATCGTGGGCCACGCAGGTTATATTGGGCCTACTCTACCGCAGACCCAACCGGAGCCACAACTTTAGGTCATGGGCTTACGCAACCCAAAATTTTAAGTTGTACTCTCCCTCATCAATTACCGATGGGGGACTAAACTCAATAATCTCCTCCGTCACACATCGGACCTAACAATCTCCCCCATCACATCAATCCATGTGACCCTGAAGACTTGTTACCTGGCATCCCCACCATGCGAACCATAAAAATTGTTTCGGATTTCAAACATGAGCTCTAATACCACTTATTGGTCGAGTCAGATCCATCCCTAAAAGTTCCATTCAATACCTATAACCTATGTTTATGAGCGGCAGTTTATTAAAAAAAAACTGACATAAATAAACCAGCATCAATAAATTAAAGGTTATAGATATTGGTTTTTAGTTTTAGGCAAATTTTGCTACAGGACACTTTTGATTTCGTGGTTTTAGCTATGGGACACTGCCCAAACTCACTTTTGGGGGAAAACACTCCATAAACATGGTAATTTGCTAATGGACATCGCGCCGATTGAAATAATGATTTCCGGTTGAGGAGGAGAGAGAAATCGTGTGAAATGTCAAAAATGCCCTTGGACCCACATGTCAGCTCTCCATCTATCTTCTCTCTTTCTCCCTCCTTTCTCTCTTCCACGACGCAGTACGCCGGGGCGGCGCCGGGCGACTGGAACTCAGTGACGGAGCGGTAGTTGCGGAGACGGTGCTGGCCGCCGCCGACGCGGAAGCTAATGATGTGGCGGTAGTCGTCACTCGTCAAGCATCTCGAGGCGCTCGGTGCTGGTGGATGCCGGGAGGCCCGACACGACGGTGACCTTGCGGACACTGCCAATGCTGGCGCCGTCGCCCGCGGCGATCGAGCAGGTGCGGACTGCGGACGAAGATGCTCCATCACCGTGGTGGTGCCGAGCGGGAACATGTGGTGCGCCATCACCGCCAGCTCCAACGCCGCCCTTTCCTCAGTATTTCACCGCCCGACCACCGTTTCATCACCGGTGAGCTAGCTCCTCCTAGCCATCCAGCTAGCCAAATCGAATCCCTAGTGGCCCTAAATGCTTCCGCACCCATCGATTTGGCCGGAGTTCTTGCTATCGCAAAAGCCCCAAAATCAATCGAGCTCGGTCATGGCATCGACACATCTTGCCACACGCCCCCGTCCCTCCGCGCGTCGCTGCCGCCGGCGGATGGTCGCCGGAGTCCCGCCGCATCTCCCTTGACCGCCGCCGAGCCGCCCTTGCTTCGCCCTGGCCATGCCCAGCCACGCGCTGCCTTGCCTCTCGCACTGGCGAGCGGTCGACGACTAGTA
>CM020188.1:7300072-7337856 GCA_009805545.1 Oryza longistaminata | reverse complement strand
CGCCGCCGCCGCGGCGGTGGCGACGACGGCGGCGACGTACAGCCCGACGAGGTACTTCGTGGAGGAGGGCGTCAGCCGCTTCGACGACCGCGACCTCCACAAGACGTGGACCAAGGTATGTGATAATCTCGTATCGCCGCCCTCGCTCGCCGGCGATCGATCGTGCCCGGCGCCGGCCGGTTGTTGTTGACTGATCGGCGGCGGTGGGGGTGCAGGTGGTGGCGATGAGGAACAGCCAGGAGAGGAACAACCGGCTGGAGAACCTGTGCTGGAGGATCTGGAACGTCGCGAGGAGGAAGAAGCAGGTACGCCCAATCGCCATGGATGCTGCCTTCCAACCTCGCTTCGCTTGCTCTGCTTTTTCCTCCAGCTTTTTCTCGCCTATACGATTCGCTATTTCTTTTTTTTTTTCAATCCCTTTTATTTTTTATAAAAAAATTCTCGGTCAGAGCCGACCTTGACAGCACTTTTAGACCATAAATAAATTCCATAATAACTATAGTTAACACCGAACGTATCCGTGTGTGTCTACTATGTAATCCACGATTACTTTCGATTGATAAACAACGCCACATAAATATACCCGTACACATGCTAGAAAATCGAGAGGATGTTGACAATCCAGCATACAAAATTTCCCACCACCCACTGGAATTTTCAGAATATGCCACTCAATTCGCACCACCTTCAGGATTTACCATTCAATTAAATCCTCATGATTTACCACGTTGCGAATTAAGTGGCAAATCCTAGAGGTGATGCGAATTGAGTGACATATTCTGAAAATTCTCCCAGAAAAGATTGAGGGCCTTATTGTTTGCCCTACAACTTATGAGATGTTTCTTAAATTTAAGTTTTAAAAAACTTGATTTTGAAGTTAATTTTTATAGTTTTCAATGCGATTTCTTTTTCAATGTTAATTTTTTAAAGTCGCTACGAACACATATATAAAGTTTTAAGCGTAATTTTGTCTTTGCTAATAAGCTATTACGGTGTATAATCAATTCTAGGCGAATCGATAGGGACATGAACTGTTTCCTATGAAATTCCAGTGTTTCGAGAACAGGTCGAGGAGTATTAGTAGTGTAGGCCTGATCAAAGGTTGTCTGCTAGTTAGCCTGGCCCAAAGGGCAATTTGACACGTCCCATTTAATTTTCTGATCATTTTTTTTCATCCTGGGCCGAGTTGGAGTCTAGTCAGTTTGAAAATGTGGCAAATATGAATTTTGGTCTATGGCCAACACCAATGGTTGCCTGCGTGCCATGTCGCCGGAATGTTCCTCTGTCCGCTTGGAGAAGGCAGGCAGTGCCAATTTGCAGAATTCGAATGGATAAAACAGAGAGAAACAGAGCTGAATCAATTGTCACTTGGTTATTACAGTACTTAGCTTCTAGTCATTATGAGCCATGCTTTTGACAATTTGCACATGGATTTATTGCTGGTTAGATCAACACTAAGCCTAATTGGATGCGTGTAAATCAGGGATTCACTTGCTGCAAAAGGGAAAAAAAATGCATTTAAGGTGCCCTGCTTGGCTTCTTGATATGCAGCTGCACCTGCATCCATGTTGAAAATATGACCAAATACCCTGTCAAACCTGTTAACTAGTTTGGTGTTATATATATGCTGATATCCAGTTATCCCAGAGGCAATTGCCTTCATTATCTGAAAGTTTCAAGCCATTTTTACACAAGAACATAAACAGCAATCTCCAGTTTTTGTGTCACCATGGTTCACCATTATAGCATGAGTTGTCCAGATCTCGAAGCGATCGAACAGGTAACCGGTTTGGGATCATACCTTTTCTCTGTGCTTTAAGCCTGGTTTTTAAAAAAAAACGCGCGAAACTCCTATGTTTTCCTCATGAGATTGAACTGTTTCGTGTAAAATTCTTTTAGTTTTCAAAAAAAAAACGCCCAAAATCACGTTGTTCCATATCCTCTTCGGTCTTGTTTTCGCAACCGTTGATGAAACCTACATCTGGAAATGGACGGCTGATATGGTATTTGCAGGTGGAGTGGGAATTCTCGCGCCAGCTGTCTCGCCGGCGGCTGGAGCAGGAGATGGGCAGCCGGGAGGCCGCCGCCGACCTCTCGGAGCTCTCCGAAGGTGAAAAGGACGGCAAGCCGGAGACCCACCCTTCGGCGGTGGCGGCGGTGGAAGCGGCGGCCAACGACGGCGGCGGCGGCGATCACCATCAGCAGCCGCCGCCGCCGCCGCATCAGCTCAGCCGGTTCGCCCGGATCAACTCCGACCCCCGGATCGTCTCCGACGAGGAGGAGGAGGTCACCACCGACCGGAACCTCTACATCGTGCTCATCAGGTAAACCCACCAACTAACTAAACTGTCACTGCCACGTCACCGCGTTTAACTGACTTCCTCAACGCTAATTACTCACCGCTGACTCATCGCTGATACCTGTATTAATTATTGTGAAATTAATTTGTATTTTTTTTTGTGTGTTTAGCATTCATGGGCTCGTGCGCGGCGAGAACATGGAGCTCGGCCGAGACTCTGACACCGGGGGCCAGGTCAGTCAGACCTGCTTAAAATTTTGATAAAATTTGTCAGAAAGGGTTTGATTCTTGTAGAATTTGACGAGATTTGTGACGTTTGAAAATGGGGTTTGTGTCGTGTGCCAGGTGAAGTACGTGGTGGAGTTGGCGCGGGCGCTGGCGGCGACGCCGGGGGTGCACCGCGTCGACCTCCTGACGCGGCAGATCTCGTGCCCGGACGTCGACTGGACCTACGGCGAGCCCGTCGAGATGCTCACCGTCCCGGCCGCCGACGCCGACGACGAAGACGGCGGCGGCGGCTCGTCGGCGGCGCGTACATCGTGCGGCTGCCGTGCGGGCCGCGCGACAGTACCTCCCAAGGAGTCGCTCTGGCCGCACATCCCGGAGTTCGTCGACCGCGCTCTGGCGCACGTCACCAACGTCGCGCGCGCGCTCGGCGAGCAGCTCTCGCCGCCGCCGCCGCCGTCCGATGGCGCGGGCGCGGCGGCGCGGCGCAGGCGGTGTGGCCGTACGTGATCCACGGGCACTATGCGGACGCGGCGGAGGTGCGGCGCTGCTGGCGAGCGCGCTGAATGTGCCGATGGTGATGACGGGGCACTCGCTGGGGCGGAACAAGCTGGAGCAGCTGCTGAAGCTGGGGCGCATGCCGCGCGCCGAGATCCAGGGCACGTACAAGATCGCGCGGCGGATCGAGGCGAGGAGACCGGCCTCGACGCCGCCGACATGGTGGTGACGAGCACCAAGCAGGAGATCGAGGAGCAGTGGGGGCTCTACGACGGTTCGACCTCAAGGTGGAGCGCAAGCTCCGCGTCCGCCGCCGCCGCGGCGTCAGCTGCCTCGGCCGCTACATGCCGCGCATGGTCGTCATCCCCCCGGCATGGACTTCAGCTACGTCGACACCCAGGACCTCGCCGCCGACGGCAGCGGCGGCGGCGCCGGCGACGCCGCGACCTGCAGCTGCTCATCAACCCAACAAGGCCAAGAAGCCCCTCCTCCCATCTGGTCGGAGGTGCTCCGGTTCTTCACGAACCCGCACAAGCCGATGATCCTCGCGCTGTCGCGGCCGGACCCGAAGAAGAACGTCACCACGCTGCTCAAGGCGTACGGCGAGAGCCGCAATCTCCGGGAGCTCGCCAACCTGGTACGTGACATGACACGACATTCTCTTTCTTTTTTAATATATTGACGTGCAATCCTTTTGCGCGTTCGCGAAAAACATGACACGACAATGGCGGGGGTGTGCGTGGGTGGTGCAGACGCTGATACTGGGGAACAGGGACGACATCGAGGAGATGTCCGCGGCGCGGCGACGGTGGCTGACGGCGGTGCTGAAGCTGATCGACCGGTACGACCTCTACGGCCAGGTCGCCTACCCCAAGCACCACAAGCAGACCGACGTGCCGCACATCTACCGCCTCGCCGCCAAGACCAAGGTCAGTCACTGTCTCCATCCTCTGATCTGTAGCAATGGCAGCGTTGCAAAGCAGAGGATGCAGAGCTGATGATTTCATCAATTTTGTTTTTTTGATTTTGCAGGGTGTGTTCATCAATCCTGCTCTTGTCGAGCCATTCGGCCTCACCATCATAGAGGTAAAATCCAAGCACAACATTCAAATTTGCTTAAGATATTTAATGTTGAATTTTATTGTTTGAATTTAAATTTGCATGAATAATTTGTTTGGGTAAATTTCACAAAACTACATATACCTTAACAATACTATCACAAAACTATGGATTTAAGACATAATATAAAAAAATAAAGATTTAGAAACTGATTTATCAGAAAAGTAAAGATTTAAATAAAAACTACAAATTAAGTGTCATATTTTTTGCAAAACTACAGATGGAGCATTCAATTTCTCACTGACCTACACATTTTAAAATTTTATCTTGGTAATAGGTGTAGAGATAGCACATAAAAATCTATAGTTTTGTAAAAAAAAAAAAGACGATACTAAATCTATACTTTTTTAGATACAACGCTTTAAATCCATAGTTTTGTGATAAAATCATTTCTAAAATTTATAGTTTTATGATATTATAGTTTAAATTAAATATATAATACTCTATCAAAAAAAGACACGCTAGCTACGAATCTAGACACGTACGTGTTCAGATTCGTAATTAGGATTGGACTTTTTTTTTTTTGAACGGAGGGATAGTTCTATGATAATTGTATCAAAGTACATGTAGCTTTGAAAATTCACTCGTTTTCTTTAAAATTTACTGGTTGTGTGTGTGAAGGCTGCTGCATATGGGTTGCCGGTAGTGGCGACGAAGAACGGCGGGCCGGTGGACATCCTCAAGGTGCTGAGCAACGGGCTGCTGGTGGACCCGCACGACGCGGCGGCGATCACCGCCGCGCTGCTCAGCCTCGCTCGCCGACAAGTCCCGGTGGTCGAGTGCCGCCGCAGCGGCCTCCGCAACATCCACCGCTTCTCCTGGCCGCACCACTGCCGCCTCTACCTCTCCCACGTCGCCGCCAGCTGCGACCACCCGGCGCCGCACCAGCTGCTCGCGTCCCGCCCTCCCCATCCTCCGCGCGCCTGCCGCCGCCGGTGGCGGCGCGGCCGCCTCCTCCGAGCCGCTCTCCGACTCGCTGCGCGATCTCTCGCTCCGCATCTCCGTGGACGCCGCGTCGCCTGACCTCAGCGCTGGGGACTCCGCCGCGGCAATCTTGGACGCGCTCCGCAGGCGCCGCTCCACGGACAGGCCGGCGGCGAGCTCTGCCGCCAGGGCGATCGGGTTCGCGCCGGGACGGCGCCAGAGCCTCGTCGTCGTCGCCGTCGACTGCTACGGCGACGACGGGAAGCCGAACGTCGAGCAGCTCAAGAAGGTCGTCGAGCTGGCGATGTCGGCCGGCGACGGCGCCGGCGGGAGGGGATACGTTCTTTCCACCGGCATGACCATCCACCGAGGCCGTCGACGCGCTCAGGGCATGCGGCGCCGACCCGGCCGGCTTCGACGCGCTGATCTGCAGCAGCGGCGCGGAGATCTGCTACCCGTGGAAGGGGGAGCAGCTCGCCGCCGACGAGGAGTACGCCGGGCACGTGGCGTTCCGGTGGCCCGGCGACCACGTGAGATCCGCGGTGCCGAGGCTCGGGAAGGCCGACGGCGCGCAGGAGGCGGACCTCGCCGTCGACGCCGCCGCCTGCTCCGTGCACTGCCACGCCTACGCCGCCAAGGACGCGTCCAAGGTAAGCAGAGCAGAGCGCCACCGTCGCCACGACCACGAACACCATTCGACGACGAACACCTCTTGATCGTCGCGCCGCCATTGTCGCAGGTGAAGAAGGTCGACTGGATCAGGCAGGCGCTGCGGATGCGCGGCTTCCGGTGCAACCTCGTCTACACGCGCGCGTGCACGCGCCTCAACGTCGTCCCGCTCTCCGCCTCCCGGCCGCGCGCGCTCAGGTGACACGCCGCCGCCGGCGACGCCATCGCCGACACCACCATCGCGTCGTCTCTAACCGTTCGACGCGTTCACCTTTCAGGTACCTGTCGATACAGTGGGGCATCGACCTGTCCAAGGTGGCGGTGCTCGTCGGCGACAAGGGCGACACCGACAGGGAGCGCCTCCTGCCTGGGCTGCACAGGACGGTGATCCTGCCGGGGATGGTCGCCGCCGGCAGCGAGGAGCTCCTCCGCGACGAGGACGGGTTCACCACGGAGGACGTCGTGGCCATGGACTCCCCCAACATCGTCACCCTCGACGACGGCCAGGACATCGCCGCCGCCGCCGCCGACCTCCTCAAGGCCATCTGAGCTAGCTGCTCTGCTCTGCTTCACTTCACTTTTGCAAATTAAGCTTGATTGCTTCCATGGAATATTGGAATGGGAGTATAATTAATGGTTGCTTGATGCTGTCCTTGCATAATTAAACAAGCAGACGTGTCACTAATAATTTTGTGATGCTTTGTGTACATAAAAGAAACAGTGATAAACTCGATGTTCCCCAGTGGGGATTTTGAATGGCTACAATAACCCATACTTGAAATTTGTACAGTTTTTTAAAACATCTGTTTGTTTGATGGGAGAGATGTGGGTGTATAACTCTATCCGCTGGGGTTAAATTTTGAATGTGGAAATTATGCATATCTGAGCGTCCGCCGATGTTTTATTCACCATTTTCAGGAACAATTCTTGAAGAGTGATTTTACAGTAAGGGCTTACAATATTTTTTGTGATATCTACTGATACTTTACACCACGGATCTTTAAAAATCAGCACTAAAGAATATTTCTCTTTAAGACAGTAATATTTCTCTTTCTTTTAAAAATAAACACTATTGTAATGTATTGCCTATCATTTCGCTTATAGTTGATTAGAAGACGTAATGTTTATTAATGAAAAAGTAATGCATGATAAAATTTTATATGTATGTGTTATTAGCTATTTAAAAGTTAATACTGAAAAATACTTTTAGCCAAAAAAACATAAAAATCAACTCTAAAATTAAGATTTAGAATTCAAATTTTGGTTATGACTAATAAGCAGAAAAGCAAACAATAGAGCTACTATAAATGCTCGCAGCGAAGCAAGAGTCCAAATTAACGGCGGACAAAGTAATTGTTAAAATTTTTATGATAATTGCTATTTAGCATAACCACAGGGCACACCTTTTCTCTTAAAAGCTTGCAAACCAAAATCTTCCATCCGAAAAATTTTTGTTAGAAATGTAAAATCTTTAACCTGAAAACGTGTGAACTGAAAACTCAGTTGTGCTAAATAACGATTCCGAATTTTTACTCCTATTGGTTGTCAATACAAAATTCTAGAGAGGCAAATGCTTCATCTCACAAAAAAAAAAAATACTATCCGATTAAAAGAGAATGAAATCAGTGATTTTAGAAAAATGCAAATAGAAGAGCATGTAGTTGTTTATACTACCTACATCTCAAAATATATTAACTTTTGGCTATGAATCTAGATTCAAAGTTAAAATTGATTATATTTTGTGACGGAGGAAGTAGTCTACGGAGGAAGAGCATTGGGTTGGGCCTTCCTTTCTTGAATTCGGCTTCTACAGGGCCACAGGCCCACCAGACGAACAGTCTCTTCGTCTTGAGAGAACAACCAGTCGAATCCCCCACTTGGCACTGACGACTGACGAGAGAGTAGCAATGAGAAGGCTTCTCGGCCTCGGGAGGCGCCGCCACCAGCAGCCGCCGCCGCTGCCGCTCTTCCCGCCGCCGGCGACGAAGAGGGCCTCCCCGCCGTCCTCCTCCTCCGCTCTCCTCCGCCGCATCCTCCCCACCAACCGCCTCCTCCGCCTGCTCCTCCTCCTGGCCGCCCTCTCCCTCATCCCCCCGGCCTTCTTCCACTTCCGCCTCCGCCGCTTCCACCGCGTTCGTCCTCCCCCCCTCCCCTTCCTGAATCCCTAATTCGCTCTCCGATCCCTTGATTTGGAGCTCATACTGTTTCGCTAACCCTTTGGGATTTTTTTTTTGTTTTGTTTTTTGCAGATTCGGGAGAGGAGGTGCGGGTGGATCGCGAGCCCGCCGATGGTGTGCGCGCACGGGGGCGACTCCACCAACGCGTTCCCCAACTCGGTAGGGTTTCGGAGACGGTCTGCGTCAATCTGCACCTTTCGTTTGTTGATCTTGGAGAGCTCTTGGGGTGAATGTGAATGTGCCTGACTTGTTCTTTGGTTTGATTGGGGGATCTCGTGCGCAGATGGACGCCTTTAGGCTGGCTCTTGAAGCGCGCGTCGACTGCGTGGAGGTGGACGTCTCGAGGTCCTCCGATGGCGCGCTCTTTGTGCTTCACGATAGGTAATTGATTGGACTGCTGCTTGGGTGATTGGAGCATTAGATGCAATTGTGCTTGGTTGTTGAATGCAGCTCTTGATTGTTGCATACGCGAGTGCCGCTTAATTTTAATGGAACTAGAGATTGAAGTTATGATGCTAATGGTGGCGAGTCGACATATTTCCGTTTTGTCCTCGGTTGATAAGGAGACAAGGTCTGCCTGATTTATTACTCATTTTGGAGATGTACATCAGTTTTAATGGAACTAGTGACTGAAGTTATAGTACTAATGGAGTAATGGTATGTGTTGTCATAGTTCTGTTATGTAGGATTGAGCATTGTATCCCTTTTATGCAAGTGGATCGCACACAGGCTATCTAATTGATTGATCGAGGTCCTTGTGCTACTTGAAACAATATTTCTTGGGAAAATTAGGCATTTTTATTTTGTCCGCATTTGTAGCTATCTTCCATATTTCGGTGCTCATAATTATAGATAGGTGGTGCATGTATGGATATGTTGACATTTCTGTGACCAAAGTGGTGGACTATGATGTATAAATTATATTTATTGATAATTCTATGTGCCTCGTACTGCGCAAAGTGCAGTTGCATTTCTTTCATAATTCACTCTTGCCACATAATGCATGGCATTAGCATCTATTTTCATTGTTCTTATTCTCATTACCTTGTATCTTACAAACTATCAAGTGACTAGAGCTCACTTTCTATGTTTGGCTGTTAGCATTTCAGTTATAGAAAGCTTGAATCTCCTATTCTTTAATAAATATAAGTTTTTTTTTTCGAATTTATATAGTTGGGAAAGATTAGAGGCACCCACAAGAAGCAGCCCGTAAATTGTCGCAGAAATAAACTGAATCACTTTAAGACAGTTGCAAGAGATGTTTTAAAGAGAGAAGCAGCCATTTTACTACATGCTAATATTTTTCTTTTGAACAATATGTCCTGTTACCTAATTCAAAATTGACACAGGCAGGGATCTGCAAAGAATGTCTGGTAATTCTACAGCAAAAGTAGGCTACTGGAGCTCGGATGAGGTGATTATTTGGTTTTAAACTTGTTGCTGCTTGCTCCTTTTTTTGTCTGGAACTCAGGATTCACAAATTATTTCTCTTTATTTAGTTCAACTCAAAACAAACAGTTCGATGATGAATGATATTCTGAAGTGCATGGCTGAAACCAGCTAATTTTTTCCAACACTAGTTTCCTGATCATTGATTGGTTCTACGTTAATGTCCATATGTAGTCAGGATGCTAATGATTAGTTTTTTGTAGATTAAAGCTCTAAGCACAAGGTTTCAACTGTCAAAAACAGTCCAGAACCAGGAAGTCCCTAAAGCACAAGATGTTCTAGCGGTAAGCCTTAATACACTCAGTTTTAGGTTTTGCATGGTTTTATTTTTGGGAGAGGTAGCAATACTCATAATCACTTAAGCTTCATATGACGTGTAAAACCTCATCCCAATTGGCTTATGTTTTCTGGATAGATGTGGAAAATTGATTTTTCTTTTGTATTGACCTTTCTTCTTCTTTGCACAGTTGATATCGCAATCCGTAAGGCAGGTTATTCTGGATGTCAAAGTTGGTCCTCCTTCATTTGAGAAAGATTTAGCTGAAGATGTACTGTCTATTGTAAGTTCAATGTTCCTCTTGTCTTATTTGGCATACAAATGGCACATGCTTTTTTTTTTCATACGTGACTAGTTTTTAACATGGAGTTGGTATGTCTGGACTCTAGTGTGTATTTTCTAGGGGAATATATCCTATGCACACAAGCTTCCCATGCACATTCTGTGCACACCAACTAGCAAATGTCACAGAAAATTGTAGAAAAAATTGGACATATACTTCCAATAGTATTACACGGTTACACCTATATGTGAAATCTTATCTTCAAATTCATTATAGTTTAGCTGTAACGAAAAAGACAAAATTCTGACAGATTTTTACCCTTAAAACTGTCAGATTTTTTATTTCTTTTGTTACGGCTAAAATATAATGAATTTGAATATGAGGCTTTGTAGATATGTGTAATACTATTAGGAGTAAATGTCTAATTTTCTGTAGAAATTTTTGTGACATTTGCTAGTTGGTGTGCGCGGGAAGCTTGTGTGCATATGGTATGTTTCCATTTTCTATAACTTAAATTAAGTTGGTGACTATTAGCTTTTTGCTGTAGTAGTGTTACCATAATGTTCTGATTCTTATGGTGGCCCATGTGCTGATATGTCACCACTGGCAACGTTATATCATTTTTTAGTTAATTGCATGTTGCTTCATGCAGTTGTACGCTAGCATTTTTATCCATGTCAAAAATGTCTGTCGTTGGTCTCCTGTCAACTTGTCTTCCATAATTCCTTATTGATTTGTATTTGTCATTTCCTAGAGTACAGCATGAAATATAACACATTCTCCCAGCAAGTTTTGAACTTCTCTTAATTCAAGGCCACTTGTTTCTTTGCAGATAGGCAGAACACAATGTAAAAATTGTCTTGTCTGGGCAAAAAGTGACAATGTGGGAAGGGATGTAATTAAATTGTCTAAAGATATAACGGTAAGTTTCTCTGTGTTAAGTTCTTTATGTAAAAAAATGAGGTTGTCATCCTTGCCAATTATTACTGCTGATTAGTGGCTTGTAACTCAATGAGTGATTTATCTGCTATAGGTTGGCTATATTGTTATGGTTGATAAGTCCACTGGTAGAACTACTGAGTTAGTAAGGATAACAGGGTCCAAAGTTGCTGGTGTATATCATCGCCTGATCCACGAGAAGCTCATGAAGGTTATGCACAGGTAAGAACATGTAATTAACCTACATTTGGATGTCCATCATTTTGCTACTGAAATAAAGGAATACTCTGAGTTTATGTGCTTGGTTTTTGAAACAGAAATGACAAAAAGGTTTATGCGTGGACTGTTGATGATGCCGACTCCATGAAGAGGATGTTGTATGAACATGTTGATGCCATTGTCACAAGCAACCCTTCCCTTCTTCAGCAGCTCATGCAGGAGACTAGGACAGAATGCATGGAAGATGGTTTTGCCTTGCCATAGTTTTGCCTTGCATATCATGGTTGATGCTTTATACCTGCCATGGTAGGAGAACATAATGAGTGCATGGAAGAAGGTTCTTTTTTTGCCTCTCCACAGAGATGACCAACGACTGAGTTGATTTCTAACGCCTTTTTTTTTTTTTTTGTTATAGTTCAATTAACATGCAATTTTCTAATGTTCTGTTGTGTTTCTACACTTAGATCAGATTAAAGCAACGAAACGGATTGTCATAGCTGAACCTTTCTGTAATTTTTTCGAGGAAGCGAACCTTTCTGTAATCATGTTATGCTACCTAAAGCACCGTTCTTTTCATCTTTCGTGAAAATTGTATGTGATCTTGGCCGTGGAGCTTTACCCATTTTATCGTGAACGACACACTCTGTGTGTGTCTGTGTGTGTGTGTGAGGCATATTTATACATTATGTGTATCTGTGTGTGTGTGTGTGAGGCATATTTATACATTATGTGTATCTGTGTGTGTGTGTGTGAGGCATATTTATACATTATGTGTATCTGTGTGTGTGTGTGTGAGGCATATTTATACATTATGTGTATCTGTGTGTGTGTGTGTGAGGCATATTTATACATTCATATCTATACATTAGGAAATTATGAAGTGATTTTTAAGCTTCAATACCTACTCGTTGGGTATTGAAACAAATATATGTTTTTATTATATTATTTAGAATATTCCATACCTACTTTCCACATTATGTGTGCAGTTCTTTTGCCCCTAAAATATATAGATATATAACTCTTCATGCACATATCCCTTGAAATGAATACGTAGCTAGCAAAAGAAACATTGCATTAATTGATATATACCAAAATATTGCAATCTATGTTGATTTCTATCTCGTTTCCAGCTAAACTTTTCAAGATGAAACACACACCAAAATTGACTACCATTCAAATATAAACTGTCTTGTCATTCCGTTGCTTACAATAACCAACTGAATCAAGATATGCCCATGAAAACTTACTACTACCTCTATCCAACAACATTTTGCTTGTGCTGTTTGACCATTCGTCTTATTTAAAAAAATTTAGAATTATTATTTATTTTTTTGACTTACTTTATTATCCAAAATACTTTAAGCACAATTTTTTGTTTTTTATATTTGCAATTTTTTTAATAAGACGAGTGGTCAAACAGTACAAGTAAAATGTCTAAATCCCTTATATTATGGGACGGAGGGAGTACCTATAAACACAAACAGTGATCTATCTAAATTCATAACAAAAAATGAAGCCTTTTTAAAACGAAGGTATATAGTACATGTCATGCATCCACTTCTTGCATTACAATATCCTTTCAAAACTTCAATATCATCCATTGACCACTGTCAACGCCAAGGTAAGCCTGACACGACAGCCAGCTAGACCCAAGGATCTAAGAGTTTGTTTAGATTTCAAAAAATTTTTGGCAAAAAACGTCACATCAAATGTTTGGACACATACATATGGAGCATTAAATGTGGACGAAAAAACCAATTGCACAGTTTGCAAGTAAATTGCGAGACGAATCTTTTGAGTCTAATTATGCCATGATTTGACAATGTGCTACAGTAAATATTTGCTAATAACGGATTAATTAGGCTTAATAAATTCGTCTTGCAGTATACAGGCGGAATCTGTAATTTGTTTTATTATTAGTCTACATTTAATATTTCAAATGTTAAATGTGTGTCTGTATACTTAAAAAATTGGACGGTGAACTAAAAACGGCCTAAACTTTTGATGGCATTTTTCGTTAACTCGTCCTAAAAATATCACCAAAAACTCTCCTTCCAATACCAGGGTCAAATAAACAGCCTACTCCAAAAATTTAAGGTATTAAATTCATTGCTCACGCCACCAGGATTCTGCATTAATACCTCTAGTTAATGCCTTATTGATTTCTACTCTCCATTTGCGTTTCTGTGCATATATGTAATCATATTGCAGAAATGAATCTCGCCTATATATATTGACTTCAGAACCTTTCATGTCACATTTCATCGAGAGATCAATGGAATAGCAGCTCTTGAGCAAAGGTATTCATGCTTGATGTCAAGTTGTGTTACTTCTGTACCTGCATGTTTGTGTGCTGTTTTGTTCCTTGAATTATTCCTCTCCTTCTCTTTTGTTTTTTTTTCTTCTTTCGCGATTTCGTCTGCCAAGATTTTGCTTTGGGGCTAGATAGAGGAAATTTTTTTATTTTGGATTGATAGAAAAAGAGGAAATTCAATTCTCTAAACAGTGAGTTCGGTTTAATCTGTTAGTTTTTGTTGCTTACTTAATCTCAAGGTAAATAATTTAGAAGAACGGTTCTGTATATATAATATTTACCAGCATGCCCTATGATATGTTTTCTCTTCCATGTCTTGCAAAGAATGGCGATTACAAGACACATAATTTTCCGCATCTGTGTATTTCTAGTGTTAAAATCATTATATACTTTAGAGTTATTAGAACATGTCAATCAGAAATTTCTGGTCAGTTATATTCAGAGGTCGGCACGGTTAAACTGATCTATCTGGATTGTACTAATTAAATCAGTTCATTAACATCCTCGACTTGACTTGTTCTGCCTTTGCTTTTCTTCTACTCTTTATCCTTCCTTTCGTTATGTTCTTCTCATCTCTGGGCTGTCCTTGATGGACAAGAAATCTAGTCAAAATGGTCGTTTGCTTTTGCTGGACTCCAACTTCCTAGTATAATTTGGCATCTCTCTCTTTCTCTCCAAGCTAGAGTCCATATTGCCTTAACCGTATTTGATGTGATGTTTTCTTAAATTGTTACTCAATCCATCTCAAAATATAAGTGTTTTTGGATCCTGACACGGTCTCTGATATGCTACTTTGACCAACGATATATATATAAATAAGATCTTTTAAATAAAAAGAGTTGCATATTATGATAGTTTGTTTAATGATAAATCTAGTAACATCAATTTTACATGGTTGATCTTTTTAGTTTTTTGCTATTAATGGTTAAAGTTAAAAATGTTTGACTTGTCACTATGCTAAAAAATGCTTATATTCTGGGACGGAAGGAGTAGCTCTTTGAGCTTGACTTGATTTCTGCCTGCTTTAGGGAAGGGGAAAGAAAGTCTTCAAGACAATGAAAACATTTAAGACAAGTTTTAGTACTAGGCACTAGCTAGTACCATATTTCTTATATTTAATTGCAATGAAAATCATTAACTCGGTATGTAGTTTGTGGAGAACACACTTTGCAGTACACTTTGGTATGATGAAGAAAACACAATTTTCAGCTATATATATAAATGATCGAATGATGTCACACTCAAACTAGGGTATAGACCATGTCTACCTACCTAACTTATTTTCCCTCATGACCAAGACTCAGGATAGTCAAGTCATGCATTTATTTTGTGTTTCCAAGGTCACACAAAAACAACATTTTCAGTTACAAAACTGGAGATATATATATACTCCCTCTGTACCACAAAGAGACATATTCTAGCATCCCAATACAAAATTAAAGGGAAGGATAAATTACCAAACTATCCCTTAGGGCAACCACAATGTGGCCATAAGAGTGAGCCTTAACACTTTTTTTGAGCTATATACATTGTGGACATGGACATAAAGCATTAAATGCTTAAAAACAGCTCTAAGCTTATAGTTGAACTTAAGAGATTAAAAAATGATATCTACTGGAGCCTATCAGTGTATGGTTGCGAATTGGTGGTATGTTTCTTCTTTGATGGGACCCAGTGGGACCCGGCTTGTTTCTCACCCAAGGCCATAACCATTGTAGAGATAGATATAGCTAAAGCTATCTGCACATGGGCCCACCCCTATTGCTCATTCAGCAACCAACATTGAGGTTGCCCTTATTATTAGTAAACTAGTATTGGTGGGTAGTTAGGTAGGGGTATTGAATGAATAAGTTTTTTGATTTGCGAACCGAGAGTAGATAAGAAGGTAGAAGTTGATTTATTTTGGGTCAAAGTTTTAATTCTATAAGTTGATTTATTTTGGGAAGGATGGAGTATGAATCAGACAGACCTGCTAGCTAGCTTCACAAGGTAGGTCATGTGCTATATATGTTGTCTTCCTCTCTGAGGAGTCAGGAAGGATGAGATCTTGAATTCTTCATTGACCTGACTGACTTCAGTTTCTTCTCCATTCTCTTCTCTATCTCCTGATTACATCTGCTGGATAGATAGATAGATAGATATGCACCAAGTCATCTTCTCATATATTTGTATCTATTTATGCTCTGCAAGTCCATGTCTTGGCCTTCATCTTCTTCACAAGCACTTTGTCCATTTACATGCTACAGGTGAATAAGCAGCTGAAGAAGGTTTTGCAGAGAATCATAGGTAAATCATCATCATCGAAAATCGAGAAGTCAAAAGAAGGCAAGGGAGGATCTGAGGTAATTTTGCTTGCTTGGTATAATTGCTTCTGGTTAGGATTTGTTCTATTTCATGATTGATACGCATGATTTTTTCCCCTCTCTTACAACAATTTTCATCTTATCCGGCTAGATGTTCAGTTTTCAATTTATCCTGTGCTAGCTTCTGCAGTTTCTTTCAAATGGTTGTCCATAGAAGAAAATTTTGAGTTATATTAGCTGCTTGCAGATTTTTTGCATGATCACTGTGTATGTTTTCTGTGTACTACTCGAGTGCTAAGTATGAAATAAGAAAAAATGTTTGTGCATTTATAACCAGAACTTATATATGATATTATTTACTGTTAATTGTATATATGATATCTTTCTTGTTTAGCTCGTATATGTGCAAGTTGTTACTACAAGTAGTAGTTTTCAAGAGCTTGTGTGTATGCAAAATTTGTAAGAAAAGAAAAAAAAATCTGTCATATGTGGAGGGTGTGTGTTTATGCATGAACAGATGAACTCCCTATAATCTCTTATATAGTAACTAAACTATAAAAAAGTATCATTTGCCCTGGTGATTAAATCATGGGATCTATATAGTTTTTTCTGACGAGAGCATAGTTTCTCTATACACTGTTAAAAAAATAGCATGAATTGCACTCTGATCCTCTTTGCTTAAGCAACATGATATCCAAATTGCCAATGCTTTGTTAACAAGAACTCAAGAAGCATCAGATAAATTGTACATACATGCATATTCTGTAGTGCAAGAATATTCAATCTGTACATATATATCTTCACGCTGATTTGATACGATGCTGTTTCTTGAAGAAAGACGATGCTCAATATTCCTACCTTTCCTAGCTTTGCCATATCACTGCACATTAAATTCCATCATATGTCATTTGTACTTCTACGTACTAAAATATTGTACCTATAATTCTCTACATGAAATGCTTACTTCTAAGTCATAAACTCGTAATGATTACATTTTAGTGTCTTACTGCTATTGACCGACTTTCTCTTTCTAATGGATAAAAACTAATGCGATTGGTTGTGTCATTTATCCGCGAGAAAAACATCCTAACACGACGTTCTAGATAGTTATACTAATATCATAGATTCAGTTCCTTTGATATTATTCGTTTCATACAATTGATTTACACTTCACCTACAAAGTCATGTCTAGATGTTGAAATGTATAATATGACTCCAATGTACTTAATGACATAATGACCAACCATCAAATCTTAGTAGATACGTGCTTTTTGGATAGCTAGAGTATATAATATCCAATATAAGAACAAGTGTAGGTTCATACTAGAATCTACAGCTCGTTTTTTAATTAGATTCAAAAATTAGTGCAAGGTAGATCTATGATGTATTTCGATATCTAGTGGTGCCTTGATGCTAGATGCTATGCTATATTACTCATCTATTTTTGGATTTGATTGTTTATAATTAATCAGACTGCAGGCTGGTGCCCCGGTTGCAAATTAAGATCAGAGTTGATAATCAGATTCACCTGGAGATAGGATCAACATATTAAACCAGGTGATTTTATATGTATACCACTGAAAAATCTACTGTTAATCTGTATGCAATCCCACTTATTTAAATAGATAAATGGAAATTGGGTCTTAGATGTTTTTTCATTGCAGCATGCCTGATCTGTTTATGCGTACCCATAATTTATCAACTTTCCACTGCACACACCTTTGCTACCATGAAACAATTGATGGCCTGCAAGTTGCTTCTAAGATGTAGTATATCCTAATTAAACTTCTTTGGTGCTTTTTATCCCACTTAGGATATATCAGATTATAGATGTTTGTCATGAAAACAAAACCAGAGATGAAATGATAAAATGCACACATATGCATGTATTACTCAGTTTTTTTTTTTTGGAAAGGAAGGACATTTGGTCCAATAAATATTTGTCAAGATAGAAAATTCCGAGATCATATTAATTATCTACATTTATGTTAGGCACAACCTACACTTGAATGTATGTACCAATACAAGTTTTGAGCTAGCTTCATTGTTGACTGAATTAATGAAGTGTGAAAGAAACAAATTCTTTTCTTGTCTAGATCACACTAAGTCCAGAACAAATTATACTTTCTTTCAATGTACATAGCGTAGTCCACTCCAGCACACATGGTATAAACACGTCTTGAGCTTTAATCCGTTGAAATTAATCCCACACGCTTGCTTGCCCATGTCAGCAAACACATGTAGTGCATTATCAAGCCAAAATTTTCAAGCAATCGATTCAACCTTGTCGTGTACAGTTTTGCATGGAATTCTCAACTTAGTTATCATTTGATCAATTGGATTCAAATATAATTGCGAATGTATGTTAACTATTTTTAGTTTAATTTATTATTTTTGTTGTAGTTTGTAAAAGTCAAACTTAGCCTTGCATATTTGTAGAGTAATATATTTTGTATTAATGTATGTTACCAAATTTCTATTTAGATAATATGTACTCCCTCCATCCAAAAAAAAAGGCAAACCGCGGATTTGCATGCCAACGTTTGACTGTCCGTCTTATATGAAATTTTTTTATAATTAGTATTTTCATTGTTGTTAGATGATAAAACATGATGAATACTTTATGCGTGACTTATATTTTTAATTTTTTTCATAATTTTTTTAAATAAGACGAACGGTCAAACGTTGGACACGGAAATCAGGGTTTGTTTTTTTTTACGGAGGGAGTAGGCCGTTTTTTTTAACAAATTGATCATTTTCAAAAACTTATTTCGAAACTAGTCCCTACAAAAAAAACTTCAACCAAAAATAGATCGCGGACTCAGCGCCATGGACATTGGCGCTAAGCTATAACGTATCAGCGCCAACGTCGTTGGCGCTAATCTATAATCCGAGGTGGCATGAATTCGTTGAGTCATCAGATCTCAGCGCCAAGGTATTTGGCGCTGAGATTCAGACGATTTAAATAAATGCAGAGGCATTTCTAGCAACACCCCATTGATAGCATAATGGTAGTAGAGTTCTACTCTATCCTTGAAGAGCAGGTTTGACTCCCATCTCTCTTTTTTTCTTTCCTTTAGTTTCCCCTTTTCTTCTCTCCCTCACTCATTATTAATATTTTTTTCTTTTTTTATCTCGTTTTCTTTTTCTTTTTTTCCTTTTAGTTTTCCCTTTTTCTTCTCTACGTTGCTTGCGCGGCTATTTAAATCGTCTGAACCTCAGTGCCAAATACCTTCGCGCTGAGATATGATGACTCAGCGAATTCATGCCACCTCGATTATAGTTTAGCGCCAATGTCCATGGCCTATTTTTGTTAAAGTTTTTTTTAGGGACTAGTTTCAAAATAAGTTTTTGAAAATGACCAATTTATAAAAATAACAGGGGAGTAGGAGTGTAGGCAACCCGAGACGTACAATGCGATGACCTCTCGAGTCGAGCCTTGAGACAAATATGGATGGATCGATCGGAGTCGCACCACCATCCACGTAAAAAAACAAAAAATCATGTCACGCCAAGATTCATGCTAGGCGGAGAAAACAAAATCATGTTGTATTTTTTTTTTGAGAAACACAAAATCATGTTGTAGCCCGGGGATCCTCAAGTCACGCACAAACACTCTCACTGAGTTAAGGGCGTACGTGAGGTACTAATAATTAAGCTAGTTACATTATACATATTTATATGTGATTTCAGTGAAAAATATATCGACTAGTACATAGATACTCCGTTACACTTACTCCGTAGGTTCAAGTGAAACTACTTATGAAAAAAAAGATGATCTTGTTGGTTATGGAACCAAATAAGAGATATATATATATAACACTTGCTCAAGTACCTAGTTAATTTCCCATACCATAGACTAATGACTATAAGTGGTCAATTCATTCCATTGCAACTATTTAAGAGTACAATCATTAACATTTTTCAATCAAGAAATAAATACTTGGAAGTGTTATATTTATCTTTTTGTGTTGACAGTCTATGTATACCGTTTAATTATTACATTGCACTGAGAACTTCGAGATCTCTGGCGATTGATTAGTGAGGGAAAAACTTTCTAGAGCCCTATAAAAATCAATTACTACCTCTGTCACAAAATGTAGTAATTTTTTCTATGAATCTAGATACAAAATTATCTAGATTCATTGCTAAATTAAAATGCTTATATTTTGAGACAAGTGAAGTACGATTATGTGTGTTCACTGTGAAAACATTGTTATCAATCTTTACGTGACATTAAAATTATATTTCATATTTGTGCATAAAACCTGGGTGACCACCCAGGGTAGCCTAGTGTTAGATCCACCCTGCTAGAAACTTCCTCAATTCTAAAATATAACAATTTCTATCATTTGAGATTTGTCTTAAAATATAATAACTTCTTCATCTATATTCTCTTCTCAACCAACTACAACCCTTCAACCATTCAAATTTCCCACCTACTTTCTCTTCTAAACTAACAACCATCCCCTTTTTTTTTTTTCGGGGGAAGGGAACGCTTTATTGATTACTCATCAATGTGATTACAATCATTTGCCAGAGCCCCAAAAACACAAGAAGGAGCCTGCATACGCCAAACAGCTGAATGGTTCGTACGCATGGCAAATTTAGCTAAATCATGGGCTAATCTATTGCATTCCCTTCTAATCTTCTCTTCTAAACTAACAACCATCCCCTATTTAATTCTACCTACTTACCTACTTTCTCTTCTAAACTCACAACCATCCCCTATTTAATTCTACCTATTTTTTTAATACCCGTGTTCAACTCTATAACTCCTTATATTTTAGGATGGAGGTCGTAGTTTATAGGCAAATTTTGCTACAGACATCGTGACTTCGTGGTTTTAGCTGTAGGACACCGCATGAAGTGTCTTTTGGTGAGACACTCTCAAAAGTTGGATATTTGCTGGTGCACACCGTACTCATTAAAATAATAATTTCCGGTTAGAGAGGAGAGAGAAATCGTGTGAAATGTCAAAAATAAGTTGGATATTTGCTGGTGCACACCGCACTCATTAAAATAATAATTTCCTATTAGAGAGGAGAGAGAAATCGCGAGATATGTCAAAAATACCCTTGGGCCCACATGTCAGCTCTCCTATCTCTCTTCTCTCTATCTCCTCTTTCCAGCGTCACCGCATCAGAGCCCGTACAGCGACGCGCTCGCGGCCACCGTGCCGCGGCTGGTTGAGCACCTCGAGAGCCGCTCGTCGGAGGTGGTGGAGGGCCGGCTCGCATGCTGCTCGCCGAGAGCGAGAACCCGCTGCAGCTCGAACTGCTTCCGGAAAATATTTTCTACACCTAGGTGTCATGCCACCTAGGTGTATGCATGTAATTTAAACAGTTGTATAAAATTTTTATTAAATTTCATAAGATAGACCATGATAATATAAGACACTATACAAACACGCAAGTCTAAATTCGATCGATATATGAAGAAATAAAAATAACAAATTTTATCAACACTGTACGGGTGCTATTCACTGTATGATTTTATTATTTTTGTTTCTCTAGTTGTAGATCAAATTTAGTCCTGCATATTTGTGTATAGACTTGTATAATCACAAATGATGTTTCTAAATTTTTTTCAATTTTTTTATAACTATTTGAGTCGCATGCAAATAATGGGTACCATGGCATTTAGGTGTAGAAAATCCTTGTCCGAACTGCTTCTTCTTGCCGGAGCCGGGTGGCCAGCCGCGGTGCTTGGCGTTTGGATAGGACGATGGGCTGCTGATGGAGAAGCCGTGCGGATGGTGGCCGAGCGGAGGCGGCGGCCGCGACGCGGCTTGATGCGGAGGAGATGGTGGCGAGCGCGAAGGCCATGCTCTCGTCCGATGGGGACAAGCACAACGAGTTCGACCTCGAGTTCTTGGGCAACGTCACCGGCGAGCCTTACCTGGTGCAGACCAACATGTACATCGGCGGCGTCGGCAACCGGGAGCAGCGCATCGACCCAACCGCCGACTTCCACACCTATGTCGTGCTCTGGAACCCCAGTCAGGTCGTCTTCCTCGTCGACGACACCCCCATCCGCGTCTACAAGAACAAGAACGCCACCGCCATCAAGGTCACCACCGCCACGCCGTCGCTAATGGCACAAACAATGCCACGGCGGCGGCATCCGTGCCTCTGTTCCCGTTGTCGTAGCTGATGTCGGTGTACAGCTCCATCTGGAACGCGGATGACTGGGCGATGCAGGGCGGACGCGTGAAGACGGACCGGTCGCACGCGCCGTTCGTGGCCATGGTCCGCGAAGTCTGCGTTGAGGGGCGCGTTTGCAGCGAACGCCACCGACTCGGATGCCGACGAGGTGGCGCAGTGCACGGGGAGCTCGTGGGGCAAGGAGGGGTTCCGATGCGGCGAAACTGGAAGGAGGAGAAAGAGAAGAGATAGGAGAGCTGGCAAGTGGGCCCACAGGTATTTTTGAAATTGCATACGATTTTTCTCTCATCTTCAACTGGAAATTATTATTTTAATGAATATGGTGTCCATTAGTAACTATCTAACTTTTGAGATTGTTTTTCCCCAAAAGTCACTTCGTGCGGTGTCCTACAGCTAAAACCTCTTGCCCAACCGAGGCTCGGCTCGTGGCCAGCCGCGGTGGAGCAAGCGGCGGCATGTGCGCATGGGGAGGAGGCAGAGGTAGAGCTTGGAGGAGGAGAAGGAGAGGGAGGAAGAAATGGAGAGGTGCAGGGGTGTCGGATTTTGGCGGCGGTTTATATAGCATTGTGGCTGCTGGTGCATGGGGTGGCTGTTGGAGCACATGAGGCAAGGTGAGTTTCATTTTGTGTGATGAACTCGGTGTTTTGTTCGGTGTGGACTTCATCTCACTGTGTTGCATGTGTTTGGGGAGTGTTCTGTGAATGGTTTTGGTGGATTGGGTGTATGTGTTGCTGTTGGGGAGGGACCCTGGCATTTGATGGCCGCCAAAGTTGGTGCAGTTCACTGTAGTGGCTTGTGGGCATTTCATCGAACAGCTTCTGTGCATGCTGCTGTGCTGAGGGAAGCAAAACAGACTTCTGCTGAGATGATATGGGAAGAGAGGGGTGGGCCTGCAGAGGGGATAAAATGGACTTGTGTGGTGGAATGGACTGGGTTGGCAGAGAGAAGAATGGTCCAATTGTAATAGGAGCTTTTGTATTTTTGCAGGGATTGAATTTAGATGACATGTATAAATGAAACTTATAATTTGGACTGTGTTTATATTTTGGAATGTATAATTTGAACATTTGATTTGACTATGTATAATTGAACTATATAATTAATGGGACTGTATAATCTGGACATTTAATTTGATTCTGTATATTTGACTGTGCTTGTATAGTCAAATATGGGCTGCATATGTGGACATTTGAAATTGAAATTTGATATTGAGTTTCTCTGTATTTAGCTTGGATGGGTACACCATGTTACCAATTAGAAATTTAGGATCAACGCCAGATAAACGGTTTCATCGGTCGTCGTAGGATTTCGTTGTGAGCATTTCGCACGAACGAACGACGATAACAAAGAAGCGATTTTAGGGACGACGTGTGGCATACAAATCCAATCGTCGAGGTAGAAATAAAATCGAGAATGTTCGAATCGACGCACGATAAATAAATACGTCGATCGATTGTAAATATTCGAGGGAATTATCGAGTTCGAAACGACAGAGCGGTTTTAAAATAACCGTAGGATAACAATTTGAGAAAGCGATATTATTGCGGTGAGGGCTTCAGGTCTGTGATTAATTTCGCACCGAAGCGCTTAATCAATAAACGGAGACAATGAGGAAAGGAAAGGATGTCGCACAGGGGACAACCGTTTAGGGAAAAAAATTTAATAAAGATCTTTTGGCACAATACCTAAACACACACACAAAACACAAATCTTATTATACAAACTGGGCTAGGCCTTTCCAGGAGAAAAACCAGACTTTATCTGAGAATGCCATTTCTTTTAAAAAAGCCTTGTTGGGATTCATTTGGCAAATAGAATTCTTATAAATAATTTACTAGTAGATATTATTTGCAAGTTATTTTTCAAAGTACTTAACCCTTTACAGTGATTCTTAGAAAATAATCAAAACAATATTTCTTTTGTAAAATAGTATTTATTTTTATGAACTATCCCATAGGGGTGTCCATCCAAAATAGTAACAGATAACTTTATATACAGAGCAAATATGTCAGAGGGGTTCTATTATATAGAGAAGGGTTTTAAAGAAAATAACTAGTATTAATATATTTCATAATCATGGTTCTTTAAGTAAATAATATTTGAAATCAAAATACACGCATATTCTCAGATGTTCGTCCTTTAGCCCATGCATAATAGCAAAACGGGAAGTAAAATCAAATAAATTCCAGTATGCAAGGGAGTTTAAAAAGATTTTTGGTTATTCCGAATTTTTAATTCGGTGTTTAAAAACCAAAATTTTTAGGGTGTTACAGTAATATAGTACAAGAACTTGAGAATCAAACGTCCAAGTGTAACAACAGCAAGTGGGTGGTATGTTCTAGTATAAGAAATTGACAATTTAGTTTTATGGTATGACAATTTGGCTAAGTATGCGTTGTTCTCTTTGGTTAATGGGTGCTAGGAGAGATGCTTTCACATAATCAATATGCCGTCATATAACAATCCTATGGATATCACCTTAAAATTTTGAATCTAATATTTAAGAATTACGTTGCACATCCAATTTGCGCCACCCGTTTGGATTTTGTTTTCTCCACCTTCTCAAATCTCAACAGAAATATAATATTTTCTGCATGGTAAACTTTAATTGACTTTCAGTTATGAAAATGAAAAAAAAATACGCTTACACAAATCCGCACTAGTATGTTGGCAAAATAAGTATAAAAAAAATTGAATCCGTATTAAAAAATAAGTTATCGCATCACTTCTCAACTTATTATACCAAATCACACACATCTTGCAAGTTCTTCCACTCGTACGCTCACATATAAAATTCATACACTAAATTGTACTCACCTGCCAAGTTGTTTTACAAGGATGCTCATTTCTCAAGTTTTTGCACCAAATTACACCCACCTTCTAAGTTTATGCACCGTGGATACAATTTACTCTAATCAAAATTTGAATGTTTCTTGACATAAGCTTTCCCCTAATTAACTGAGAAGCTATCTGAAATAACCTTATAGAGATTAGGTATAGTGGAATGAGTTGCTATCAAGTCTTGTTCATGAAATCAAACAAATATTGCAAAACTGTTATTAGCATTTAGTATGTAACATGTAACATGAAACTAATTTTACCAACTTGAAACTGTAGGAGGACAATTTATAGTAAATTAAAATATGTTTGTGCTATCCTATACAGTGGTTCTATGTCTCGTTTGGCATGATGATTGAGTGGACTATTAGTAAAACTTGTTCCTGTATGTAGGTAAGATAATAAACAAATTTGATAAAATTGGACCAAGGGAGCGCTTGAAATTTGCAAATGTGTAGAAAATAAGGGAACGGAGACAGTGTAGCACTACCGTAAAAACAAAAAGAAACAGTGTAGCACTTAAGATCAATTTTCTGTCTAGGCATAACACTATAATAAAACAGGTAATGTATCCTATAGACTATAGATAATCGGCAAAACTGAGGTGTTCTAGAAAATGAACTGGTGGGTGACCCTTCATTATCATCGATCGAGACTGAGGTGTTCTAGAAAATGAACTGGTGGGTGACCCTTCATTATCATCGATCGAGAAGGGATGAAGGCAAAATATTCTAGCTTTCAAGATGGAGGGCGACGATGTACGGTGTGTGAGGACTGCGGTAATTGTAGGAAGAATTGCATGAGAGTTTTGAGAGAATAAATTGGGATTAACCACGGCGAATTGTATAAACAATTATTATTGGCAGTTTCTAGTGGCTTTAATGGCTAGGTGACCTGCAAGAGGTAGGCGATGAGGTGACCAACAGTTTGACATCTTTTAGATCTAACAGTTGCTGTTAGAGTTTGACATTGATCTAATGGCTTAAATAAATAAGGTGATGTGGCTGCCTAGAATCGCAGCTAATGGTGACAATTATATAAGAATAGTAGATATAGGATTACAAGAATTTCCAAGTGAAATCCAGTCAAGAAAAATCTTGTTCATTATTTTCTATCTACAATTACAACCTTTTTAATTCCTGAAACTTCTTTGTTATTTACTGAGTTGAAGTGTCAAACATCACCAGATATACTGAGCTCACAAGATAACATACTTTATGTTATATGGGCCAAACATGGCCCACTCTGATATGAGTTGCTAGGAATTAGATTTGGGGACAGCCATATGACAAAGAGAAACAAATGTATCATATTGTTAATGAGTACAGTAACTGATAAGGCAATGATTTGATACAACAAGAGTTTTGGTAATTTCACCTGTTTTTGCTGACCACTTTATAGAAATAAAATGGAATTAAACTTAGTGCAAATCCCACAAACTTACATATAAATAAAGATAAATGCACAAGGCAAAGACAACCTAAAATGTGAGAAAACCTCACTGACGACTAATTCCAAATGGATAACTTCAAAATATTGGTTCTCCCGTCGTTGCCAATTTGTACCTACATAATAAAAACTGTATGGGCTTTGTAAAGAAATTAAATGACAAATATAAATACAAATAGCAAGTGATGTTGGCTACCCTAAATGCAAGCATCTTAAGCCTTCCATATCTCTGTTAGGTGGTAAAGTTTTCTCTGATTTTTATACTTTTTATCCTCTTTACAAAATTTATTTTATAAATAGACTCTACAGAAAACTCATCACAGAAATTGACCTCTATCTCGGTGCTAGCTTCATTGACACCAAGGTATACTTGGCGCCATTCACGCTGGAGCCAAGGTGTGCCGTTAGCAAGACCCACCGAAAAGATTACAACAAAAATAGTACCATCACAATTAATGCAAGGTATTTTGATTTTATCTAAAGTAAAACTTTGTTAAATCAACTAAATTTATATGAAAATGTAGCAACATTAATTTTACCACCAAACAAATATGTTAAAAATAATATTTAATGGTGATTTAATGAAATTAATTTGTTGTTGTAAATGTTTCTATACTTTTATATGAATTTGATAACTAACCAATGACAAAAATAAATATTAAACACCTACGTTCTGAAACAAAGGAAGTACTATCTGTTTTACATTCTTAAATGTGATGGAATAAAAAGACAATAGTCGGGTATATATACGCAACATTGTTATAGATCAAACATAGGCACAACTGCAAGTGACAATACAGGCATAGCTTTCTATATTTTCTAGTTACAGAGAAATAACTTAAACCTAGCTAAATTTGAAACTGGCGTTCAGAGTTTTAAAAATGAAGTTAAATTATCAACCCAATTGGCCTTCTTGGAGTGCTCTTTCTAATACCATGTTACAATAAATTGCCTTATGTAGGATTGAACAAGAATAACCAAGTTTAGAGGTAAGTGGTAGGAGCAGCAAAAACCTAAAACTTTTAGGTAATAAAAGACACCCTCTAACATGAATAGAGATGCGGTTCAACCGCTTATGCGTTGCTGGTCCAACTGCTGTAAGGCTATTGGTCTGACCACCCTCGTGCCATCAGTCTGACCACTGTGAAGCTGTTGATCTGACCATTGGAAAACAAAAAGTATAACTCGATAAAAAATCTCTTCAAAATAGATCAACTTTATTATACCAAGATGTATTTACAAAGTACACCTACAACACTCCTCTCAACGTAGGCCAAAACCCTTTTTTTTCTCTCTCCAAAATTTATTCTCTTAAACTCATTCCGAGAACCTAAACCTCACATCTATTTATACCCTCATATGGCTGTCCACAGCCACAAATCCAACATGGATTAGTAATTCGTATAAATATCCAACTTATCCCTTTACATATTTAAAGTTCAAACTTCCCAAACTTAGATTCCTGCTAAATTTGACCCTGCTTTTCATACACACAATTCCTATTGTATACCATATGAAACCTTCACCTGCATCGTCTATTGTTCATGAGCCTTAGTAGCCCGCATGAGCTCCTTGATCGTCCAGATATCAACTTCTCCTAAGTTGACTTTCGATCCATAACCGACAATACTCTCCCGAGCCCTCAAGCAATACTTACATATGAACAAACAAAGAAACTATATCCGAGCATAAGTTCTTTCTCAACATGACTTACATTAGCACACCAGTATATCTTACTATATAAATCATCTAGAAGCCTTGAATATGAAGCAATTACGGGTATCCATAAAAACAACTTGAAACTAACCCACAACAAAAGTTTACCAATCAAACCGTCAAGCTGGCCGGTCTAACCATTGTTATATCTGCAGTCTGACCGTCATTACCTTAATTACCCAGTAAAGTGCATCTCATCAAACCCAATATAACCAGCTCACAAGCCAATCGTTCATCAAAAAGGTTAATCAAGACATTAATTTCACACCTTCATTTAAAATTAATCCAGCTGAGAAAACTTAGCTTCACTTTTTTTTTTCTTTCCTACAAGTAATACAACCCCGGCCCTTTCCTGAAACTCTCCATTTATGTTTCTTAGTTGAATTGTCTCACCATATTTCTTGGTGAGCTCATAAGATGATAACATTGGTATATATACTCTAATGGTAATAGACTTGTCACTGAAGATCATAGGAATCTCTCTCATTGGTACACTTCAGTCCTTGCAACCGATGTTAGCATCCAGCTGCACATTTCCCTCTTCAAAATAATAGTAGAACTAAAACATATGTAAGCTTTACAATTCTATCAACACAAGCTCACAAGTGTATATGCTAAGGGAACATCAAGTGCTTCCATTGTTTCAAACAAATAACCATGTTCTAGATCACAACCAAGAATTTGCACGTTGGAGACATTCTGAGTTCCATGGCCATGAAAGCACTGAAAAACAACAAACATTCCAAGTCCCAGCGAAGCGCTGAAAGAAAGATACAACCATATGGTCAGTGACACAATCCACATTAATACGAAGAGACAATCCTTAGTCAAGTTTCAAGTAACAGGGAAAAAAAGCTTACTCTTTTAGCACTTAAAAGGGAACAGCTTGGAGGATTATTAATGACATCCTGCATCCTGACATTCTATAGGAATCCTATCTTTCTATAAAGTTAAAGCCCACTACATCTTAAAGCTCAACATCCAAAGATGCCACATCATCCACTAACATTTACTACATCTCAAATCTCATGCAAGCATGCTAATTTATTAAGTTTTAGAGCTTTAAAATGCAAGCATGTTAATTAAATTATCATCCCACATAATCCACATAATATTTCAATATACCTCTCCTTCACTTTTTATAATATCCTATATGCTTATATAGTTTATCCTCACTTAAATTTTTAGAGCTTACAAAAATCCAAGCATGTTAAATCATCATTTCACATAATTCTCAAAATATTTCAATATATCTCTCCATCATTTTGTATAATATCTATATACCAATACAATTCATTATCACATAGTTAATGTTATTTCTTGCTTCTCTCATTAAGCTATATCACCTCAATTGTTTCTAACGCTCAAATGATTAATTTATGGTTGGAATTATCTTCCTCATTTTCTTTTTTCATAAAGCCACATCATATTACTTTTAAATTTGGGTCATCATTCTGTACTATTTAAATTATTATAAACATCAACTTATGCAAGTTTCTATCGTCTAGCTATCTTACACATTATTTATATTTCTTATTATCATACCAAACTCCCGCAACAACGCGCAGGGTTTCATCTAGTATAATTAATAATTAAGAGCAAGGGCCGCAGCAGCAATCTGTGCATTCCTCCTGCCGTCGAAGAGCACAACAGCAGCCTCTGCAACAAATCGCTCCAAACGACTCCCCCACCCCGCAAACAGAAGAAAGAAACTCATCTCATGATCGCTGCTCAGCATTCGGCATCGATGAGGAAAGGGATTTGGAGGCCTTTAGAGAAGCTCACCGCGGGATCGCTGGTGCAGACAATATCCATCTGGCTAGCGGAGCAAACGATTTGTCGTCGTCGCCGTCGTCGTCGTCGCTGCCTCCTGCTCCGCCATGCCTCCTCACTCAATCCCGCAACTGGTTGGCCGATGTCTCCATCGATTAGCCTCTCTCCCCTGCCCCTCTCCCGATTGGATCTGATGATTCAAAAGGAGCTGTACCAATGTGGGGTTGGGAAAAAAACAAGATGGTGTATGTGCAAAATGTACATAGGCTGGTGCGGGGGTCATTTCATAAATGTAACAAGGAGATCTGGGATGTACATTTTGGATCCAATGGTCCACAATCTGGTTTCCATGTTTGCATCATAAGTACAGTTTCCACTACATATATTATAGTATATCTAACATTGGGCCCGCTTATTTCATATACTGATCTCTCTCATTGATGTCATGTTATTGTGAATAGCTACTTCTTACGTGAGACACACCATGTATCTCTCCTCGCTTTAGTTCTTTGCCAAATCAGCACAAGTCCTATGGAAAAGAGAAACTCCTCTAATTTACTATCCTCTGATGTGGGTCGTTGACATATGAACCCCCAAGCTGTGAGGCCCATATACCAGCCACTTAAATTCGGAGGACACTAAGTTTAGAGGAGCTGGTTCCATTGCTATGCATGTGTACGGGGGCATCCTATTCACTGTCCACGAGGAAGTATATATATATATTGGAAATGCAACCATATACCCCTATGATTGTCAATGTTTAAGTTGTGTCAAATAGGCAAGGTCACAGGTAATCCCAATCACGGTATAGTACTACACGTGTAAAATATATTACATGCCAAAAGCATGCAGAAATAAACAATGCATTTTTGTCAACTTTTTTAGATTGAGATTTTCTTGATTTATCTATCGTCTCCTTGTCTTATATATAATGTAATTTATGACTGGAAAATTGTATATGTGCTTCTCATAGTTAATTTTGTTGACATATATATTTGACACGTTAGTGCAACACGTACACGTCCCCGTTAGCGCATTGCTGCGAGGACGGCGTGCATGCCGAAGTTCATACATGTGCAAATTGTATTATAAATTGGTATGACATAACAAATGGCCTAGTGAAACAAATGCCATATCATCCCCAATGCGATATTGTAGAAGTTTCAATATTCCTCGATAGCATATATATTGTAGAACTAGGTAAACGCCAATGACAAATTATAGTCAAATGAATTGCCATGCATATGCGTGCATTTTTGTGTACAAACTTGTAATGTACAAGACATTAATCGGAAATTTCATATCTTGATAATTATAACTAGTAGAAGTTAGAACAACTAGTTCCCATACTTATTACTGTACCAAGTTGTTGATAAACACAACTAGTTTAACATCTATATATGGAATAAGTAAATGCTAATTATCATAATTGTGCAAAATCGTGCAACTCCTCGCCATCCTTGGAAGAGATGTACATATATATATAACCTATAAAATGACTATGATCCATAGTATCATTTTTTGCTGTATAATCCATCTATTACTTTGGATCTAATGGACCTGATTCTATTATACAACACCCAGTAGCATAGGTACTAGAAATTTTGAACAGGTAAAATTATAATTGAAATTAATTGTTGTACTCCCAAATTAATTCTGGATTTTTTTATAAATAATTAATAAATATAAGTTAGAAATAATTTGATTGTGTAGTTTTCTTCTTTTTTTTTGGCTGTTGTTAATTGGATTTATAAATCTCTATGAATTGAAGAGGAGATACATAAGATAGTGTTGAAGCCATACCTATTTTAATTTCCAAGGGGTGTAATATAATATTTCCCTAACTATGTTGTAGTTTGCAGGATAAAATGTTTTTATTTGATTTGAAATTTGTTGTCGATAATTCATTTATGATATTTTGAAGTTTTAACGTTTCGCAGTGGATCAATGCTTTGTTACTCCATCTCCAAAATCTTGCGTTTGCTAGACAACCGCTTTGTGTAGTAACTCATGAAGTCAAAATATTATAAACTAGGTGAAACCCCGCGCGTTGCGGCGGGCACATTAGAAAAGAATAAATATGGATGTAAGTATGAAATGTTTAGCAGATGCTGCAGGAATGTATATTATACTATAACTATTTTTATTTGCAGATGATTGTTCAGTAGTAGGTACTGGTTCAGAGGAAATAGATGGTTCAACAGATTGCCATTCTGAAACTGAAATCCAGTGTTTCCAGGTCAAAAAAAAAATGCAAATATAAAAGTAAGTTTTCTTTATATGATTACAGAAAACTGTAGATAGGCAGTAATACTATAAGCTGGAAACATTAGGTATGTAGTAATACTATATAAGAACTAATTCTCATTGTTTTTGATATTTTCTTCATCGAGAATGATATGCATGTGAGGAAGCTTATTTTTCATGTAATTCACAATGTGAGCTTGAGTTGGCTGTAGCTTGGAGAGGTTGTCAGTGGATGCTTTCCCTTGGACAGTGATAGAAATAGCTGTTGATTTGGATGCAGCAATCTTGGAAACTGCTTGCGGGTAGTTGGTGTGAATGAGTTGTGACTCATGGTTCCTGAAGAAGAGTAATATGTTTGATGATGTATAGATAGACATATATAATGTACAGAGCACTGAAATGTATGAAGCATGTTACATATAAAATATAGGTCTGAAAATCAATGTAATTAGGAAGCTATAGCTGAACCTGGATAGCGAGAACTAACCCATTTTTTTTCTGGCTGTTGGTCCATCTGCGTTGGCAATGAACGTAGTGTTTGTAGAAGAAATTTTGTGAAGGAAGGACTGTGGTATGAGCAGTGCACATGTTGTGGTGTTGTGGGTGGTTCTTATAGTATTTCAGTGGTGATGGTGATATGCTTGTGGTGATAACATGGATACTGTTTTTGGTTTCTCATTTATTGCAGAATCATATATGGTTAAGAATCATATCTTGAGTCTTTTATTATTGAGGATAACATATGGAACAAATATAAATGGTATATTTGAAATTTGGTTGGTTTTGATAGTAAAATTGCAAGTAATGGTTGTCAAGATAAGTTAGCAGTGATGGTGACATATTTGGTGCAGGTTTAAATTTCTTAAGAAAATCGGTAGTATTGATGGTGACAGATTTGGTGCAGGTATAATTTTTTTAAGAAAATCTATATATGTTACTGATAAAAGGTCATGTTGTTGTAGGAGTTTTGCAATTTTGAGTAAAGCATAGATAGGAGGAGCATTGTGAAGGATTTGAAGAGTTGAACCTGGTCTTTCTGATCTGGAGGCTGTTGGTCACCCTTTTCTGGCTGCTGTAGTTGGTTTTCCTCTGCATTGGTGGAGGTTTCCGTTCTGAATTTAGCAGTCAAATTAGTAGTAATGTACATACACACAGAGACATATATTTATAGATTGAAACTTAAGGTGTGCATGTACATTTTTTTATGGCGCTTGCAATTTGGCCCAGAAGAAAATTCTTTTGACAGTTGTTTTTCCTTGCTGAGATCTACTTGTTGGGAATGAGAAAGTTGATCTGTTGCAACCTCAATAGTGTTTGCAATTGCTGGGCTGATGCATATATAATAGGAATTTAGTTGAAGAACAATTAGTATTATCCAATTACCGAATTGAGAAACAAAATAATTAAATACTTGATGTAACAATCGATGCATGCATGCAACTACTAATTTGAAAATTACTGTTGCATGCAAAGTGGAGTAGTTAGGTATGCAGTGTGCTTTTTTTTTTCTTCATAATATTCGGTATGTAGCAGATCCAGCGTTGAAAGAACATGTGCCTTTTCTTTTTCAGGATCCAGTATATACTGTTTTTTTTATGACTTAGTACGTAGTAGATTTTTGGTTGCTGGACTATATGCTTTTTGTTGTAATATCCGGTATGTATGTACTTGATTTCTTTATGTATGGTATATACTTTTATAAGTTAGTAACCAAATGTACCTTTTAAAATTAGTAGAGCGGTATATACCTTTTTTATGTTAGTAGTGGTATGTACCTTTTTAAATTAGTAGAACAGTATATACCTTTTTAAGTTATTAGTAGAGGTATGTACCTTTTTAAATTAGTAGAACAGTATATACCTTTTTTAAGTTAGTAGCGGTATGTACCACTTTTTAAATTAGTAGAACAGTATATACCTTTTTAAGTTATTAGTAGCGGTATGTACCTTTTTAAATTAGTAGAACAGTATATATCTTTTTTAAGTTAGTAGCGGTATGTACCTTTTTAAATTATTAGAACAGTATATTTTTTTAAGTCAAGAGCAGAGTATATACTTTTTCTTAAGTTAGTATCAGTATATACTATTTTTTTCTTTTCTTAAGGTAGTGGCAGTATATACTTCTAAGTTAGTAGCAGTATATGCATTATGCATTTTTTTAAGTACATGCTATTTTTAAATTAGGAGTAGTAAGTATCGGTACATTCTTTAAGATGCAAAAGGCAGCATGTATTGAGATGAGAATATGAAGAATAGAAAATCTTTGAATGAGCCATTCTAGTCTAGATATAAACGAAAGGATATGCTGACTATAAACCAGAGCATACAATCCAGGCAGTATATTCCATTCACTTCATGTATACCGATTCTGTCTAAACAGAATACCCCAATACGAGAAGTACAAAGCTATGTTTTCTTTTCGGAGCAATATACTTGACTTTCAGAATACTTCGTCAAAACAAAATTATGCCACTAAATCACAGTTTCTAAACAAGGGCTTTTTCTTTCCCATGGCGCAGACCCTCTACGCTAGCTTGTTGCAGGGTTGAGGTAAGCATTTGAGTCAACATGTTCTGACGCTGGTTGGCAACCATCTGCATATAACAATGAGAGGCTTAATCATTGAACGAACAGAAGAACAAAATTGGAATGCCATAGAAAGAATGCATAAAAAAAAATCCCTACCGTTTCGTGCAGCATCGGGCAACCTGCCGCATCAGTCTTGCCTCACCAATGCCGTGGATGAAGGATTGATTAACGTTGTGACCTATTATGAATCACCGCATCGACCTGCTAATGAGAGGTAGACCGACGCCATCACGGTAAAGCCCACCGCCTGCTTGCCAATGACGCTGCTGGGGGACGATCGTGTCGTCTGTTGGGTGGACGATGGGTTGCACCGTGAGTCTGCTGCCTCGCCGCCGCCGATTTCGTTCGTAGAAGTATCAAGCAAAGCCTCGTTTGATCTGCAGGTGGGATTTGGATTAGAACGGGATAACTTGTTCAATCAATTAATCTGATTAGAATCACAAGCGGATTAATAATAATTGATCTACAATAGAGGACTTACCAGCATCGTTTTAGTCGCTCATCGGTGCAACGGATGTACATGATGCTGCCTTTGTCTCCGTGAGTCTGCCGTCGCTGCCGCGGCAAGATTGATCGGCTTCCACCGCCGCCAACCAAATCGCCGATGGAGCGCCGTCAAGGAGCCGTCGCCGCCTCCGCCTCGCGTCAAATCCCAAAATATCGCGAGAGCTGTTCGATCTGTTGAGTAGTAAGCGGTGTGATTTAGATAATTACACGCTAATTAAGGATCACGGATTATATTTTTCAAATATAAAATCAAAACGGGTTTGCGATCGGTGCATCCGTTAAGGAGATTAATCGGGATGGCTGGGATGGCTATGATGGACGGCAGATGGAACCGGGTGTACGTACTCCCAGGAGTATATAATCATTTTCCTATATATATATATATATTAGGACTGGCTGTATCACAAGCATACAATGGGAAAGTATTTTAGTTCTCGAGGAAATGTCCGCTCGTTTCTTACATATCATCTAGTTATGAAATATTTTTTTAAAAGAGTAACAAGGTATATTAATATAAGTATACCACTTTATAGATATGCAACAAGTTTAAATTCAAGTTATCCAAGCTCTAAGAAAAATAAGAAATGTAATTGTGAATATATGTATACTAGTTCCTTTTTATTTATCTTTTATAACTTATAAAAGTCAAATTTGATCATACATGTTTATGGAGTAATATATCTCATATGAACCTATATCGGCGCCGTGCTGAGGGAGTGCGGCGACCTCCGCGGGGTGGCGTCGCTGACCGACTGCGCCGGCGGCGACGGCGCGACGGCGAGGGCCATCGCCGCGGCATTCCCGCACATCAAGTGCACGGTGCTGGACCTCCCGAAGGTGATCGACAAGGCGCCGGTGGATGATGGCGTGGTTAACTATGTTGCAGGTGACCTGTTTCATGCTGTCCCACCTGCTCAAGCCGTGCTTCTCAAGGTATAAACATGGGAGTTAATTAATTATATAACTTGCCATTACCCAAATTTTACTACAAAACAAAGTTAATACTCCTTCTGTCCCTAAATATTTGACGCTGTGTTAACTTTTGTAAACTTGTGTGCCAAATCGATGCAAAACCAGCACAACGTACTATAATGTAATTTGCGCATTATAGTTGAATCAAATGAAGCTCAAAATTAATTTTAAGCCAACAAGTGAAATTTAATTAGTCTCATTATTTAGTTGAATAAAAATGGGCCAACTTTTACCTGTAGGCTGATTCTTGCGCTTCTCTCCCCAAATATTATAAGGTGTAGCTATATTTATGGCGCCATATTTTTCACAAAAAATAATCGGCATGTATTTACATTGTAAGTTCATAAATTACATATGTAATTTTAGTGTATTTACAATGTAAATCTCGAAATTACAAATATAAATCCCAAAATTACATATGTAAATAGAGTGTAAGTATGGTGTAATTTTACATGTAGATAGCAAAGGAGCGTGATCGGATAAATCACAGCAAGCAGCTGTATGTGTATGTAGTACGAACTAGTGCTTGCACGCACGATGGCAAAGCAGTCCTGCACGAATCTAAACGAAACTTTGAGGGCTAACAAATTGACCGTAATTAGAAAAGATTTATGGCGACATAACTATAGCAAAACCGATATTATATTACACTATTACTTAACTTCAGTACACCCTTCCATAATTAACATTGTCCAACTATATCTGTCCTTTTAGCTTGCACTGCACTTTTGGAGCGATGACGACTGCGTGAAGATCCTGTCCCAGTGCAAGAAAGCCATCCCTTCACGAAAAGAGGGAGGGAAGGTGATCGTCATAGACATACTGATCGAGCCTTTGCTGGGGCCAGCGATGCTCGAAGCCCAGCTGCTGATGGACATGGCCATGATGGTCAACACCAGAGGCAGGCAGCGAGATGAAAGCGAGTGGCAAGACCTGTTCTTCAGAGCTGGATTCAGTGACTATAAGATTGCCAAGAAGCTCGGAGCTCGAGCTGTGTTCGAGGTCTATCCATGAGATTTCATGCTCGAGCTAAGCTCCTGAAATAATGGTTATTCTACATATTTATGGTTTGCGTTTGGATTATGTGCGTGCTGTATGTGCATATGAAGGTAAATAATTAAATAAATGGGAGGTTTCAGTGAACGTAAAGCACCGGAGGTGTTTGGCTTTGGGTACTTCATGGTTTGTGTAAGTACTCTTTACACATACAATTATTGTATACCAACAAGGCCATGCTATGTACATGTGCAGTGTGCTTGTATACGTCGATATATTGTGTAAAACCACTATATATATGTTATATATGTGCTTCAGAATTAAGCTCAGTCATGATATATGGAGAGAACTTGTGATTTCTTATGCAATATCACTGATCTTATTCAACTTAATTATTATGGCTAGCTATATGGAGTAGTTGGTACTAAATATCTAGTTCACGGACGGTATATATAAATATTCTGCATTTTCAGTTTCACCAATAAGAGGCACGCATAAAAATCTCCAATCCAATGTTTTCAAATTTTTAAAAGTTCATGTGATATAATCTTGTCAAATTAAACTAAACTCCCACAGAATATAAAAAAGGCCCACTACCCTTAACCCAATCAAATTCTACCAGCCCATTTGCCACTTCATGGTTCGAGACATCAAGCCTGTCCACACATTAAATCCAGCCCACATTATTGCAAGAGCCCATTTGTCACGCCTATAATTGCCCGATTCGGCCCATCCATCCGTCGGCCCATCAGCTGTGGCAATCATGGAGGACGCCCACCTGCTTCTCTCCCCCAAGGCGGTTGCCGCCTCGCCGCCGTCGCCGGCCGGCGGCGGCG
>CM020188.1:7274461-7300060 GCA_009805545.1 Oryza longistaminata | reverse complement strand
GGAGGGTCCGGAGCGGCGGGATCGTACCGCCGGGGCCGGTGGATGGATCGACACGGTTAGTTCCCGACTGCTCCCGTTCTTCTGTACCCTTGTGCTTAATGCTCGAGATGCCAATCTTGGACTGATGAATAAATGAATAATTTCCCCCACAAAAGAATTTAGAGGTAGGGTTTTAAATGTTTTTTCAGTGTCAGGTTTTGGGAAGTTTGTTTTTTTCCTGTAATTTTTGTGTGGTCTTGTCATGCTATTGTGGTAGGGTTCTGAATGTGTAATGTATAAGGCTGTTGATTCCAGTTCTGTAGGTTGTGGTGTGAAGTAATGCATGATATGTTCCTCTTTTCTTTCTTTTTTTATTTTTTGATATAGTCCATGATTGGTAACTGCTGGGTTCAAATTGGTTCTTGGATTGCAGGATTTGCATAATTGTAGGTGTCGCAGAACCGGATTTCACGCAATTAAAGCTTGGCTGAGCTCATGGTATTAACCTTTCTGAAATGCTCAAGTTTTTACCTTTGCTGTCCAATAATAATTGAGTGGCCAATATACTAGATGCATCATCTTTTTGGTTCATTTTTGTTATGGTATATATTTTTCTCTCTGCATATAAACAGTGTCTATCTGATGATTATGGAACATACAAAGCTGAAATCCATCACCACCATGCATCATCTTTCCAAATGTGAAAAGAGTATCGATCAACACACCTCCACACGAAGTGCTATTTTCCGAGACATAATGATCCTCAAAGTTATCTCATGGTTCATCAGTTCGCAGGGTTTTGATTGACAAAAAGGAAGTGTTTTAGTGGTTTGGTCACATGATGTGCTGTCCCTGCATGAACCAACGGCCCTGCTGGTTGATGGTAGAGTTTGTTCTGATCATCTTCTTGTTCTGTCTAATCATGATCTTCACTATGGAGACATGTGAGGGCCTACCAAATTAACCTACCATCTAAACATGATTTTCCAGCATATTTCCCTAAATCTATGCTCCATATATGTAGCTACTAACAAGCATTTTTAAACTAAATATCAGGCTTAATTACTTTCTGTTGCAACCTCAGTTTGTTTACTATTTTTCTTCCGAAGGAAGTTTATTTACTTCATGAGTTTCTGAAGAAGGATAGCCGCTGAATAGTTATGATCTGTTACCACAATTCCTGCTCTAAAGGAATGCCATATAATTAAAGACAAGTAGCAGTTTGCCAAGGTTCAGCAGACAACAAAGAAAAAATAGTACGAATAGAGAACAAATCAAACTACACGAAACCAACATGGGATGATTGTCAGAACTATTGTGGAAGAAAATGTGATTCAGTCAAGATTGGATGAATTACACCAAATGCCGTGGATATATACTTCAATAGAGTTTGATGATTAGACCCCCATCAAGTATGCTTTTACTGGTTGCCACTTATTTGCTTTGGATCTATATTACATTTCAATCAATAATGCAAGTATCCTCCTTGGTAAGACTAGTGTGAGTAAATTGATACGTTGTTTCAACCACACGTTAGTACCAAAGTTTACCTTTATGGGCACTTAGGTGCAGCTCAGTAGGAATTCTGTGAGCTTCACAGATTTATCCTTGGCCTCAGTCTGTTTCGACATGTGCTAGTGGGCATACCCACAGGTGTGTTGACAACTAGGTTTCAAATTCTGTTGTTCACTTCAACGCATAAGTGCACATCAGCAGGAATATTATGAGGTTCAAGGATTTATCCCTGGCATTGACATATTTAGGTGTGCATGCTAAGGAGGCCACACATAAAGCCATTAGGGATGGTTCAATAACACAATTATAGACAGTTATCAGAGTCTGCTCAAGTTTGATTAAGTTATGGCAATCTTTTTTGTCCAAACAATAGCAAATTCTATCGATTAAGGAAGCATGGAGAAGTACATAATGGTGGTCATCGGGATGCATTTGTCGCTCTGGCCACCGAGGTGCGCGCACCACCTATGGCTACAAGACGGGTGCAAAGTGACAAGAGAGAGAAGAGAAGGAGGGAGGAAGAGGAGGAATCAGCAGAGGAAACGAAGAAGAGGAGCCCTGTGCTGGCAGTTTAAAAGGTAATTTTCACTTGAAGAGTATGTTACTCAAATTTATTTGAGTGATAATATTGAAATATCATTAAAAATGGATCTGAATAGAACTCCTCACACATACTGCATTAGTGGTGGTTCAGAAAAATCTACCTGCAACAGTCTACTAATCATAGACGGTTTAAGAAACCATAGATATCAGATATGGTTGGCAAACAGCACAATCTTGGCAGTATCTAAGACAGTCATTTAAAAAAGGAGTAAATTTCATAAAACCCCACCTATTTGCTCCAAGTCAAACAAAACCACAGGAATTTTGGTATGTGACACATAATCCCGGGTATTATGATCCTAAAGTTTCAGGAAACCACATCGTTAACTAATTTGTCAATACTCTTGTATCAAAATTTTAAAAGGCTATACTTACATGAATGTAACAAATATATGATGGATAAAGAAATCATAAAATTGAGATGTGATTGTAGAACTCAGAAGTATAGTAGATCAAAGTCAAAATGAATAATAGTGTGGTTTTTGTGAAACTTTATAACCATAATATTTGGTGTTATGTGCCATGTGCCAAAACCCCTATGGTTTTATGCAACTTAGACCATAATACCCGTAGTTAGGTGAAATTTACTCTTAAAAAGAACAGCTTCTAATATCATAGTTAGGAAAGGCGGTTTTGGATATATAGGGCTTTGAAATGGGGACTTGTCTATGATATTCTTATGGCAGATAGCTGGTTCTGAATCATCTCTGATAGCTGGTACAGGATAGGCTTCTTAGTAGTAGTGCTTCCTCGTAATCATAAGAAAAGTTACCTCCATTGGAATTTTCTGTAAGTGAAAAACAGAGATCTATATGTTATCTAGTAAAGCTAAATCGTTTCTAACCTGAAAAATAAATTTTCCTTTCTATACATGACATTTGTGTACATTTCACCAAAGTGATGTAAAGGTATAACAAACAGATCTATACTTGAGATTGGATATTCCCACACACAAATTTGTCCATAATAATAAAAAACTGATCTGATGCCTCCCAAAAGATGAATGAATTAAAGGCATGAAACGAAAAAAAAAATTACGATTGCTACACTTTTGGGGTGCCCATAGACCAAAGGATGACCTCTGTTAGTGACCAAAGCAATATATTGTTACCACAAGTGCTCATGGTCGGCAACAATTTATTGTGTTTCCCAACAACTTTCTCTTCTCTCTTTTAAGTTTTCTTCAATTTTCTTGCTGGCTGAGTGGAGATGATTGTACCTCCTAGTAGACTTTGATGCCCTAGTGACATGAAAAATTGTACAAAGGGAAAAAAAAAAAGTGAATTTGTTTTGTAGAGAAAAAAAAAACCCTCAAACAGTGGTTGACTTCAAGAGCCATGCAATGATTCCAGTTAGCACACAATAGGCAAAAGGGTAGAGCCCCACAAATTGGGTTCATCTTTATCCTATTGTTGCACAAGAGACAAGAAATGCATCTCTTTAAGCCTAACACACTTAACGGAAATGTTTATAAATTGAAGCTGCTCTTTTGTTTCTCTTTTTGCTGATTATTACAGGCATATAAGGTGTAGGTGCGTATATCTGGTCTTGTGTGCATGGATACATGACGATGCAGTGGTCAACTAGTTGGATAGAACATGTGAAGCCTAGCATATCAACAAACTAGGTATATATTTAATAATTAGAATAGTAGAGCAAAACAAAAATCAAACTTCCTCCATATGTTTACATAAATTCTATGATAACAATGCACAGTAATTTAGTATTTCAGCTTGCATATATGTGCAGCATGACACCATTTAACATCTTATTCAATACAATGTAATGCTTTTTTTTATATCATAGCTTATTACTAATTGCATGTGAAAGATATATCAGAATGTGTGTACTAGTAGTATGTGCTTCTTCAATTTCCACAGAATTTATCATCTTCCTATATTCCACCCAATTGGAATGAGGTGGAAGTGGAGGTGTGGTACAAGTGGATAAAGGCAGGATTATTTTACAAAGTATTAAATCGCTACCAACACAATGGATTATTTTTTTTATGGATTGTTTAAAATATTAAACATGTGAGATCCATCTTAGCAGCTTTAGAATGATCTAGGCACCAAAGTTGGAAGGTTTGCTTATTTGAGTTAGAGAAGTCTTTAACTTGGTGAGAACACCATACTTATCTGTGTTGAGTGTCTATAATATTTGCAGCAACTGCGAAAACTGGAAACAAGTATGTATAGATGGGAGTGTTTACAGAAATTTTAATATATCACTGTATAACAAAACATAGTACCAATCCTAGAAGTCATCATAATAGCAAGAACTTGAATATGTTGATCATGTTTATGGTTATAATTATCAGCTTGGTCAATCACTCGTCCTAGTCAACTTCTGCTATCATGATCAGGGTTAATCCTATCGGTTAGGCCGATTTGATCGGGCCTCACTGTAATGCCAAACTTTCGGAAATTTTGGTCCAAAATTTCCGAAATTTTGAAAATTTAGTTGAATTTGAACAAATATTACCAAAATTCATGAAAAAATTGAAAAGTTGAAAAATTTTGGCCGAAGTAATATCGTATCGGAGGGGACCGAAATGACTGAAATTTCGGTCCGAAATTTCCAACCCTGATCATGATCATAGAACTGGCTGTTCCCAAACAACAATTGCTTTAATTTTTCGCAATAATTAGAATTAAAGAAAGGGAATAATCTAGTAAGTGGTGCTAATTATGTACCCTACTGAATGCTTTTTCTTTCTATTATTTCTTTATTGATCGCTGATTGCTTGATTTATCTTATCATGACAGCATTTGTTGTCTTCTCAAACTGTTTTCAGTATGCTCATTTGTCCGTTCACGCCTCATTGACAGTACAGGCTGCAAGCACAAATTTGCATCTAGGGAGGGAAAAAGGCAAACTAGGGCAAGCACAAGTTATATCTTAAGCTTGTAGTTAAGAGTGGTAACAAGACAAGGTGATGGAACTTAACATTAACGTGCTGATAGTGGGTTTGGTCTTGAGAATATTCTGAGGTGTGATTATGTCTTGGGACTAAACTTCTGGAGTGCTCGCTTTGTATCTTTTGGACATAACTGTGCAGTTTTGCTGTTATTTTTCTTCTGCATAGATAACCTAAACTAGCACGGATCATAGCAGGCAATAATTTTGTTCATCCGCATCTATAGGTACTTTTAGGCGCTTCCTGGCTTAGCAGAGTGTTCCAGTTTCCACTCATTAAAAAGTCAACAATGAACGGCATACATTGGTCTATACTGAATGCCAAAATATGTCAATTTATTATACTAATTGTTTGTGTAAAATAATACTTATACCCTTCTTTTTATAGTATGGTGCTTCAATTAATCAGAAAGTTAAGATTGCTTGATAAACTAACTGAATCAAATTGTAGCAACTCACAGTAATTTAGTAGTACACTTGCTGAAGAATGTGGATATAAACTATATATATTTCATTATTAAAACATAGAGGTAGTTAGCTATGTTTACGGTTGAATTTGACATCCTTTTTACTGTTAACACCACCTTTGATGATAGAATTGGTGACACTTTAATTTGGCACTTACTAAAATTGATGAGTGGATGATCTAATATCTTTTTTGTTAGAACATTCAACGGTATTAAGTATATTGCAAATCCTTGTGTCCACTATGTAGTTTGTTTGCTGAGGAATGTACTATCTTACCTTTTCCTAGTTTTCACATATTTCGTTGTCATTGAAAAGGTTGCATTATATTGATGTGTTCATTACCATGGAAATTATGTTACAGATCACAGAAATATTGACTAAACATCCTGAATGCAAAGTATGCTCACTTCTTTTTAGCTAGTTTATGGCTTTTTTTTGAAATTTGAGTTTGAGTTTTTCTTTTTTAAAAAAGGATGTGTTTAAGGAAATATCCTGAAAAATTAGGACACAGATAAAATTGGTAAACATAGGCATAAATAAGAAATAATAATAGTCTAAAATAACAAAGCATTTAGAAATATTTGACTAACAATTGTATCATAAAAATGGGAACATATAACAAGAAAATTGAGTTGTTCTAGAGTTAATCAGTAGCTAGCGCCTAGCGCATAAATCTATCTTTTTTGAGGACTAACCTGTTTGTATTAATTGATTAATTATTGAGATCGTGATAGTACAGAATTACAGGATCTAGTATAATTTGGTATTTCTCGAGAATGTGGTTTTGGCATACAAATAATTACCATTTTCTTATATTCAATTAAGCACTTTAATCTGTTACTTTTCACACTAATGCTAATTGGGAGTAATATCAATGCACTGCTTGTTTTATCTATGCAGAAGTAAGCTAACTACACCAGAAAGGAAAGGTGGAAGTATGGACCCAGGTTACACAAGGTAATTGTAGTGTGTGTGTCCACCCAACCAGACTACTTTTCCATTACATTCAGACTTATCCGCAAGCTTAACCCTAATTGATATTTCATACTACACAATATGTTTATCATGGCATGCGCTGAGATATATCTCATAACTCAGGAAGCACTAGAAGATGCAGGATAGTAAGAAGGAAACTGGTACAAATTTAAGAGATAATCTACTCTATACCATTGAGTTTGTTTGAGTTCAACAATTTGCCATCGATATTATCTTTTTCATAATATACCGATGACTTTATCAAATGTTCTACAATATACCATTGGGTTGGGCCTTATCAAAAATACCCTAATGAATATACAAGGTTAACAATTGATTTATCTCATTAAAAGTTTCAAAAATATGAAAACTTTTATGTGGCCTCCTTACACAACATGGAAATTTGTATAGAAGTATCAAGTTTTTACATTTCTATTTTTTTTAAAAAAATATAACTTATCCGCTATATTCTATATAAAATACTTTTTTATTTTTGTTTTTAATATAAATCATCTTTCATATACTACATAAGATATTTTTGTGCTATTATCTCTTGTATAAGCAAATTTTCTCTCATATACCACATAAAAACATTTTTTTCTAAAACTAAATATACTAGAAAAACCTTGAAACTTGTATACAAACTTTCATGTTGTGTGAAAAAAATTTCATATTTTTTTGAAACTTCTAATGAGATAAATCATTAATCTCGTATGCCTCTAAGGGTATATTTGAAAAGAAGGCCCAACTCAATGGTATATCGTAGAACATTTGATAAAGTTGTCGGTATATTATAGAAAGAGGCAAGTCGATGGCAAATCGTTGAACTCAAATAAACTAAGTGGTATGTAATAGATTCTCTCCAAATTTAATTAAAGAAGAGACAGGCACATAAATTTGAGCTGAATTGTACTCGAACTTAGGCTTCATTTGATCCACTCCTTTGGAGTGAGATTTGTAGCGCACGCAACGAGAAAGCTCATTAGCACATGATTAATTAAGTATTAACTATTATAAACTTGAAAAATGGATTTATTTAATTTTTTTAACAACTTCTATATAGAAACTTTTTTGTAAAAAATGCACCATTGAATAATTTGAAAAGCGTGCTAACGGAAAATGAGAAAGTTGAAGTTTGGAGTTAGAGAAAAGAACGGAGCCTTAGGCGATGAAGGCTTACACCACATCCGCCAACTAGACCTAGGTTCAGCTTCTTCTCTTGTGAAGTTCTCAAGGGAACGGTTTAGTTTTTTTTTTTTTTTTTTTTTTACTTCTTGTCATTTTTAGATTTAAGGTATGCTTATATAATTAGTAATTCACATACCACTTTGCGCTACCACTATATGCCTCCTAATGCACAACTAGAACTGAAGAGGCCAGTTATAAATTTGTGACCCTCTCTAACCTTGTGTATTCTATGCACTTTACCACAAAGTTGCACATGCATGTTGTTAAAGCCTTAAAGGTCAAACCAGAAAAATGATATATGTGGATGGGGTTGGTTTAACCGTCTCTTACCCCATGAAGATGTGGTTATTATTCTAAGTCGATAAATTCACATTTTGAAACCTATCATGGGGTCATAATTTGGGACATTTAACTTTTTGCCACTTTTAAAATGTGTCTATGACATGTGGGTCTAGTGGTAAATCATTTATCACCATCTGTAGGAGTGGCAAATAATTAATTATTTCCTCATAATTCACAACTCTATAAATAACTGACCAATATGAGGTAATTCTCAAATTAATATATTCATATTTTACAACAAATTTCAACCCTATGAATGAGTAGTGCTACCAAGCTCTTCCAACCCAGTAAGGCACGTTTTCTCGAGTCAATAGCATGGTCTGCTTAAGCCAACAGTTCCAAATTATTCCACTAATCCACTGTCTAATGAAAAGCGTGCACCATGCACAAACAGCTAGCTACATTACATTCCCTAGGAAAATAATTGCTACAGTACATTACATGTTCATGTAAAGCGTGCACCATGTACAGTGTTTACTGTTTAAGTTGGACTATGAGCCCATCATCGACTTATTGTATGCTGATGGAAAACTAACATCATCAATCAGTCGAGGCCGTGTTATAATTTGTGCAACTCCTTACTATGACTACTACTATGTGACATTTATAGGGGCAAAGCTAGAAAAAATTAACAGAGAAGACCACGCAATCAGAGCCAAGTTATTAGTACAAAGGTGAGTAGAATCATTCCAGGTACATGCTGAATTAAACATATTAATAGCTGTTCCTTAAGACCTAACATTACTTGAATCCTCACTTGTTTACAGTATGGAACAAACACACAGTTTACTGATTAAAATTGAAAAAATGATCAATTTAATTGAATTTATTGCTGGTCCCCCTCAAGTATATATTTAATCTACACTCAGGTTGAGCAAATTGTCCCTTTAATTTGTACTTATAGCCCGTCATCCTAATCAGTGTTGCAATGCAGAACGTATCCACTATCTTGGTTGACCAAATTGGGAGGCACTATGCACATACATTTTAATAAGTCAAAATCTGACTAGATGGAAAGTTGTTCACGGTCTACTTTCCACTTGGCAGCCTTATCTCACATCCACCCTTACTTTATCTGCATGCTAAAAGATAATATCGAATTAATCAACAGACCTGAACATCGGTTTGTTTCTCTCTGGTCACATTTATAGTTCTACAAAGAGGCTGAATATGAAAACCACCCCCTGATTTCCTACTTGTACTTATGCGGTTTTCTAGATTGAAAGAATTAGTTTTGGAAATATATGAATATTTTAGTCATGCAAACATGTGTTAAAGAGAAGAATGTATAACACTACTAGCTAGAAAAAAAAAAGTTATGGTGTGGCAAGCATTTGACCATGCCACCTGTGTATATTTTTTTTTTAGAAAAGGGATTTAAAATTGATTTGGAACATTAACTATGGGATCTATCTAAAATAATCTTCCATAGCAAGAGCATTTGAAATATAACCTTGAAATCTCACTTCCCTGTTTGGCTTACTCCATCCTGATATTGTGCTGACTTTGGACTGCATATGCATGGCACTTTGCTACTCCCTCCATTTTCAAATTATTTGCCATTTTAGCTTTGTATTAAGTCAAACATTTCTAACTTTCACCATCAATTTCTACAACTTTATACAGTTTAACATTATAAGATTTATGTTTTATATTCACCATGACAAATACTTTCATCATTTACATATAGTTCACATGTTAAACTATACAAGCATCTAGAAATTGATGGTCAAAGTTAGGAAATATTTGAATTAGGATAAAACTAAAACGACAAGTAATTTGAAACGGAGGGAGGTAGTGATGCCTTGTTCGTAATAAGGCCCTTATGCCAATCTTAAGTCTGATGAGGATGGGTGGAGTGGCTGCGCGAGCCAGCTACCACACTTTTTGGATGAAGAGGTCCTAGCAATGTGCCATTGCCTCCCATCCATTCACCAGTTAATCCTTGCTTTGATCTCCATCAAGGCCTTGAGATGGAATAATTGATGGAGGGAGTAGCTAGTAGATTCAACAAGTACAAGTGATAGACGACGCTTGAAGAAGGGTGTGGGGGGGGGGGTGCACCATAGGCGTCATAGACCTGACTAAGCACCTCGTGGGTCACCGGGAATAGACCATGGCTCACAGCGACATGAAGAACAGCACTTGAGTCATGTCCCGGCATTTCACCAAACAGGTGGTGGGCATCACGTTCGGAAGCACCTCCATCAAGCTATTTTTTGAACGGAACCAGCACAAGATTGTGCTTATTCATTAAATATAGCAGGAGAAAATACAACCCCTAAGAGCAAAAGGAAAGCAAGAACTGGGAAAACTGTACACTATACAAAGCTCGGAATAATCTCTCTAAGGCTCTTAGCACCAGCCAAGGCCCACATGCCAGCCTCTTCTTTAATCTTCGCGAGGAGGTTCGAGGTTGCGGCCTCCTTGTGCTCAAATATCCGCCGGTTTCGCTCCTTCCAAATTTCCCAAACAATGAGAAGGATAAGGGAACGGAGTCCCTTCTTGGGTACACCAAGCACCGAAGCCAACATCTCCCACCAGTCTTTGACCGATTGGGTCGCCCCCCAATGACGAGGTTCCAATTGTTGGAAGCCCATCCACGTCGCTACGAGGTTCCAAATCCTTTTCGTATATCTGCACTCAGCGACGAGGTGTAGAGCCGTTTCATCCTCTCCCCGACAAAGAGGACACCTCTCGTTATTTTGCCAACCCCTGGTGGCAAGGCGGTCCGAGGTCCAAACCCTGTTTTGCAGGATAAGCCAAGCGTGGAGCTTGCATTTCCTAGGCGCCCAGACCTTCCAGATCAGCGAGTCGAAGACTGTGTCGGGCGCGCCGATGCATTGTGCTTTGTAGGCCGAAGAAGCCGAGTACTGGCCATGCGGGGTGAACTTCCAAGAGATCTGGTCAGGCTCCTCCTCCTCCAACTGCACGTCACGGACAGCCGTCCAAAGGGCTACCAGTTGCTCCACAAGGGCCACTGTGACTGTTGGACTCGTTTCAAGCGCCAGATCTCCTACCCAAGCATCATTTACCTTTCCTTGTCGCAGGGTCTTTTTCCTTTTCTGGAAATTGCGTAGACTAGGGGCATAAGGTCCTTTGGTCTTCTCCCGTCTATCCACGCCGAGTCCCAGAATCGAACCAAGTTCCCATTACCGATGGTAATCTTTGTGGACGCGGCAAACAGGCCCTTGTCTATCTCGTCACAGGGGGTCTCAAGGCCAACCCATGGCTTGTTTGGGTCTTTCCATTCATGCCACAGCCACCGAAGTCGCAGAGCCCTCGCGAATTTTCCCAAGTTCAGCACCCCAAGGCCTCCTTGCCTAGTAGGTAGGCACGTCTTTGTCCAATTGACCTTACATTTTCCACCCGTGATGTCCCCTGTGCCCGCCCAGAGGAAGCGTCGCCGCTGTTTGTCGAGGCTCTCCAAAGCCTCTTTTGATGTTTTAAGGGCGGTCAACAAATAGATAGGTTGTGCCGACAGCACTGCTTTAACAAGCGTGGTCCTCCCGGCCAGCCCCATGTTCTTCCCTCTCCATCCCGTTATACGTCCTTCGATCTTATCAAAGATTGGTTGCATGTCCACCTTTCGCATCCTTCCAAGTATCAAGGGGAGTCCCAAATACTTTATCGGGAAGTGTGCTCTCACTGCCGGGACGCTTTCCAAAATCTCATCAAGATCAATGCTTCCACATCTAATGGCTGCAACCTGAGATTTTTGTAGGTTGGTAACGAGACCCGTGGCCGTGCCAAAGCGACAGAGGATTTCCGTGAGAGATTCGACATCCTCCTTGGTGGGGTTGACGAAGATGGCAGCATCATCCGCGTACATGGAGGTTCTTAGGCTAGTTGTCCTGCCTCGGAGCTTGGAGAGAGAGCCCAGGTCTGTTGCCTTTGACAAAATTCGTTGGAGCGGATCGATTGCCAAGACAAAAAGGAGTGGGGAAAGCGGGTCACCCTGCCGGAGCCCTCTCCCATGTCTGATTCTTTGGCCGGGGATGCCATTGAGAAGAACTTGCGAGGTGGAGGTGGAGAAGAGGGCACCAAGCCAGTCTCTCCACTTAGCAGGGAAGCCTAGGCGCTGCAACAAGGCCAACATGTAGTCCCAGCGCACAGAGTCAAAAGCTTTGGTGATGTCAAGCTTGAAGAGTAGCATTGGTCGTTTCGTGCGATGGTATCTCCTGGCCATGTTCCTTACGTAGAGGAAGTTGTCATGAATGCTTCTTCCTTTGATGAAGGCGCTCTGATTGATAGACACTAAGGAGTGCATGTGGGGCCTCAGCCGTAACGCCAGCAGCTTGGAGAAGATCTTGGCTATGCTATGGATTAGACTAATTGGTCTATAATCCGAAATACTCTCGGCCCCTTCCTTCTTCGGGATCAACACAATGTTTGCTGAGTTCAAAAGGCCCAAGCTGTTGCTGCGGAGATTGAAGATGGAGTTGAAAATGAGGGAGATATCCGCCTTAACGATATCCCAGCAGGTTTTGAAGAAGATACCCGTGTAACCATCAGGGCCTGGCGCTTTGTCAACTGGCATCTCTTTGATAGCCCGGTGGATCTCCATCTCCGAGAAAGGCTCTTCCAGACTAGAGAGGTCGGAAGGCATAATGTCAAGTGCTTCCCAATTGAGCTCATTTGGCATCGGGCCTGGGCGGTCCATTAAGCGCACAAAGTGGTCTAAGATGGTCCCTTCTTTCTCGTCATGGGTGACTGCCCAGCCACTTTCTTTGCGAAGCCTTTGGATGCAATTTTTCCTCCTCCGCGCATTCATCCTAAGATGAAAGAACTTTGTGTTTGCCTCTCCTTCTCGAATGTGAGTCAACCTAGACGCTTGTCTTTTCCTTGCCCTTTCTATCGTTGCGAGGGTGAGGATTTTGCGCTTAAGTGCAGCTCTCAGCCTCATCTCCGGACCGGAGAGGTCTCTATGCTCCTGGGCCACGTCTAGCCGCTGAATGACGTCAAGCGCCATATGGAACTGAAGTTTTGCCTCCGTGTAGATACCTTTTGCCCAGGTTTTGATGCAGGATGCCAACCGCTGCAGCTTGTGATTCAGACGGTGCATTGGCTCTGTGTGCGGGGAAGGTTGCGTCCAGCTCTCCTTGACCAAGTCATTGAATCCCGGGATCCGGATCCAGAAATTCTCAAATTTGAAAGGGCGCGGCAAACGCGGGCCGCTAGGGTTTGAGAGGACAAGGGGGCAATGGTCTGACGGCCCTGTAGGGAGGGCATGCAAGACGTGGCGTGGAAAGGCGAGGTCCCAGGACTCATTACAAAAGCAGCGGTCGAGTTTCACTAGGGTGGGCCTTTGGCGTTCATTGCTCCATGTAAATCTCCTATTCTGCAAGGGAATCTCGCGGAGTTCACAGCGATCAATTGTTGCTCGAAAGCGCCTCATGCGAGCTAGGTTGAGGTTGCCGTTGTTCTTGTCCCTTGCTCGGTAAATCATGTTGAAATCCCCGAAGAGAAGCCACCCGTCAGTAACATCGGGCTTGAGCCTCCTTATGTGCCTGAGGAAGGCTTCCTTGTGCCGGTGTCTCATTGGCCCATACACCCCAGTCATGAGAAAGGTAGCCCCTGTGAGAGCGATCGTCACCCGCGCGGAGATCGAGAAGCGGCCGACTCGAATGTCCTGAAGGTCAAGAGCAGCGCTATTCCACAAGACGAGAATTCCCCCTCTCGTGCCCACGGCCGGTTTGAAGGCGAATCTATCTAGCTTGTAGCCACCAAGAAAGCGGGCGAGTCCATCGTCGATGTTTTGGAGTTTCATCTCCTGAAGGCACGCTAAATTGCACTTCGTCTCGGTCATCAGCTCGTGGACTGTGTTGCAGCGAGCTGGCGAGTTGAGTCCCCTCACGTTCCAACTAATAAGATCTAGTCCGTGCGACATCCGCGGACCTTTGGGACACTCATGGTTAGGGTGGCAATGCGGCTTGCCCGATACTGGCGAGAAGAGCGGTTTTCCTCAGCATTTTGGCCCAAGAGGCCCCTCCAACCCACGGTCTGCTGCTGCTTTTGGCCGGGATGCGGCGGCCATGGAGGCACTGCGCGGGCGGCCCAGAGGAGCCCAAGGCGGCGGCCTGCCTTAAGGGGGCCCTCCCAGTGCACAGCCAGCCCAGGGATAGATGTGCAGTCGGCCCAGTGAAGCCCACGACGGCGGACTGCCTTGAGGGAGGCCCATGGCCAGGCGGTCGCTAGCGGCGTCATCGTCGTCTTCGTCTTTGCTGATACAGCGCACACACACGCGACCGTCGACGATCGGTCGGAATTTGCACAGAAGAGGGTGACACGACGAACATGAAGCGAAACGAAGCGAAGTCCTTGCCAACGTAGGGCCCAAAAGCATGTGTTCAGAAGTAATGCTGGGGAGGCAGCACGCAATCCGCCGGCGACACCAGCAGCAAAGCAAAAGGAGACGGCGATACATGGAGCAATGGGGACTCCGAAACCATGCACGCAGGCGCTGCATCAAGCGATGGTATCTTCCACTTCATCGGCCACCTCGGTGACCCCTTCACCCACAAGGGGGAGCAGAGCAGCATCCATGTCACCTTCGTCGTTGTCGTCGAGGCCGAAAATCGCCGTCAAGGCAGCGATAGCATGGGGCGGCAAAGGCCCATCGAACATGGCCACATACTGGCCGAGGACGCGTTCAATGGAAGCGTCTTCTTCTTCGTTGAGGATGCCCAATCTCTTGAAGAGGACGCGCTGGCACCTCTCCATCGTCGGCCTTGGAGCTTGCTTGGCGAGGCGCTCGCTCCGCCGGGTGGCCTGGCTGCGTGCCCTTGGCCGGAATTTCACCTTTCTTGTGAGCACGACCGCTCGCAGCGGGGAGTGCGGCGGCGATGCGATGATGGCCGGCGGAGGCGAGGCGAACAGTCCCCCAATAGCGCACGACGCCGACTCCAACATAGCCGGGGGCGGCTCCAGCGCAGCCAGGGGTGGCGAAGCGGGCGCTGGAGTCAACACCTGCAGGGGCGGTGAAGCGGGTGCCGGATTCAGCGCTTGTGGGGAAAGAGGCGCCACAAGAGAGGGCGGCGCCGGGAGCTCGCAGGTCATTGAGTCGTTGCCGGCCATTGCATGGTCGGGCAGCACTTCCAGCTGACAGGGCAGGGATGCCGCATGAGACGCCGGCGACTTGGGTTGCGGAAGAATCACACCCTCACCAGGGCTGTCGGCTGACGTGGCGGCCAGTTCGAGACGCAACAGCGCCTCCTCGATCTGCTGGCAGGTTGTCGGCGCAACGGTCCCCAGCGGGTCGATCGGCAACGCCTCCTTGATGCGGTCGAAAACACGCGTAGCCGGCACGGGCGCCCACACCGTGTTGCCGTACCAGGCTTCAGTCCCAGGGGAAGACCGGTTGGCCGGATCATCCATCGCCACCGGAATTGGTGCCGTCACCTTGGTCTTGTCAGCGATGGCCGCAAGGCGGCGCAGTTGGTCACCAGGAGAGGGCGTGGTGGCCGCCAGAGCTCCCTTTACCGAGAAGGGAGAAGTGTGCAGCGTGTGCAACAAACGAAACTTGCATACCTCGGCTTGGAGCTCCTACTGCTGCAGAGGCTGGATGATTGGTTGTAGGCGTGAGTCGGGGAGATCGCTCGCGGAGACGGGGTCGGCGACGACGGAGTGGTGGCGCCTGCCTCCATGGCGGCTAGATCCGCCTCTGTCGCGCTGGCAAGGGGAGCGCGTGCGCTCGCGACGGAAGTCTTGAAAGTTGGTGCGTTGCTCGCCGCGGCCACGCCCGAGATCGCGTCCCTGAACATCGCGGTCATCATCCCAATCCCTGCGACGCCAGCTTTGATTGGCCCTGGGGTGATCATTATTGAATCCCCGGCGCCCTCTTCTTCCTCCGCGTGCGCGATCCTCGCGGTCATCCAGGGCTTCACGGTCGTCGCGTTCCACTTCATCGCGGTCATCGTCTTCATCCTGATCACGCCCAGCGTGCGCCGCGCGCCCTCGGCGAGACCTGTCGCGCACCCGCGTGCGCCCGTCTTCACGCACGCCGTCATCGCCCCTGCTGCCGCGCTCATATCGGCGTTGCGGCGGCGGTTTGTTCGTCCTCCCGTTCATGGCCGCCGGAGGCGGTCATGGGAAGAGCCGCAACGGCGGGTGATGTGGGAATCCCACCAGCACATCATTCCCTATCATGGCTCATGATCATGAGGCCACACATCTAAGAGCATATTGTGGGACTGAGAGAGATGATGATGAGGGCTTAGATTGAGGGATGTCTGATGTTGTTGGCGATGGGGATGGAGTTAGTGGCAAGTCAAGCCTGGGGCAAGCTTGAGAGACCTTGAGTAAGCACCTTCAGCATTTCGTTTTCTTTCACTAATGTGGACTACAATACTCCCATGTGGCAATAGAAAAAAAAAATGCTATATTGAATCTAGTTGCTCAGGGACTAGTTTTAATGGCTGGGTTGTTTTTTTTTCTTAGACCATCTTAGAGCTGTATGTTGAGACATAGAAGCTAGTCTTAGTGTTCTTTTTTCTCATTGTTTTTGGGTTATAAAGTGATTTTCCCATTCTTTATCAAGCCTAGGTATAAGTGGCACAAGCATCACTCTTATGGCATCAATATTAATTGCATGATTGTACAAGGGAAAACAAACATTTATTTATTGAAAATCAGACACATGCCAAGATCACAGTAAATCCAAGATCTGCCATTATAAAGTCTAGGCTTGGAGATATGCAATTGTGAAGCAAATTGAGCCATTGGCCCTTTTCTTCCCTCCCCTTCCCCACATCTCCAAACCCTCGCCACAGAGTATGAGCGACCGGTGATCAGAGACATTGCAGAGGTGAGACCATTGTTGTTGTGATCAATATGCATATTGTCTAAGAGGTTGCAATGGAGACATGAATTGTAGCTAAACAGTGTTTGAATCTAGCATGCAATGCAATGATGAAGATTTAAGCCAATGCCATTGGAAGGAGAATGGGAGGCATGGAAGTATGGAACTGACAGTAGAAAGGAGGGGGCAACCAATAAGACTATGAAGAGTGGGGGTGAAGACTTTTAGTGTGGCATATTTCTGAAGTGCAAACTTACAGTGACATATATCTAATCTTTCCTTTATTAATAGATGGAATTATATATTACATGGGTTGTCCTTAAACTCAAACTTATGGCTTAATCGTCTTAGCTAAAAAATCATGCTTGACCAGAGAGTGAAAACACCATATATATGCTCCCAATTAGATGATCCATGGACCATGGTGCATAGGGTTGTTGTAGTGGATGAGTTTGGTGGTCTTTTCTACTCTCTTTTGGGTGTCCCCACCATGTCCCCAGTTTTCACCTCCCTACACTGTCGACGAGTTGAATTCTATCCATCTATGGTGGTAAAATCAGTCATAAAAGTTTTACTGCCACTCGACACGCAAAGCAGTCAAAACAACGATGGTGGTAAACAAAGGTAAAACATGAAAAAAAAAAAGAACCAGAGAGATCATCGCGATCGACAACCAACCAACTAGCTAGCCCATCTTGCCATAGAAAAAAATAAATTTTAAAGTACTGAAGAAAGTATCTCAATGTACCTAAATTTTATAGTAAACTTTTTTTTCCTCGAGGTATTTAATATCTGAAGGTACCAAATATTGCATTTGAGAATGTGATACCTCTAGGTGTCTTTTCAACTATGTTAAAATTACTCATAGAAAAAGAGAAATTTTTACAGTACTTGAGAAAATACCTCGATGTACCTAAATTTTACTAAGGCCGACAGCCACCCAGCCAGCCCTAGTGGTGAAAAGTAAAATCAAGGCATTCTAGTGGAGAGTTAGTGGTGGATGGAGCATGTGTGTGCTCATGGCTTCCCTTCTCATTGGTAGGAACTAAGCAGAGGAGACAAAGCATGAGGTGATTGCACTAGCTGACTAGCACTGTATCCACAAAGCCACATAGACTGGTAGATATATATATGTAGCTAAGGTTATAGCTACTCTCCAAAAAAAAACACTTCCTAAAATACAGGGCAACCAGACCCACTTCCAGTAGGTGCTATTTTTGGCCACACCATGCATGATCACAAGCTATATCTTCCTCATGAAAGCAGCCAGTGTGCGTGCATGCGTGCACTCGTGTGTACGTGGAAAAGATTGTGCTATGTTATATATCATGCTACCTTTAGACTTTACACAAAATATGTTTTTTTTAACCCAAAAGATGGAGCGTTGTCGATCCAATATTGAATTAGAGGAGAATGCAGACGCCTATCTTCAGATGTGATATATGAAATGTTGCGGAAAATAGAGTTTCTATACTAAAATAATTTAGGAGTAGGAGCTCAACCAACTCCTTACCTAAATTTAGGAGTTGAAACTTTACCAAACATGTCCTATATTTTTGACATTACTCTGACTTATGAAATGTTGCGGAAAATAGAGTTTCTCTACTAAAATAATTTGGTTTAATCGTCTAATTTTAGTCTAAAATGTGAATGGGATGTTTGACCTTAATAATGCTACTCTACTCCAGCTCCAATTCAAGGTTTTTTAACTAATGGATATCAAACTCCAAAAAAGTCTTTAAGAGTTGGATCTGTACCAAAATTAATGGTCCCTATGAAGCACCAACATTAGCACTTTAATTTAGGCTATATACGAATGGATAATTAAGACCTTATGACTTGCCACTCGATCGTCTTTGTGTGCGTATTCAACATGGTTGTTGAGGTGGAGATCAATTTGTGCGTGTTTACAGCTCTAAAAGGAGTCATTTGTGTGCATTTGTTACTGGCTGCGTCTTCTAACGTGTATGCCTGTGGTCCTCTTCTTGTGTGATGGCTTTCAGGCACAAGACACTAAACTAGTTTTGACCCATGCATTATATCTTTCATCACAAATGCCCCCATCAATTGCTTGATTATAACTTGTTGGTCACATGGAACATGCACAATATGTAATATATTATCTGTTTTCACAATAGGAAATTAACTGCATAGATCCTAATTAAATTAGTTATCACTCCATAAAGAAGTGTTTGGTTGTTTTGGATTTGTACAAACTATTTTTTGATAGTAAACACAAGACAACTAATTTTATCAAAGAATGCCACAGTAGTGGACACCACACTACACTCAGTCAGGGCTCGAAGAACTTGCCCCTGGTTATGCTTGGTAGGAAGGCAAAGAGAAAGCAAACTTTATGCACATCAAGTTTTCTAGTCTCTTGCATAATCATAATTGTCTAAAGGCTTCTTGCTTTTTTAGACAAAATTAGACAGCGTGTTCCTTGGCAAATGCACTATATGCAAAATGCATGCAAAGCTAGGCTTGTGATTCATCATTGAAGTTGACTTGCATGAGATTGGAGGACAGATCATCATGCATTTGTTCTTAGCAGGCAAAGAAAGCTATGTGTGCAAATGGAAAAATTAATGTAGGTTAGGGCAAGTTCACAGCATGGAAATGGCTAGCTGAGTTCACTACAGGATATTATAATGGAACCAATCATTCTTCATCCCTCACTCGAATAGTTAGATTTGATGTGTAGTTGATCGAGTAATATATATCACAATGCAAGGTCATTCAACATTGACCCATCGAGAGAGAACTCCCAAAATGGTTATGTATGTATCATTCTCATGAGAGTCCGGAACAATTGCAAGATATATGCAATGTCAAACCACTAATAATTCTTTAACTATGGATATTGTGGATAAATATTTTGCGCCGACAAGTGGCTACTACATTAATATTGTTTTCATCCACAATGGTGAATTAATGCTGATCATGTCATCCACATGGATCCAAATGCAGGCTGCCAGTTGCTATGGGATGTCCAAATCAAGATCCAATGTTTGGATCCTGATCAATCTGGAGATAGCATGCATCATCACATAATCGTCAAAGTAACCAGCAAAAAGAGCACACAACGTGCAACTAGTTAAGCAAATGTGTGTTTGTGAGTCATGACAATGTAATATAAATCATTACTTTGCAAATGTATATCATCATACCTAAGATTGGCTATGCAATATGTCAATTTCAACAAATCTGGGGAACTTCACAAATTAGTTTCATTAGTTCTCTACAGAGTACCATAAATATATATGTATCAAAATCTGTTTGCATATACACTATCGCATGTTCATTTCTTATAGAATTTCAGGCATAGATTTAAGAACACACTCTCCAAAAGAACTTGAACAATCACACAGCAACTAAATCAATCATTAAGCTTATTTTGACCTGATCATTAATTCTGATGTTAACTACTTTCAGTATATACCTCAGGATTGCTTAATTGTGAGAAATTACAAAAGGCACTAAGTAGTAGACCAGTAAGCATTGACCATAAACAGAAACCATTCAAGCACTGCCTCTGGTCAACATCATGATTGATATCAAATCTTCACATTCTCCAAACAATGAGCATAACCAGAGATCTTGTGTACTTCCGACAGCAACATTACCCCAATTTAGTACATTCCGAGTATCATATCCTGTTTTGTCGAGAATAATTAAGCCTTCGACCGTATCTTCGAGATAAAATTAAACAACTGCGATTAACAAGTGATACTGTGGTACCAAGCTAAGGTCAGCCTCGTCGCCGGCGTCTTCTTCTACCGGAACAAGCCGCCGCAGGGCAGCATCTTCATGCCTATCGCCAAGGTACGTACGCCGTACAATACAATCGTTCTGTACTTTTATACGCTTTCTTCTTTTCTTTTTTTAAGAGGAAAGTATTTTTTTACCCGTCCGCTACATCCAACCAGATATATGCAGACTTTTTTAAATTGAGAACTTAGCATATCAGACAAACTAATTTGAAATTCGCTCATATAGATATTTAAACTCTGGATCATAGGGTACTACTCAGATGACTGCAACTATAATTATTTTTTTTTCTAGTTGGCACATTGAAATATCTTTTTGGTATAATTTGGACAGCCAGTTTTTTTTAAAAAATGAACTCTCTGTTTTCGAAATATAATAACCTAGTATTTAATTAGATGTAACATAGTACTATGATTCTATATTTAATCGAACTATGAATTTAGCAGATTTATAGTGCTATGTTGGTGTTTATTCTAGTACTACGAATTTATCTAATTCTGTTCTAGCATCTTATATTTTGGGAGATGTAGTATTATTTTTAAATGGATGAAGTATATAAGTTGGAAATAAATACTACATCATTGTGTTGCATTTGCAAAAGCAGAGCCAACGCAACTCTGTTTTTGTGCCAGCTACTATATTCCCCTAAAAATATTGTTACATTCATCACCATAATGATCTTACCAATATAATAAATTGGACCTCATGAATATTGGAGTCTATGTTCTCTGTTCCTGCATATGGTAGTTACTTGAAAAATTCTGAAAATTTGATAACGTGGATTATGGTGCCATCTGTCGCTACACAAATATATAATAATATATAAGTATAAAGATTAGAGAAACAATGGCCGTGGGCCCTAGCTATGCGTTTGTGCACTAGCAAAATATATATAATATGTGACAAGACTAATTAATATTAAGAAGCACCATAGGTAGATCATATTTAAAAATGTAAGGATGAAAAGGCATGTGTATATACAACAAATTAAACAACAGAGAGTTTGACCATACGTATCATCCTGATTCCTTGTTTGGAAAGTACTACTCCAGATACGCTGCTTTTATATACTAGTATAAAAGCAAAACCGCCTATTTTCGTTAAATATAATGGATAATCTTTATTTGATCCAAAAAAGCTACATGATCAAACAGGAGTTTGATAAAGGGACTATTTTATCCTCATAGTCACCTCGTGCACTACCACATAAAAAGCACACGAGATCATGGGTTTACAACCGTTTCTACATTAAACAAAATGAAATGCTACCTAGTTTATTGCCAAATGAAGTATTTAGTCAATAAAGGAGAAAAAGCATATATATGATTTACTGAATGAGATAATATTGTATATGTATGTTGGGATAAAAAAAATAAAACTGGTGATTTTAAGTTACACGCTGGCTGGCCTCCTCTGCCTTTTTTTCTTTCTTTCTGGGACAAGTCGACAAGGGCTAGTGGCTCAGCTTTATTTCTCTCTTTTGTGTGGGTCAAGAATTACCACTGTCTGCTGGGAGGTACCTTTGATTATTGATCACAGAAATGGAGGCCCATTCTGTTATGCTTGTGATACATCAATCATGTTTGCATGTGTGGGGAGAGACATGTAACATGACTGACAATGATCTCAGGACAGCATATATATCTTTCCAGCTTAATTTTGTTTTTAGTTCTTGACTTAGATCGGTAAAAACCCCCCTAAAACTCAATTGCACGTGAAAATAACAAAATCTCACTCGATCGCTGACATTTTGAGCTGATGGTTGGTACATGTGACTCAATATGTATAGGTTTTCGTTGCGGCGGTAACCAAGAGGAAACAAGTGTGCCCATCATCATCGTCGACGACAGCCGCCTCGCATGCTGTGATCCCCGCCACCGGTGCCGCCCCTGTCCACCGCATCAACAAATTTAGGTAGGTAAAAAAATATTTGTATGTGGCACTGTAATATACTACTTATTTTTAAAATGTATGACACCATTAACTTTTCGCATAATGTTTGACCATTCGTCTTATTCAAAAATTTAATATAAATACATAAAAATATAAGTCAAGATTATATTTTATTTGATAATAAAACAAGTCGCAACAAGATAAAAATAAAATTTATATAATTTTTTTAATAAGATTAATAGATAAATATTATGCGAAAAGTCAAATGGCGTGATATATTTCGAAGGAGTATAATAGTTTACTCATTCCATGTATGCATGCTTACAGGTTCTTGGACAAGGCGTGCGTGAAGGTTCAGGACGGCCATGGCGGCGGCGGCGACGGCGGGAAGGAGAGCGTGTGGCCGCCGTGCACGCCGGCGGAGGTGGAGCAGGTGAAGGTGCTGCTGTGCGTGGTGCCCATCTTCGCGTGCACCATCGTCTTCAACACCATCCTGGCGCAGCTGCAGACGTTCTCCGTGCAGCAGGGCTCCGCCATGGACACCCGCATCGGCGGCGGCGGCGGCGGCGCCGCCTTCCACATCCCGCCGGCGTCGCTGCAGGCCATCCCCTACCTCGTCCTCATCGCGCTGGTGCCGGCGTACGAGGCGTGCTTCGTGCCGGCCATGCGCCGCGCCACGGGCGTGGACACCGGCATCACCCCGCTCCAGCGGATCGGGGTCGGCCTCTTCGCCGTCACCTTCTCCATGGTCGCCGCCGCGCTCGTCGAGGCGCACCGCCGCCGCCACGCCGGCGACGGGCTCCTCTCCATCTTCTGGATCGCGCCGCAGTTCCTGGTGTTCGGCGTGTCCGAGATGTTCACCGCCGTGGGGCTCATCGAGTTCTTCTACAAGCAGTCGCTCTCCGGCATGCAGGCCTTCCTCACCTCCATGACCTACTGCTCCTACTCCTTCGGCTTCTACCTCAGCTCCCTCCTCGTCTCGCTCGTCAACAAGGTCACCTCCGGCGACGGCGCCGGCGGCGGCGGCGGTGGCGGCTGGCTCAGCGACAACGACCTCAACAAGGACAGGCTCGACCTCTTCTACTGGCTCCTCGCCGGGCTCAGCCTCCTCAACTTCTTCAACTACCTCTTCTGGTCGAGGTGGTACTCCAAGAGTGTGGAGACGACCGTGCAGGTCGCCGGAGTTGGAGGAGAAGGCGGCGGCGGCGAGCAGCAGGAGGAGAAGGGTGTTGACGAGGTTAACATGGGTCACTGACATGTGGGTTCGAACCGCACGTCTAGTATATTAGGTGGATTATTAATCATTTAACCTAGTCTTAACCTTTTTTTTATGGTTTTTCCTTGTATGGAAAAATATTAGTAAGGGTGGATGTATATGAGTCCCCACCTAATTAAGGAGAGTGTGTGTGATGTATAAATTAATTAATCAAAAGGGATTAGGTGATTATTACTTAGTAATGATCCCTGATTAGGTCAAGTCAAGTTGCGCGCTATACTGTGAAAATTATGGATCCCATATCTCTCCGGCATGTATATTTCTGTGACCGACTTGCGGTAGTCGGGGTGCATGTATAAGCTTAGATACCCTAAAGAGTCTGTTGGGTAATTCCAAACTTGTAATGTCAAGGGAAATACCCGGGGATCTTAGTCCGGTTACGGATGTATTTATCTGGTAACTTACTTATTCGGGTACGGGTACGGACTGTGCGGCTGTGTAATGCGCGACTGGTCTTCCGCGTTATATAGGATGGGTCCGGCGTGTCTAGCGGGACGATTTCTCGCCTCAGATGCTATCACCGAGATAATAGATGTTTCACCTCGGACGGATCAATCCCCGGGACAGGAGTAGGGTATTGACTTTCTTGATTAAGAAAGGCTGAACTGGTAATAAATTCTTGTCTCTAAACCCTATTGTTCCAGTTGGAAGCCGCCCCTTTAGTATTGGTCGATCGAAATGTGGGTGGGGGCTATCCGAGTTCTTCTACAAGCAGTTCGCTCTTCTCCTTTGCTGTGGTCGGCAGTGCAGGCCATTCTCAACCTCCTGACACTACCCATTCCATCCTATCTGGGCTTCCTACTGTGAACCTTATAATTGCATAAGCTCTTTTGTTATCAATATACATGATACAACACAAACGGTACATATTACAATTGACAAATAAGAAACTTCAAGCAAATATGCATGTTTACTTAATCCATTTAAGAAAACCAGTAGTCAGTGTGGCGCATTAGGAGGGACAGCTCAGTTAACTGAAACGGGCAATATTCACTAGAATCTTGCATTTTTGTTACATGTGAGTATTTCTTCTAACTCGATTTATTAGTATAAATTAACAGTGCCAACCACACATAAATTAGAGAAAAAAAAGAACTCCCCGGCCCTGTTTATTTCTCCTGAAATTTTGAACTTGATTAAATATCACCTGTGCTATCATCAGATTCATGAAGATATACTTATGTATGAAGGCTTCTCAATGTGTCATACCATGTCATAAGTGATATTAATCTATCTAAACGTCGTGGGAATCCGGAGATTTAGAGCGCCACGTTAGCAAAACATTTTGCAAAAAGTCCCCAAGTTACAGTTAATCATGCATTGCTCCCAGCTGCCATCCACCTGAACCGTCTGATCACGCTCTAGTTCAATTTAACACGCATATAATTAGAGGCAGAAGCAGACACAGAGGAACATGACACGTGTACTTATGGTGCACTGAGATGTGTGTTCTTGCAAAAGTATGGTACCCTCTTCTTTTTGAAAACAACACCCTGTCAAACTCCCAAAGTGATAATTCTGTCTGTCAATCAACCAGTCACGACCAGATTACGATATAAAGAAGTCCATAATATCAAATGGCTTAGAAACTTACTAGTATCAAGAAGATGTCATTTAACATTATTTTTCCCAGAAGAAATGGATGTCCAAATTGATCAACAGTGAAAGTATTTTTTGCACCAACTATTAGTACTTTGCTTTTTATGGCAAATCCTTTTGTCATTGATACTACATTTAAAGTACATAGATATATACTAGCTCCTTATCATTAAAGAAAAGGACTAGATACGTACTTGATCACTTGATCCCTACCCAAATACCACTACTCTTGCATCCTTGCAGAGTCAAACTCAGAACTACTGACCTTTGA
>CM020188.1:7227060-7274436 GCA_009805545.1 Oryza longistaminata | reverse complement strand
ATACATTACAGATATATTCCCAGTCACAATCCATCACAGAACATCACCCCCCAATATACATCACAGATCCCATCTCAACATCACAGATCCCCAACAACAACATATATGCGCAGTTCAAATGCCACAATTCTTGCCGCACAGCAAATTACACCCCTTTGAAAGCCACAATTTTCGGCCGTTGGCTCATGAAGCCGCATATATTACTTACCAAAATGGATTTAAAGCAAATGTACCGACCTCCACAACCTGTGCACAATAACGGGAAAAAAAGCGAGACAACACAGATGAATAGACAACGTATCGTGTTGATCAATGTGATGACAATTTAGTAACTACCATAAAATTTTGCCACATATTGGAATAAATTACATTGCACTCCAAAATAACAACATAATTTTTTTACAACGCAAGAATGATAAAACCATCTTTAAAAATTTTAAATTCACAATAAATTATTTAGCCAGTTCATGAGTTCTATTTGAACATGAAAACGTCTTTCTTGCTTCATTATCTCTGCAAGAATCGAAGGAGCACATCCTTCGCCCTCTGATAAAGCGGGGGTTTGGTTTGGGTGAGATCCTTGAAGGCCAGCTCTACCTTTCTGTTTAATAAATAAGAGGTTAATTAGCAGTCTTGATTTTGGAAATCAGGCATTAGGTATTTGGAAAAAATGGAGCTTATTCGCCAATTTAGCAACAACCTCGAGGGTCGAAATTCTCCTTTCAAAACCTCTTTTCTTAGGGAAGTGTTGACCATTTGTTGTGGCCACACGTGCGGGAAAAAACCCCAACCCATGGGGTTCTCCGATTTCTGTTGTGCCGCCATTGGGCCCCCCCAAAAAAAAAAAAACTTTGGGATTTCTTTTTTTCGTGGCGGCGGGGGGAGTGACCGGTGGTTTTATGTATCTGTGTTTCAGAGGGCATGGCTAGCAAATCTTGAGGCTAGCCAATATTTAGCATTTATTTTTTTTTCTGGAATTAACTCATCAGTGACGGGTCGGAACAAAAATCCGTCAAAGGTAACCTAACCTGTGACGGACTAGCAAATAAAGGCCCGTCAGAGGTGACCTACCTGTGACGGGCCTTTACTTTTGGGGCCGTCACAGGTAGATCACCTGTGATAGCTTCTAACTACGGAGACCTCAACCTCTGACGGCCTTTATTTAAAGGGCCGTCAGAGATGAGTCACCTGTGACGGGTCCTAACTCGCCCTAGGCTAGCGGAGACCAACACCTCTGACGGCCTTCTAGTAACTTGCCCGTCAGAGGTGGGTGTCACCTGTGACGGCCAGCCACCCGTCAAAGGTGACTGGACTCACCAGTGACCACTGATCACCGACCGTGCGCGAAGCCGTCAAAGATGAGGGTTTGGGCCCGTCACAGGTGACCTTGGCTAGTGTAGTGGGAGATAGTATGCAAACATTGTTATCATGTAAATGCGAAAACATTCACTATTTAGTTGGTGCCACAAGCCAATAATACTTCACTGCTCGAACAGTTTCTACTTGTGTTCCTTTTTTTTAAGACAATCATAATCTCCACAATGCAGATTTAACCATGCATTCATTTCTCTTGTGAAAATTGTATTAGAAACTTCTGGTAGATCGCTTCATGTATGAAAAACTATATATGTACCTGTATAAATTATATAATCATAATCATCGCTTCATGGCCATGTCTAGCATGAGACAAAATTGGTGATACACCACCTTTTGGAAAATATTACAGATTGTGGCGGAAATCAAATGGCATACCAATCCCTCCGGGCATATATAATGTAACACTTTTTTCCAAGTAGGGAATATTACAAATTGAGATTGATCCCACTTTCCCTAAAAGTGATCTCTATTAGATACTCCCTCTGGTTCTATATTAATTGACGTTTTGGACAAAATTAAGGTTAAACTTTAATAGCTTTGACCATCAATAACTTTAAAAATATTTAGTTTAAAGAAAATAGAAAAAACATATATAGATTTGTCTTTCAAAACACTATAATAAAAGTAAACATGCATTTATTTATTGTATATATTATAGTAGAAAAATAAGGTCAAAGGAATATCTTGTAGAGTGTGTTTTTGTTCAAAGTGTCAATTCAATCCACTCAATACCACTGAGTTCGTCAAGTTTCAACATTATACCACCGACTTTGTCAACATCCATTATATACCATCGCCTTTGCTTTAACCTCTACAATTTACCATCACAGCCACAAACTGTTAAGTTGCATTGAGAAAAAGACAAATATGCCCTTAGGACGTGTCAAGACCAGTAACACTATAATCATGCCAAATAGGGTCCTGGGAGTGATAATAATTGAGAGAGAATGTACAACATGACTATACATGTGAAAAATATCTCAACATGATTAGAAATAATAATGAGGACATATTATAAGTATGAATAATGTACAACATGTGGGCAATACAGCATGTGGGCAAGGAAATTCATCCATAAAAGGTGCATAGCACAATTTGACAGTAAGGTGCATAATATCCAATGTCCAAGTTTGGCATAAGCAAGTTCAACATTACAAAAGCTAAATAAATAAGTTAAATGGCATAGATGTTACAAGCACATATCCCAGGATAGAAACCACAACATGTAACATCAATCTATTAATTTCCTCTTGCTTCTAGTTGACATGGATGGGCTAGTTGATGTCAATTTCTTCTTACTTCTAGTTGACATAGATGGGCTATCTGGTAGTACTGTTATGGGGTTAGTCTTCTTTTTCCCCTTGGCCTTTGCTTTTGGTGGTGGTGTGCTCACTTCTGTTATTGTTACAGGAAGGAGAGCACATTGGTTTTGTGTTTGATTAGGGCCACTTGAACTACAAGGAAAGAAGGTCATGCATATATTAGAATAGGCACAACACAATCACAAGATGGAATAGGAATTAAAAATATTTGAACTGCATACCTCACTGATGTAGCATTTGCATTTGCACAAGTAATTAAATTACAACTAGAACTATCAGGTGCAGCTGCCCTCTTCTTTTTGCTGCACCAAAATGAAGAACTAATGATCAGATTTACGAAATTGAAGTGAAAAGGAGTACCATGTGATCAGATTTAAGTTATACTAGTTACCTTGGTGGGCCAAACAAAGTTGGAGTTGAAGTTGAAGTGACAATTTGTACTGTATTGGCAGCACATGTACTTGAATTTGATGGTGTTGTTTTCTTTCTCTTTTGCCTAGATCGATTGATTTGATAACAATTATAACAAAAGTCTCTTATAGCAATGTAATGAATGCTGAAAGCAAATAGAGGAAGGAAAATACCTTGTTTTTGCTAAAAGAGCATATGCTTCCTTAGCATCTGGATCAGCTTCTTTGCATGTCTGCCATCTATGACCAAAGTTGTGGCAAATAGGGCATTTTTGGCTACCTGACCTACCCTTACTAGTGCCTTTCCCTTCAGCTCCACTCTTACACCTTCTATTCCTAGGTCTACCTGCACTTCTCTTTAAAATTGGTGGATAAAGAAAGAAGCCATGTGTACTCTCTGGCCATTGTGACATGTCAGTAAGACCAGGAATACGTGGAGCATATGCAGCTGCAAACTTAGCTACACTATAGCATTCATCTACAAAAGAGTCTATATGCAAACCCCTCACTAATGTTATGAACGACAATGCGTGGATACAAGGCTTTCCGGAAACTTGCCATTCTCTGCATGTGCATGTTTTTTCTTCCAAGTTCACCACATGCCTCTTCCCACCTAAGTATACAGCCCATAAGTAACTATAAAAGTTCACATTTTAGACTAAAGCAATGACTGAAATACTAATCTGGAGATTTCTCAGTGACTTCAGCTTCCAAATCATCACTCCTATCAACATCTAAGTCCAGATCTCTTGATTTAGCATTCAACTCTCTCATCACACTTGGGAGTATAATCTGTCCTTGCAGCTTGTTGGCAACCTTTTTCCTTTTTTGAAACATCTTCATAGTCTTTCTTCTGATCTTGTCCATCAACTCAAATAACATCAGGCCTTTGTGCTTATTGATCCAGTTATTAAAGCTTTCAGCAAGATTATTGGTAACATAATCAACCTTTGAGGCAGAAGAGAACTTGCTTCTAGACCATAACCTGAAAGGAAGATGGAATTAAGTAATGCATGAGCAGGGAGCATCAAGTAATGCATGAACATATGAGAATTAAGTTACCTTGGGTGGTGTTGTTTTAAGTATAATATTGCTTCTGGCTTAGCAGCCTCAATTTTTCCCATGTGATAGGAGTGAGACTGTTCTGTCCATGCATATGCAGCTGGCCACAAATGTTCATCAAAAACTTTGCCATGGAACTTTAGCTTGAAGTTGGTAACAAGGTGACGCATACATTCTCGATGCTCTACGCTCTCAAAGACCTCCTCAACAGCAAAATCAATCCCTTTGCCTGCATCTGTGCATATTGCTAAATCATCCATGTTACCAATGGCTAATCGCAATTTCTCCATAAACCAAATCCAATTCTCACTTGTTTCTGAATCAATGATGCCATAAGCCACTGGGTATAACCAATTGTGGCCATCAATTGCACAAGCTGCTGCTAATTGGCCTCTATATTTCTCTGTCAAATGAGTGCTGTCGATTGCCAAGTAAGGCCTACAACCAGCTCTAAACCCATGAATGCATGGCTTGAAAGCTACAAACATTCGTGTGAACCTTCGCTTCTCCTTGAATGTCATGTGGTCAATAGATATTAAACTTCCTGGACACCTCTTCTCAATTTCTCCCTTCTACCTATATAGCTTGTCAAAGCTGCTGTCCCAATCACCAAACAACCTTTTACGTGCTAATTCTTGACCAGTCCACACTCTCTTGTAGTTGACATTTATCTTGTGGTGTTCTTTTATCCTCCTTACTAACTCAGCAGTTCCAACACTTGGGTCTTCCCTCATCCATTCAATCACCCTCTCACATATCCATGCCTTGGATGCCCTCTTCAACTTCTCATCTCTTCTAGTGCTTGCACACTCATGGTCAGCCACATGAACCTTGACCTACACATGGATACACAAAAAAGAAATAAAAGTCAGGTGCAATTATATAGAAGATATCATCACACAAAAAAAACATAAGACCATCCAGGTTACCTCAATTGATTTCTTATCAGCCGAGCGTGATGCATGGATTCTCCAATTACACCCTTTCATAGGACAATGCGCTCTGAATCGATCAGGTTCACTTTTGTCAATTGCATATTCAAATTCATGCTTAATTGAATATTGAGCTATTGCCAACCGAAACTCTTCAATAGAAGGGTAAATAGTACCCTTACTCATTGGTGGGTCATTTTTATCATAAGTTATGATAGGGGTACTTTCATCAGGTGTGGCATCTGCTGTGACCCAGTCATCATCATCATCAGAGCTATCATCACCATCATCCTCCTAATCCTCATCAACCCCAGGCACATATTCAGAATCAGATGTATTGCTTTCATTATTATCAGACTCTGGAGTATCACTACCAATTGAGTATTGATCCTCCTCATCAACACCTACATGCTCAAAATGTTCAAAGGGATTGGCCAGATACATGTCCACCATGTTATCTGCCAAATTACCATCCTCTAATGGTTCATTACTGATCTGAGAAATACATGCCTGAGAGGGGATAGGAACTGATGGTGTACACAGCTTGCCAATGATGGACTCATCACTTGAACCATTAATTGTGATAAACACATCACCAGTTTTATTTTGCCCAAAACACTTAAACATTGTCATCAAATCATTATCAGAAGATATTGTGCAAAACAGATTCAAACCACTATCAAGGTACTGCACTGTTACAGTTTCATCTATGCCCCATGGATACTTCTCACAAATGTCATCAACAAAGTCTTTAAAATTAGTGGTGTCGGAATCAATTGTCCAATCAAACACCCATGCACCCTCAAATCTACTGCCCGCGCGAATAATTCTCACCGTGAGAACATAAGTGGAATATGGATCCATCCTATGGATCCACACATTGGAAATAAACTTAACAACCAAAACCAGAAATGCACAAATATACAAGTCTACGAACCAGAAATGCACAACATACAAGTTTAGGAGAGGGGAAATTACCCATCTTGGATGCCAATGGAGGGAGCAACAACGGCAATCGGCACCGGGATGACTTCCTTTGACGACGATGGCGGCAGCATAGGGGCATCTTCTCCCATCGGCAGCATAGGGGCATCTTCTCCCATCGGCAGCACATGGGCATTTTCTCCCGTCGCTGGGACGACCACCTTCGACAACGATGGTGGCTTTAACAACATAGGCACCACCAGCAGCAGCGGTGCAAGGGATGGATGCACCACCAGCAGCAGCGGCACAAGGAATGGAGGCGCCATGGCCGGCGGTTGTGGAGGCGCTGGGGCCGGCGGTCGGGGCGGCACCGGGGACGGCTGTCGCATTGGGGACGACGATAGGGAGGGAGGCGGCTCTCCCGTTGGAGTAGGGCCGCCCATAGCGGCGAGAGGGTCGGGGGGCAGCCGGGGGGAGAGGGGGCGGAGATGCAGCGGGGAGGTGGGCGGAGGTGCGGCGCGGCGGCGGGTAGAGATGCGGCACGGAGGTTGCGTGGCGGCGCTGGTGCTAGCGCTAGGAAGGGATGGAAGAGAGGATTGACTGGGCGCTGGAGAGGATTGACTGGTTAGGGTTAGATGACTCAAAGGGCATTTCGGTCATTACGAAAAAATATAACAGTACAAACGGAGTATAGCTAACGGACTGTGGACGGCGATAGTAAATTGTAGAGGTTAAAGCAAAGACGATGGTATATAATGGATGTTGACAAAGTCGGTGGTATATTGTTGAAACTTGACGAACTCAGTGGTACTGAGTGGATTCTCTCATTAAAATAAAACCGGAGAGAGTACGTGCAAGGCATAATAGAGTAACATAGTAACATTGATTAAAGAAATCACAATTTTTTGCTCCTAAAAGACAGGCCAGTCTTTAGCCCTTCCTTTGCCCTCCCCTCCTTTGCCTGGATATGGGAGCTGGAAAGAGGCCATGGGTGCTGCTCTCTGGATGCCAAACCTGTCATTCAATCTAACAGCTCCAATAGGGTTCTTCTAAGAAAGCAATGCAAAGCTTAGGTGATAGCATCCATCACCTTGTCCCCCATCTAGCTAGTCACCTTTTGTTGTACATCCTAGCAGCTAACATCAAGATCATAGTTAGTTAGAAAAAACACAAACTCTACAAACCCATGAGCTTTGCATCTAGATAGCTAGATGCTGATTTTTCTTGGGCATTACCTCTTTAGTAACAAAGATATGATCGTCGACAATATTATTCTCAATGATTTTGCCTCCTTTCGGAGTGATTTGCATCGAATTAGCTAATTACACATCGATAAAACTAGCTACGGGGAATATTTTCGGTACAGTTACGAGAACCAAGGAATATTGCATTCGTGTCGCATGAAGCAGGCTAAACATGTGGAGTAAATAGTATATACATGATTCCGGTGATTCCCTGTAGGAGTAACATGCTAAAGGATGGCATTATTGGCGTGGTGATTGGACAAGTGAAAGCATGCTTTGTGGGCAGCAGGAAGGAGATAACCATGCGTTCCTGTCCCTAGAAAGCAAGGTTGGTTTTCCACAAAGTGAAAGGCTCATGGATCATGGCATTTCTACCTGCAAACCTAGTGTTTTGAATTTTTATTTTTAGGTTTAAGATGTTCTCTATCTTCTCAGGATTTCATGAAATTGGCAAAGAAAAGCAATGTAAAGTACTATCAGAATGTGAGATTGTATCCCTTCTTTGTTTTATTTAGCAGATATGCTCTGCTTTGGAAAGTGTTTCCAATACAATGAACAGACAGTACACATGGCACATAAAAAAGTGATGTTATATATAAATATTAACACACCCATGCTCTGCTTTAAGTAAATTGTTTCTATATAATCTAACTTAAAAAAAAACAGTAAGCCGTCTGCATCCATGAACTTATAAAACTTGTTATTTAACAACCCTAGACTTATAAAACTTCTTAAATTTGCTTGATACTTGTTGAAAGCTACAAGGGATCTAATTCAAAGCTACTTCCATCCAGGCAACTCTATAATTGATTTTTGAGCTAATAATAGATAAATGAGGATGGAGAGATTCAAAACAAAATGCAGAGAGAGGGGGGGAAGGGAGGGAGGGAGAAAGAGAGAGCATAACAGGGCACATTTGGAACAAACGATTTGTGGAGGAATTACGTAGGATTCAAATCCTATAGAAATTTGTCTTACTTAGCTCTTTGGAATAAAGGATGATAGCTTTTAAAATCCTGTAAAATTCCTTTGGAATGGCTTATTGCATAAAGGTTTCGGAAGAAAGTTAGCATGAGATCCTAGAAATTATTCTATGAGCCTATCTCTCTCTCATATAATTATTATATTTTCCCGTGGACTATCCAGATGATTATTCCTACAATTAATTTTTATGTGTTTTCTTGTCGTCTATTTCGAAAGGAAGACTTGCCCTCATTTTTCTTTCAAAACCAAAATTGTTCGATTCTGAATGGAAGGCCTGGTTTAGTTCTCAACTTTTACTTCAAACTTCTAACTTTTCCTATCACATCAAAACTTTCCTACTCACACAAACTTCCAACTTTTCCGTCACATCGTTACAATTTCAACCAAACTTCCAATTTTAGCGTGAACTAAACACACCTGAAGTTAGTTTCACCGGGCTCGATCGAATCGGCTCTTGTTACGAAAACTAGTCTGAAATAATAGATGAGATCATATTAAACATCAGATAAATAAGCTTCAAACAAAGCTGGACAACACGCGGAGCCCGCAGGAGAAGGAACATAATGGTTCCCTGACAGCAAGCGAGAGATAGAACAGAACCACGCACTATCAGCAAAAGCATATTGCAGGGTATGGTATGGTCGACAGGTCGATCGATCGAGCAAACGAGAAGATGAACCCATCCATCCATCCATCCATCCATCCATCAGGATATATATCAGATGAGATGACGAGATAAGGACATTGGCTTTGCCGAGATCGAACCTTAATCAGCTGTAAAGCGATCGATCGAGCAGCAGCAGAAGCAGAAGCAGCAGGAGGCTAGCTTGGATCCTTCATGGTCACTACTGTTGAGCAGCAATGCGATGGGGGGGAGGAAAAGGGGAGGCGCTAATGGCGACAGGGGGAAGAGGCTTCGTGATCAGGCTTCTCCTGATGCATATGCATGCGCTTGTGCAGGAAGACTGGCTGACTGTCTTTCTGACCGAGGCCATCATGTTCTGCTGGGTTTTCTTTTCTGATCCTCTTAATATGTCTCGTGTAAACGCTTGGGCAAGTGATTGCAGTTTCGGTTTGAAATTTCTAAAATTTCGGTTCGGACCGCCCGGCAAATAAATATCTCGCCTGAAATCTTCCGGTTTCCTTTTCCTTTTTTTTGTGAATTTGGTTATAATTTATTTAAATTCAGTAAAAATTGGTTAAAATTTCAAATAATTTCGTGCCAAAAAAAGCCCGAAATTTCGCCAGAACACAAAAGTGCAAACCCTAAGTGATGGATGCTGCTCTCACTTAGTATTTCATTCGACAAAAGAAAAACAAGGATCTAGCTATGGACTAAGCCCTGAGTGTTAGACTTTGTATCGAATATATCAACAAAGTTAGGCACAAAATAGGACTAGTCAGCCTAATTAGTAATAACGCATTGCTAAGTTTAAAATGTAACAAAAATGTGTAGATCGTCGTAGGCCTATGTAACACCCTAGAAATCTACACAAGCCCGGGATGCCACTAAAGAACCCTTTTAAAGTGCCAAAACAAAGAAATTTCGACAGCACCTCTTTAAAAAAATATATAAATATAGCGGAAGCATCAATATGTATTTATATTTCTTTTAAAAGAGGTGCTGCCGAAATTTCTTTGTTTTGGCACTTTAAAAGGGTTCTTTAGTGGCATCCCGGGCTTGTGTAGATTTCTGGGGTGTTACAATTGGTATCAGAGCGTAGGCTTTAGATTCTAAGGGAAAACAATGATTAACTTGACACACATGCACACATAGGATGGGTATGGGTTTGCAACTTGCATCCAACAATTATTTTGTATTACAAATGGTTATGATTCCCATATTTCTTTAATGCTTGTTGTAATATGTTGCTTGTCTTGTTGTATCATAATCTTAATCTATATGTTGATGCTTCCACGATGTTTTCTTGTCTAAGGTAGTTGTTGCCGAAATTTGCTTGTTTTGGCACTTATGTGTGGTTGTTTAGTGGCATCCCAGGCTTATGTTGTTTTCTGGGATGTTACAGTATATAGGTGGCCTCGGGCTGAGTTTGAAGAACTATTAGTTCATATTGTTTTACACATCTCTTTTTCTGGTAGCATTTTCCATATGTTTTGGTCATGGCTGCAGGGCACAAGCAAAAGAACAACTTTTATCATTTTAACGGGCATTAGTACTCTATGTTAGATTATTTGGCTCTAGCGAAATGAGTTGAATGACGTTGTTTTTTTATATTGAGAAAGCTTTTCTAACTCTTTGAGGGTGTTTTTTCCCATGTTTTATCAACTGACTATACACCTACACTACACAATTACCGAATTACGTACTCAGCTTCAGGTCCAGCAGACTTTTACCCGTGAAGCAGGGGCGGAGCCACCGTCTGGGCTCACCGGCGAAAACTCCATTAAATTTCTATATTGTTGAATGAATTGATGATAAAATTTCTATAGCAAATACTAGTTATAGTGAAGTTTGCTTGGGCTAAAAAACTTTCTAGTTCCGTCACCACCATGAAGTCACATGGTTATGGTTTGAGTTAAATAAATTAGAGGACTCTTCAATTTACCTGGTTTGGGTGGCAAACTAGGTTAAAGCTTTGCGGGTTTGTCCTGTCAGCTACTTCTTAATTTACACTTGTAACTACTCCCTCTGTCCAAAAAAAAGACAAACCCTGGGTTTCCGTGTCCAACGTTTGACCGTCCGTCTTATTTGAAAAAAATTATGAAAAAAATTAAAAAGACAAGTCACGCATAAAGTATTAATCATGTGTTATCATCTAATAACAATGAAAATACTAATTATAAAAAAATTTCATATAAGACGAATAGTCAAATGTTAGACACGGAAACTTAGGATTTGTCTTTTTTGGAACGGAGGGAGTAAGCATTTTGGAAGTATGTCCTTGGGGCAGAGGCTAGGGATGCAACACATCCTGTGGTTTAACAAAATATCTCCTCCATCTAAAAAAAATACTAGCTTTTGCTACACCATATTGTGTGTTCTCCTTATTGACGACGGTGTTCTTTTGTTAGTGGTGTCTTTTCTCTATTACCCATGTTTAGTTTTATGTAGGTTAATTAGAACATGGTGCAACCAACTATTGAAAATCGATTTTATCCTTTAGTAGTTGCCAGCTAGCTCTATGTGTAGGACTGCAGAAAATATTTTTTTATAAATTATCCATCTATCTATTATAGTAGTATTAAACTAAGAAAGGACTTCAAAGGAGTCGCGGGATCCACTTCAAGAGCCTATGAATTTTACTGTACAAAATGGAGAAAAAAGAACATTAACCTACAGTGCCTGATATTGGTGGATCCAAATATATTGTAGTTGTATTCAATACACAATTCCATTTATTTTTTAAAAAAACAAGGCAAAGTTGTATATAAAAAATAATTCTATTTTAAGTAAATATTAGGACACTCCTAACCCTCCATCTAGGATGGTGTCTATGCATTAACTACATTGCATGTAGGACTTTTAACTTATTGTCATATATTGATTAAAGAGAGAGAGTGAAGAGAGCAAGAAACTGGGTTTCATGGAAGACACAGCTTCAACATGAGAACCTATGCACTAGACACTATCAAGTTTTGCATTGGGAGAGAATAGTGTCTTCATAATAGATGAAGAATAAATATGATTGGTAGAAAAGAGAGATGATATATTTATTAATGGCCTACTTTAATAAACCATGGGTTGTAGAGTGTAGTTTCTATTGTGATGTCTTATTGACATGGCACCATAGACACTGCTTATGGACACCATAGGTTGGGACTGTCCTTATTGTAGCTCTACACAAAATATTAGGCAAGAATTTTTCTAGTCATGTACATTAATTGCAGCCTAACTCTTAAATCCAACCATAAAAAGAACACTTAATCCATTGCACAATATTATGTGAATTAGAAAATATGAAATGATTCGAAATTGCCAAGCTCATGCTTTGGCCTCAAACTTAATCACTACTCCCTCTGTCCCATAATATAAGCATTTTTAGAGTTGGACATGGTTATTAAGAAAGTAGGTAGAAGTGAATGTTGGAGGTTGTGATTGGTTGAGTAGTGGAGGTTGGTAGGAAAAGTGAATGGTGGAGAGTTGTGATTGGTTGGTAAGAGAATGTTGGTAGAGAAGTTATATTTTGGGAACAATCTTGAGGGCTAAAAGTTGTTATATTTTGGGACGGAGGGAGTATTATATTACATTATGAAAAAAATATCATAACGAAGTGTTAGGGCAGCCTCCAAGGGATCGCGAATGCAGAATTAAAATTTAGAGGTGCAAAGAAAGCGCAAGGTTAGAGACTAAAATAGGAGACAAAAATAAATCAGACATGAACCGTATACGAACGTTGTTGTATGACGCAGGGTCTACAAACCGATAAACATATATAAAAAACAGTTATTATATTATCAAAATTAGTGATGTAGAATATTATCACTGGTAGAGAAACCATCTTTCATCGGTCGGCCGATTTCCACAATAGTCCCCGGATGCAATAAAAACCGGGGCTAAAGATGATATTTGATCTAAGATCATCTTTAGTCCCGGTTCGAATGCTGTCAGGGCATCGCCCCCCCCCCCCCCCCCCCCCCCCCCGGGATCTTAGTCCCGGGACTAAAGATCGTAACTTTAGTCCCGGTTGTATTAGATCCCGGTGATCTTTAGCCCCGGTTAGTGCTACCAACCGGGACTAAAGTCCCACCCCTATATATATGTCTTCTTCCTCCTCCAGCTGCCCGAGCAAGCTTTCAAAATTTCTTCAAAAAAGATAGGAGGTCATGCCAAAATTTCTATTGAATTTATTTTGGTGATTACATACAAATCGGAGGTGCCTAAAAGGTTTGCAACTTCATCCTCCAATGTTTTTTTTTGTCATACTACATTTGCACCTATGTTTTGCACACTTTTTTGTCTCCAAAATTTAGTTGTAAGTTGATGAGAGAGAAAAATGCGTGTGGGGAAGAAAGAATATATAGAAATTTAGTTCATTTGCTAAACAAGGTTTTATAAAATAGTTGAGAAGGAAAACTCTAGTGAAAGTTAATCTTAAATAATAGAAAACAAACTAAAAAAAAAATTAAAAGAAGTAAAACACATTAAAATTAGTATAAAACTTTACAAATAGTTTTTAAGAATTATTTGTGTAATATTTATGATTTTTGTATGAATAAAGATATCTTATAATTATTGTATGACTGTTATTATTGTAAGAATAATTATTTGTGTACGGTTTTTTTTTGACTCATGTAGATGGATCGGCAATGGATGTACGCTGACCGGTGGTCCAAAGAGTTTATTGACGGCGTGCACTATTTTTTGAGAGTGGCCGAAGCTAACAGGCAAAGGGGTTTTATTTGTTGTCCATGCAATAAGTGTAAGAATCAGAAGGATATTCTGCATCCAGGACTATTCATTTCCACTTGTTTGAGTCGGGGTTCATGCCAAGCTATAATTGTTTGACATCCCACGGAGAGCAAGGTGTTGAAATGGAAGAAGATGAAGTGGAAGACGACAATATTCCGGACTTTGCTCAGTATGTTGGATTTGAAGGAAATCAAACGGCGAGGAGGAAATAGCTGCTGATGGTAACGACGTTGCGGATGATCTTAGTCAGATGTTGCAGGACTCCAGGAGGACTGCGAAAGTGAAAAGGAGGCCATAAATTGGACAAGATGTTGGAGGACCACAGAACTTCGTTCTACCCAGGTTGCGAGCAGGGGCACAAAAAGTTGGATACCACTTTGAAGTTCTTGCAATGGAAGGCAAAAAATGGGGTTAGTGACAAGGCATTTGCGATTTATTGAAACTAGTCAGAACATTCTTCCGAGGGGAAACAAATTGCCCGAGACAACGTACGAGGCTAAGAAGATAGTCTGCCCGTTAGGACTGGAAGTTCATAAGATTCACGCATGTCCGAACGATTGTATCCTATATCGCGTGAGGAGTATGAGAACCTAGAAGCATGCCCTGTTGCAAAGCACTACGATACAAGATTAGACGAGACGTCCAGGAGAAGTTGACGGGCAGCTAACAAAGAAGAGAATTCCTGCTAAGGTGATGTGGTATTTCCCTATATATACCACGGCTAAGCGTTTGTTCAGGAACAAGGGAATGCTAGAATGTTGCGATGGCACGCTGAAGAGCGTCAATAGGACGGGATGCTGAGACACCCCGCTGATGGTTCGCAGTGGCGAAACTTCGACAAAATTTAAAGAATTTGGAAAAGGACGCACGAAACATACGGTTTAGTTTGAGTACGGATGGCATGAATCCTTTTGGAGAGATGAGCAGCGGCCATAGCACTTGGCCCGTTACGATGTGTATCTACAACCTCCCCCTGGCTATGCATGAAGAGAAAGTACATAATGATGCCGATTATTATTCAAGGCCCCAAGCAACCTGGTAACGACATCGATGTGTACCTAAGACCACTGGTCGAAGATCTTAAACAGTTGTGGAAAAGGAAGGTGTCCCCGTTGGGACGAGGACAAACAGGAGGAGTTTAACCTACAAGCGCTGCTGTTCGTAACCATCAACGATTGGCCTACACTTAGCAACCTATCCGGACAGTCCAACAAGGGGTACAAGGCTTGCACTCACTGTATGGATGAAACAGAAAGTACGTATCTTAAGCACTGTAGGAAGGTTGTATACATGGGTCATCGTCGATTCCTTGCAGCAAACCACCCGGTACGGAGAAAGGCAAGCACTTCAAACATAAGGCGACCACCGTACGAAGCCTAAACATCGCAGCGGGAAAACAGTGTTGCTATGGTTAAAGATCTTAAAGTAGTGTTCGGAAAGGGGCCTGGAAGCCAGCCTATAGAGAGCGAAGATGGTTCACGCGGCGATGTGGAAAAAGAACTCTATATTTTGGGAGTTACCATATTGGGAATTCTTGGACGTACGCCACGCAATCGACGTGATGCACCTCACTAAGAACCTTTGCGTAAACCTTCTGGCTTCCTAGGTGTATACAGAAAGTCGAAAGATACACTGGAAGCACGTAATGATCTGAAGCATATGGAAAAACGCGGTGACCTTCACCCAGAACCAAAGGAGAAAGGAAGCCATTACTTGAGTCTAGCCAGCTACACTCTTAGCAAGGCAGAGAAGGAAAGTATGTTTGAATGCTTGGAGAGCATAAAGGTACCGTCTGGATACTCCACGAATATCAAGCGAATAATAAGCACGAAGGAGAAGAAGTTCACAAACCTAAAGTCTCATGACTGTCACGTGTTGATGACACAACTGCTACCAGTTGTAATAAGGGTATCCTTCCAGACAATGTCCGGGCAACAATAACAAAGCTATGTGCATTCATGAACGCAATTTCGCAGAAGGTCATCGATCCGGATAGATTAGAAGCCCTTCAGAATGAAGTGGTGCAATGTTTCATCAGTTTTGAGTTGATATTTCCACCTTCATTTTTCAATATAATGACGCATCTGCTTTGTCACCTTGTTGAAAGAGATCCGCATTCTCGGGCCTGTGTACCTACACAATATGTTTCCTTTCGAGAGGTACATGGGCGTTCTGAAAAAGTATGTTCGTAACCGTGCTCGTCCAGAGGCAAGCATCGCCAAGGGTTATGGAACAGAGGAGGTCATCGAATTTTGCGTAGAATTTATCGAAGACCTTCGCCCAATCGGGGTACCTGAATCACGCCATGAAGGGAGACTACGGGGAAAGGGAACTCTCGGAAGGAAAGCAATAATGACGGTAGACAACAATTTATTCCGTAAAGCCCATTTCACGGTTCTGCAACACTCTTCATTGGTAGCTCCTTACATCGAGGAGCACTTGGCTCTAATTCGCGCCAGGAACATCGGTAAGTCCGATGCATGGATTATACGGCATCACATTGATACTTTCCCCGCGTGGCTACGACAACATCTCATGGGTAACGAGTCGATCAACCAACAACTTGCCTTCCTGGCGAGGGGGACCGTCTGGTCGATCGCGACATTCCAGGGATATGAGATCAATGGGTACACATTCTACACGAGAGCCCAAGACATGAAGAGCACGAACCAAAACAGCGCTGTTCGTGTCGATGCCATGGGAACACGGAACAACTTGCCACGTATTACGGTGCCATCGAGGACATATGGGAACTTGACTATGGTCCTCTCAAGGTTCCTCTGTTCCCGGTGCTAATGGGTTAGGTTGACTGGGAGGCGCAATGATTGATGACAGTGGTATGACAACTGTTGACCTTAACAAGGTTGGATACTCGGACGAACCTTTTGTCCTTGCCAATGATGTAACGCAAGTCTTTTTCGTGAAGGACATGTCTAGCAAAAGAAAGAAGGGCAGAGGGCCTGACGAGCCTAAGCGTCAAGTGGTTCTCCCAGGCAAAAGAAAAAATCGTCGGAGTTGAGGACAAGACTGACGAGGATTACGATCAGTTGGATGGGCAACCCCCTTTCACGGTGATGATTGACCCTAGCATCCTCCTATCAAATGAAGACACCCCTTACTCACGCAGCTATCCAAGAGGGAACAATAGTGAGGAGAAAGTACGTGCGGTCAACCGTCACCGCCGATGTAATGCCATAATTATTGTGTACACGATGTAAACTATTTTGGATGTATTGATTATCCATATAAATCAATTGATGTATGGCATATGTTAATTACGCACGATTATTAGAGGTTTCAACAAGTTTAAATCATGTATATGCTATTATATGTGATACTTACAATTTTTAAAAGTTTTAAATCACACAGGTGGCAATTTCATATATATGTTAATTAGAGTTTTAACATTTAATTTACTATCATTCATATGCTAATTATAATTGACTAGAGGATTTTTAAAAGTTTTAAATCACGGCAAGTGGCAATTTCATATGTTAATTAGAGTTTTTAACATTTAATTTACTATCATTCATATGCTAATTATAATTGACTAGAGATTTTAAAAGTTATTAAAAATCATTCATGTGGCATTTACAGATGTTAATTAGAGTTTTTCACAATTTAATTTACTATCTTTCATATGCTACTTATATATGACTATTCAAATTTTTAAAACGTTTAAATCATGCATGTGGCATTTACATATGTTAATTAGAGTTTTAACATTTAATTTAATATAATTCCTATGCTAAGTATATATGATGATTACAATTTTTATTAATTTAAATCATGCAGTATGTACATACATATCTTAATTAGATTTTTACCAATTTAATAATATCATTCATATGCTAAGTATATATGATTATTGGAATTTTTATTAATTCTAAGTCATATATTTGCTTATTACGATTTATCCACTTAATTTATTACAGACAAAAATAATTTTTCGAAGTAATTGTCATTAATCTTTGTACTTTAAATAATGTTAATGCATTAACTTCTATTTTAGAAACACATATGTAAGCGAAAATAATATGCAGTGCTATAATCTTTAGTCCCGGTTCTTAACCCTAACCGGGTTTAAAAATAATTTTAAAATAGCGGGAAAAGATCTTTTACTCCCGGTGATGAGAACAACCGGGACTAAAGTAAAGTCTTTTCTTTACTCCCGGTTGTTCTCAACAACCGGGACTAAAGACCGGTTGTTCTCATCAACCGGGAGTAAAGATCCGGGGGTATATATATTCCCGGTGCGCCCTCGTCGTCTCCACCAACACTTAGACGTTTTCGGCGATCGATCTCTCTCGGCCTCTCTCCTTCGCCGCCACTGCCTAGGGAAAATCCCCGCGCCGACGCCGCCGTATCTCGCCGTCGTCTCGAGCTCGTCGTCCTCGCCGCCGCCTCCGCCTCCTCCGCCGCCGCCGCATCTCTGGGGTGAGAGCCGCCGCCGCCTCTCCCTTCATCGATCTCCGATCTCGATCTCTCTCCGTCGCGCCGCCCGCCACGAGACGTCGCGCCACGCCGACGCCGCGCCACGCCGCCGCCGGCGCGCCACGCCCCGCCTTCGCCGCGCGCGCGCAACACTGCCGCCGCCACGCCACGCCGCCGCCGCATGCAACGCCACGCCGCCGCCGCCACGCCGCCGCGCCAAGCGCCGGCCCAATGCCGCCACACCGCCGTTAACGAACACGTGAACGAGAACGAACACGTCAACGTACGTTGCCGCGAGAACGTGAACGAGAACGAGAACGATCGAACGAACGAGAGCGAGAACGAGAACGATCGAACGAATTAACGTGAACGAGAACGACAACGAACCGTGAAACGAGAACGAACGTGAACGAGGAACGTGAACGAGTGAACGAACTAGCTTGAACCGCGAACGAGCGAATTAACGAGAACGAGGGAACGAACGTGAATGAGAACGATCGAATGAAGACAAGCGAGAACGAGGAACGAACGTGAATGAGAACAACGCGAACGAACGTGAATGAACGAAGCGAACGAACGAACGAGCTAGGGAACCGTGAACAGCGAACGAACTGAACGAACGTGAACGTGAAATGCAATATATATATGTTACTTCGCATTTATCCTAATACATATTTTTGTATCTTGCAGAAAAGACGTGTTGTCGGAGTCGTCCCTCAAGCCGGAGTGGAAGAGCTAGCCCTAGAAGGAATTCGTGTAGGCAAGTGACGTAATAATATAAATGATTGATATATTTGTAATGCAATTAGATTATTAGACTTGTAATTAGACTTAGCATATAAGATTGTGTAGTGTTCTAATATTATTGAGTTTTAATATAAGATTATTATTGCAAATTAGACTTATATGTAATTATGACTACGGAATTGGTGCGACTCCTAGCAATTGACTATTGTAGTCTTAATTAGGACTTAGCATATACGCACGAAACACTTAGCATACATGACTATTTAGTCTTAGCATGTAATATTATTTTGAGTTTTAATATAAGATTATTTTATTTGTAATTAGACTTACTATATAATTATTGAACTACGGAATTGGTGCGACTCCTAGCAATGACAATTTTAGTCTTAATTAGACTTAGCATATACGACAGTTACACTTAGCATACATGACTCTTTCAGTCTTAGCATGTAATATTATTTGAGTTTTAATATAAGATTACTTTATTTGTAATTAGACTTAGTATGTAATTATTGACTACGGAATTGGTGCGACTTCTAGCAATTGACTATTGTAGTCTTAATTAGACTTAGCATATACACACGAAACACTTAGCATATACATGACTATTTTAGTCTTAGCATGTAATATTATTTGAGTTTTAATATAAGATTATTTATTTGTAATTAGACTTAGATATAATTATTTACTAGCTAGGGTTGTATAATATACGTCACCTAGACTTAGCTTATATCACGATTTGTAATTAGACTTAGCACGTAAGGTTGTGTAGGGTTCTAATGTACGACATTTACACTTAGCATACATGACTTAGATTGTTAAAACTAAATGGCTCGTGACTAGCAGATGTTCTCTGTATCAACAGATGGCTGACCGCGATGAGGAACAGATATTGTACGATACAATCGCGGAGGGAAGCAGCCAGTACTAGAATGAAGAAGAGGGGAACGAGGATCCAAACCAGTACTTGAACGAGGAAGGGAATGTGGAGAGGGATGCGGAGGGGAACCAGTAGGGGCACGTGGAAAGGGATGTAGAGGGAACCAGGAGGAGGAGTCTAGTGGTAGTCAAACCCTCCGTTGGACAGAAGAGGGCACGCGGGCAACGAGTGCAGCGAAGAAGCTTGAGGGTCGGCACATCATAACGGAAGTGGAGAAGATGGACGTTACAAGACGTTCATACTGTTGCCGACAATACAGAGTTAGTTTAATTTTACTGTCTTCCTACATTACCAAATTTCATTCCCGTACGAACTTGCTAAGTGTTTCATATGTAATGCATCCCCGCACATTGCAGATTCCACTGGGTGCTTTACTCTTCGACCTGTCGGCCCTGCACCGTCAAGCGTATATTGACTCAATGGATAAAAAAGAGTCTACGTTTGACAAGGTTTCGAACTTATAGACAGGTACTGGCATAAGTTCCTCTGTTAATTAAGAAATCTTGTTATGTTAATTATTTCTACTACGAATCATATCTTTAAACTCCAGTAGGCTTGGGTATCGGTTCCGTCATTTGGTCCGCGGCAACTGGAGAGAAAGACTTAGGCGGAGGTTCAAATTTCCTGTGAGTACACATGCTCTACATTTATATTTCTCGATTCAAATTAATACATACAGTGTATATTAATTAGATCTCACGCCGTTAATTTGTCATTTATTGTTAGTGCGCAAAGCCAAAAGTAGGAACTAACTTGTGCGGCTACTACGTGTGCGAGTATTGCCACTGCCTTGCAGACCAAAATCATCACCACAAGAGAGCTCGATGTACGTACAAATAAATTCAAAATTTCATTACGTAACGATTTCTTGTTTAATTACTAATCAATTTCATACATTCATTATAGTTTATTCGCATGAGGGATTAACCTGACCACACACAAGGAATTTACGCGGCGGTTTCAAGAACAACTCATGGGATTCATCAACAAAGAAAATCCTTGATCCCAAGGGTGAATTCTACTACGACGGAAACACAATTCACCGGTCCTTAGCTTCTGAGCTAGCAGCGACTACTACTACGTCGAAAATCGTAGCTAGCTAGGACATATAAGTGATTGTAATTAATTACATGACTACATATTGTTTCTATATGCATGTGTACACATTTCTATAATGTAAATATATTTTGGTCATATATATATATATATTACACACATATGCATTTGCATAAAACAGTATATATGTATAAATACATATATATTATGCATGTATATACATATGTACTGAACCATATATACATATAATATAATATAATATATATATATATATACATATATATATGTATGCATATATATGTATTGAAACATATATTTGCACATGCAGCAACAGGGCCATGCAAAAAAAAAAAGGTCAGTCCCGGTTTTTTCACCCGGGACTAAAGATCGGATTGGTACTCCCGATTTGGAAACCGGGACTAAAGGGGATTACAAACCGGGACTACAAAGGGTTTTTCCACCAGTGTATATAAAAAAGTGTGATCTAGAATATTATTTCATAATTGTGTAGAATCAAAGTGTAAAGAAATAGAAAGATAATGAGAAATGAATTATACTAAAATAATTCTTGGTTGCATGTTTTCATAGCATGCAAACTAGTATATATATGTCGTCGGCAACTCACTTGCCCAGGGTGGTCGTTTACAATCTGCATTTATAGGCATGTAATGGACTTATATACTCCCTCCATCTCAAAATTTTGACACCGTTGACTTTTTTAAAAATGTTTGACCGTTCGTCTTATTTAAAAAATTTAAGTAATGATTAATTCTTTTTTCTATTATTTGATTTATTGTTAAATAGACTTTTATGTATACATATAGTTTTACACATTTCACAAAAGTTTTTAAATAAGACGAACGGTCAAACATGTTTAAAAGAATCAACGGCGTCAAACATTTAGGGAATGAGGGAGTACTAGGCAAAAGCTACGCCTAGGGCTCATTTGCATTATCTTGTTCTAATGTTGTACTAATCCACACAAATTTTAGAATTTAGGCCGTGTTTAGTTCAGCGCAAAGTTTGAATTTTGGTTAAAATTGGAGATGATGTGATTGAAAAGTTACGTGTGTATGACAGGTTGATGTGATGGAAAAGGACTGAAGTTTGGATCCAAAGCCTAGGGCAGGAACCTAGGCCTAGGGCTTGAGCTCTAGCTGCCCTGCGCCTAGATCCGCCCCTGGTGGTAGGGGTGCTTAGGCCCTTCTCGTCTCCTAGTGTTATTGTTGGTCAAATGGGTCGTGCCAAGCTGAACCGGCCCAAGCATGATCTTAAGGGTGTGTTTGCAAGAGCAAGTTTTCAACACTCCCCCCTCATTTTTCGCGTGCACACTTTTCAAACTGCTAAATGGTGTGTTTTTTTGCAAAAAGTTTCTGTACAAAAGTTGTTAAAAAAATTCATATTGATCCATTTCTGAAAAAAATTAGCTAATACTTAATTAATCACGTGTTAATGGACCGCTCCGTTTTCTGTGTACGGGAGATGGGTACCCAACACCCACCTCCAAACACAGCTTAGTGTAGTCAGCTCAGGTACGGCACGACACGGTAGCCTATGTGCTGGCACAAACTGTTTGCTTGTGTCATGCTTGGGTCGATGCATCCGCTCATGTGCACGGCATGGCACGATTGCCGACAGGTCAGCACGGCCGGCCCATCTGGCGTATCTATTTTTTTCCTACGAATTTTCTAACTTCCCTTTTTTTTTCCCAATTTTTCTAATATATTACTCATATTTTTTCCTATTTCCCCTTACCTTTTCATTTTCCATAGGTTCTCTCATATTTTCCCTATTTTTATTTTTTCTAAAAAAATTTCCCAATATTTTTCTTATTTTTTCTTCATTATTCTTTTATTTTGTTTTTCTCTTTTTTTGTCAAATTTTAATTTATATAGGCCACAGTATTGATGGGCAGGCCACCAACCAACGTGCTGTAATGGTATCCATGGTGGCCTAGCACGGCACAGTACCTCCTTGGCCATGCTTAGCCTTGGCCTTGACACGTGGGCTAGCACGGCACGGCCTACTACAGGTGCCTTGTCTAACGGGTTGTGCAGTAGTAGGCCATGCTACCAACTGGTCATGTCGTACTAGATCGGGCCACCCATTTGACATGCAGTGTGTCGATCCTTCGAGAGAATTGAAATCCTCTTACTTATCATTTGACTTTGAGTTAGGTGAATTCTTTTTTTTATAGACTTATGTCACACTCTAGAGACAGAGAATCTCGATCTCCTCCGAGGAACCCGGGCGAACAGTTCACCAATCGCTGCCTCGCTGGGTAGCTCTCGAAACCCCATGGGGTTTGGTTAGTTGATGATGTACCTTCTGTCTACGTTGCAAAATTCACCGCTGCATCTGCCTACATAGTCGAACTAAACAGGCCTGCTCATGCATTAATTTTGACAATTCGACCCTTTGCAAAAACTAATTTTACAAATGAACCGCCGCCAAAACTTATTTCAAAAGTGATCCTTTTTTCAGCGCCAAATCGTGTGACGTTGAACTTAGACACCTCAGCGCCACGTCACCTGGCGCTGAATGCCGTGCCACCGTGGATGGAAGGCTGAGTCAGCATGCCAACGTATATTCAGCGCCATGCTATTTGGCGCTGAGGTGTCTAAATTCAGCGCCACACGATTTGACGCTAAACAAAAGGGTCATTTTTTAAATAAGTTTTGGCGGCGATTCATTTATAAAACTAGTTTTTGCAAAGGGTCAAATTGTCAAAATTAATGCCTCCTCATGGCCCAAACTTCCTGCCAAGACCAATTTGCTTTCTGGGTTGTACAGTTTTGTATCGAGGCCTAATTTAAGCATCATTCCATGAGTTCATGCGGTCAAGCCTGCATGCAATGGTTCTTTTTGAATTTAAGTTGGGCTAGTATTTTCCTAGGATTCCACACCTTGGGCCTTTATGTTCATAATGATGTCATGTTTGCTTTTTTGTTACTCCAGAAAAACAAATATTGATCAAACCTATATTTGCTCAATGGATACAATCAGCTCATGGTAAGACGACATATGGTCCAACATGCACGCGTGTTCAATTGGTGCAAGCGTGCACACGCGTTTGCGTATGCGCATTGCTTCCCTCCCTTACTTGAATGATTCCCCGAGAAACTACCTTTGGAGAAGGAAGGATTCCTCAAGTAATAGAAATCGTGTGCCAGCGGGAGATACGAAATTCACTGGTTTTTACTCTCAATCCACAGGTGGAGATACCTGGGGGGGTGATCATCACCACCTGCACCTCATATTTCAACACAGCGAAACGTGTAACCCGTCTGTTGTCCATGTCAACCACTTAATTTCCTGTAATCAGGGGCGGATCCAGGAAAAAAAAGTTAGGGGGGACTCAACATACCGAATACACTGGCATAAACACATCATCTTAGATTAAACACATCATCTCAACGTACCAATATGTGATTTCTTCAACCTCCAGGTATTCAGAGACCTTTAGCACATCCTATCTTATCAACTATGGCAAAAAAAATTGAAGGAGGGACTCAGGGGGGTATCCATGGGTCCAGCGGATGTAGGGGGGACTCAAGTCCCGCCGCACCAACGTTGAATCAGCCTTTGCCTATAATTCATAGCACCTAACATAACGTAGCATTAAGGGATAACCCACCTATACAGACAACCAAACGGGAGGATGGCACTATTGGCAAAGACCATCTAGCGAAAACGCCGTAGGCGTGAAGCGTGGTGGGCCTGTGCAGGGGGAGCATAGGGAGGAAAGGGTGCCCAGACAGTGGAAGAGCCAGCGGAAGCCAGGTCATTAGGGGTGGCAATTTCCCCGGTGGGTCCGGGGACCCACCCCTACGGGGACAGGGGCGGGTGCTGATTTCGACCTGCGGGTGACCCGTGGGGCCCCGGGGATGTATTTTAGACTATTAACACTAGCATATTACACACAAAAAGCCCATCTTATATAAAGCAAAACCCTAAATTTCTCACCCATTCCACCCTATCTTCATTTCCTCACCCCACCTTGGCACCTAGCCGCCACTCTCCATCGGCGTCGGCGCGTCTCCCTCCGGCAAACCGGCAGCGGCCAGGCACGAGCGGTGGTGTGTCGGTGACTGGCATGTGCATGCGGTTGTGTCGACGGTAGGGGGCAGCGCATCCGCGATGGTGGCCAGGGGCGGCGCATCCGTGTTGGCGGCGAGGAGCAGTGCATCGTCTCCCTTTGGCGAATCGATAGCAGCCAGGCACGTGCGGCGGCATCAACGGCCGGCCATGCGCAGGCGGTTGCGTTGACAACCGGGGGGTGACGCATCCACGACGGCGTCCAAGGACAGCGCATCTGCCTCGGCGCGAGGAGCAGCACACCGACGACGGCGGTAGTGGCACCTAATCCCCAACTACCCCACAGCTACCACCCCTAGGCCCCATCCCCAACTGCCGGCCGTGCATCCTCAATTCCTCATCTCGTGGGCCACCTTGTCGTCGTCCGCCATCGTGGCTGCCCTTAGCTGTTGTGGACGCGTCGATGCCTCGAGCTGTACTCACCTCGTTGCCGGAGCTCGCCAGACGCCCATCCTCACTACTCCTTGCTCGTTTCCCCAGTGGCCAAGCCGGATGGTGCGGGCCCTGCTCACCCGCCGGGTCCCCTGCGGGGGAGGGGACAGGGGATGTTTTCCACCAGACCACCTCTACGGGGCCGGGGGTGGGGGTGTTCCAGCCCAACCCGCCGCCCGCCCCGCCCTGTCGCCAACCCTACATGTCATTTGATGATAGAAATGGAAGGTCCGAGCGGTTCATTCATTCTTGGAAAAAGAGGGGGGCGAGCCAATTATTCGTATCAAACCAAAAATGATTCATACAAGTTAAATCTTCTAATCATGTATGTACGGCAAAATTAACCATTATTTTCCTAATGAAAAGGGCTGCAAAATTGACTGTTTACCTATTCCTCTCATGTTTTGTTTTAATTTATGTCTCATGGAGCCCGTAAAGGGGTGAATCTTACATATGAGAGCCACGAATCAGGCTTAGGTAAATGCCGTAATGGTGCTCTTTTTCTAAGCTTGCTAGATGTGAATAGATGAAGATGGTTCTCAAGATAGCTGGGCAAGTACTATGTGTAAATGCGGATGTGTGCAGGGGCGAAGACAAGGCTGGAACAATTAGGGCTTAAGCCCTAAACTTGTAAATTCCTATTAGATTCTCTTAAATTTAGTGAAATTTACTAGTGATCATGCACGTGCAATGCATGTTTTTTTAATATATGTTGTTACAAAATAAAAATTATTGTTGGTTCATTTCTATCTCTATTGAGAATGATAGTTACAAAAGTGACAAATTCCTCCTAAACAACTCAATTTTACGTGATAAATAAATGATAAATAATAAGGGTCTTCATTCGAAAGTCAAATCTTTTATGTAAGCAAGTTCGGCCCTACGTAAAGATTTCCTGGCTCTGCCGCTGAATATGTGATATGCGCCCATGTCACATATGGCCCAGGTTGTAGTGCCACCCACTTGGGCCTCCTCACTCCAGATGGGCCTCCAGGTTGAGGGAGACGAAGGTCCAAGCTTTCTCCCATCTCCTTTATCTTCTGATTTTTCTTCATTTTCTTGTTTCTGAAAAATCATGGCACTTTGCACAACCGACCTCGTGAAGCTTATCAACAACTACGTGGTCGATTAAGTTTTAAGGCTTTGTTCGACAGCCATTGCTCCCAACTTACCTTCCTCGTTTTTCACGTACACGTTTTCTAAACTATTGAATAGTTGTGTTTTTCAAAAAAAAAAATTCTACAGAAAAATTATTTAAAAAAAATCATATTATCTTTTTTTAAAAAAAGTAGCTAATACTTAATTAATCATGCTAATGAGTCATTCCCTTTTACGTGCGTGAAGGAATAGTTCCCAACATCATCTACCGAATACAGCCTAAGCTTGCCATCCAGCATCTTGCTAGACCGTGGTTCCTTGAATTATCCGATCCAAGGTTGACTCAAAAGTCACACACCATGAGACCAAATAAATAGTTTCTGTGCACATATATCGTGACCTAACCGGTCATTAGTCAAATATGTGCATATGAATAGGGGTGGGCATAATAAGATCGAACGAAAAAACCGAGACAGAGAAATTTGGTCGTTAGTTCAGTCTCAACAAGAAAAAGACCAAAATTTATTAGTCAATTTGGTCAGTGGCCTCGGTTAACCAAATTGACCGATGTATCTGAATTGTAATTTGTGATGTACTGCATGTCATGTGAAGTTGACAGCAAGTGTATGATGCTTGTGATTCATGCTACCTGATCATATCTTGTGATATATTGTTTGGTGTTTGATGTTACCTATTATCTTGTATTTTTGTGATACTAGAAAAATGCCCGTATTTTAATCGTATTATTGTTAGATTTTTTTATCTAAAAAGTATATGGGATTTTTATTTGGATAATATTTATATCTAATTCTGAACCCTTATTGGGATGATAGCCATATCTTGTGCGTTGCTTTCTTATGACTGACAAAAATTCTAAAGCAATTAGGAGCATGACTCTCGTTCTAAGATAGCATGCGAGTTTTTTAAAGGATTTCTCATATGACTCCTTATATATTTTCAAAAACAAACAAACTTAAAAACCGACTCAAATACAAATGACGTACCAAAGTATCGGCAAAAATATCTACAATTTTTATAATAGTAGAGATATAATTGACAAAAGTTGTCTAAAAAGAGGTTAAGTGCTTCCAAAATTTATCATTGCAAATTTTATCTCTAGAAATTGGCGTAGTTCGGTCAGGGTCGAGACCGAATTTGCTGGTCTTAAAAATTTTGTGTTGTTATTTGGTCTTCACTTTTCAATAACCGAACTAACCGAAAGACCAAAAAACCGAAGACCGATACCGTATTTATAACTTCATGTGCTCCTTATACAATTATACAAATAGAACCATAGAGTCTAGAGATAAGATACGAATCCAAGCAGTCTTGGTTGTCTTCGTGTAATACTCTGTCTGCCCCTTTTAAGTCAACATCTCTATTTGGGGTTTTGTGTGTAATACTCTGTCTGCCCCTTTTAAGTCAACATCTCTATTTGGGGTTTTGTTTTCCTACATGGCATTATATGTGATATTATGTGCACTCTATGAGGTAACCCATATTTTCTACATTGATAGCGTGCACAGAGCTGTTCCACGTATATTCTACCCAATTTCACTTAAAAAGTTAAATCATTGACAAAAACTTTTTATGGTACATTAAAACATATACTTTGGTTTTGAATATTTGAATTCATAAATTATAATTGAAACTTTATTATAATAGAAATTTGGAAAATTCTACTTGAATTTAAAACTTCCAACTCAAAATTTTAAACTCATTGCTGTTAATTTTAAACACAACTCAAAATTTAAAACTTTCGACATAGATTTAAACCTTTCAACTGAAATTCTAAAAAATACTACACTAATATTTGAACTTTCAACTTAAATTGTGAAACTTTTAACTCATATTCTAAAACTTTCAACCTAAATATTTATCTATTATCATATATCCTTGATGGTTTAATCTGATATGACCGATCTAATCTTCGAAAGAAGAAAAATAAACCAAACCTCATCTTCTTCTTTTTTTTAAAAAAAAAAACGCCCAACCTATCCCCCGTTAATAGCAGAACCTATCGGCATTACTAGTACTACAGCGCACTGAACCGGCTTAGGGGGTGTTTAGATCCATGGGTGTAAAGTTTTGGCGTGTCATATCGGATCTACGGACACACATTTAAAGTATTAAACATAAACTAATAACAAAATAAATTATAGATTTCGCCTGTAAACTGCGAGACGAATTTATTAAGCCTAATTAATCCGTCATTCGCAAATGTTTAATGTAGCACCACATCATCAAATCATGGCGCAATTAGAGTTAAAAGATTCGTCTCGCAATTTACACGCAATATGTGTAATAAATTATTTTTTCGTTTATATTTAATACTCTATACATATGTCTAAACATTCGATGTGACAAGGTGAGGATAATGTCAAGAGGCGAGGATTTACAATATGTTTCCTTGTTCATATCCAGTTTTATTTCATCAATCCCTGTTTGTATTCAAAGCTTGAATCCTTGTTTGTATTCAAATTTTTTTTATAAATTGCTTATAACCAAGATCGGATAAATTAATAATTATACGGATTTATGTTGTAGCCGATGAAGTAACTCGGGTAATTTAATATAACATATCGGTTATAGTTCCGATACAACCTTATATATAGAATATCAAGTTGTAGTTAAATCTATTAAACAAATTATAATCCCAACAGATCAAACCAAATCGAGACAGTGTGAAAATTTTAACAAGCTTAATATATTTAAAGGCTTGATACGCTCGTATAAGATGATAGATATAACAGATTAAGCAAAAGACTACATGTAATCTTAAAGCAAAACAGTTAGGGTTTAAAGGCTCAATCGTTGTAATATATTTTCTAAGAAAATTGTGGACATCGTTTTAATAATAACATGGTAAGTATCAAGTTTATCACTATTTTTAACCGTACCAAATTTTATCATCACTAAAAAGTTTGGTAGGCTAACAAGCCAAACACATGCTTACCATCGGTACAAACCTAATTTTGGTAACTATAGAAGTTTCCACTCTTAAATCTCTAGTCTACCCCATTATGGTTTCCCCTTTACAAATCTAATTTTGGTAACTATAGAAGTTTCCAAACTTAAATCTCTAGTATACCCCATTGTGATTTCCCCTTTACAAATTAGGTAATAAAAAATAGGGACTGCCTATGCATCATGTGACAGATTTTTTAGCCTCCTATCATGCAGATTTCTTACCCTTTGAATCAACATCTAATAGATGACATTAATATACACAAACAAAATACATATGTAATTTTAGTGTATTTACGATGTAAGTCTAAAAATTACATATGTAATTTTAGTATATGTACGATGTAAGTATGAAAATTACATATGTAATTATAGTGTATTTATGATGTAAGTCCGAAAATTACATATGTAATTATGGAGTAAGTACGATGTAATTAGTATGCGTGGGATTGTAAACAAAGTAGCATTGGAAAACACAGCTCAAATCGATAAATGATGGAGTCAGCAACGACTGATTTGGGCTCAGACACTAGTGAACAGTAACGTGGACCTAGTTAGCAGCTACTCGTAGATGCTAGCACAGATCTCAGAAACCATCTGACGGCTTAAAAAAACGAATGATGGAAGGCTCATAAATCTGTCAAACGATAGTTAGCAATTCCGTAAAAATATAGATAAAATTAAAAAATGGACTCTAATACGGATGACGTACCAAACCACCGGCAAAAACATCTTCAATTTTTATAATAGTAGAGATAGAGATATGTAATATATAAGAGAATTAAGATTTAAAAGTATTGGCCTAATTACTCCTACTTAAATACTTGTCGCTGCTCGACGTGCGGGCGTTCCCGGGGCAGAAGGAGGAGGGGGAGGAGCAGCCGGCGCGCGGCGGCGGCGGCGGGAAGAAGTCGTCGTCTTCGTCGTCGACGTTCCGGGCCCAGGTGAGGGGGTTCCTGGCGCGGTGCGCGGTGGCGGCGCCGGCGTCGGAGGCGGGTGAGTTGTCGCCGGGCATGTCGTCGTGGCACGTGGGGTTTACCACCGCCGGCGGCGAGGCGGTGGCGGTGATGGAGGTGGTGGAGGAGGAGGTGGCCAGGGCCAGGCGGGTCTACTGCGAGCACTGCACTGTTGCCGGTGAGTTGACTCAGATGCTGCTTTCGAGAGGGGATTTGTTGTGTCGCTAATCTCAGATCAGATTAGGATTACTTGACTTCTTTTTTCCCTTGTTTTTGGGTTTTTTGGGGTGGTGGAATTCATGGTGGCAAAGGCAGAGTTTCCATTTCTGATGTCTGTAGTTTGCAAGTTTTTCTGAGATGAGCGAGAAAGATATGCATGTTTGGTACTTTCTTTCTCTTGTGAAGTTATAGTATGTAGAATTTGGTCAATGCAAATAGCAGATTTACTATACTGGTATCCTCTGAAATAACATAAATGATGTCATATTATGTTTGAATGAACTTGGATTGCCTCTGCAATAAATTGGGAATGTATTTAGGAGGATGAAAAAAAAAAAGATAAATTGAAGTGGAGGAAGAAAAAATTTACTATTTGGGAGGATGGAAAAAAAGATAAGAACTGAAGTGAAAAAGAAAATTGATGAAGGAGCAGTATTTTGGGAGGAGAAAATGATATAATTGAAGTGCAAATGAGAAAAAAAAAGTTTGAGGGAGGTGAAAGCCCGTTATTCATGTATCTATATTTCATTCACACTTGAACTAAATTCGTCGGAATGCATTAATCTCTGCAACGTCTGGATTGAACTACGCAAATTGCTGCCTTACATACATTGTAATGTTTGCATGCCGGTTGTGAACTGAACAAATCTAGATGTTATTATAACTATTCCAGCGCTATAAAATGAGCTGGATTGATTGATATATAGATATGTTTGATTGCTTATTATTGCAACTCAATTCTGGATGAAATCTAAATTTACTTGCCTTATTGTTACATAGGCTGGAGCAAGCACCCTGTTTGCTCCAAGAGGTACCACTTCATAATTCGCAATGAGAATGAAATTGGCACCTCCAAAACCTGCAGGCGTTGCGGGTTCATGGTGGCACTGCAGGAAACAAGGTTTGGTTTAATCCGCTTCTAATTCTGTTGCCAATTTTCATCAATCAGGAATTCGCAAAAGTTTGTGTGATTAGGGAAAGAAAATAAATACTCAACTGTGTGGCCTCATCTTGTGAATGTTGTCCTCAGATGTCCGTCCTGCAACCACGTTGGCCTCTCGCGCGATGATCCGGAAGATTGGGACTATGTGCAGCTGGAGAGTCCACGGCATCTGCTGCATGGCATAGTCCATGAAAACGGGTTTGGCCACCTTGTTCGGATTAATGGCCGTGAGGGAGGCTCCAGCGTCATGACAGGATCCCAACTGATGAACTTCTGGGATCGGCTCTGCAGATACCTCAGGGTTAGGTAAAGTGATGACTTATGATTAATAATGAACTCAACACAAACAAAGCCAATATCATTCAATTCAACACTTCTAATTTATAATCAGCAGATGATACTAACATGTCAAAAAACTTGATAAATTGCAGAAAAGTCTCAGTGATAGATGTTTCGAAGAAGTATGGAGCTGACTACCGAAGCCTCCATGCTGTTGCCACTGGCTGTTCTTGGTATGGCCTGTGGGGATTCAAACTTAGCAGCGGAAGCTTTGGAATCACACCTCAAGACTACTCCAAAGCTGTAGAAAGCCTATCCTCAGTGCCACTCTCTAACTTCTTCCCTCACACCCGATCTCCACGAAACCAGTTACAAAATACCATTGCATTCTACCAATCTCTCTCAAGGCACCCTCTCACCACAATCCGTGAACTGTTCGCCTATATAATGGAGCTTGCCACTGGCAAGAGTGTGCACAAAGAGAAAATGGCATATGATGCCAATTATCAAGAGGAATTCCCTGAAGAGGAATTACAGCGAGCAACAAACATTGCTCTCAAAATTCTCCGTGCTGCAGATAGATGGGTTGCTACACGGACACTAAAGGCAGTTACATCCCATCCAATTGGTTCGCCACAGCTGGTTGATTACTGCATCAAGACCCTTGGTGGTACAAGAACCGACGATGGGATGGTTGTTGCAATTCGATGCAACAGTGAGATGAACACTGTAGAGTACAGGTTGGTGGCTCATATCTTTGTTACAACTTGCATGCTAACTAAGTGCTTGTTTCATGATCCAAATTCTAACTACTATCTCACTGCAGGCTTACGACTGAAACCCTCTTCCCACCAAACAACGTGTGCACCCTAACCCAAGACCACCTATTCCGTGACATCAAGTTCTTGTATGATGCGCTTCTCTACCCATACACAATGCATCCTTATATGCCAGAAGAAAATTATCAGCATGCCAAGAGGTCTGCAATGATCCTTTTGGACTGCAAGCAATTCATCAAGCATTATGATCTGGAAGAAGACTTCTTACCTCAAAACCCATCCCAGTTGCACATTTGGTGCCAAGTGGAACTAGCTGACCAGGTTGATGATCCACCTTGTATCCCAGCAGAGCTCATAACTCTTCCACAGGCAGCAACTATCGCTGATCTCAAAGGGGAGGCTGCGAGAGCATTTCGAGACATCTACCTAATGTTACAGAGTTTTGTAGCTGACCAGCTTCTTGATTGTGCAACTGCAAGCGACACAACACAAATCAAGCTCTTGTTTGGAGCAAAGGGGGCTGTCCACATCAAAGGCAGGTGCATTGGTGGTGAAAGACGGTTTGCAATTTACCGGATGGAGAGGGGTGTGGACAAATGGACAGTTAAATGCTCCTGTGGAGCAACGGACGATGACGGTGAGAGAATGCTATCCTGTGACACTTGCCATATGTGGATGCACACTAGGTGTGCTGGAATCAGTGATTTTGATAGGGTTCCAAAGAGATATGTATGTAAATCATGTAAACTAACCCACAAGCCGAAGAGCAGTGGTCCTAGGCTCATGTATAGTAGTGCACCTAACAAAAGATGTAAGACTGGCACAGGTTCCTTTAGCAATGCAGCTGAAGGATTACTGTGGCCTCACATCAGCTAACATGTACATAACGATAACAAGGATTCATATGAGCCATGCCAGTTTTTCATGGCTGCAATTATGTAAACATTTGTAATGGTAAGTTGCCTGATGTCTCATGAACTTAATTGAGAAAAACTTTATCAGCACATGCTTCATGACTGGTTTCATCCTCCTGTAATGGATGCCATACAGATTAGCATCACTGCAGTTTGTCACATGGTGCTAATAAAGGGATTGGAACGGTTAAATCTACTCTGCAACTTCCACTTGTATCATTCAAATAAATAATTGCAGCAAAAGGTAGAAAATTAACAGAAAATATCTCAATGAACAAACAAGACAAGATAAATGGCATATACTGTGGCTGCATCCAGAATGCCAATGACAGCACTACTGCACTTTACCTCATACTCCATTACTCCTAGATGAATTCAGTTGTTCATAAATTATTATTACCAAATAAAATAGAATAGAGATATCACCGATGGAAGAAAATGTCATAAAAAATATAAGCTTGATTTTCTTTTTTTACTTTCATGTTTATTGACTACCCTGTTGTGTAACTGTAAATTTTCAAATGTGAAAGCAGACTGACATAAAACTCCAACTACAACAGTTGCTCAATTTGAACTGTACAAATGCTGTAAACATTTGGTAACTGGTTTGTATAATTTGCTCGGTTAAGTTCATGAAACATCAGATTACTTACCAATATGATCCTTAGCATCTGCTTCATGAACACTTCATCACTGGATTCATCCTCCTGTAACTGAAACAATCCAGATTAGCATTGCTGCAGTTTGTCACATGGTGCTGATAAGGGAGTGGGAACTGTGCAACTTCGATTTACTTCTATACCATGCAAATAAATAATTGCAGCAAGAGGTAGGAAACAATCAGAAAATATCTTAATAAACAAAAACAAGACAATATACTTGTCATATGATACTGTGGTCACAACCAGAATGTCTAATGACAACAATTCAAATCATATAGCCCTGAACTTAGCTCATACTCCTAGATGCATCCAGTAACTGAACTTTGCAGAATATGTTCAGAAATTATTATATTATTAAAGAAAATAGAAACTCAACAATCCAACAAATGCCATGAAAAATTATAAGCTCGATCTTCAATGTTTATAGATTATCCTGTTCTGTAAATATAGAAACGTGAAAGTAGACTGGCATAAAATCCAGCTACGACAGTTGCTTAAATTGAACTGTACAATGAATGAAGTAATAGGATAGTGTGCGCTATATTCTCTAACAAATTCTAGATTCACAATCTCCAGACTTGATTAGATTTAAAGAAAAAGACAGATATATACTGAAAACAAAGTAAGAAGTTAATCTGCACAATCCAGGTAAGCTATATTTTTCTAAAAACAACCTGAATAAAATGAGATGGTTGTGCATACCTCCATTCTTGAAGAAAGCGTTGGTGATTGTAAATACTAACCAGCACAGAAATGAAGAACATGAATCTGATATATAAACAAGCAAACGATCAGGAGCTACAAAAACACATGGAATACTCAAGTAACAAAGCTTGAATGGCATACATTTTGATATATTAGATTCTGTCAAAAAATTGATGGTGATACATTACACACTAAAATATACTAAAATAAAATGGATTAGCATAGCATGAAGCACAGCTGCAGTGCATATGCACTCGCACTAGCAATCTTAGAGCGAAATAGATTAACATAAGATGGTGGGCATGCCTTTGCACTGCGAGAACTAACCAAATACATAGCAAAAGAAACTTGAGCAATCAATCATTAAAGATCAAGCCATCATGTGATTCTTCAGATACTGTGTGAATTAGATAAAATAGGCCCCAACCCTGTTTCCTATCTACTTAGACTTTAAACTTCTAAAATTCAGTACCTTAAAGAGTCACAGACAGTGAAATGTTGTAAAGGAGAAACCTTCTAACATCAAAGTGGAAAATTGAGGAAACAGCTTAAATATCATGCCTAGGGTGCCAAACTGCCAATGGATTGGAATCCAGGCCGAACCCGCCCCGCTCCATATCGTCGCACAGCGTGCTTCCAAATCAATTCATCAGAGATAAAACCCAAACCAATCCAGTCTAACTGTAGGATCAATCCAAACCAAAGGCAGAAAAATGGGTTCAACCCATTCCAAACCAAAACGAATCCAAAAACACTGCTCCACCCATACCGCCGACGAGGATTTTCCATCTTGCTCAGTGCTTCGGTGCAGCTGGTTTCCTTCGCTCTCCCATGTTGCTAGCTTCAGCTGCCATGGCAAGCAGCACTTCACCAGAGATCGCAGCAGTCGACACCGACATGGACACGGATAGGCAGCACGCAGAAGGTACCTGTGGGCTGTGGCTGGCGGAGCGGCTCCCTGCGCTCTAAAGACCCCCACCCAAGGAGAGGAACGAGCGGAGGGGCAGAGGCCGCCGTGGCCACCGCGTGGAACCGGCCGCCGGCGTTGAGATGAGCTGGAGGAAGACGCGACGCTCGGCGACGTCCAAAGCAAAGGGGAGGGTGGCAGCACAAGGAGTGGAGCCTGGAGCCGTGGACAAGACGGAGACGGAGACGACGCTACGATCCAAATTGGCACCCCTAGAGAAAAAGGCATAATCTAAAACATTTGACAGGTTCCATTAAAAAAAAAAAAACAGGTGAACAGACTAGAACAACTTGCAGAGTACACCCTTGTTTGGAAGTGCAGATTTCACAGAACCAGTCGTTTTCCTTTGAAATTACTGTGGAATTCAAGGGTTCTAAACATGACCATAAAAATTGTCAAAAACACACTTGATCCCAATTCCTAATTCACTGCACACCCTAAACCTATATTGCCTACATTATGAAGAAAGGAGAAGCCCTGTGAACATACCCAAGAGCATGATTAGAAGCAGACCATTCAGCACAAAATCCACCACTGCTTGGTAAACTAGAATAGTATCTATCCATACCCAAGACATGCAATTTAAACAAAAACATCATCAGCTAACCTAAAGCAACGATGTTTTGTCTCCCCTCTTTCTCTTTCTTCTATGCCAACAAGTATTCCTAATTAGCAACGCTAAGAGAGCACCACTATTAACAACCATTGTATATGCCCTAAAACTTCCACAGTAGCCTCCATCACAATTCACACTGCTTCCTTGTTTGGAACGCAGGAAATCATGCCATATTTCCAACATAACTGAACAAATGCCCTAAACCTATATCGCCCTTGGAAAAATACTTTGGGAATTCATGGGTTCCTACACAGCAGGGGAGGATCCAACTTGGGACATGGGAGTTTGGGGGAACAAACAAAAGTGTAACAACTTGTATTAAGAGAGGTTAAGATTCTGAAATTAAGGAGGAGAAGAGCTTCTTCCACAGATCTAGAAGAGAAGCTAGGGTTAACGAACGAACGCAAGCAAATTCCGGACAAAAGTAGTCCCGGTGGGAGAGAGAGATGAATCGGAAAGAGGATTTGGATGCTCACCAGGATCTCCTCCCCTGCTCTGCTCTGCTCGCTGCTCGCCGCTCGCCGGATGGAGATCGCCGCCCCTCCCCTCCCCTGTTCCGCCGCGAGATGGCGCAAGGAGCGGAGGAGACGACGAGACGGGAGATTATTCTTTTGCGCTAGAAAATTGCAATATTGGAACTCCGTCCGCTGTCGTTACAGCAAAGGTTAATGTTTACAATGTCACAATTACAAATCCCCTTTTACGCCGCCTTCATATCAAGGAGACGAGCCAGTATGTTATTATGTCCCGTTCTAAATGGAACGTGATATGGATTTTCTTTTACACACCTATATTACGTCCCGTTCTAAACTGCAACGTGATATAGATTTTCTTTTACGCCGCCTTTATCTCAAGGAGACGAGCCATTAAATATCTACCCTACGCATCTATGTTACGTCATGTTCTAAACTATAACGTGATATATTTTTTTTTACGCCGCCTTTTTATCTCAAGGAGACTAGCCATTAAATATATATGTCATACATTTATGTTGTGTCCTGTTCTAAATTGCAACGTGATATATATTTTTTACGCCGCCTTTATCTTAAAGGAGACGAGCATTAAATATCTATGTTATGTCACTTTCTAAACTGCAATGTAATATAGATTTTTTTTCTCGTTTCTTATGTTTCGTCCGAAAACTTTCTATATAGAAGTTGCTATAAAAAAATAAATAAATCCATTTTTCTAGTTTTTAATAATTAAAATTCAATTAATCATATGTTAATGACATGTGTCGTTTTGGATGCGCACTTAATCTTTATCCTTGTTGGAGAATCAAATGGGACCTTATACTTTAAATGATGCTAATGGTGATGTCCAAGTTTATCTTCAATGTCACAAGCTAACATATGGGGCCATAAGATCCCTGCACGTGAATACTTTTGTTTTGTATATATGGCATTGCATGCCTAATCAATTAACAATGTTATAAACTTATAATTTTTGCTTTTGCTTTTATCTCTGTTGCAACGCATAGAACCTTTAGCTAATTCCTTATAATGATTGGTGACCCACATGTCAATGGTACTCAAAGAAAAAAAATACGATAAACTTGGTAGGGAATTGTATCGATAGCAAACTCCTCAGGCCACCGGCAACCACTAGTTGCCGCTCCATGCACCGCCACCACCCATCTTTCTTCATGAACCACCATTGTTCCTCCTCTCCACCTTCGCATGCTCAATTGTCATGCCCCGATTTTCGAGTGGGATTAAAAATAATGCATTTCTAGAATTTATATTAAAAGTTATTACAATTAGTCAAATGAAATTAATGAGGGAATTAAAATTTCCTTTAAAAATCATGGCTGAAAATATTTTTTTAATATTCTCCATGTCCTAAAGTAATCCCTGAGATTTCCCGTGAATTTTCTAAGCTCAAGAAGTAATTTTAATAAAACATACATCATTTAATCGATTAAATAAAATAAAAATCAAATTAAAATTCTCTTCCTTGTCCTTGGGTGAATATGGGATGTCCATGTGGCCACCTTGGTGCCGCCCTGTGTGGGTGCCACCGTGGCGCGGTAATGGACGAGGAGATTCCTCTCCCTCTCGCGCACTATATAAGTATACCACCGGGATAGACAGACACACATATGTTCTTCCTTTCGCACATCTTTCTCCTCGGTTCTTCTGTTCCTGCGCTACCACTCTGCTTACTCTGCTTCCCCGGTTCTGAGCACTTGCGCGAAAGAGTGCTTGGGACGAGCAAGCCTCCGGAACTCCGTCCGCTTGCGCTACTTGCATGAGTAGGCGGGTGATCAAGTTTTTGGGAGCTTTTTTGCGCGACTGCTCTCGACTGCAACGTCTTCTTTCGGCAACCTCTTCGACTGCAGTTCTGCACTACCACGTCTTCTTCCTCTACGTCAACTTTCTGTATCGTCTACTTTCACTACACCAGCATGTCAACTGGAGGAGGCGTTAACGGAGGACGTACCAGCAGCAGGACTGGAGGAGGCAAGAACGACAACACCAACAGTGGCAACAACAAAGTCTCATCCAACAACGGAGCCTTTTCCGGGTATGTTATACTGTTCATCGCATTGTTAAACATGTTGTTAGATGATGTTTATCTTGTTATTAGCATGTTCATGTTTACCATTATCACTAGATCATTCAACTATACACATGTCATGTTTAGTATAATGTTTTTTTTATTATAATATGCCGAATAATGACCATATTTCCAATAATTATACGATGAACTTATGATTGAGAAGAAATCTGGTCTGTAAGCTTATTAAGTACAAAGTATGATTCGGTCACCCAGAATGCCAGGTTAGTGTTCTCTATCTATAAACTGTAACCTTCAAGGACACACTATCAGCTAGGAAATTATTAATTATGCATGTCTGTCAACTTGAATCATTAAAATTTGGATTTTAATTTCTCTGATCATACTATGACCAAGGTGTTCTTGTTGGACATCAGAACGAAACAGATTTGGATTCTGGCTCCTCTAATCATACTATGGCAAAGATGTTCTTGTTTTTTTTATAGGAATTACTACCAGGGCTTTGCCCAGTAGTTAAATTTTATAAAAGAAAACAAAAGTTATTTACAAACAGACAGAAAACCTTAAAAATTACAGACTTTGTAACCAGCTAAGAATAGAAAAAGAAAGAGATTCATTCATTCTACGGGCCTGTTTGGCACAGCTCCAACTCCAGCTCCACCCCTCCTGGAGCTGGAGCTCAGCCAAACAGTTTCAGCTCCACCAAAACTGGGAGTGGAGTTGGGTGGAGCTCTCTCACAAAATGAACTAGAATTGTGGAGCTGGGTTTAGGCAGCTCCACAACTCCACTCCAGACCCAACTCCTAGAGCTAAATTTAGGAGTTGGAGCTGTACCAAACAGGGCCTACAAACATGTAGAAGAATTTCAGACTTAAAGGAAACCAACCACCTATTAAAATCAGGTCGAACATCTTGAAAAACATGTGCATTTCTTTGCTTCCATATGTGCCAGCAGGCAAAAGAAAATATCTCCATAAAGCCCTTTGGCCTGAAGAGGACTCTTGCAAGGACCATCATTTGGCAAATATTCAGACTTGTATTCCATCTGATGCCAAGATGCTGCCAGCATTGCTTACTAAAAGGGCAATCAAAGAAAAGGTGGTATAAAGTTTCTCTAGAACCAACACAAAGACCACAGGTTAGAATTGCATCAACAGGTGCACAGTGCCTTCTATCAATCATGTCTCTAGTATTCAATCTGTCCCAAATAAGCAGCCACATGAAAACCTTTATTTTCTTCACACATTTGATTTTCCAAATCCAAACCACAGGTCTTGGAACAGAAATCCCAGCGAAATTAGATTTGTAAAACTTTCTCGAGGAATAATTGCTAGAGTTCCAAACGAAAGACCAGTGATCACCTTTTCCAAGAGATGCGAAAGTTAGAGAGTCTAACTCTGATTGCAATTGCAAGAACTGAATATATGATTCGGCATTAAGGGGGAGGTTGAAAGAATCTTCCAAAACTAAATTAGCAAAAGAGCTTGCTGATTCCCACCTCACCTTGGTTTGGGAGAAAAGTTCAGGGAACTTCAACTTTCTTACATCCCCATTCCACAAATCATCCCAAAAGAGAACTGAAGAACCAGATTGAATGGAGCACTGAGCAATAGCCCTATAAATATCAGACAACTGAATAATATCTCTCCACCAAAAGGAGCCTTTATTGAAAACCATATGAGGGACCTTTGTTCCATAATAAGAAGACCATATTAATCTGACCCAAGGAAGATCTTCAGCGGTATAAAACTTATGTAAATGCTTCAGGAGAAGTGCTACATTTTGGATGTATAGATTTATAACCCCCAAACCACCCTTGTCCTTTGGTCTACACACTTTGTCCCAAGCTGCCAATGGTCTTCTTCTGACCAAGGTATTCGAACCTCTCCAAAGGCAATTCCTTCTAGCAGTGTCAATGGCTTCTATAACTGTCTTTGGGAGCTTAAGAGAGCACATGTAGTAAGTTGGAATTGCCGACAAGACAGAATTGATCAACGTTAATCTCCCACCATAAGGAAGAAAAGAGGCACTAGCAGTAAGTCTTCTTTCAACCCTGTCAACTAGGGGCGCCATGTCAACAACCCTTGGTCGTGTAGAACCCATTGGAAGGCCCAAGTATGTGAAAGGCATGGTTCCAACTTTGCAGCCGAGTAGGAGAGAAAAATTCTCTATATTTTCTTCAGGAACATTCAGAGGATAAATATTTGACTTATGATGCATCTAGTAGTTCATACTCTACAGCAGATCTAGTAAGAAGCTGAGTAGATTTCATTCATGTAGTACAATGAGAATGGTGCATTTTTGTACTATCATTTTAGTGATGGTCAAATTTCAAATGTTATCTGCTTTGGCATGTTAGCTAGTCATGGGCTCATGGCCAACCGTTCTCTCTATGTACTCTGAAAACATTGGAATTTATATCAGTGCAGATCAAACAATTCTGTCCGGCTACTAAAATGTTTGTTTTTGAAGTAAAATTGCTTTCAGAGTAGGCAATCTCAAAAAAATTATACTAGCATATTATTTCCAAATGACAAAGGCAAAATGTTAAATCATGGAGTTTGCCAATAGAAAAGGTATTTTATATTTTTATGGCAAGAGGAAGTAGCTGTTTATACTTGCCAGTCTTTGAAAAAGATCCCAAGTCTGAATTTTTCATCCAGCATCTGTCCTTGTAATCTAAGATACCCTTGTATGCTGTATTTTCTTGAATAATTGATAGTCCTGTCTCCTGCGGCATATTCTTTCTGCTTGTCTGGTACATATCACAACTATAATTGTACTATACAATTTTTCAGATAAGACAGTGTGTTTGTTCTTAGCTGTCTAAGCTATCTAGTTGAACTATTTGCTACTTTTACCATCAAATTCTGATTATACTTTTCTGTACTGATATATTTTCCTTTCCTGGCCCTCAGGTTCTTATGGTGCGATTAGAATCTGATATTTTGACGAACATTTAGTGAACAATAACTGAATTGTGAGCAGCTTTCTTGTCCTCAATTTTGGGATAAAAGGGACTGGTCCCAACAAGTAGTCGTTCTTTGCCGTAACAAGGCCTCAGAATTGTTTTCTTTTTCTACTTCCATTGGTCACTGATATTAATCTAATCTATCTTGTTCCAAATATAAGTCATTCTAGATTTGTAGATAGAAATTAAGAAAATAGTCTTTGGTTTTGTTGCCGTTCAAGGCTTCATTTATGCTACACTGGAATTGATAACTCAGTTAATGACGAGAAGGACAACATATATTTGATAATAGCAAATATGGAAGAAAAGATTGAAAAGTGTTTAGAAGTTGTAAAACGATTTACAGTTAGGCAAGAGTTAAGAAGGCTAAAATGGCTTGCACTTGGAATTGGAGTACAAAGTTAAAGAACTGAGGTGCATAAGTGAGAATGCTCTAACAAAGTGTATCAAGGGCCAAAGTTGCAGTGACCAGAGAAAACAGTACTAGAAGTGATGAAAAACAAGGCAACCAGTTTTGATACATGAACAGGGTACAGATCAGTTCTGTTTAGAACCTGCAACTTTGGACTTCCTTTCATCATTACATCTACACCTAATCAGTAAAATAAATTCAATATTGTACGTATTCTGAAGCTAATTCAAGCTACCGACACTGCAAGCCTCTGAACCTCTGAGACCATGCATCATCCATCCATCATGATATTTCTTCAAAAATTCTCTCTTGATGTTTTACACTGGCTCCTTTATTTTTGATAAAGTTGTTCAATTTAGTCACTGTCCGGCTTGCTTTAATCTTTGGGACTTGGGTTGTTTTTCAAAGACTGTCAAGTACTTCTCTTTTCTTTTTCTCACTTTTCCTGAACCCAAAGCTCTAGTCAAGAATCTTCCAACAGATGATTACTTCACCCCCCTTGATGACAAAATTGGCTTGAATAATACAAAAAGCCATGAACTATAGTATATATGGAACCAGTAGTAGTACATAATGAGCATATAAAGAGGAAACTAGTGTAAAAGGAGATGACAATGTATGGTGGCTCAAGATTACCAGGAGATTACAAAGGGCTAAAGCTATCATGGAAGTGACTATTACATTGGACAGCACAATCACCTAGAAGGTAGCATATGATCAAACCCTATACACCTTTGATGACAAAAGAATTAGGGAAAAAAAAAAAGAGGGAGATGAAAGAAAATAAAGTTACAAAAGTTATACATATGTTATTTGATCTTCCTCCCCAGCTCTTGTCACCACCACACTGTCTGCCTACCAACAAACTTGCACTAGAATGCTGGCTCCAAATTCTCAATTAGTACCACTTAATTACTCCAGTCCTTTCATGCCACCAAGTCCTGTAACAATGGCAAATGAATTGTGTTTTTGTGCCCCCATCACCAGAACAGGTACTTTGCTCTCAACTTAGGTCAGCAAGTCCGGGAACAGCTTGTAGCAGTTGGGCTCCTTCTCAGGGCTGCTCTCCTCCTCCCCCGTCTCCGGTGCCGACGACGACGGTGACGGCTGGTCCGACCCGTGGCGGGGGAACTCGGACAGCATCTGCACCACCTCCCTCATCGTCGGCCGCTCCACGCTGTTCTCCTGGACGCACAGCATGGAGACGAAGAAGATGTGCGCCACCTCGTCCATCGGCACCGTGCTAATCCGGCGATCGACGATCCGGTGCACGCTCTCCCGCCGCCCATCGGTGACCCTCTTCGTCCACTGCACGATGTCCACCCCTTCCCCGAAATCCCCCACGGGCCGCCGCCCGGTGATGAGCTCCAGGAGGACCACTCCATAGCTGTAGACATCGCTCTTCTCGTCCACCCTTAGAGTGTAAGCATACTCTGTAAAAAAACAAAACCGCACAGTTAGCCACGCGCAAAAGTTAAATATCCGTAAAACTGGTAAAAAAAAAAACCCAATGTTGAAAGGTACAAAAGCTAAGGAGGGGGCCAGCTAGGACCATTCCAAAACGTGATGCATGGCACCTTCTGGTATAAACTACCCCCTCTCGTGCGAAACGAAATCTAAGTGTATCTCAGTTGCCGATTTGATTAGTACACAAGCAACAGTAACCTAGCAGTTGCCCCCCCTATATATGCATAGTAGAAACCAAGGACAAAACCAAGTGCACGCAACATTCTGCAACGAATCCCAAGAGAAATGCCTACAGGAGTATAGTAATAAGTACACTAGTAGTACCAGTACCATCCCATAATCAAATTGATTGGAATCTCAATCCCATAACATTGCATTAACAAATTAATTAACCCCCCTTTGTTAATTTATCCTACCAACACTCCCCAAAATCCAAGGAAAATTCTTCTCATGGATCAAGGGAGATCACCCATCCAATCCATCCCACGCCCAAATCCCTGTCTGTATCAAAGCCCATGCTCCCCTAGATATCCTTGCACTAATCCAAGCCCCCTAAACACCCAGTTTTTAAACTAACCAAAAAAGTATAAAAGATAATTAATTAAAAACAAAAGTAGCAAGCAAAGAGCGTGACCGTAACAGCGAAGGCGCCTAGCAGCTACTGTGCCGTTCAAAAGCAGCAGCAACCGGCGTGCCGTTTGATAGCTTTGGAGACGACGTAACAGCGAGACGCTTTGGCGAAAACCCAGGAGAGGAGAAGAAGAGGAGAGATGATGAGGCTTTTTACTGGGTTAAACCCCATGCCGGTCAAAGATGCAGCAGCTAGCGTAACCGAACCCTAAAAGCTCTCGGTCACTCTCTCATCTCTTCCCTTAACCAGGGACCAATGCTGAGTGTATCCGGTAAAAATCATCGACAGATAAATCACCTTTGTCAGATCTATATGTAATGTACTGAAATTGTATCCCCTTTGAATATCGCCGTCGTTTCTAACCGATAAATGGTAATATAAAATCTAATTATCATCTCGATGGCTCGTATGTATGTTACTTGCAGAAACGTTGAATTAGGGTTATCCTGATTTCGACGTTTCCACGTACTCCCTTCTTTCCAAATATAAAAAATGTTGGTTAAATATATGATACAATATAATACAATAAATCTAAATAATTTTTTTATCTAGATTTATTGTATTAGAGTGTATCACATTCACTTAAAACCGTTTATATGTTGGAACAGAAGGAGTGAGCAGTTGCTACTTGCTGGTTTTCTTTTGGCAAGTCCAATGCTGCTACTCTGTGGCAATGGCTCTGCTGGACTGCCACGACGCCGTCCACAACGCTGCATGGGGCGGCATGGCCGTGTGCCCACTGGCAAAGCGGGCCCACCGCCTCGTCAGGTCACTATCCGGTGGGCCCCACACCCACGAAAAATTATTGGGCTCTCGAGTGCTTTGCATGCCTGACCAGAGGACCCCTTTTTGGCCGCTTTCGGTCACGGGCCCACTGTTCAGTGCACCACCCTTCTACTACTACTACTACAGCTTCTGCCAAACCCCCCCTCCGTGGGCCCCACACCTGCTACGTGCCACGTCGGCGTCTGTCATGTTCAAGATCAGATTTTGCATCTGCGCCCGCTGCAGTGCTGGCTCCTACTACAAATTCAAAACCTACCCTACCTTTGACTCCTTGACAAAATTCACCCGAAATTTTTAAATATAGGCTGTGTTTAGATCCAAAGTTTAGATTCAAACTTCAGTCCTTTTCCATCACATCAACCTGTCATACACACACAACTTTTCAGTCACATCATCTCCAATTTCAATCCTTTTTCAAACTTTGCAACGATCTAAACACAGCCATAGTTTCAAAACTGGCTCAGTTTAGGTCCAAAATTTTTCTTCAAACTTCTAACTTTTTCATCACATTAAAACTTTCCTATATAGACAAACTTTTAACTTTTTCGTCACATCGTTCCAATTTCAACCAAACTTCTAATTTTAACGTGAACTAAACACACCCTAAATCAAACAGTTTAGAATGAAACTGATACTATGTGCCTATGTGAGCAGTTTTTGGCAAAGTTTCCCTTGTTTGACTTTGGATATGTGGGACCCGCAATCCAGTGACAGAGGACGGGGGCAGTCAGTGGCCAGTGCTGCTGCTACACACTGCTGCTGCTACCGTGGACTGCATGCGACAGCGACAAGCGGATCAGGATTGATCCATCGGACGGTCGGGATCGTTTTCTCTCCTCCTAAGTCAATCCTGACCGTACGATTTGTGCGACGTGAATGTGAATTACGTGGGCGTACCTGGGGCGATGTAGCCGTACGAGCCGGCGACGGCGGACATGCACTCCGACGAGGCGGCGGCGCCGGCGCCGGAGCGGAGGAACTTGGCGAGGCCGAAGTCGGCGACGTGGGCCTCGAAGTTGTCGCCGAGGAGGATGTTGTTGGACTTGACGTCGCGGTGGACGATCATCGGAGAGCAGTCGTGGTGGAGGTAGCAGAGCCCCCGCGCCGCCTCGACGGCGATCCTGTACCGGCGATCCCACGACAGGAAGCCGCCGCCCTTGCCGTGGAGCACCTCGCCGAGGCTGCCGTTCGCCATGTACTCGTACACCAGCACGTTGCTGCTGCTCGCCGCGTCGCCGCCGCCGCCGCCGCCGCGGCGGCTGCAGAAGGCGAGGAGGCGGACGATGTTCCGGTGGCGGATGCTGCCTAGTGTTCGGATCTCGGCGCGGAAGCCGTGGTCGTGGCGCGCCGCCTCGCCGCCGGCGGTGGTGGTGGAGGTGTTGAGGCGCTTCACGGCGATCGAGCCGCCGGAGCGGGTGCGGCCGACGTAGACCACGCCGGCGCCGCCGCGGCCGCGCGCCCACGTTCCCGTCCTTCATGGACTCGATCACCTCCGCGATGCCGAAGTCCACCTTGTGGAACGCCGTGAACCGCCACGCGCGCCGGCCGCCGTCGGGCCCGCCGCCGCGGCAGGAGCGGCGCGGAGCACGGCCGCCGCGGCGAACACCACCGAGCACACCAGAAGCCCCAGCGCGAGCACCAGCTTGAAGTCCCCTCCCGCCGCCCGCTGCCGCGTCGTCACCACCGGCGCCACGACGACCCGCCTGCCCCCGCGGCGGCGGCGCCGCCGCCGCCATAGCCGCACGGCCGGCCAGCAACAGCCCGCACAGCCTCGGGTTGCCGGCGAACGCGTCGCGTTGAGGTAGCCGAGCTGGCGCCCGTCGGTCGGCAGCTCGCCGGACAGGTCGTTGTACGAGAAGTCCGCCGCCGTGAGGCTGCTCATCGCCCCGATCGCGCCGGATCGCCTCCTCGAGCTGGTTCCTCGCGACAGTTGAGGTAATTCAGCACGCGTATCCCGGCGATCGCCTCGGGGATCGCGCCGGAGAGGCTTTCTTGCTGAGGTCGAGGTAGGTGAGCTCGCCGCACCGCCCAATGGCCGCCGGTATCGTCCGGACAGCGCGTTGCCGCTCAGGTCAAGCTTCACCAGCCGCCGGGAGCTCGCCGACCTCCGGCGGCACGGCGCCGGCGAGCCGGTTGTTCGACGAGCAGCGC
>CM020188.1:7203986-7227035 GCA_009805545.1 Oryza longistaminata | reverse complement strand
CAGGGGCGACCCGTCGCGTGAGGTAGCCGAGCTGCCCGCGGTCGGCAGCTCGCCGGACAGGTCGTTGTACGAGAATCCGCCGCCGTGAGGCTGCTCATCGCCCCGATCGCCGCCGGATCGCCTCCTCGAGCTGGTTCCTCGACAGGTTGAGGTAATTCAGCACGCGTATCCCGGCGATCGCCTCGGGGATCGCGCCGGGAGAGGCTGTTCTTGCTGAGGTCGAGGTAGGTGAGCTCGCCGCACCGCCCAATGGCCGCCGGTATCGTCCCGGACAGCGCGTTGCCGCTCAGGTCAAGCTTCACCAGCCGCCGGAGCTCGCCGACCTCCGCGCGCACGGCGCCGGCGAGCCGGTTGTTGCTGACGAGCAGCGTCTGCAGGCGGTGAGGTTGTGCATGGAGCTCGAAGCGGGCCGGACAGCTGGTTCGGAGAGGTTGAGCTGAGCCAGCTGCGACGACTGCGAGGCGGCCCCATGGCGGCTCGGTTCGCCGGGACCTTCCGGAGAGCAGGTTGTTCTGGACTCGAGCAGGTGAGGCTGGGCAGGTAGAGCAAGCCGGCGGGGATGGTGCCGTTGAGGTAGTTCTGGCCGAGGCGGACGCGGGTGAGGCTGGAGCACGAGCCGAGCGAGGCGGGGATGGGCCGAAGAGGAAGTTGTTCATGAGGATGGCGGTGTGGAGCTCCCCCGAGGCGCACACATCTCCGGCACCATGCCGTAGGCCTGTTCGACGAAATGTCCACGAGCCGGAGCGCCGCGTTCGCGCCGAGGCCCGCGGGACGCGCCCGGTGAGGTTGTTCATGAACAGCTGCACCGTCTCCAGCCGCGGCAGCGCGGCGACGAAGTCGGGGACGCCCGTGGAGGCGGTTGAGGAAGAGGTTGAGCAGCCGGAGCGAGGTGAGCGACGCGAGCGACGCGGGGACCTCGCCGGTGAGCGCGTTGTTGGAGAGGTCGAGCGCGGGTGAAGCGCCGTGAGGTTGCCGAGCTCCGGCGGGATGGCGCCGGACAGCTGGTTGGTGTGGAGGAACAGCGTGTCCGAGTGCCGGCGAGCGCGCCGAGCTCCGCGGGATGGGCCGCTCAGGCCGCAGTTGGAATGTCCAGCATGGTGAGGTTGCGCAGCCGGCGAGCTCCGGCGGGATTGCCGCCGTCGAACACGTTGTAGTACCCGAGGTAGAGCTCCCTGAGGCTGGTCAGGTTGCCGAGCTCCGGCGGGATCGCGCCCTGCAGGTTGTTGCCGTTGAGGGACAGGTACTCCAGCGCGCATCCCGCCGTACGCCGCGGGTATCTCGCCGGAGAAGAAAGTTTGCCGCGAGGTCGAGGTACCGGAGCCGGCGCAGCGCCACGACGCCTGCGGGGAGCGGGGAGGAGAAGTTGTTGCGTCGCGTCGAACACCTCGAGGCTGGGCAGCGACGGCGAAGTCCCAGCCGTCGAGCCGCCGCCGAGCTGGTTGCCGGAGACATTGACGAGCCGGAGCGCCGGGAGCCGGACGCGGTCACCGCGCCCACGATGCCGTTCCGGCGAGCGAGAGGTTGGCGAGCGCGTCGAGCCCGCCACCGCCGCGACACGGGCGCGCCGGTGGACACATTCATGTTGGCAACGTCCACCGACACCACCGCCGCCGGCGCACCCACCCCGGTCCACGCGCACACGGGCGGCGACTTGCCCGCCGAACCCAAGTGGACCAGTCACGCAGCGCGTGCGCGTGGCACCGCAGCGACGCCCTGAGCCTCACCAGCGCCAGTGCGTCGCCACGCAGCGCGTCGTCGCCACCGGCGGCGGCGCCATTGGTGGACCAGCGCAGCAAGACGACGGCCAAGAACACGACAAGGCGAAGAGGAGCAGGACGACGACACGACGCCATTGGTGGGAAGCCGAGGTTTTGACAAGCTAATCAAATCTACACTGCCGCCATTGGCAATGGCATTGGAAGCTATCTATCTATCTATCAATCAATCTATCTATCTGCTTCAGTGAGATATAGAGAGAGGTACTAAGGTAAAGGCATGCAAGAATCTTGAGAAGCTTCAGAGGAAAATTATGGAGGTGAGAAGATGAAGCTTCACATTGAAGATGAGATGAGATGAGATTAGGGGGGAGAAGGGAATATGTTCTCTGTGTGGCAAGAACTGCTTTGTCTTTTGAGATATATATGCCTTGTGGTTGAAGGGTGTCTCTAGTACTACTACAATGCTAGTAGTGCATTGGGCTCAGTTCATCAGTTTGTGTTTTATGTTCTTTTTCTCTCTCTTACTCTTGCTCTGCTTTTTTCTCTCTTTGGTTTCTTGTTCTTTATCTCTCTCTCTCTTCAGTTCCTGCTTTTGCTTTTCTTTTTGATCAGAGAGAGAGAGAGAGAAGAAAACTGTTGTTGTAGTGGGCAACCAAGGAGGGAGAGAGAGAGAGGGGGAGATTGTATCTAGCTTTTGAATATTTTTTGAGAGCATTTCGATTCAAATCTCCTTCTCTGTTTTTATATATTTCAAATTGTGCAACTGGTTATGTGGGGGGCAATTTGGAAAGGGTTTTTGTTCAATTATGACGTTACACGGCGAAGGCCCGACAGGAAAAGAGGGGGTGCACTCCGGTCTCCATCAAAGTACATCGCCCTGTGAATTTAGGCAATGATTAAAAGAGGTAGCAAATCAATGTGTTTGTTGTGTTGCATTTGAGTATGTGCATGTGTGGTTCAATATTGTAAGTGTAGGTAAATCATTTGGTTGCTTCTGAGGACAGAACAGAAGTGTTATTGGCTAGTATGTCCTTGCAGCCATTTCATGTTAGCATTACTATTAATTACATGCTTGATGTTACTATTTTCCTCATTATCTAAAAAAAATGTTACTATTTTCCTACAATTAGAACACAAGAACTAATGATACAAAGATTAGGCTGCCTTCGTCTTGTCTGGGCTACTTCGTCGTTTTCCATGAATATACTTCTCAAACTGCTAAACGGTGTATTTTGTACAAAAGTTATCTATACAAATGTTTCTTAAAAAATCAAACCAAATTTATTTTTAAGCATGTAATAATTAATATTTGATTAATCATGTGCTAATTGTTTGTCACATTTCTCTGTTTAGAACGTAGCCTTGGTCTTCTTGCAACAGTAGGATCAATTCAGACAGTTCTATCTTCATGTAACAAGCATAAGAAAGGAATATAGCATGAAAAAAATATTATTCTCAATGGAAAAAAAGATCCGTTGAAAATAAAAATCTTAAAAACAGTGGGAAAAAAGGAAGAAAAGGAATGAGCTAGATCCAAGCAAGGGATGGGGTTGAGAGGGCTTTCAGAATGCAAAAAATGCAGAGAGAGAGAGAGGGGGATATGGATTTTCATCTAAATAGTTAAAAAAATTGAAAAAAAATTGACAACATAGATTAATATGGAATATATAACTCCACAAACATGCAAGATCAAATTCAACTCCTACAAGTTACAACAGAAATAACAAATTAAACTGGAAATAGTTATCGCACATTCGCAACTATATTTGCTATTTTTGTTACAACTTGTAGAAGTTGAATTTAAACTTGCATGTTCGTGGAGTGATATATTTCATATTAATCTATATTGCCAATTTTTTCATATTTTTTGATGACTATTCATGTGGCATGCACAAAACACGGGGATATCCCCTCGAGGGATGAAATCACTTTTGAGAGAGAGAGAGAGAGAGAGAGAGAGAGGGGGGCAAAGGCAGCAGGCAAGTGAGGTGGCAAAACTAAAGCGCTCAAAGCCACACCACCCAAGCTGGCCTGGCCATGTCCCAGTGAAGAGGAATCCCAGAGGCGCCGGAAGCAAAAAAAAAAAAGCGAGGCTTGACCGGCCACCTCACCGGCGTCTGTCCGGTGAGGTTCGCAGCGCATCAGCATGCAGCGACCGCTTTGGTTGGTCCGGCTCAAATAACTAAATAAGGCGAAGCAGACGCGCGAGCGAGCCGCGCGCATACGCGATAGTGCAGCTCTCTGCAGCTGCTGGCTGCAGCTGCAGTAGGGGAGGGAGTGGTGGATGATTGATGCAACAGAGCTTCTTGTTGCAAAGGGGAGATCATTTCGATCGATCGATCGATCTCTTCGCCTCTGAGCGGCAGCCCAGAGTCTGGTTTTTTTGTTTGGGGGGAAAGCTTGATCATGATTTGAGGTTAGGGTACGGTGTAGTATTAGTATATAACTAGTTGCGGCACCCCGTGTTTTTACCGCGGGTTTTGTAGTTTTATCGTCAGACAAAATCATAGTTTTAAATGGTTAGGTGCAACTCTGTATATATACAAAATATATGATAATGTGGATTTATATATGCCTTATGTTATTATAATACAATTCATGCTTTATTTTTCTAAGTGTCATTGTGTATTGTTATATATATGAATATATTATTTTCATGCGTAATATGGGTATGGTTATAGTTAGACAATTTGCATCTCTCTACTTCACTCAAGTTTTTTTTTTCTGAAAATAGATTTAAGTAATGATACCTAATAATTATATAATATCTTATCATGCATAATAAAATAAAACACACATATTAAATAATAATTTGAGTTGTATTCGAAAAATATGGTGTTATGCACAAAATATGTAACAGTGTTATGTGTGACTGTGAGGTGGAGCAAAGGGAGGTGAATAAATAACAAATAAATGATTGAATTGGATGAATAAGTAGCTTCTTAATTCAACGGTTATTATCTTTGTACTAATATGATCTAATGCTTAAAATTGTTGATGATGTGGCTTCTTGCATATCTTGCTTTATAGGAGTAAAGCCCCTTAGTGGGTACCAAATATATAGGAAGATAGGATAAGGAGTAATCAGTTAGGGACACGTTTTGTCTGATAATTTTCTCATAATTGGATCTAGATCGAAAGGGTTTCATCCATATATGTCTCAGTACATACCCACTTCTTTAAGAAAGGGGGTAAAAATCTTTCTTTGTTCCTGAAGTGTTACATGCTATACATATTTGTCGGTGCTGACTCACAAACTTCGCCTTAGTCTATACATAATCACCTAAGCATCATGTGGAATTGTTGAAATTGAACTGACCAGTCAAGCTAATTGAAGCCATCTTAGCTGTTGCAGTAGTCATCGGTGAAGTTGGTGACACGGTAGCATGATGCCAATGTTGGTGCAGGTGTAGAGGTTCACGATGTGGATAGCATCACCTTCTGGCCGCCACTTGAGCTGACCGGCGGCACGCGATGGGGATGGAGAACGCCCTTCAGTCTCCTTCCAGCTTTTCTTATGATCGAAGTTTAGGGTTTTCGAGAGTGGCTTAATGTACCTAAGCACGGAGCAGCCTCTCCCTTTGGTCCATTATGGAGAACGGCATGCGTTCGATCATCGCGCATGGATGAGGAGCATGCATTAGAGTTATTTGAGACTTGCTCCTCGTCGTTACAAACGCGTGAATGTGGGTGGGCCGTGTTCATGACACGTCTCACTGGCTCAGTGCCAGGAGATAAACTAATATTCTTCCACTCGACCTTAATGCTAACATGTCTACTACTCCATCCGTTTCTAAATATTTGACACCGTTTACTTTCTAGCACGTGTTTGACTGTTCATATTATTCAAAAACTTTTGTGAAATATGTAAAACTATATGTATACATATAAGTATATTTAACAATGAATCAAATGAAAGGAAAAGAATTAATAATTAGTTAAATTTTTTTAATAAGACGAATGGTCATACATATTTAAAAAAGTCAACGGCGTCAAATATTTTAAAACGAAGGGAGTATAAGCAGAATAGCTAGCAAACCAAAGCAATGAGAACACCACCATGACAACAATGCCTATAGCCACCATACCTCTATAGGAATCAATTTATTCTTATTTGGGTGTTGATTGATTCTTATGCCCATGTTACATAATCATACTTATTAGTCACCTAATAATCCCATCTCGGCAATATACTCATTAAATTAGTTGGTTGGTAGACCTTTAGTGAGCGGATCTATGCTTATGACCTCAACCTTAACCTGGATATTTTTTCTTTCACAACATGATACTTTATGTCAACGTTTGTGCCAGTAATGTTTGACTTATTGTTACTCAAATAGAATATTGCAACGTATTACCACAATATGTGGTGAATGGTCTACCAATGCTGTCAATCACTTTTAATCTCGGAATAAATTTCTTGAGCCATACAACATGTCTAATTATCTCATAACATGCTATATACTTAGCCTGCATTTCGATGATCCAGTAATTGACAGTTTGGAGATTTCCCAAGAAACAACTCCTCCTGCGAGAGTGAAGACATAACCTGATGTCTATGCATCCTCCAAAATCAGAGTCTGAATAATTAATGACCTCAAGATCACTAGACTTCCTATAAGTTAGCATGTAGTGCTTAGTACCTTGCAAATAATGCAAGGCTTTCTTAACAACTTTCTAGTGGTCTTGAACTGCATTGGACTGATCTCTATCATGCATTTCGGGAACGAAACGCAAGTTGGTCACATACAAACTTGGGTATTCATCAAGCTTCCGACATCTAAAGCATACTGAATAAACCAAACCTATTGCCCTTGACTATTGGAGTAGGCGTGGTAGAGCACTTACTCACATTATTGGCAATCACTTCCTTAGCTGACGTGGGGTGCGGTGGCAAGTAATTAGTCACTTTGAGTATTGGCACGACAAAATTTAGCGAATGGTAACAACAGACAAGGTCAAATGGGGATTGAGTTGGGGGCTTGAGGTGTGAAAATATCATCACTGGTTAATATGAACAATGGTGAATACAAGATGTGCTTTGGAAAATAAAGAGAATGTGAGAAAGGAGTCATGATGGTGGGATGAAAATGGACAGAAATGATATCATTACTATAGAAGTAATTTTAGATCCGCTGAAATTTTTTTATCAAATTGACTATTTATCCGCAGTTGCAATATGGCGATGATAAATTAGAAAAAAATCATACTTTTACAGAAGCGATATACTGGGTTAATTGGTCGGGAATATCCATCACCATTACCATTTTCAGTCCTTCATGCATCAATGCTCATCTGGAACACGTGAATTTTCTTTTAGATCTCTGTAATGTTATATCCACCTTGAATGCAATACAAGGAGGAAGGTGGAGCCGAGGAGAGCTCAAAAAACATGGACCTGTCTGGTTTTCGTTGACCATTTATATTTGTCTGTCCTCTCGAGCTATAGAGCGGTCGGTCAATGGTTAGGTTGCAATGACCCACAAGTAGTAAATAATAGTTGCAGGCTTATACAATGTGCCGGTTGATGTCGATGGTCCAAACTGATGTGTGTCAAGTTTCAGATGAAGATGTCAGAGAGGAGAGGGTACCAACCAGCTTAGCTGGTGATGACTGATGACTGCCAAATATAAATGGCATGCATCCTAAAGACAAAACCATGTATAAACATGTACAGTAATTTTCCCCAGAGTTGTATATATGCAGGCGTTCGATATGGTAGCACATGTATATAAGGCCCTGTATTTTTTTTATTAAGATGTAGATTTTATCTCGGCTTTTGTAAGCACGTTTTTTAAACTGCTAAATTGTACATTTCGTGAGAAAAATTTTGAAGTCGCTCTAAAAAATATTACTCCCTCTACTCTAAAATATAAACACTTTTGGACTTCGATACGGTTTTTGATATGCTACTTTACCAACGATATCTATCAAAATAAGGTGTTTTAAATAAAAAGAGTTGCATATTGTGGTAGTTTGTTTAATGATAAATCTAGTAACATCAATTTTACATGATTGATCTTTTTATTTTTTTTTTGCTATTAATAGTCAAAGTTACAAATATTTGACTTGACACTATACTAAGGCTGCGTTCTTTGTGATGAGTTCTGGGGGATTGGGTGAGAAAAGGACATCGTATTCCGCGCGCACGCTTCCCAAACTACTAAACGGTGTATTTTTTGTAAAAATTTTCTATAGGAATGTTGCTTTAAAAAATCATATTAATCCATTTTTAAAATTTAAAATAGTTAATACTCAATTAATCATGCTCTAATAGCTCATCTCGTTTTGCTTATCTTCCCAATCTTCTCAATCCCTCTCTCCTTAAACTCACCCTAAAAATGCTGATATTTTAGGACGGAAGGAGTAGATAAATTTATTTCTCAAGTTTATAATATTAAAACTTAATTAATCATTTTTGTTTTTTTTGCCATAACTTTATCTTCATAACACCACAGTGTTTTCTGATGCTGCTAGCTGCAATTCTTGCGTGCACACAGTGTCATTATCAATCTTTTTTTTCTTTTCTTCTTTCCCTTTCTCTTTTATCGGATAGCTCAGTGCAGTAGCAGTACTGCTATGCACACAACACAACACACGGCGGCTGTCGCCGGTGGAAATTTTGAGGTGGTCGGTCTCTGCCGGCTCATCCTGCTCTTCTGCTTCTGCAAACATATGCAGTTGGTGCGCGTGCCGGGACAGGAAAACATGGACAAATTCCGTCAGGCGATCAGGAGGGAAAACGTAGGCAAATCTCACTGACAGATCATGGTCAATCTTACTTCCTCCGTCTCAAAAAAACCCAACCTCGTACCACGACGTGATACATCCTAATACAATGAATCTGAACATATGTACTAGGATATGTCACACTCTAGTTCTAGGTTATCTTTTTTTTTTTGGGATGGAGAGAGTAGTTCCCAACTTTTTCTTTGAACTTCTAACTTTTTCATCACATCAAAACTTTCCTATACACACAAACTTCTAACTTTTTCGTCACATCGTTCTAATTTCAATCAAACTTTCAATGTTAGCGTGAACTGAACACACCCTTAACTCTATTTACACAAATACTAATACTGTAGTATATATCTGTACTAGTGATTTCAGATAGAGGTAACAGGCATGGCAGCAGATTGCTGCCACAGGATGGCCTGAAGAACGTACGTACGCTCCAGTCAGTGGCAATGGCTCATGGCCAGCCGGCCGGCGGCGACCACTGCCGGACTACATCATCACTAATGTAAAACTGATGCAGGACAGACTGCGACACTGTACACATTGCAATATTGCGTGGATGCAACAGTAGGGCTAGCTAGCTGGATCATTTCTTGCGGATTTGCGAAAAAAAAAAAGCGAGCAGCTATATAATTTTCGACGGTTCTTTTTATTTTGAATAACTTTTTCGGTGTTGCGTTTAGCCGCGCTGTAGTAGTCTTGTTTCAGTTTTTGTTTTGCTTTTTTTTTCCTTTCCCCTTGCATAAGCTGGTTTGGCTGATTGTTTTGTGTAACAAAAACTCTTTTCCTTCTAATATATTGACGTGCAAATCCTTTTGCGTGTTCACGAAAATTTTTAAATAACTTTTAAATAGAGAGTAATTGAAGTTTAATTACAATTTAACTACATTATACTTATATGTAACTAGTTTGATCACTCGAAACCAAACTTGCCAGGATGGCTAGCCCCACGCACTCTTACTCTCGACGTCGTGGATTTGAACCCACTTTGGTGCGCGCTGCACAAATTAAAAATTAATTCTCACTCTCTTGCACGAATCCGATGGTCCACAAATTGAAAGTTTTGGTGAAAAAAAATATCAACATTTCTTTAGCAATTCCAAAAACAAACTTCCAAAAGTTTTTCTTCCCTGAAACTTCCAAGTTTTTAAGATTGAATGCATGTGCTTCAAGATTTGTGCTAGTTGAAAAGGGGCTCTAAAACTACCAATTTTATACCATTAGATGGGGAGAGGGTGTTTGAAAATTCTCGTGCATTCAGTGGGAATCGAGCCCAGAACTCTTCATTCGAGCACCAGCTATATATGGTAACCAACCGAGCCAATATATATTTATATATATAAGTCACACAAGCCCTCGCGTGTACACACCGTGTACACCAACTAAAAATTATCAAAAAAATTCTAGAAAAATTCATACATGTACTTCCTTTAGTATTATATATCTACATGCAAAGTCGCATCTTCAAATTTATTCTACATAGAGAGTAAAAAAAGACAAAATTCTGACAGAATTACAACCTTAAAACTGTCATATATTTTTTTTGTTTTTTGTCACGGCTAAAATATAATAAATTTGAGGATAAGATTTTATCTCTAGGTACAATACTATTGAAAGTATATATATGAAAGTTTCTAGATTTTTATATTTTTTGTGACATTTGTTAGTTGGTGTGCATAGGATATGTTGCCAGGTTACATATAAGTTAAATTTAATGTTAGTTGCGTGTTAATTATATTATAATTATATTATGGTTATACTATGGTTACATCTCAAAGATTTCAAACTTAAAAGACACTGTCCAATGCCGTAAAACTATTTTCTGGTATTACTCGGTGCTCGACTTGAGTAGCATCCCAAGAACTTGTTTAAATTTTTATAGGAGCGAATTTTAGATTGAGTTATTTGAGGGCTAAGTTCCCTGTTTGATCAGCTAAGTTTCTAATTTAAAAATACGGTATATATTCAGTTGAATGCAGTGGCCAGGTAAAAATTACCCTTTTATATAAAAAAAACCGTGCTCAGACCCCAGCACACACAGGGGGAGAGAAAGAGAGAAACAGACGCAAGAGTGGGTGCAACCTGCTGTGCCGGCGAGTGGCAACGACAAACGCTACGCCCCAATGGCGGCAGAGGCGCTGGCCGGCGCACGTTAATTTGGGTGGTCGCGCCGGCGATTATGGGCGAATGATTGTGTCCGGCGCAGAGGCGTACAAGGCAGCGGCGCTGTCGCACCCTGCCGGCGAGTCGGCGACCCGGCGGCCGGCGTGCACAGCAACGTACGCGCGCCATGGCCGATGGATGCAGGATGCGCAGCTATGGCGCCGTAGTACTACGACGATCTAGTACGTTCTGGATGGAGACTTGGAGAGTACGTACGTCGTCGTGTTCAGTGCAGGCAGGCTTAGTGCAGAGAGATGGTGATTGGCGACAGTAACTGAACTGGGGGTGTATTTTTTACTGCTGTTGCTGGTGGTGCCTGGAACTTTGGGAAGGAAGAAGAAGGGAAGGGGGAAGAGAATCATTTGAGCTTTGTGATTGCTTGCCTGCCTGCCTGCTTGCATGGTGGCTGAAGTGCTTTATATTCCTTCCTTCCTGCCTCTCCGAGATGAGTACTACTGTACTGGAGTACTACTCATCAAGAGGCACATCTGCCATCCTGCCATGGATATATGCAGGGAGGGAAGGATATAGAAAAAAATTAGTGTAGCATGGAAGTATTAACGTATTATTGGTGTTCGTTTATATGGAAGATGAAGATAAAATTAGGATATGAATTAAAAATAACAAGAAATTAAGCTATTAGCACATGATTAATTTGATTTCATTATTATAAACTTCAAAGAAATTATTTATTATCTTAACAGAAAGTTTTCACACAATACATACAGTTTAGCAATTAATTTTAAAAAACATGCTAATGAAAACCAAGACAAATAAATCTCTATTTAATTAGAAAAGAACACGATCTTCAGCAAATCCTGTTGTTGTATCGATCCACCGGACCACCACCATTATCTAGTCTCTTAACCAAGACTCCCTTCACTCCGATAATCTATAGTTTGATAAGTTGGGAGAAGTCTTGGCTCATAAATCTTGGAGTTAATATATATATGAAGGTTTAACATTTGACTAAAATTAATACTTATAATATAATGTGTGCACACATGTATTAAAAAGACCATTTTATTTTTACACATTTGTCAATTTGGAATTTGACCGAAATCGATTGATCGAGTTGAATTCAAACAACATGTACGTTACCCTGTTGCATGCCTTCTTTTTTGTTTCTTTTCTTTATAGGAAGTTTCCGACAGCTTCAGCGCGAATGTAGTTCATCTTCCGCATGTTTGCATGCTTGCGAAAGTGTCCACAACTCAAAACAAAACAAAAAGGAATCCAGGGGAGCGTTTGGTTTGCAAAAGCGCCGCTTTGGTAAGCAAGACAAGTGTAGAGTAGTGATCGAGTAATCAAGAGCAAGAACAAAAAAACTTAGCTACAAAAGCTGTATATTTAGCCATGTATGCATTCTCCAATGAAATTTAAAATTTCAACCTCTTTTCAACCTTTTTCTGAATTCAGAGCCGATCAAAGCTACCAATAATAATATATGTAGAGACCATGTGGTGTTATCTTGCACACATACATATATGTGCTTGTTAGTACATGTGTCATCAGACACCAATTTTAGTTACAGCTAATGAACTGTCCTAGCTGGCTAATCAATCCGTCCAAAGCAAAGGATATAGATGCTAAAGTGATCGAGATAAAGGGCCATGCGACGCAAGCAGCAGTAGTCGATAAAGAGATCAATGGTGGCTTGGATGCCCTAGCTAGCTATAGCTCGTCGATCGACCACCACTTGATCAAAAGGAAAGCGAATGAAGAAAGAAATTGCCGTTCTGGACTACGGCCTCCTTGTGTGTGTTGCATCGGAAAGCGTGCATTTGTATCATATGTGCTTCGTATCTACTGCTACCTCCGTCCTAAAATAAATGTAGCCATGGGAATCCGTGTCCGACTTTTGACCGTCCGTCTTATTTGAAAAATTTATGAGAAGATTAAAATAAGTTAGTCACACATAAGTACTATTCATATTTTATTATCTAATAACAATAAAAATATTAATCGTAAAAAATTACAAATAAGATGAACGGTCAAACGTGAGGTATGAATAGTGTAAAACTACACTTATTTTAGGACGGAGGGAGTACATATGCAATACCTACTTTCCCTTTTAGTTTTCCCCTCTCTTCTTCTGCTTTTGCAAAGCTATATCCTAGCTCTCTACCTCTCTCTCGTTTCTCTCTCTAGAAAGATATTGTACTAGTGTGGTGCTGTGCTTCTGGATCTTTAATTTGTAGCTGGGGTCGTGTACTCTCTCTCTCTCTCTCTTTCTCTTCAGCAGGAGGTCCCAAGGGGAGGGAGGAAGGGGCGCTGCTTTGCAGCAGCTCGTCACTTTCCTTGTCTGAAGATCTGAAATTATTCTGAACTCGATGTTTGCTTGGCTATCTTCAAAGTTGGAGCAGTGGGAGGGGTTAACCTTTTGCATGTACTGCATTGCACTGCCAAGATCCACTTGTTTGCATGTGTTGTGTTGGTTTGATTTGGATCGTCCTTCAGTGATCTTTAATTACCTATTCACTTCTATATATATAGTATCGATTAATTCTCATCCAATGGTGGTATATATATGCTAAATCTTTCCTTCGATTTATGATTGATCTTAAATTGAGCAAGGTATAAGCTTTTGGTTTCTCTCTTATAGAAGTTGAAGGATACATATGTTAAATACTCCCTCCGTCCCATAATGTAAGAGATTTTGACTTTTTCTTACACTGACCACTCATCTTATTTAAAAAATTTGTGCAAATATAAAGAACGAAAAGTTATATTTAAAGTACTTTGGATAATAAAGTAAGTCACAAATAAAATAAATAATAATTCTAAAACTTTTTGAATAAGATGAATGGTCAAAAAAGTGCAAACAAAAAATCAAAATCCCTGATATTATGGGATGGAGGGAGTATATAAGATAAAAAAATCTTCATCTGTTATATAATTAATTAAGACATCTCATAAATTAAAATAGGCAATACATTTACTCTGGAGGCCTAGAAATCATCACATAAACCAGAGAAAAAAGATAGATTTACAACAAATTATGGTGGGTCTAGATTATAACGATGTAGATTAAACCATATAGTTGTATACAAAATACAATTGCATCTATGGGAATAGAGGTTCAAAAGTTGTATTACAAAATATAATTTAATACCTTTTTTTAATGTACAAAATTGTATTTATTTAAACAAAAGCTAAAGTTGTATATCAAATCCAATTAATCTTTCATAAACTATCTATGAACAATATTACGCGAGAAAATCCACTAGTTAACTTATGAAGTCAAATAAAACCAAATAAACCGCATGCATTTTAAACTATATAGTATTACCAAATTAAGCCTATGTTGTCTATTAGTACACTTATTATAGAAGAGATTTGCTCCGGTCCAACAAAAAGTACCTCGAGGTACTGGTACCTAACGGTACTAAATCATTTATGATCATTGGATCTAGCTGGACAGGATGAGCGTTGTTAGATCCAATGATCAAAAATGATTTGGTACCGTGAGATACCGGTACCTCGAGATACCTTTTGTTGGACCGGAACAAATATCCATTGTTAGATCTAACGATCAAAAACAATTTGGTACTGTGAGGTACCGGTACCTCAAGGTATTTTTTGTTGGACCGAAGCAAATCTCCTTATAGAAAGTTTACAAAATTTTCAAATCTTACTATGATTGGCTTAGCTGTACAAAATGATAGAAGCAACCCAAAATAGCTTATGGATAAAACTTTTTATAATTGTAATATTCATGGTTTAAAAACCAAGGTCGGAAGAATAGATTATGATAAAAAAAAACCCCTAGAATCAACTCTAAAATTAAGTTTTAAAATTTGGATTTTGGTTGTGACTAATTAATAAGCCTACAAGCAGATGATAAAAGATTGGAGCTAGAGTTGTTATACAATATAAACTCCTTGATTTTTAGGAGTTCTATTAAATACTTCCTCCCAAACGAAGAATCGGAACCAATTTTTGTATCCGAGGATTCTAGCAACCTAAATGCTACTCCTTGCGAGAATTGCTTACTCTTAATATACACCCTTGAGAATGTACTGAGACGGTTGCACCACTGGTCCTAGAGCCCATTGTCGTAGTTGGTCCCTAACCTTGCCTTCTATTGTAGCTCGAGCCTGCGTGCAAGTCCCAAAACCCCTAACCTTGGCACTAGAGGCTCAAGTTGATCAATATTCTGGTCCCTAGTGTGTATTGACTTATTTGTACCGGTCAGTTCAACACAAAAGTATAACTTTGCGAAGGGAAGTTGGATAATTCTTGTCCTACTCCAACACTCTCCTCACATGGAGGCTTCTTTGGTCTCCTACTAGAATAAAAGTGGTCGATATTTTTTTATTAATTGCACGCTAGCTATGATTTGAACTTACGATCTTTCAACCAAACAACTTACTTCAATTAATAAGATCAATTTTGTATACTCCTAGTCTAGACGGACAATTCATCACTTGTGTACTCCTAATCTTCCTCGTTCATACTTGAGCTCATTTTGCCACCGGTCCCTAAGCCTGCCATTGCCAGTTTCCCACCACAAGCACCTCAGTATCGCTGGTCCCCTGGGGCCCTGACCTTCATCTTCAGTTAAGTTGGTGCTCTGAGCTCAGGAGAGCTCTACGGAGCGAAACGATATATTTGCAAATAAAAAGTAATTTGTGAATAAAACTTTTATATACGTGTTCCTAGCGATCTAAAAGCAAAAGCTGAAATATAAACTTTAATGAGAAAACCTCAAAATCAGCTCCAAATTTAAGATTGAAAATTCAAATTTTGGCTGGTAAGTATAAGCATAAGCAAAAAGACGAGAGCCCTAGCTTAGTATGCGAAAACAAGGTTATAAGTACGGAGATAGTTTATCTAGTATATATAGATGGGAGAAAATATAATGTCATATTAAAAAAATAATCGTTATATTTATATTGTAATTACACAATAAATTTCAATATTTATATTGTAATTAATTTTTTTAATACACAATGTTAATTTTTTTAATACACAATGTATAAGAAAATTATGATTAGAAAATTTATTTATTATTTACTTAGAAGAGGAGATAGGAGATATAGAAACAAACTTAAGTATGGAGGAGCGAGCAAACCACATAGGAAAAAATGTCTGAAATTAAATAAAAAATATGGCACCATATAATTTTGCAATACTGTACAGGATTTGGATCAACCCCAGATAGAGATGACTATCCTGATCAAGGATCAGATCCATAAAGGTATCAGGATATATATATCAAAATCACCAAGAATTAGTTCCCAAGCTAGCTGGAGTAGCTAGCTAGCTGTAAGATGAAAAGCAAACCCAAAATTTCTCCACATATATATAGTTCTCAAACATGTATTAAATCTATGTGGTCGCACTTGCTAAGTACTAGTATATAGTACTGTCAGATCTTCCGAGTTGTAAGGCTGCATACCATGATGCATTCACACACGTAACAGCGCATGTATGGCCTATACATTGGTACTACGTGCGTGCTACTTTAAGTGTGTTTAACTAACTGGCTCTTTTATAACACTGTGATTAGTATGTTAATCAGAGCGGCACCTTTGGTAAAGCCATGGATGCTTGCACGTACGGCGATCTCGAAGGTGCATATATATGCACACGTAATACATGGCATAATTAAGATTAATCCCGGTGATCTATATATACCATCTTAATAATATCCGGTTGGATCATTATTAAAAAAAAAAAAAATCCGGATGATGTAGAGACCAGGTAAAAAGTTTCCTTCTCTAAAAAAAAGTTAATTATTATACACATTAATTTATCACGTACGGTCACTATATCTTTCGTTTTTAACCTTTTGAGGGCTTTCTCTGCCGTGGGTCTGTCTAGGCATGTGATGCCAACTAGCAATGAAAGCTAGTCAGTTCATGAAATTACCCCAGCTCTATGCTAATCATTTTTTTATGAAAGTTATTTTTTTTATAATGAACTGATGACAGATCCAAGTGTGGCTCCACAGAGTTATTTCATAATGTCCCTGCTTGAGGTTAATTAATTGTGGATGATCATGGAATTTAAACATCTCTTTACAAACTCTTACTGGTCTGAAATTATGAGTTTTTGGACTTTTTTACTAGCTATAGTATTGAGACGTATTCCAAATTAATTTATCTTTTTGAAAATCATCATATGATAAATCAGAATATGTACATGATGTACACATATCCGATACATACAGTGGCTTCAATATATTATATTCCAGCTAGGGCTGAGTTCTTCATGTTACCCTAGTTCTATATAAATTTAAGTATTTTTTTCAAATTTTTACATAATTTGAATGGAGTTTGAATCCTAGGCCTGGATCCGCCCCTGGATACATATCTCCGTATCCATGATGTATCTGATTCAGATACACAACTTGAGGGTTGTTTATTGCCCTACTAGAGAATTGATCTTTGCTGGGTCGGCCGAAAATCATAATAGCCCCGATTTCATAAAGAACCGGGACTAAAAATATTTTTTAGTCCCGGTTTATAATTCCAATAGGACTAACTAGTGATCTTTAGTCCCCGTTGGTCATCTTTAGTCTCGATATGCCCCCTATCATGGTCCTATCAGGTGGCCGGGAATCTTTAGTCCCGGTTTGCTACCTGGGACTCCAGGGGGTTGCAAACCGGGAGAGATGAGTCATTCTCCAGTAGTGTCGTATAGTAGGAATGAAGCACATAACCCATGTCAATAATCTTGTGAATAAGCTAAACAAAAAATATATGGGGCTGAGCCTATGTATTCTTCACTGTATCATTATATAAAAAATATTTTAGTTAGATTGGAAGCTTACATCAATGAATAATTCCTTGAAGAAATGATGATCCCAATATCCTATATGCTTGATCATAATTTACTCAATTTGCCAAAATTAAATATTTTTTGTCCTTTTGAAAATGTACGTGTACAAGCATGAACGTATAGTTAATATTTTTTTAAATGCATTATATTTGAAGTGACAAATGTATAGTTAACTATATACCGGTATAGTTAATGTATATATATTTAAAATGTATAGTTAATGTATATATATTTTCACCGGTACGTATTAACGTTTGTCATAGGCAAACATCTCGCCATCTCTCATATATATTCCAAAAATTCCTCCCTAGCATGTTGTCTTTGTACATACTCCCTCTGTTTTGACTTTTTTCTGATCAAACTTTGTTAAGTTTGACTAAGTTTATGGAAAAAATTAGCAACATTTTAAACACTAAATTAGTTTAATTAAACTAGAATTGAATATATTTTTATAATATATTTTTTTGTTAAAAATAAAACTATATTTTTCTATAAACTTAGTCAAACATAAATAAGTTTGACTAAGAAAAAAAAATCAAAACGACTTATAATATGAAGCTGAGGGAGTATATAAATAGACTCCTTTTTCTTATGATAATAACTCTATGCATTACCAAGTACTCGACTTTCGCCAGAAAGAAATTAGTTTCCTTGATTTTCCCTGCAATTTATGTTTCTGCACCATCTTGTCCCATGAAACTGTAGTTTCGATCCTACCATGCCCCATGCACAAAGTTGATGCCAAGTTCCTTTTCTACACATACAAAAGATAGATTGATGCCAAACAATGATGGACAGTTTGCTGTGCAGTCTGCCAAGCAATGCAATCTTCTTTTCCTCTTGCATACTCCTGGGCACATTCACATGAATTACTTTCAGGTTAAGTAACGCCACACATGCAGCATCTCATCAATTATCTGCAGCTTGAATAATGAAACCGAACAATCAAATTATTTATGGAAAATGATTGATTGATCATCAATAAGCAAAGTGCTCGCTTTATTCGATATCGAATCGACCATGCTGGCTTTCCTGGGTGTTTTTGCATGATCTTTGGTCAGTGTACTTCCTGAGAGCTCACTAGATCAAAATTAACTATTAGGTGCAATCAGCTGATAAAGAGTGAGAGGTTTGGAAGTGAGCTAAGCTATAGTCATGCAAAGGAAAAGACAAAAGGGCAAAGGACAAAGGGAGATCTAAAGATAGAAGAGGGCAAGCTAAAGCAAAACAATGGCAGGCAATGCATTTTTTTTCCTTCCATGCACATACAAAACAAGCATCTTTAGCCCTTTAAGACCAAGTGCATATATATGAAAACCACTTTGCAAAGAGAGATTTCTAGCTAGCAGGCTATCTAGCTTCTAGGACAAGGGGAAGCTAGCATCTTTAATGGAAGGTGCATGCCACACTTCTCTCCCATATTCTCATCATCATCATTTGATGGGTAAAACAACTTTGTGCAAGGGTAACTGATGTTGTCAGTATATGGAACAGGGTTCCATTGTGATCTTCATGTGCATGTTAAGCCAGTAGCTAGTTCCTCATGTAGCTAGAAAACCGTTTGATCGATGTGAAACCATATATGCATGGAAAGGTCTCTATCATGTATGTACTATTTGGCCTTTACCTTTTATTTTCAGGAAAAGTACAAGCAATATCTTTTTGTTTAATTCACTCGATCCATCATAAGTTTGCAGTCAGAACAGGGGTTACGAGCAGGGTTTACCAAACCATGCGGTAATCTCAAGGTTATCACGGTTATCACGTGCGGTAATCTTTTCAGATTTTAAAATCACGGTATACCTTGTAATAACCGCGCGGTTACCAGTACCGCGGTAACCATCAAATCGTGAGGTGGTGGTAACCCAACCCAGAACGGTTTGGTAAACCCAGGTTACGAGTCACAACATCGACGAAAGTGAAATAATTTGACCTAGGACAAACTCACAACCTCAAATAGTTGTGGACAGAGATAGTACTAAATTAATATCCAAATACATCAAAATTCCACGAGACAATACCATATATAATATCATCTCACAACCAAACAAACTAACAGATTATACCAACATAAAACTCAGGTGGATCCACAAGCCCACCCACCCCAGGAGGCCACTCGGGCTCATTGCCAAATGCTCTGTTATATTTTTATTTCCACAAGACACTAACTATAAATACAACACGATCACTGTCATGTAATCACCCATATAACATCCAAATAATTTTATGTAGTCACTCCTACAATATGCCAGAGTAGCATAGCTAATACTCCCTCAATTTCAGATTATAAGTCGTTCTGACTTTGGTCAAAATTAAACTACTCCAACTTTGACCAAATTTATATAAAAAACAGTAACATTTTGTACCCAACACAAATATATTATGAAATATATTCAAATCTAGATTTAATGAAACTAATTCGGTGTTGTAAATATTGCTATATTTGTCTACAAACTTGATAAAAGTTGGAGTAGATTGACTTTGATGCGTGCGAAACTGCAGAAGCGAAAACTTGGAGTAGATTTACATAAAACCATATGGTGCGTGCGAAACTGCAGAAGCGAGCACTCCTAGGTCTCCTCTCCTCTCGGCTACAAAAGTCAACGAACTATCCGGTACAATAATACATAAGTCATTGAAGTGAGGGCCTCTCCTCGTCTCGCCGGATTTTATACTATGGGTTGTGACTAAGGGGAAGGATACGACTCAGCAACTACAAAGAAGATAAACACAATGGCCACCTGCTAGATTGAGAGCCGAGTAGCCGATGCCTCCATGGTTTTGTCGTCGTCACCGCTAAGCTTCTATGACGGGGACGGAGGCTCCGTGAGGATTGTTTCCCCGCGTGAAGGATGGGGACGGAAAAAAGTTCCACATTGCATTTGGAGGGGGACGGGAACAGGGATGAGGTAATTTTCTAATCCGCAGAGGGAGGCATAGGCCTATTATTAATTCCCTCTTGCCATATCCGAGTGGAATTCTAGGGATATATGCGAGTGGAATTCTCTCTTGCCACATCTCTATTTTTGGAGCTGTTAACATCTCTACATACAATCAGTCCCCAACAGAACAGCTAAGGATCAGAATGGATATATAAAACTGGACAAAAATTAAAGCAACATGGCATCATACCAAAGTACTACCACTACTACGCAAAGAAAGTTGGGCGTGTACGTTCGTCGATCGTCCCATGCCTGGGACTGTTCACGTACAGTGTGATCGAAGATAAATATACTAGGATATGCACACGGCCCGAGTATATGAATGCTCTGTATGGTGGCTGCTCCAGATCTCATGCAGGATGCAGCTGCTGCTAGTGCTAGCTAGCTGGGGACGCCAGCTTCCCTGGCATTGAAGCTTTTTGCATGGCGTGGCAGCAGCTAGCTTAGCTCCATCCCCACTGATCACTTCACTTGCTAGCTAGTTCGGTTTCTTTACATAAAGCATCCATAATTCCAGATACAAATATTCATATAGATGTGGTATAATATGATATTAATTCACTCTTGGAAGGAGGTTGAACAGGGCACTCTTGTTGGCTAGCTTGACCATGTACTGTATGTACTCCTTTTTGACTGAGGAGTATATAGTTTAATTAGTTACTACAATTAATAATATGTGCAATGATGCTGTCTTATACTAGTATGTTAAACCGAGAGGCTAATTATTATATCTTAGCCTTTTTTCTTTTTTGCCTTCTCATGATTTCTGAGGAGCTTTGTTTTTGCACCAAATTAATTATAACTCAGAGAGGAGCTGAGAACGCAAAGCTATCTAGTAATTTCAACTTTGAGTAAGAGATGCCAAGCATGACATCACCCAGTTATACATTACACTATTGTCAGATACTAATTGACGAGAAAAAAGTGTACGTTTTACAAAGTCGATCGCAAACAACCTTTGCTGCAGTGGTACAGACGTACAGTGACCCACTATGTTGTGTGATAATTCAGTTTTCGCGATATAGAACGATTCGCTCGCTATATGAGGTGTTTATCACCTACTAAAATATCGTCTGTTTCTACTTGAAGATACCAAATTCACAACTCCATTTCTGTTCAAATTGCACAGTAAACGTTCTTATATATAGATGTGTGTCGTATTTCTTTAGTGATTTTTTCAACGGAGTCTTGGCTCGTCATATCCATCTTAATTTCATTCTTTTAATGTGAAAAAAAGTATGGATGCATATATGAATCCATCCACGAGCATAATAGTACATAGTACAGTATAAAAAAAAGCCCATACAGGCCTTGTTTAGTTGGGTTTGGTTGTTACATCGGATATACAGACACACATTTCATGTATTAAACGTAGTTTAATAATAAAACAGCTTACAGATTCTGCCAGGAAACTACGAGATGAATTTATTAAGCCTAAATAATCTGTCATTAGCAAATATTTACTGTAGTACCACATTGTCAAATCAATGCACAATTAGATTTAAAAGATTCGTCTCACAATTTACATGCGAACTGTGTAATTAGTTTTTATTTTTGTCCACATTTAATACTCCATGCATGTGTCCAAACATTCGATGTGATGGGTGAAAAGTTTTCATTTTGAGAACTAAATAAGGCCAAAGATCGGCACTATATGTGCCGAAAGAGCGAAAACCGAAACCTATAGTGCTTTTCCGTCCTCCGCGGGCTGCAAGCATATAGAACCGGTACCTTTAAGCAAGTATAGCTGTCGGTTCTAAAGAAAACCAGCATCTATACTTGGGTATTAGTTTATTAAAAAAACATCGCCTATAATTTATTATAGGTGTCATTTTTTTTTAAAAAAGGCACCTATACTGAGCCGAGCCGATCAGCGCCTGCCTTTATCCATATTCTTCTCGTCTCGCCTCCGTCCTTATCCATATATCTTTCTCGATCTCTCTCTCTCACTACAAGAAAAATGCTTTGTAGAGACATTTTTCTAGTGCTGTAGAGGCACTTATCAAATGCCTTTACAACAATGTAGAGGCATTTTAAAAAATGTCTAATAAGTGTCTTATGGTGAATTGTCTCTACAAACGAAGAGACATTTTATAAAATGTCTATAAGATGGTAGAGGCATTTTCTAGAGAAATTAAATTGTACCGCAAACATATGAAACCAATCAAAAAAGAGAAAAAAAATAGTTTCCTTGCTTTTTTGACAAGCCTTGAACTCATGATCTCTTGTTTACATCATTTTAATCTTTAATGCACTAACCAACTCAACTCCATGTCATTACTTATATTCTTGTTCCTTTAGTTACTTATATTTAGTCCTTTAGTACACATTATCATTCTAAAAAGTGTCTATATAAAATGTCTCAACAAAATGCCTTTACATATTAGACACATTTTATAGTACCGAAAGAATGCCTCTACAAGATAAAATCTAACAAACTGATCTAAAAATGTCTCTAGAGTAAAAGTTTTCTAGGCAATTTTTAAAGTGTCTCTACACTATAAAACTTATGATCTTAGAAGCAATTTGCAAAACGCCTCTAGAAAAGTGCCTCTATACGAGGTTTTTGTTGTAATCTCTCTCTCTCTATCGCTCTCTCAGTCTCTCTCTCGCTCGCTCTTTATTGCCTGTCTCGGCGGCGGCGACCGGGTGGCGGCCTGGGGGAAGCGGCGGTCGGGGGGCGGCCTGGTGGAAGCGGC
>CM020188.1:7186722-7201301 GCA_009805545.1 Oryza longistaminata | reverse complement strand
ACGCCGCATCGAGCCGCGTCCTGCGCCAGCCACCGCCGGTGCCGCGGTGCGTCAAGCGCTCCGATCCGCCAGGCGCCAGCGGCGGCCATCCCTCCTCCCCTGAAGGCCCCTCGTCCTCGTGCGCTCCGTAGAATGCAGGTAATCCCAGAGTAGAACTATAGTGTCCTCCGTCGACTCCTCTCTGTTCTTTCCTGGTTACATTTCCTTTGCATCTTGTCCAACAAGAACCAAATCTATCAACGACTTGTTTTCATCAACTAAAAGTTGATAGGCCCATGGCCAAGTAGTTGAGATTATATAGTTTCCAGTCATCCTACGTATAACGAGACGCCGAATATATGCGCAAAGCCACCTTCGCCGCCGAATATATACTGCCCTAGCCGCGATTACACCAAAACAAATCTGCCCCAGCCGCGATGGATGCATCGCCATCCACTCCGCCGCCGCCGTCTCCGCCGCCACCGTCGCCGTCGCCGTCGCCGACTCTGCTGGCTGGCGCCGTCACTGCCGCCGCCGTCGCCACACGATATAAGCAACAATGTGGAGATCGATCCTTCGGTGACTTAAACATTTGTCACATCGATCCTTTACTAGGTAGTTATGATCTATCGCTCTCTGCTTAATTAATTTGTATTACTTACGTACTGCAAAAGGCACCGTAGCTTAGCTAAGTTCATTTACACATATTGTTTTCCATTTAAATACATGACGTAATTCCCAACTCTAGGCACGCAATGTTCAAAATTATTTTTCTAATCAACATGCATAATATGAATTCGTAATATAAATTCGGTTGATTAGGTCCCAAACGGAATAAATAGGCGGTCAGGTCAGTTTACCCTTTTGTTTTCTTAATTCAAGAGGTGCATACCCAAAAATCCGATCTATTTATATTACTAAATATATCCAAAAGGGGTCTGTGGCAACGTGCACAGAGAGAAGCCCAGTAGGGTCGTTAACTCTCCTTTTGTTAGCCAATAGAAGTTGTTTGGATAATATTAGCGTTCTATACTCAAATATATTCTATACTCCAAAGTTCTATACTTAAGTGTGGTAGCGTTAGTGTGGGCACTGTGCGAATTTCATGTATTTTGCAGAGCACGTGAAAGCAATTAAACGAGCAAGCGTAAAGCTGTACTACACTGAATTGCTATAATTAAGGTATATCAAATTAAAGCCAATTACTTAATCTCTTTGTTATTTAATTAGTTAAATGGACAAACAATTTATTTACTTCCTGACATGGTCAACCGAATTGATCTGCTGTCTGCATGTTTGGTTAGAAAAATAATTCTAGATATTGCGTGCTTAGGTGGTGTTTGGATCCGTAAGTCCTAGAAACTTATTTCAGTCATAGGACTAATCACTTTAGTCCATGGCTGTTTGGTTATAGGGACTAAAAGGGACTAAAGTTCATTAAATGCGCTGCACAGTGACCATGTTACCCCTAAAACCATGCAAAGAGAAATGCACCATGCCTATGCATGAGGGCAGCAGGTGGAAAAGAGCTACTTTAGTCCCAATAAGCTCCTCCCTTAAGATTGAAGCACCGATTAATTAATAGAAAACCGATGGTTATGTACAATGCATGGTACTACCGATTAATTAATTGAACCACCTAGCCAGCAATCCGCTATTATATTATAGAATAATTAATTATATGGCAATTTTTACTCTATATTAAGGCTAACTAAGATAGGTATTTATCTAGTTTATTTGTGTAGCTTGAAATTATTATCAGTTTAGTTACTTAGCAAGTCTAAAAAAACATTAGCAGGAAACATGATATGCAAAATTAGTTTGTGATTTCTCATCTTTTTCAAAGTAAAATAGATGATACTTATTTGTGAGATTATTCAATAGTTTACATTAAAAGAATTTAGCAATAAAGACTAGTTCTAAACTTTCAATGATATTATTAAAGAGCTAACATTTAAGTTTTTTAAAGGACTAGTTTACGCATTGATTGCTATTGACAGTGACTATTTGACCTCATTTGCTATCAATATTGGTTATTCGGTCTCATGGTTTGTCCTCATTCCACACCCCCCTAATCTCAAATGCTGGCTTCGCCCCTGGCCCCACCTGCTGCTCCAATGAATGCCTACTTCCTCCATTTCATATTATAAGACTTTCTAGCATTATCCACAATCATATATATGTTAATGATTATAGACAGACATATGTGTCTATATTTATTAACATCTATATAAATGTGGGCAATGCTAGAAAGCTTTATAATATGAAACAAAGGGAGTACCTCTTAACGCCGATGCCACATGACTCAAGTCCTACGATGCGATGGCAAGCTCCGTGAGCTCGAGAGGTCACTTAGGGCACCCGCAATGGTTATCTATAGGCTCTCTACAAGAGATACATGTCAGTATATTTTCCTACTTGGAAGAGATTAAATGAAGAGAGAGAGCAAAACTATCTACTAACCTGGAGATAGTCTATAGATAAAAACGAGGCAATGCATTAGAGAGCTATAGATACCGATGTAGACATACTATTGAGGTGCTGAAGCCAGGCTCCACCCGATCTTGACCTCGGTGTAGGAGCGGCCAGGAGCTCCACCAGATTAGGCCGCGGGATTCTACTCGGGAGAGAGCAAATGCCGCCGCAACCCAAAATTTTGGCCCACGCCCACGCGCCACAGCCCAGTCAAAACCCTAGACCTAGACCCCACTTCCAACTCCCAACCCCGTGGGCCGCCTCCTCCTGTTCGAGACTCGAGAGAGAGGCGAGACCCGGCGCCGTCGCCATGCATCGATCTGCCACCACCGTCGCCATTCATTGGGCCCATGAATAATCTTTCAGCGAGTGATGGCATGTATTTGCATATCATGCATGTGCATGTAATTTCAGTGGCAAACAAAATGTAAGATAGATGAATCGGAAGCAGCGAGGAAGCATTTGCTCTTTGTCGTTTGATTGGCCTCAACACTCAGGTCAGCCTCAATAAGGTTTTTGTCTATTGTCTTAATGTTACCTTGCTAATTCAATATCTTTTGATTGGTGTGATTTAGATATGACTTTGCTTAGGTCAGGGTGTGAAACAACTATTTGACATTTGGCTGGATTTGGTGGGTTGTTATGGTCAGCGGCTTGTATACTGATGTATTGACCTGGTCAGTGAACCTGTGATGTAATTGAACATGTTTTGGATAGTGATTTGTAGATGTAATTAGTTGACTTGTGATGTAACTGACCCACGGATAACCTGTGATGTTTGTTTTCTTTTCTGAATTTGTAATCGACTGTTTTGTGAATCTATATTAAATGTGAGCTGGTGTATTTGGGCTGAATAATGTTAATTGGGCTATGAGATGTTAGCTGTGTGTATGCTAATTGGGTTTTGTATTGGATTTTAATTGGGCTAAATTTGTTTGATATATGGTCTTATTGAGTGTGCATGGCCTAGATATAATTTTGTTGCAATGCTTGGGCCTATTGGGTCTTTTGAATGTGTATGGCCTGTTGAATTGGGCTGAATTTATTAAAATCTAATTGGATTTGCAATAGGCCTAGCCCATTAATAGGTTTCTCACTACATGGGCTTTAACAAGGCTTAGCCCAAAAACAGGTTGCTCATTACATGGGCCTTAACAGGCCACATGGAATATCATGATGATTTTTGAGCTTGATGGTGACGAAAATGGACGTCATAACTCTATGACGACAGAAGGATCGTCACTAGATTAGTGACAAAAAAAATAAGGTTTCGTCACAGAACACCATTAGAGACGCATGATAGGTGACGAATGAATTTTCGTCACGCGAGCGTCACAGATTTCACAACATGACGTAAAATTCAATGTTTTTGACGTAAATGAAACGTCACTATCATAAGATCTCTTGTAGTGTGCAGGATTCTCAGTGAGGAGGAGGTAGTTCAGACAGGGGTGAATCTCATTGACAGCGGCGACCCTAGGGGTGGCGGAGGCTTGGGAGTCTAGGTGGAAGAGGATATCCTTGGCGGTGGCAGAGGAGGACTGAGATTTCGGCAAGATTCGTGGACCCCGGCAGAGGCCGCGGCCCTAGGGGTGGCGGCAGGATGCGAGTCTGAGAGGCGGAAGAGGATCCCGATGATGGCAGCAGCCCTATGGATGGGGGAGGCCTAGGATCCGGCGAAGCAAAAACAGATCCTAACAGTTTGCGTCTGATCGGCTAGTTCTGACTAGACGACGACTGATGTAGGAGGGCTAACCAGAATGCGTGGCATGAGCTCACCTGAAGCGGATGAAGATGGCAACAGCGGAGGTACACAATGACGATGCACTAGGGACGGCGACAACTAGACAACTTCCACTCGTGAAGCATGGGTGTGCTGAGGTAGTAGGTTTGTTCTTTTTTGGTTGTGTGTTCTCCTTTTGTTGAGATATGAGTTTCAGTATCCTTATATTCTTTTGCCTATGTATATTGTTCGTGGATATAGAGGCCAGATTAACGAAAATCCATTATAAAAAAATGCGTGGTACAATTCCATGGCTCGTTTCCTCAAAAAAAATTCAAAAACTTGTGGAGGTCAGTGGATGGGCCCGAACATAAACTTCGGTTGTCTCTTGCTCCAAAAAAAAAAAAAAAACACACACGCTAATGGCTGAAACTTTGCTCTGTAGACACTGGCGTGAATACTGAATTTGCTATGTGTCATGAAGCCTTTGAAATTGTGGATTCATCTTGCCAAGGAATGTGAGTATACAAAAAGTAGTGTCAAATCTTGTTTCAATTTGGAGAGATTTACAACCGGTCGTGCATCCAGATGAACACGCAGGAATTTCGGAGTGGTGGCAAGCTGGTGGGAGAACCAGACATCATAATTAAGGATGAAGAAAAGAAGAAATTTGTGGGGGGCTTACTCTCGCCACTCGGGGAACATTTGAGTATTTGACTCGAAAGAAACCGAAGTCTTCCATTAATTAGGTGGAAAGAAATGAAGAACCAGTTGCGTATCTGACAAGTGCAATACTTGAATCGACATTTGTTAGTTTCCTAGCTGGCTGTGGAGGTTTATTAAGTCGTGTTTTTGATAATCACGGGTAAAATCCTACCTCCTTTTAAAATGTATATGTACGACGTCATTGAATTTTCACACAATGTTTAACCATTTATCTTATTTAAAAATTTAGTACAAATATATATATATAACTATAAGTTATGATTATACTTTATTTGATGATAAAATAAGTCATAACAAGATTAACAATATTTATACATTTTTTTAATAACACGAATGGTAAAACATTATGCAAAAAGTCAACGACGTCATACATTTCGAAATGGAGGGAGTAGCTCATAAGCCCTTCTCGAAGCCACTGTGATGTTGTTATTGGTTTGTAACTTTGTTTGTTTGGTGAAGAACTCTTTTCTTCTTAATATTTGACTAGCAGAACTCCTGCCTTTTGGTTAAAAAATTATAAAAAAATTGACAACATAAATCAATATGTAGTATACGACTTTACAAATATACAAGTTTAAATTCAACCTATAGAAATTGTGAAAAAGTCAAATATGATTATGAATAGTACGTATAACATTCACAATCATATTTGAATTGTATAGGTCAAATTTAAACATGCATCATCGTGGGGTGACATATCATATATTGATATATAATATCCAAATATTTTTTAAAAAAAATCATAACTATTTTGATGCATGGAAGAAACGAGCGGGACATTCTTTTAAGGGAAAAAAAAGCTATCCACACTAGAAGACTAACTGGTAAAGCATATCCCACTAAAATTGCCCTTACCACATGTTCTTCCCAGAATCTCCATGTCATCATTAAACCCCCATTACATTCTGCAATGAGTGCTCAGGCAATTTTGACCCATTACTTGATTAATTAATGATTATTTTAGTACTCCCTCGTTTCATATTATAAGTCATTTTGACTTCGGTCAAACTGCTTCAAGTTTAATCAAGTTTATCTTTACTATTATAAAAAGGGACTAAAGATGTTTTTACCGGTACTTTGGTACATCATCCGTGTATGAGTCGGTTTCTAAGTTCGTTTGCTTTTAGAAATACATATCCGTATTTGAGTCAGTTTTTAAGTCTGTTTGCTTTTGGAAATACAGAAGGAGTCATATAAGAAATCTCTTAAAACAACTTGAGACGATCGGAATCCTAATTGCAGCTCATGATTTTTTAAAAATAGAATATATATCCAAGTGAATTCCCACAGTATATTTTACTTTAACTAGATTGTATAACAATAATAATATTAAAATAACATTCACCCGTTACAACATACGGGCATTTTTTCTAGTAGAAAAATAAATATTTTCAACCCAAGACAAATATATTATGGAAATATATTAAATTATTGATTCAATGACACTAATTCGTATTGTAAATATTACTATATTTATTTACAAACCTAGTTAAATTTGGAGTAGTTTGCCTTTGACCAAAGTCAAAACGACTTGTAATCTAAAACGGAGGGAGTAGACAATGGTGAGAATCGTCGGTGACATAAATATGGGATATATCTTTAAAGTTGACCAACTATGCGTATGGTTAAAGTGTTCTATTTATAATACAGCTTTCCATGTTTGGGTTGGCATCTTTAATCTGAATAGGAAGCAAAAGAGTAAAGACCGGGATGGATATAACGCCTACCAATCTCTGAATGTCCAAGATGATAATGATGTGTTTATAGGGATATAAAATCCGGATGCCCCAAATCTCACTGAAGACCCGCTCCATCCCCAAGTCTATAGATTGTTGACCTTTTGTTTCATAGAATCTTTACTCCACGTATCAATAACATGGGGAGTAGATTTTGATCCCTCGAGGGGATATTCCCTCATTATTTACATGTTATAAAAAATAGTTCAAATAGTTATAAATTTTAAAAAATTGAGAAGATGTAATAATATGTGATATATCCTCCATAAACATGCAAGTTTAAATCCAAAATTTGTTTTTTTCGTTGCGAGATGTAGAAGTTGAATTTGAAGTGATATATCACATATTCATACATCTTCTTAAATTTTTTCACATTTTTTAATAACCATTTGAGTGGCATGCAAATAACAAGGGGATATCCCCTCGAGGTATCAAAATAGTTTCCCCAATGACATGATGACGTAGGGCTACCAAATAGCACCATAAATTAATTGTATCCTAAACTGATAAGTAGCCTCTCTTCTTCATTCAGATCAACTGAGCTGAACCAATAGCAGGACAATCCTGAACACCATCTCCTGCATGCAATGAGAAGGCACATCCTTGTCTGCCATCTCCCACTTATCATACTCCTCTCCTCATCACTCAGCTCTCATACGGTACTTAGGTCAATCAAGATGCCATTCCTCTTGATATGATTGCAACCTGACCCTCGAAGAAAGCAAAAATATCGGAATGCAAGGATAACACATCTTTTTTTCATATAATTTATTTCAATCACTCACATTTTTGGTAATACGTAGAATTATGAAATAATATTGTGAGTTGATGTGGAACTGAATGGCCATTTAACTTGGTTGAACAAACAAAATAATAATATGATATGATGATTAATTTATGTGTGCATGCCCAAAGTTTGATCTATGTGTATATGGTATTTACGAAATATAATTAGGTTCCTTGTTTTGTCAAATGCAGCACCACTTCAGATAATTGCACATTCGTCCGCAACGCTCGCTATGCAAAGTGGTGAACAGAGTCTGAGCAACTATTAACCACACTTAGGAGTGGATGCTAACATTAGTACTCGCCCTTTATTATTACATGATAAGGAAACCGAGGAGCATGTAGGATCCAAAGTTAGAGAGCCAAATAATGATGTACCATCGAAATTGATACGATCTCTACTTGGCCAGACCTATGAGTATCAATTGTTTATAGATTATGAATTAACCGACCAGTAACTATTTGCTCATTACTAAAGATTATACACTGGTGGACATGGGAGATGTTTTTGTCCAAAAGCATCACCTAACATGCCTTCTCTCTGAAAATGAATTATGAACAACGATGTAATTAAGTACAACTACCTATTTTGATTGCAACATTACTATTTGATTTTGACAAATAGTAATGTTGCAATCAAAATAGGTAGTTGTACTTAATTACATTGGCCCTGTTTGGATCCGGTAGCCCTCCGGAATCTTGCTATTTAAGAGTATTAAACGTAGATTACTGACAAAACCCATTCCATAACCCCTAGGCTATTTTGCGAGACGAATCTAACGAGGTATATTAATCCATGATTTGCTACAGTGATTCTACAGTAATCAGCCACTAAATATGGATTAATATACATCATTAGATTCGTCTCGCAAAATAGCCTAGGGGTTATGGAATCGGTTTTATCGGTAATCTACGTTTAGTAATCCTAAATAGCAAGATTCTGGAGGGCTATTTAATAGCCCGGAGGATCCAAACAAGGCCATTGTCGTTCACAAATTCATTTTCAGAGAGAAGGCACGTTAGGTCATGTTTTTGGACAAAAACATCTCCCATGTCCACCAGTGTATAATCTTTAGTCGATGATTCAATCGTGAAATGAGCAAATAGATTCTGGTCGGTTAATTCATAATTTGTAAAAACAAAAAAGTAATTATGATCTCAAGAAGTTATAGATACATTATACTAAACATAAGTATGTGAAACAATAATGTACATTGAGGGAGATACTCATAGGTCTGGCCATGTAGATATCGTATCAATTTCGATGGTACATCATTATTTCGCTTTCTGACTTTGGATCCTACATGCTCCTCGGTTTCCTTATCATGTAATAAAGGGGGAGTACTACTACGGATGTTAGCATCCACTCCTAGGTGTGGTTGATAGTTGCTCAGACTCTGTTCACCACTTTGCATAGCGAGCGTTGCAGACGAATGTGCAATTGTTTGAAGTGGTGCTGCATTTGACAAAACAAGGAACTCAATTATATTTCATAAATATCATATACGCATAGATCAAACTTTGGGCATGCACACATAAGTTAATCAACATAGCATCTTATTGTGCTAATTACTATATCGATATAGAATGACTGCATATATAATGACACACACGCATAGCCTAGCTTGTTGATAACAAACGGGTATCATAAATAGAAAATAAAAAATGTATTTTTTTTGCCGTGGCATTATTTTGTTTGTTCAACCAAGTTAAATGGCCACATCAACTCACAATATTATTTCATAATTCTACGTATTACCAAAAATGTGAGTGATTGAAATAAATTATATGAAAGTCCTTGGCACAATTAAATAGATTGAGATGGAAAAAAAAGATGTGCTATCCTTACATTCCGATATTTTTGCTTTCTTCGAGGGTCGGGTTGCAATTATATCAGGAGGAATGGCTTCTTGATTGACCTGAGTATCGTATGATATTAAAAGTGAAAAGATATAGATTAATAACGAGTAAATTTATTACACATTCTTATAGTAAATTACTTCAAATTTGAGTTATATATTTGGAAAGGAGCTTGCTTGAAAGTCGAGTTATTAAGGCATTTTGCAATTGTGAGCAATAGCTGTACTCATGACAAAAGACCAAGGTGACAGAATTTAAAACCAGTTACAAACAATATCCATCAGGGTTAAAACAATACTTTCTGTTAAGCCTGAATTTCAATGCAAACCATTCAATTTTCTGGCAAGAAAGATCATCAAGTCTTCAGCCTTTTTTTACTTGGAAAACTGACAAGGGAAGGTGCCCAACCAAGATGTCAACTAAGGGTATATGCCAACACAGCAATCCAAACCTCGGTGACTGTAACTTGAATGAAAAACAAATTAAATCAAACTATAGACAGCAGTGAAATGAACAGCCGAACTTAATAAAGTATAGACAACAGTGAAATGAACAGCCAAATTTGTTAGTCTAGTACTTAGTAGGACCACACAATATATATTTCGACAGAATGAGATGTGTCATGTTTCTCCTTTCTAAAATGGGGCTAATATAATGTCGGTTTCTCGAATAAATCAATTATTATTCAGTTTCAGCAAGACAGAAAAAGAATGATTGAAAGGCTTACCAACATAGATTAAACTAAAACTCTGTATAGACGATGTTTTTAGTGCTGTTTTTTGTGTCATTGGCTTCTTTCCTCGGGTTGGACAGAACTACTGTGGTCTCCCTTGATACTCCCCTGGACAATGCAACGTGCAGCTAGCCATGCGGCAAGACAGGCTCAGGAAGGTAAACCCCAACGTTTGGGATTGTCTGTCCTTGTGCTTTGTTATTGTCATTGCAAAACTGAGTTGTATTGGGAATTGCTTCCTTTTCAACTTGAAAGGAAGTGAGAGATCTTCTGAGGAGCTCAATGGGATCCTGGGAATAAACACCCTCATTCCAGCATGCTAACCGCTAACAATCTCCGCATTGATCGCGTCATTCTGGAAAGCTCTCACTATTAGCCTTGTCCCATTGCATAGACCATTGTGAGGATCAAGATTCCTTAGTAGAATCACAGGACAGTTCACTTTCAACTTTAGTATATGTGGTGGTAGTCCATTCGGTGTCAGGGAATTAAGAAACTCATTGGGGTAATGGTTTCTGTAGTCATCCTCGACTGAATCGAATATGTAATAGATCCTCTCCTAGCCGGGGAACCGGTCAATCATCTTCTTATGCATGTCATAGACATACTCATTCTTTGTCTCAAGAATAGCATGTGTGCTCATATAAGATGACGACATGCCATTCGACTGAAGTGTGATGGGAAAACACTATCTATCAACATATCAAGAGATGCTTCCTTGTCAGTGAATGGAATAACTATGTCATCAGGGAGTCGTATGTAGTCATTCCCGATTGTTTTCTCCGTTCCATTACCAACCCTCAGGAGAAAATCTGAGAACCATGGATTAGACTGGGCTCTCATATTCCTATTGAGGCGTATTTTCCTTATACCCTCCCAAAGGTGAGACCTTTGTAACGTTGCATCGGTTATTTGTGTTCTGGTGCCACGCCTGACCACCGGCAACACCTGCCTAAAGTCTCCCCCAAACACCATAACCTTTCCACCAAATGGTAACGTGCAACCAGTGGCATCCTATAGTGATCTATCTAGCGCCTCCATGGCTTGACATTTGGTCATGGCAACCTCATCCCAAATTATCAATGATGACCTTCGAAGCAATTCAGCAGTGCCGCTCTGTTTGCTGAAACTACACATGCTGTTATCATCTAGATTAATTGGGATCTTGAACCAAGAGTGCGCGGTGCGTCCACCTAGCATAATTGATGTAGCAATGCCAGATGTCGTTGTAGCAATGGCAATCAATCCCATTGCTCACACCTTAGCTAGCTAAGCTCTATACATGTAAGTCTTGCCCGTTCCTCCTGGTCCGTCAATGAAGAAGACATTTCCAACACCACTGTCAACATGACCCATGATCTCATCAAAACCATACCGTTGTTTGGGGTTCAAAGAGTCATATAAATCAACGTGGCATTGGTCTACTTGTATAGACATTTCGTCCACTACCTCCCGGGTTTCATGACTATCTGAATCAAATGGTTCAACATACTCAGGAAGACCATATGACCAAGTCCCTTATGTCTCTAAGCACAAGCTGCTCAATTGCGTGACAATTTGGATATTGTCTTTGGTAATCCTCAGACATTGAACCAAGATGCTTGTCCCACATATCACGGATGTTGGTGGCTTCACAGAACACTATAATTATTGCAAAAAACCTTCTAAGTGCACACGGCATCCGGAAAAACGTTGCCTATGTCATGCAATCATCGATGGCCCTGTCAGCCTCAATAAGTCCCCTTTTTTCTGCTGCAATCCTAAATGAAGGGTACATCATCCCACCAAAAGTACATAGATCCTCAAATGATTGTGGCCCACGGACATGGTTGAGTAGCACCCCTAGGAGTACGTTCCCCTTCAGAAGGATTCGCTGACACAAGCCTCCCAATCTATGTTCTTTGATCCCGCTTGGTCCATATCTTTAGATGTCTCCGCCACACAAAGTATTCAGGGAACTCGCTATAAAGATACTTTCTTGCCTCACTATTCTCCCGGTTCATCCTAAAAAACTCTGTTAGCATGGTCCGTGATGCTGACTCACGTGCCACCACATCTTCCAGGTTATTTGCTCCCCTAAAAAAACCGTTTGCATGTTGGGCAAATGTAGCTAGAGCTGCAGCACGGGAGGAGAGACATCAAACAGATCAAAGTGGTAGAGCCTCCACGCCGCCTCTGATGGCCCTACAAACCTCGCATCTCTGAACTGACAAATCTCATTCACCTCTACTTCTGTACTGGTAGTCTCAACTGAGAAAGATATGCGATCATGGCCTTTGTAGATGTACTTAAACATATGCCATCCAGCATCAACCTTGCCACAATAGCCCATGGACATCCCTCATCCTTACAAAACCACTTAACCTTTCTTTGTCACTCGACTCTATCCCAATCTCAAACTGCCCCTTTATAGAATGTTGTCGCACAACTGATCTAAACTCAACCATGCATAGTTACATATGAACTTCATGTTTTCCTTGTAGGGTCATTACTGTCATAGAAAACTTTAGATTCATCCGGAACAACATCAGTAACACCTATGTCGGTCTCATTGTCTAAGTCCCCTTGGGCATGACCTGCAACTGGACTAGGTGCCGAGTCCAATTGTTTTTCAGCTTCAAGTCTAGCCGCTCTCTCATCCTCAGGTCTGGGACAAACAAATGATACATTTCATCTTCGTCCATCACAGGCACTGATGACCCTATCCGTGTCTCTGCAATTGGAGTTATCTCCACTCCATCCCAATCAATGACATGCTGAGGAATATGCTCTGTTGGAATTGGAGCTATCTCTAGACTGTCCCAATCAATGGTTGAAACAGAAGAGATAGTCCACCACATCCACAAATAAAATCAACCTCCTCTCACTCTTCCCAACAAAGAATGCATGCACTAGATCCATACTGTCAGTGAACCTAATTTTCCTCACTAGTGCTCATGTCATATCCACACACACAACCACCTGTTGGCACTTACCCCAATTTACATTGGCTTCAAAGTCCTTTTCCAAGCTCTCTAATGTGCATTGACAACAGTCCACAACCCATTCCTCATATCTGCGGGGTACATGAACAAAATTACCATCAACAAGTTTAGCAGTGTATTGACTGAACTGAACACACACACTAAACTCCGCATCAGGATCGATCCTATCGTATATGGACAAAAAAAAGAGAGATATATCCATAAGTTTTAACACTAAATAGGTTCTCATCTAGGTTATTGATGCTCCTGTTGAACACAAATGGGAGAAGAGGGTTCTATGGCCTTACCTAGAAGAGACTTCATTGGGAACCATGGAGGACCTCAATGCCTGCACAATACCCTTCTGTCGAGTCGCCATCACCTCCTCTCCCTTCAAACACTAGGTCCTCCTAGATGGATTGACGCTCGGCAGCAGGGCGCATGGGGCCAACGCTCGTCGAGCAGGGGCGGTGTCGAGCTGTGGCAGTGGCAGCGCTCGGCAGTAGGGTGGTGGCCATCTGCGGTGACACTCGGCGGCGGCGCGCGGCGGCAGGGTGGGGGCGCTCGGGGTGGGGGCGCCAATGCCTGGAGGGATCTATCAATACAAAGAGAGAAATCTGATAGGTGGGCCCAGGGGCAAAAATGTCAACAAACCTGCAAAAAAAATACAAATGAAATTAAGAAATAAGAAATACATGAAAAAATAGAGAAAGTGGTAACAAATAGATTAATTAGAAGTCCTAATGATATATTATAGAGGGCATGCGGATCGGGCAATAAAAAAGTCAAGGCACGCGCATTTGATGGCAAATTCTCTAAATTCTCGCTTAGTAATTGATGAGGCAGAGAGATGGAGGGGAGAACGGTGCATGAATGTGTGCTGGATGAACACGTGAAGCAAAAATGGTTTGCTTGCCTCAGTGAAGGTGAAGGGAGAAAAGAAAGAACTCCAGGTGTAGAAAATTAATATGAAAATGGGGAGGTAGGATAACCACCGGGTGGTAGAAGTCCAAAAATAATTTAGATGTTCGGTCAGGTAGAGAAATGATTTGATAAGGCCGGGGAAAATTAAAATCAAAGTTGAAAACAACTTTCAAAACTTTTGGAGGATTTGGATGGAAAAAAGATGGCGCTTTACTAAATATTAATAAAATCACAGGCATTACAGGCACTACTGGAGAATTGATCTTTTCTGGGTCGCCAAAAAACACACTAGTCCCAATTTGAATAACAAGTGTGACTAAAGATTATTTTTAGTCCCAGTTAAAAAGTTGAAGGGAACTTTTTGATCCTTAGTCCCCGTTGGTGTTACCAACCAGGACTAAAGATCATTTTTAGTCCCGGTTTTAAAAGTCATCAGGCCCCCACTGTCTTTAGTCGTACAGCCCCGGCCGGCGCAACGTACGCACGCACACCCGTTTTGCCGCGCAACGCGTATACACATGCATTTACATTGCGTGGAGAGACGGGAGATCCACTGATCCACCGATGATTATTTACACCAACCGGGACCAAAGATTGAAAAAAAAAACCGTAGCCACACACTCCTCCTCGGCAACCGTGCGCGTACTCAGTTCTTACCATTCTTTTTTTTTTTT
>CM020188.1:7159973-7176909 GCA_009805545.1 Oryza longistaminata | reverse complement strand
GCATATGGGTAGAGGAGCTCGCCGGCCAGCCGCATGTAGGGAGGAGCTACCGGCGGGCCACGCGCGGGGAGAAGAGCTCGCCGGCTGGCCACGCGTGGGGGAGGAGCTCTCGGCTGGTCGTGCACTTGGGAGGGAGCTCGCCAGTTGACCGCTCACGGGTAGAGGAGCTCGCCAGCCACCGTGCGCGGGGAGGTGCTCCCGGCGGGCCACGCACAGGGTAGGAGCTCACCGGCCGACTTATCGCTCTCCGCCGCCGCCTTTTCGCAGGCGGCGGTGGTCTTCCCGCTGAAGCCATACCCTCACCTCTCTTGTGGGCCCCATACGTTGCCGCTGCCCACCTCCGCCTCCACCTCTGTCCCCGCGATTGGAGATAGAGGTCCAGCTGGAGAACATCGACCATGAGTTCTCTTCCCAGGCATGGCCGGCCGATGACTCCTCTCCCCGTGGGCGGCGGCGGCGGCGAGGGAGGAGGGGGCATTGGCCAACAATGGCGGTGGTGGATTGGAGGGGGTGGGGAAGCCGATGAGTTCTCTCCCCAACACGTGGTCGGCCGACGACTCCTCTCCCTGTGGGCGACGGCGGCGAGGGAGGAGGGGACATCAGGCGGCGATGGCGGTGGCGGTGGTGGACTGAGGGGATGGGGAAACGCGAGGAAGGCGATGCGGTAGAGGCGGCGAAGGCGATGGTGCGTGGCGGTGTGCACTGAAGTGGGCCCCACCGTTTTTTATCCCTATCACTGACATGTGGGTCCCACAAGCTGACTCAGCCAGTCAACAGGGTCAAAGATGACACGTAGGACAAAACCACCTCCAATACCGTCCTGGGAGTTGATTTGCAACAGTTTTGGGAATTGGAGGACGGGTTATATCCGGTTTTGCGGTTGAGGGATGTGATTCAACAACCCATGAGTTGAGGGATGTGGTATAGACTTATTCCATGAAGTTATGATGCCCTCAAACCCGGCCCTGCTATTGCCGTAAGTTACACAATTTTTTGATGTACATATATCTTCCTGCCATCTTGAATGGTTTATGATTGTTAACTAAATCGTTTATGCTAATTAATCAATTCGATATAGTAAAATCTATGTAACTCAAGTTTGTTTAATAAAGCTGGATCAAACAGACATAATTAATTACTGCTACAACTTAACTATTTTGAAGAAAATTTATTTTACACCTTATTCATCCGAGGAAGTGCCATGGAGGCTGTTATCAAGTGGCGATGATTACTGGGAGAGGTAAAGTTAATTAACCAATAATTTTTCCATTAGTCAGTGAAAAAATTTCCCCTTAATGGTCATAGCACTACACTGCAAAGGTCAAAAACTATTTGGCCCAACTGGATCAGTATTCAGTAGTTGAGAACCGCAGAGGTCGTTATTTGTGCCAAAATTCGGTATTATCAACCATCGATGTACACTCTTACCCGTTTGCTTTTCTACTGCTTTACTAAATTATGCACAAAAAAGCCGGCGATCTCGCTCAATTGTTATGCGCATAATTAACTTCTCACATTATTAAACCTAGTTTTATTCCGTTACCTTTCATGCCTATCTCATCCACCACTACCTATTTCAGTAGTGAATCATGCATATAAAAAAAACAATTTATTAGCTGACAAGCAAAAAAATACTTGTTAAAACATTTGATGCAGCCAGATTAATTGTTTACTAGGCCATGCATGCACAGCGGAAAATCTTCTCTCACCCTTTCCTCTCTTTAACCCAAAGGCATGGATGAATCGTGCAGCTTAGCTGTTTCTTTTTCTTTCCTCCCATAATTATAGTCTTAAATCCCACTCTAAAATTTTACACCCTATCATATCGAACGTTTGAACACATGCATGAAGTATTAAATATATGTAAAAAATAACTAATTGCACAGATTGAGACTACTTTGCGAGACGAATTTTTAAGCCTAATTGCTCCATGATTTGACAATGTGGTGCTATACTAAACATATGCTAATGACATATTAATTAGGCTTAATAAATTCGTCTCGCGGTTTACTGACGGATGCTGTAATTAGTTTTTTTTATTAGTGCCCGAACACCCATACGACACCCTATATAATACTCTCTCCGTTTCACAATGTAAGTCATTCTACATTTTCCACATTCATATTGATGCAAATGAGTCTAGGCATATATACCTATCTAGATTTATTAGTACCAATATAAATGTGGAGAAATGCTAAAATAACTTACATTGTGAAACGGAGGAAGTACCCGATATGACACGCCAAAATTTTACACATCTGGATTTAAACACCCTATACCAATATGAAACGTCGCAATATTTTGTGTAGCTCGTTTAAAAACGAAACAAGGCCATGCATGCAATAGTTTTTCCTTCAAATATATCCGAACATAAGAGAAATAAGATCTTCAGATTATGTCTGTTGTTAACTCCGGATCTTCTCTCTTGTCCAAGGAGCTTGTGATGGACATGCATATTGGTGATGGTGATCTCACCATGAAGGTCCATTTTCCTTTGAGCACCTTTATTTATCCCAAATCTTTTTCCCCTGTCGTTTCGAAGCTTTTGATTTGAGTAGGATGGGGACCTTGATTTGGCTTGGCCACAATAAATTAAAACTCACTAATTAAAAGATCACACCCATGACAGCAACCTCACATCCTTATGGGGGGCAGAATCTCTCTTGGCCGTGCGGGCGGAGTGGAGGACGGCGGCGGGTGGCGGCTGGGCGAGCGGAGGAGAGGGCGACGGTAGGCGGAGGGGAGGAAGGTGCACGGCAAGTGGCAGCCAGGCGAGCATGCGGAGGGGAGGGTGGCAGCCAGGCGGGCGGAGGGGTCGTTGGCAACGCTGATGTCGATGTGCGGACTTGTTGGTTTTGAGATGTGTGGACTTGTGTTGTTTTTTGTGATGTCGATGTAGATGTGTGGTGCTGTTGCGGATGATTAATTTTGTTGAGGATGTGAATTTGTGATGTTATTGATATGTGAATTTATGTTGTCATTTTGATATGTTATGTGTTTATTTAATCTGTGAATTTGTGATGTTGGTGAGTTTGGCGTGAAATCAATATGCTGACAACAAAAAAAAAGAAAAAAAAGAGATTTAAAGATGGTAGTGCCATGTCGGAGCGGACTAAAAATAGACATCTTTAGTCCCTGATTGGGCATCCCGGTTACATATCCGGGATTAAAGGGGGGTTGCGAACCGGTAGTGTTGTGGGTTTCTCCAGTAGTGAGGGGGCAGGGTTACAAAGAAGATAACCTAGCTGGATACGACATCAGTTTCCTAATATATTACATGGTAGTATTCAACCGGGCCTATATACTCTGCCTTGGAATACAAGAAATTAAAACATAACAACCGAGCCCTACTCTATTACATAATACATGGATCAGGCTCACCTCATATCTCTAATCGGATATACAGGCCGTGTGGGTACCCAGTATCCGCATTCTTCACACCTTCCATATTTAAACTTGCAAATAAGGAAATTCTATCTGCAGCTGAACTCTTTGGACCACTGGCTATGTATGCTTAAGCCCCTAACAACAATAGATGAGATAAATGAACTAGTTATCTTAGGTAACCTGCTGTGAAGGTATCCTCTTAACCCAGATTGAGGATGACAGTCTAGAAATGCCCGGCAGAGAGTGCTAACTTATTCTGCAGAAAGCGCATATACATGCATGGAACAATTCATCAGCCAGCCACTATCCTTCCCTTCTCTCTCTACCTCCCTTCTCTTCAGATCTGAAGGATGGTGACCAGTTGCCGGCAAGCAATTTGGACAACGATGAAGGAGCCTATCCTCTCTAGCGACCTGCTGCCATCTCCGCCCAGGGGCTGGTGTGTCGCGTTGTCGCGTTGGATGTTCTCTTCTCTGGCTCATCATCGACACCACCCCCAGCTTGGGTTCGGCAGCGGCCTGAGTGTCGATGGCCAGTCCTCGGCAAGGAGAAGGCAGCAGCAGCGACCTAGGAGTCCGGATGAAAAGGACCTCCTCAATGGTGGCGGCGGCCCTAGGGGTAGTAGTGGCCTGAGTGCCGATGCAACTATGCAAGATTCTCGGCGAGGAGGAGGCAGTTCAGACAGGGTGAATCTCGTTGACAACGGCGGCCCTAGGGGTGACAGAGGCTTGGGAGTCCGGGTGGAAGAGGATATCCTTGGCAATGGCGGAGGAGGACTGAGATTTCGGCAAGATTTGTGGACCTCGGCAGAGGCCGCGGCCCTAGGGGCGGCGGCAGGATGTGAGTCCGAGAGGCGGAAGAGGATCCCGATGACGGCGGCAGCCCTATGGATGGGGGAGGCCTAGGATCCGGCGAAGCAAAAACGGATCCTATCGGTTCGCGTCTGGTCGGCTAGTTATGACTAGATGACGACTGATGAATGGCGTGAACTCACCTGAAGTAGATGATGGCAACAGCGGAGGTACACAACGACGGTACACTAGGGACTGCGACAACTAGACAACTTCCACTCGTGAACCATGGGTGTGCCAAGGTAGTAGGTTTGTTCTTTCTTTGGTTATGTGTTCTCCTCTCATGGAGATATGAGTCTCAGTATCCTTATATTCTTTTCGCTATGTATATTCTTCGTGGATATAAAGGCCAGATTAACGAATCCATTATAAAAAAATCCGTGGTACAATTCCATGGCTCGTTTCCTCAAATAAAATTCAAAAACTTGTGGAAGTCAGTGGATGGGCCCGAACATAAACTTCGGTTGCCTCTTGCTCCAAAAAAAAAAAACACACGCTAATGGCTGAAATTTTGCTCTGTAGACACTGGCGTGAATATACTGGATTTGCTATGTGTCATGAAGCCTTTGAAATTGTGGATTCATCTTGCCAAGGAATGTGAGTATACAAAAAGTAGTGTCAAATTTTGTCGCAATTTGGAGAGATTTACAACCGGTCGTGCATCCAGATGAACACGCAGGAATTTCGGAGTGGTGACAAGCTGGTGGGAGAACCAGACATCATAATTAAGGATGAAGAAAAGAAGAAATTTGTGGGGGGCTTACTCGCCACTCGGGGAACATTTGAGTATTTGACTCGAAAGAAACAGAAGAGTCTTCCATTAGGTGGAAAGAAATGAAGAACCAGTTGCGTATCTGACTAGTCCAATACTTGAATCGACACTTGTTAGTTTCCTAGCTGGCTGTGGAGGTTTATTAAGTCGTGTTTTTGATAATCACGGGTAAAATCCTACCTCCTTTTAAAATGTATATGTATGACGCCATTGAATTTTCACACAACGTTTAACCATTTATCTTATTTAAAAATTTAGTACAAATATATATTTAAAATTATAAGTTATGATTATACTTCATTTGATGATAAAATAAGTCATAACAAGATTAACAATATTTATATATTTTTTTAATAACACGAATGGTAAAACATTATGTGAAAAGTCAACGGCGTCATACATTTCGAAATGGAGGGAGCAGCTCGTAAGCCCTTCTCGAAGCCACTGTGATATCGATGTTGCTATTGGTGAAGAACTCTTTTCTTCTTAATATTGGACTAGCAGAACTCCTGCCTTTTGGTTAAAAAATTATAAAAAAATTGACAACATAAATCAATATGTAGTATACATCTTTATAAATACACAAGTTTAAATTCAACCTATAGAAATTGAGAAAAAGTCAAATATGATTATGAATAGTACGTGTAACATTCACAATCATATTTGAATTGTATAGGTCAAATTTAAACATGCATCATCGTGGAGTGGCATATCATATATTGATATATAATATCCAAATATTTTTTAAAAAAATCATAACTATTTTGATGCATGGAAGAAACGAGCGGGACATTCTTTTAAGGGAAAAAAAAAGCTATCCACACTAGAAGACTAACTGGTAAAGCATATCCCACTAAAATTGCCCTTACCATATTTTCTTCCCAGACTCTCTATGTCATCATTAAACCCCCATTACATTCTGCAATGAGTGCTCAGGCAATTTTGACCCATTACTTGACTAATTAATGATTAATTCAGTACTCCCCTATTTCATATTATAAGTCATTTTAACTTCGGTCAAACTGTTTCAAGTTTAACCAAGTTTATCTCTACTATTATAAATATTTAAGATGTTTTTACCGGTACTTTGGTACATCATTCGTGTATAAGTCGGTTTCTAAGTTCGCCTTTGGAAATACATATCCATATTTGAGTCAGTTTCTAAATCTGTTTGCTTTTAGAAATATAGAAGGATTCGTATAAGAAATCTCTTAAAACAACTCGCATGCTAACTTGAGACGATCGGATTCCTAATTGCAGCTCATGATTTTCTAAAAATAGAATATATATCCAAGCGAATTCCCACAATATATTTCACTTTAACTAAATTGTATAACAATAATAATAATATTAAAATAACATTCACCCATTGCAACGCACGAGCATTTTTTCTAGTAGAAAAATAAATATTTTCAACCCAAGACAAATATATTATGGAAATATATTAAATTATTGATTTAATGACACTAATTCGTGTTGTAAATATTAGTATATTTATTTACAAACCTAATCAAATTTAGAGCAATTTGCCTTTGACCAAAGTCAAAACGACTTGTCGACAATGGTGAGAATTATCGGTGACGTAAATATGGGATATATCTTTAAAGTTGACCAACTATGCGTATGGTTAAAGTGTTCTATTTATATACAGCTTTCCATGTTTGGGTTGACATCTTTAATCTGAATAGGAAGCAAAAGAGTAAAGACCGGGATGGATATAATGCCGAGCATACCAATCTCTGCATGTCCAAGATGATAATGATGTGTTTATAGGGATATAAAATCCGGATGCCCCAAATCTCACTGAAGACCCGCTCTATCCCCAAGTCTATAGATTGTTGACCTTTTGTTTCATAGAATCTTTACTCCACGTATCTGCATGTCAGGAAAAAAGTTATACAAGTGCAAATATTGACCCCAAAACTACATGGTTTGGAGGGCCATAGAAATTTGACAAAATTTGCTACAGAACACCGAAAGATTATGGCCTTTGCTGTGAGACATTCGAAGAGGCCATAGAAATTTGACAAAATTTGCTACAGAACACCGAAAGATTATGGCCTTTGCTGTGAGACATTCGAAGATCGTGTATTTAATTACTCGTGGACACTGTAAAAAAGTGGTAATTAGCTGATGGACACTCCTTGAAACTCCGCCAGCTAATTACCACTTTTTTACAGTGTCCACGAGCAAATACACGATCTTCGTGTCTCACAGCAAAGGCCGTAATCTTTCGATGTCCTGTAGCAAATTTTGCCTAGAAATTTTGTTTTGCTTACTGGATGGAGATCTGCAGACTGCAGGCGTATCACATATATCGATCTAGACTGTGTTTAGATCTAGAGATGTAAAGTTTTAGCGTGTCACATCTGATATATGGACACATATTTGAAGTATTAAACATAGATTAATAACAAAACAAATTATAGAATCCGCCTGTAAACTGCGAGACGAATTTATTAAGCCTAATTAATCCGTCATTAGCAAATATTTACTGTAGTACACATTGTCAGATCATTGAGCAATTAGGCTTAAAAGATTCGTCTCGCAATTTACACGTAATCTGTGTAATTAGTTATTTTTTATTTATATTTAATACTCCACGCATATATCCAAACATTCGATGTGACAGGGTGAAAAATTTTGCCAGGGGATTTAAACAGGGCTCTAGTCGATGAAACACGCATACTTGTATTTCTTTTTCGAGATCGGTTGCATATATACCTGTAATTAGTGCATTCTAGGCTTTAACATAGAGAACGCAGTAGAATTTCGAATATATATAGCGGTTCAAAAACCTCTCCATTCGTATCATATAATACTGTTATCGCTGGTGGTTCTAGGTGTAATTTACCAGTCATAATGTACTGTCAATCAATATATTACTAATATAAAATTTCAAATATGAGAAACTACGTGACTTAGTGAGTTATCTTGGAATAGTTAATGAGAAGTAACAGCATATACTTAATATATACTACCTCCATCCGAAAAAAAAAGTTTATTTTTTCATCCATTCCACACATGTACCAATACAAAAGAAAAAAATATTAACCCAATTTATTAAATCAATGCATCATCAAATTAATTGTGGCCTGGTGGCGAAGTTAGTCTAGTTTAACTGGTTAGATTTTCTGATTGCGTATTTATCTGGATTGTAGTAAATTTGATAAGGATTTTTGTATTTACAACTAATTATTATTTCAGTAGTAGGTAATGTACCCATCAACAGTGAGACGCATATGATGACTTTATCAATCTTAAGATATGCTAGCCCAGTTTTGAAGGTGCTAGTATGGTTAGGATATGCGGGTGCGCATTTATAAAAGTGCATGTGTCTATACTGTACTTGGCAAAAAAAAAATTATGGACTTGTGCATGGAGTAATTCTTTAGTATTTTTTATTTAATTGCACTTTGTTTCAGCCTATTACCAATGTTTTACTTTGGGTCACCTTCTAGCTAATATTTTTACTTTAGGTCACCCTCTAGCTAATGTTTTCACTTTGAACTAGGTAATATATCATTAGTGTATTTTGGATCACCCCCGAGTTGTTTCTTTAGCTGCATCTATTATCTAATCTTGCAAATAATAGCATATGTTAAGTTGGGAATACTGCTGATTTACGGTCATCGATGTGCTTAAAGTCATTGATGTGCCCGAGAAAAGTTTCTGGGATGGTTCACAATGAAACAAAGGCAAAGTTATTTAGTTCAAAGTGAATAGACGGGTAAAATCGTGATCAAAAAGAAACTTTAGTAATATTTTTTTTTACTAATGGTTCATTCACTATGGCAATGCATGGCCCAATCAACCGGTGCCTGGAGCATTCTAGTTGCTATCTACTCGATCGACGCTCTAATTTTGATTCGTGATCGATTGATTGAGAGGTTAAAAGTAGAAATAAATAATGGTTTTATACCATCAGACTCTTTAACTGCATGCGGCGCATTATCTGAGTTTATGCGTGGTGACCACCACTGAAATATTTTCCAAGTGTGGAGTAACTTTTTTTCTAATTCCACATCAAAGATTTTTACCCTTGACTTGATATGTTGGTCGTGATGGGACTGCATGGGTGTTCTTATGAACACTATTGTAAATAATTAAAATACTGTCCGGCCGATTGCTAGTTTTATGAACTTCCATGCGTCCTTTTGTGATAATTACACAAAGTAGAATTTTGGGTATACCATGGTCTACAGAATTCAACATTTAACTCTATAAATTATACTTTTACATATGTAAATAACTGATAAAATTATAATTTCTACATGCACCCATACACCAAATTAAATCGACGTGGGTGAGCTAGTGGTGAATAAGTCTTGAAATGGTGATCAACCTCATTGGCATTAACAAAGTGGGGTCGATTGAAGTAGAAGATAAGGAAATACGGTAGATCATCGTCACTGGGAATTAGTGAGAGCTAAGCTAGACAGGTATGCTGGCGATGTAGAAAGACATTTCCTTTTGGCATTAGGAGGGGGGCGCTTCTTGGCCATGGATGATGTAACAGCATCAGGGTGTTTTCTACAAAGGAAATGATAATGACGACAAAGGAAAAGATTAGAGCACAACCTTCAACCATCCCAAATTTTATTTTTCACCCTTAACTCTAAAACCGGATGGAAATCATCGTTCAATTTCTGATATCATTCACTTTACCCTCATGTAAAGTTATGGATGTGGTGAGAAAGAGGGCTTGGAGTTCGTAAGATTTCATTTTAGCAAAAAGTGGGCCAAGTCAACATAAAACTTCAACTCAAAACCACTTAAGTTTGAACCTGCATGGGTGTAAAGTGAATGGTATTAGAAGTTATGGTATAGTAAATTAGTAGTTTTTTTTGTCTAGTTTTAGAATTGAGGGTTGAAAACCAAACTTTAATTGCTTATAGTTGACAAGGGTATAAATTAGTACTCTCTCCATCCTAAAATATAGCTATTTTGACTTATGCACCTGATTTTGCAGCGTAAACTATAACTAAGCCCTGTTGGGAAGAGGATTATCATAGAAACATTTAGGATTTGAATCCTTTATAATATTTTTTGGATGGCCTTCCTATGAAATTCCTATGAAATAGTTCAATCTGTATTTGGAAATATATTTTCTTGGGACTTCTCCCTAGCTCTCATATATTTCTCTTCCTAAAACCATGTAGAAGTACTCTTTTTTGGAGGATTCTGTTTTTTTTTTTTTTGGAGTCTTGTCCTTTGAGGGCCTAAGTAGGATCAAGGTTCTTCTTCTTCCCTTTTTTTTCTTTTACAACAAAGGGATCAGGCCCTTTTAGAAAAAAAAAAAGATAAATGGATGGTTTTTATAATATTTCAATCCTTAATGGATGGCTTCCTTATTGACCATTTATGAAAGGGAATGCGCACTATTGAATTCTATGAAATTCTTATGGAATTCCTCAATCCATATAAGTTTAGGAGAAATTTTAACATGACACTAACCTCATAGAAAGTGTTTTTAGGCTCTCTCTCTCTCTCTCTCCTTGATTCCTAGCTTTTTTCCCTATGTTTTTCTGTGCAAACGATCATTCATTTTTTTTTCTTCCACATGTAATCCTATCAAAATTCTTCATTTTGAGCGCCTGCATCTGTCTTTTTAATTTGCAAAAAACAAAGAACATTTTTCCTGGTCTTACATTTCTCGTACTGTGTTCCAAAGGGACCCAACTAATTAGTATTGTCTACTTAAAAAAAAGGTAAGTATGTAGTAGGGTGGTGAATTTGTAGACACCCTAGTTGCCAGCAACTTATTATTAACCCTGACAACCAACAACCGTTTTAAAAAAAGCATAACCTCGCGTCAAGAATATATTACTTCATAACAGTACCGTCAGGCAAATTCTGTTAGGTCAGTGGTGTCGTGAAAGTCCCATTTATCATGCCTTTGACTTATAAAATTAACCACTACCAAATTTGAGTTTTAAAATTAATTTGGAGGTTTTTTCATTGCTTTCTGTTTTTAAGCCTTAACTTTTACATCATTAAGAGTACAAGTATGAAATTCTTATTCAAAAATCCCTTTTTTTGCTTAGTTTATTTTTTCTTGGCTATATAAAGCCATACCTCAGCTCAACCAGTGAGACATTAAACTCGCAGTGATAATGCAACTGAATCGGAAGCATTATCTATAAATCATCACCTGCAACTATATATACATATCCCATGAAATAGAGCGTAGATGTCAACACTATATGCGCGATTTTTACATATATAACTTACCTTCCGTTATATGCGCTATTTAATTTCCAAATCCCAGCCGGGTGGTAATTATGTGTTCCTAACCATCCATTTTTAATTCGTCGGTAAACCTCTGAAACACTCATCATCACCAAAATAATGCCCATAAACAAATGGTGCCATAAGCAACTCACTCGATCGATCGTACGTATCCTTCACGATTGGTCCATCAACATTGCATCGCGATTGATCCCCTAATCATATCTTGGCCCTTTCACTAAGAACAACCCACACAAACTAACAAAATTAAATATTTGGAATAATCAAATTTAAATTAGCCAATTGGATCACACTATCCTAGCTATATATATCCACATCATATCGGCTGATCATGGATCAGACGATGATGCTGTGTGGCCTATCATTTTTTTTTTTTTGTTTTGGCCTCAATTCATTTGTTTGCTAGCTTTGCTTGCTTGCCGACCTTGCCCAATCCGTCGCCATCTGCTTAGTTTTAAAAGGAGGAGACGTTTGCACTGCACTTTAATTTGCACACATGAATGGTGACAACTTAATTATGCAGAGGTTAGCATTGCAGTGGAGCAAAAAGATGCCCATGAAGGGGGCCTAATTAACCCCAAGTTGTGCCTTTCCATAATCTTCTCATGTCTTGAGTGTGTCATCTTCTAACAGCTAGCAGCAACCATGGATCAGATGACATGACCATTTGGTGTGTCACAGGACTACAGATAGAACATTGGAAGAAGCTAGTTTGGTCAATACCACCACCAAGTATATACACCAATTGGGATGCCACATGCCAGAGGAATATATATATAGTTATTTTAAATTTCTATTAATGATTTTCCTTCCGATTTGATGTTGATTAAAATAGTTTTGTTTTATAAAGCAAAATCTGACTATATGGACAAGAGAGGATCCTATGCGAGGTGGTAGTGCAATGAGGGTAACACTTGAAGCCTATGTGGGCCACTTGCCCAAGATGGCTGCAGTCAGCACCGGTGGTGTTATATCAGCTAGTATTCCAAGTGCCAATAAATCACACAGCGACCCTGTTAATTAGGAGTACATTCTAGTTTCACTATGTATAGATATTAATTTTTTTTGGTTGTGTGCCATATGATAGAGTTCAAGATGTAAATTATTTTCATTATTAAGAAAAGACATTATTCTTATTTTCAAACTTAATAATTTTGGAAAAAAATTCTAAAAAGCAAATATGGCTGAAACCCTAGCTCCTCGATTCTCCCGAAACCCAAGCAATCGAAGCCGTCATCACCATCGCAGTTGCCACCGCCGTCGATCGCCATGGCCGAAGCCACCACCGCTCTCGTTGTCCCCGGCCGGACTGGATGGATCTATCACTTCCATGGGCACTAGCTGTGGATCCCCAATCCAAGGCCGCACCGACGCTCTCGCCGTCCCCAGACTGGGTGGATTTGTTGTCCCCGTGGGTGCTGGCAGCAGATCCGCTCAGTTCGAGGCCGCCGTCGCTCCCACCGTACTCAGACTGGGTGGATCTGCCGACTGCCTCTCCTGTGGGCGCTAGCGGCTGATCTGCCCAGTTTGAGGCTGTCGCCGCTGCTCCCCTACCCACCCGAGAGAGTCATCGCCGGATCTTGCCGCAGCCAACCCCGTGCCCGCGCGATGAGGCGATCATTGGATCCGGTTGCCGTGAGCCCCGATGAAGTTGTTGATCCCGTGCCCACGCGCGGGAGCCATCGACGCCACTGCCACCTCTCGAAGCGCCTAATGCCACCGCCTATGCCTTCGTTGGCAGGTGAAGTAGAGAGGACATGAGGGAAGAGGATGAGGGAGGAGAGAAGAAGGGGGAGAGGATGAGGTAAGAGAGGGGGAGTGGATAAGTGTTAGATTTTTTTTAAGGGAGAGGGGAGTGTATGGCCGGCCCAGTGGGCTGGCGGCAAATGAGCCTGTTAAGAGACCCGCCTATAAAAATTGATTTTTGCATACATATCTTTTATTTTTCGGGATTGACATTATCGTAAAGGACAACGTTACGGTCCACCTTGAAACTGGAGGGGGCTCATCTGCGAAAATCTACTCTACTTTTTCTGAGATTACATGGCAGACGCACACGCACGCACACCACTACACATGTAAACCACACTCACACCCTCACGAATGCGTCCCCTAACACATGCTCTAAGAGACGGAAACCAGCGGCATATCTTGATATACTAAAATCCTATTGAAACCCCACATGCATATGCGTAATATTTGTAGGCGCTAGGATATAAATTCTAGTGGATGAGAACTTCAGCACCACATCGCTGGTGCTTCCCCGCGAAAATATATTACTAGTAGTGCTAATTATGATCTCGCGGGCCAAGCATGTGTTGACACCACGACACGTGCACACCGCTAGCCAATGCACAATTGGCACTTGTCATTCAAGCCAACTGTGAAAATGTTATGAACATTTGCCGACGTGGCAGAGATATAAAGGGTCCACGTATGCGCCACTAGTAATACGTGGCGATTATCCATTCGCCATCTCTCATACAGCTATAGGCTAATCGCGACCAGAGCCAAAAAAAAATACTAAACGATATGGACCTCTATTATGCAATCCTGCCATGCATTTTTTTTTAGAGAAGGGTATTTTTTACCCGGCCTCTACATCCAACCGGATATATACGGCCATTGAAATAGGGAACTTAGCCCCCACAAACAACCCAATCTGAAATTCGCTCCATAGGAGATTTGAACTCAGGACCTTGGGGTACTACTCAGGTCACTGTAACCACTAGGCTACATGCCCTTTCGTACAATCCTGCCATGCATATATACACCTGATTAATAATTCAACAAGGACAACTAGCGCATCTAATTAGTCAATTTTTAGCAAACATATGCAGCATTAGATGAGGTTTATATATATTTATATGCATTAATTAATAAGAAAAAGAAATGCTGATTTGTTGCGTGTTGATGAAGTATGCGTTGCTGTAGCAATCATCACGGGAGTTATGTAGCCTAGTTCCGGCACTCGATGGACGGATCGATGCATGGTTTCTCTCGGTGTTGATGAAGTATGCGTTGCTGTAGCAATCATCACGGGAGTTATGTAGCCTAGTTCCGGCACTCGATGGACGGATCGATGCATGGTTTCTCTCGTGCCAAATCATGCCATGCAATGATGCCTTTAATTTATTGACAGATTAATTAATTATTTTTTTATATGGAGGTAAAAAAATTGTTAGTTAATTAACGAAAAGTGTGTTCTGATAATCTAGGTGCATTACACTGATCTCCTTTAGTTTTTGTATAAATAGAGGTCATTTAATTTTAACTATCGCAGAGATGATAATTTTGTAGGCTTTTTATAAGAAGACTTTTGTTGGTTGTTGGGACACACTTTTCGTTAAGTAAAACCGAGATACAAAACACTACTCTATATATATATGGTGATCTCATGTTGGTTTACATTAATTAAGCTACTAAATTTGTTGTATTAACTTCTAACGATTAACACAAATAATATAAGCAAAAGTTCCCCATAAATTGACATGTACTGACATACTCCCTGCATTCCAAATTGATCTACATATAGTTTTTTTAGGTTATTCCTAAATGATCTACTCCCTCCGTTTCACAATGTAAGTCATTCTAGCATTTCCCACATTCATATTGATGTTAATGAATCTAGACATATATATCTATTTAGATTTATTAACATCAATATGAATGTGAGAAATGCTAGAATGACTTAGATTGTAAAACGGAGAAAGTACATATTTATGTTCATTTATTAAGTCTATTCGTTATTTATGCATTGGAGTAAATGGACATTGATACATGCATCCATGCACACAAGTATTTATAACCCACATACAATATATTGATTTGCTATTGGCTAGGAAATAGTGGGGATGGTGCATGCATTGAGTTTGTTGCTAGAGTAAATATAGTATGAGAGAGTTATTAGCTTTTCTTGGTCTTGGTGTACGCCTATGAAATATGTAGATCAATTTGGAATGGAGAGAGTATTAGGTAAGCTTCTAGCACCTAGCTAGAGCAAAGTACAGTTAGAAGAACGAACTGCATGGCGCAGTGATCCAGATCAACCGATCAAAAAGCCAGAAAAAAGAATCATGAACCAAGATCCAAAAATCAAGGCGAAAAAGACCCCAACAAAATACTAGGAAGAGGATGAGAGAGGAGAAAAGAGGGGGAGAGGATGAGGTAAGAGAGGAGGAGTGGATAAGTGTTAGATTTTTTTTAAGGGAGAAGGGAGTGTATGGCCGGCCTAGTGGGCTGGTGGCAAATGGGCTTGTTAAGAGATCCGCCTACGAAATATGATTTTTGTATACATATCTTTTATTTTTCGGGATTGACATTATCGTAGAGGACAACGTTACGGTCCACCTTGAAACTGGAGGGGGCTCATCCACGAAAATCTATTCTACTTTTTCTGATATTACACGGCAAAGGCACACGGGCACACACCACTACACATGTAAACCACACTCACACCCTCACGAATACGTCCCCTAACACATGCTCTAAGAGACGCAAACCAGCAGCATATCCTTGATATACTAAGGGTCCATTTGAATCGCAGAATTGAGAAAACGTAGGAATAGGAAAAACGTAGGATTTTGATAGGAATGTAAGTGTAAAATATTTTGCAGGAAAAACACAGGAATTGGATGAGAGAGATAGACTCAAAGGAAAGTTACCAAGAGGTTCTACCTCATGTTAAATTTCCTCCAAAACTTACATGGGAAGAGGCATTCCATAGGAATTTTATAGGATTTCATAGGATCCATTCCTTTGATTCAAAGGGCTTTATAGGAAAAATTCCTATAGGAATAAAATCCTCTAAAATTCCTATAAATTTCCTTTGAATCAAAGGGGGCCTAAAATTCTATTGAAACCGACCTGCATATGCGTAATATTTGTGAGCACCAGGATATAAATTTTATATCCTGGTGGGTTATATCCTGGTGGGTGGGAACTTCAGCACCACATCACTGGTGCTTCCCCCGCGAAAATATATTACTACTACTCTACTAGTGCTAATTATGATCTTGCGGACCAAGCATGTGTTGACACCGCGACACGTGCACACAGCTAGCCAATGCACAATTGACACTTGTCGATCAGTCCAACTGTGAAATGTTATGAACATTTGCCGACGTGGCAGAGATATAAAGGGTCCACGTAGGATAGCGCAACCAATAGTGCAGCGCCCTGTACCTACGGGCAGATGGTGCGCCACTAGTAATACGTGGCGATTATCCATTCGCCATCTCTCGGACAGCTACTCCCTCCGTCCCAAAAAAAAAAAGACAAACCCTGGTTTCCGTGCCCAAAGTTTAACCGTCCGTCTTATTTGAAAAAATTATGAAAAAAATTAAAAAGACAAGTCACGCATAAAATATTAATCATGTTTTATTATCTAACAACAATGAAAATACGAATTATAAAAAAATTTCATATAAGACGGACAGTCAAAATTGGACACGCAAACCCAGGATTTGCCTTTTTTTTTTGGGACGGAGGGAGTATAGGCTAATCGCGACCAGAGACAAAAAAATTACTAAACGATATGGACCTCTATAATGCAATCCTGCCATGCATATATACACCTGATTAATAATTCAACAAGCACAACTATAGTGGGACCAGCGAAGGCGCGGCGCGTGAGCAAAAGACGACCCCCTTTCCTTTCCCCGCTGGGAAAATT
>CM020188.1:7142791-7155691 GCA_009805545.1 Oryza longistaminata | reverse complement strand
CTAGCTCCTGTCGTCAATCCTGTCGCCGCCCACCGGACGCCGGTTGCCGCTCCCGCCGGTCGCCGCGCCGCCGCCGAACGCCACCACCTAGGGTTTGGAAATGGGGAATTGGGGAGCGGGCAAGCAGCGCGTAACTGCGTGAGGCGTGAGCGCGAGCCGAGCCAGGGACTTAGGAGGAGTAGGGACAACTAATACGTGTACATGTGTATATACTGAGGTATAGTTGTTTTTTTGGTAAAAAATGTTGGGTATTCCTGGGAATACACAGGCATCACTGTAGCTCCGCCCCTGTTTCATGTGCCATGTGGTGACAATCTAGTGCAATTTTGCTGCTGATGGTGTAGTGAAGAGGGAAACAGAGTAGGGATATGGAAGGTGGTAGATGGAAGGTCATGATCTCTGAACATGTGGTTAACAAACCAAAAGCATCTTTCGAAATGTCCAAATCACATATCAGCTGTACAAAGTTTTTGCATTGGCACCTACACACTGTTTGAGCCTGACCTTATGATCATGCATGAGCTAAAGTTTTCACTCTGCTTGAAGTGAGATTTCATGAAGGGGGGGAATAAAGATTTGAGCTCAAAGGTGTTTTTGGGGAAACTATTCTAATCCCTCGAGGGGATGTTCCCTCGTTTGCTCAAAAATAATCTAAACGGTTATGAAAAATTCTGAAAAAATTTGACAACATTCATACAACACATATATACAACTTCACAAAATCTTAAGTCCAAACTCAACTCACACGTCGAGATATAAAAAAGACAAATTCAGCGTATGAATAGTAGCGTACTGTTTATATCTAAATTTGTCTTTTTTGTTTCTCGATGTGTAGATCGAATTTGAACATGAATTTTGGTGGACTAGTAGGTATCATTATACTCTACATTGTTAATTTTTTTAGAATTTTTCACAACTATTTGCATCAAATTTAAGAGAAAAAGGTATACGAGGGGATGTCCCCTCGAGGGATTAGAATCCACTCCCGTGTTTTTGGCAAACAAACATATATGGTGCAACAGTTCATAATGACATGTTTTTGGTTTGAGAAATTTCTTCAGGTTTAATTAATTCTCCTAGGTCTGAGGTTGTTTGTTTTGAAGACAGAATTCTGCTTTCTGATTTGGCTTGTTACCATACTCTGAATTTTTAGAAAGTAGTACAACATGTAAAAAATACTGCTGATCATGTGCATGCCATGTCATCATAACAGTTACTACCTCCGTCCCAAAATAAATGTAGTTTTACACTATTCATATTCAACGTTTAACCGTCCGTCTTATTTGAAATTTTTTATGATTAATATTTTTATTGCTATTAGATGATAAAACATGAATAGTACTTTATGTGTGACTAAATGTTTTTAATTTTTTCACAAATTTTTCAAATAAGACGGACGGTCAAACGTTGAACATAAATAGTGTAAAACTGTACTTATTTTGGGACGGAGGTAGTACTAGTCCTCCATTATGGAAATTCCATGTACTGAACCACCGGGAAATAGCACCACTAGTAGTAGGCGTTATGTAGAATCTTCCAAAACCTTCAGTCATGTCAAATGATGAACTCTCACTCACCTTAACTGATCTAATTAGCACTATATAAATTGAATCCCAAACTGACAAGTGACATCTCTTGTTTATTTTTTTTTCTCTCTTTCTTTCAGACACTGAAACACCAATGTGAATATGTGATCAAGCTGCTGCCATCAGATTTCCCAACACAAACAATCCATAGCAATGAGAAGGCACATCCTTGTGATCTGCCTCCCTCTAATCACACTCCTCTCACTCTCCATCAGCTCAAGCTGCCAATCTGACCACCAAATTCAGACCCAAGCACTTCTCCAGTTCAAGGCCGGCTTGACCGACCCTCTAAACAATCTCCAGACATGGACCAACACCACCTCGCCGTGCCGCTTCCTCGGCGTCCGGTGCGACCGGAGGACCGGCGCCATCACGGGCGTCTCGCTGTCGAGCATGAACCTCTCCGGGAGGATATCGCCGGCGATCGCCGCGCTGACGACCCTGACACGCCTTGAGCTCGACTCCAACTCGCTGTCGGGGAGCGTGCCAGCCGAGCTGAGCAGCTGCACCCGGCTCAGGTTTCTGAACCTCTCCTGCAACGGCCTCGCCGGCGAGCTGCCGGACCTGTCGGCGCTGGCCGGAGCCGTACATATCCATTCGATCGTCGCGAACAACGACCTCTCCGGGAGGTTCCCGGCGTGGTCGGCAACCTCTCCGGCCTCGTCACGCTCAGCGTCGGGATGACAGCTACGATCCCGGCGAGACGCCGGCGAGCATCGGGAACCTCAAGAACTTGACGTATCTGTACTTGGCGAGCTCGAATCTGAGAGAGGGTGATACCTGAATCCATCTTCGAGCTCGCCGCGCTGGAGACGCTCGACATGTCGATGAAACACCTCGCCGGCGTGATCCCGGCGGCGATCGGCAACCTCGGCAGCTGTGGAAGATCGAGCTGTACGGGAACAACCTCACCGGCGAGCTCCCGCGGAGCTCGGAGGCTGACCGGGCTGCGGGAGATCGACGTGTCCCGGAACCAGCTCTCCGGGGATCCCGCCGGAGCTCGCGGCGCTCGAGGGTTCGAGGTGATACAGCTCTACGGAACAACCTCTCCGGGCAGATCCCGGCGGCGTGGGGCGAGCTGAGGTCGCTGAAGAGCTTCTCCGCTACGAGAACCGTTCTCCGGCGAGTTCCCGGCGAACTTCGGCCGGTTCTCGCCGCTCAACAGCGTCGACATCTCGAGAACGCCTTCTCCGGGACGTTCCCGCGAGCACCTCTGCGACGGCAAAATTCCAGTACCTTCTCGCCCTCAGAACGGCTTCTCGGCGGCTCCCCGACGAGTACTCGTCGTGCGACAGCTTGCAGAGGTTTCGGATCAACAAGAAAGCTCACCGGCAGCCTCCCGGCGGGGTTGTGGGGTCTCCCCGCCGTGACGATCATTGACGTGTCGGATAATGGGTTCACCGGAAGCATCTCGCCGGCGATCGGCGACGCGCAGAGCTTGAACCAGCTGTGGCTGCAGAACAACCATCTCGACGGGCGAGATCCGCCGGAGATCGGGCGGCTCGGGCAGCTTCAGAAGCTGTACCTGTCGAACAACTCGTTCTCCGGCGGATACCGCCGGAGATCGGGAGCCTGTCGCAGCTGACGGCGCTGCACCTGGAGGAGAACCGCGCTCACCGGCCGGCTCCCCGGCGAGATCGGTGGCTGCGCGCGGCTCGTCGAGATCGACGTCTCCCGGAACGCGCTCACGGGCCGATCCCGGCGACGCTGTCGCGCTGTCGTCGCTCAACTCGCTGAACCTGTCGCACAACGCGATCACCGGCGCGATCCCGGCGCAGCTGGTGGTGCTCAAGCTGAGCTCCGTCGACTTCTCGTCGAACCGGCTCACCGGGAACGTGCCGCCGGCGCTGCTCGTGATCGACGGCGACGTGGCGTTCGCGGGCAACCCGGGCCTTGCGTCGGCGGCAGGTCGGAGCTCGGCGTGTGCAAGGTGGAGGACGGCCGCCGCGACGGGCTCGCGCGGAGGTCGCTCGTCCTCGTGCCGGTGCTCGTGTCGGCGACGCTGCTGCTCGTCGTCGGCATCCTGTTCGTCAGCTACCGGAGCTTCAAGCTGGAGGAGCTCAAGAAGAGGGACATGGAGCAGGGCGGCGGGTGCGGCGCGGAGTGGAAGCTGGAGTCGTTCCACCCGCCGGAGCTCGACGCCGACGAGATATGCGCCGTCGGGGAGGAGAACCTGATCGGGTCGGGCGGCACGGGGCGCGTGTACCGCCTCGCGCTCAAGGGCGGCGGCGGCACGGTGGTGGCGGTGAAGCGGCTGTGGAAGGGCGACGCGGCGAGGGTGATGGCGGCGGAGATGGCCATCCTCGGCAAGATCCGTCACCGGAATATTCTCAAGCTCCACGCGTGCCTCTCCCGCGGCGAGCTCAACTTCATCGTCTACGAGTACATGCCGCGCGGCAACCTGTACCAGGCGCTCCGGCGAGAGGCCAAGGGCGGCGGTTGCGGCGCCGCCGCCGCCGAGCTGGACTGGGCTCGCCGGTGCAAGATCGCGCTCGGCGCGGCCAAGGGGCTCATGTACCTCCACCACGACTGCACGCCGGCGATCATCCACCGCGACATCAAGTCCACCAACATCCTCCTCGACGACGACTACGAGGCCAAGATCGCCGACTTCGGCATCGCCAAGATCGCCGCCGAGGACTCCGCCGAGTTCAGCTGCTTCGCCGGAACCCACGGCTACCTCGCCCCCGGTAATCACATCACCTCCCCCTCCACCCAAATTCGAACTATTCGTTTCAAATTTCGTACTGATTTTGAATCAAATTTACGTTCCGCGCAGAGCTCGCCTACTCCATGAAGGTGACGGAGAAGACGGACGTGTACAGCTTCGGCGTCGTGCTGCTGGAGCTCGTCACCGGCCGGAGCCCGATCGACCCGGCGTTCGGCGAGGGGAAGGACATCGTGTTCTGGCTGTCAACCAAGCTCGCCGCGGAGAGCATCGACGACGTGCTGGACCCGCGCGTGGCGGCGCCGTCGCCGTCGTCGTCGTCGTCGGCGGCGGCTGCCAGGGACAGGGAGGACATGATCAAGGTGCTCAAGGTCGCCGTGCTCTGCACCGCCAAGCTGCCGGCGGGGCGGCCGACGATGAGGGACGTGGTGAAGATGCTCACCGACGCCGGCGCCGGGCCGTGCAGCCCCCGCGGCCAGCCGCCGGCGGCGAGGGCTTGCGCCCGGAGCAAGAGCTGCTGCTGAATTTTAGAGTAGACTCTGCTTTCTCGCCTCTGTCTGCATCTGCATTTCTGCAGCCAACTCTCGCTGAATTTTAATCTTTGATGTGTACTAGGGATCATACTGTAGATGATGATGCATTTGCAGGTATTTTGTAAAATGGTTGACAATTAAGGTAGTAGTCCACTTTAATTATAGTTTAAACCTCTGATTTTGTCATGCTTTTATACCGAGATTTTAAAATGGATTTGTACATATATGAATATTTGGTTGGCAGAGGGTCGGAGTTGTTCTTAAGAATCATCACGAATGTTTAGGAGTACAAAACTGAATGGTATAGATTTTGGATGTGGAAGAAGATGCAATTTATTTGCTTCAGAGCTATGAATAAAAAAAGGGCAATTGTTGCTAAAGCTGATGCTGCTTCGACTAAATTCGGTCAACACTCAGCAAATACTTTTGTTTGTAGTATCAAATGTTTGTATAGTAATATATCACAATTTATTTTATAATTTTTTGATAAATTTATAACAATTTGATGACAATGCAATAACGAGGAGACCCTCTTAAGGTAGTAAAATCCATTTCCTCCTCTGCACAGATGTGGCAATGAGATTTTATCCATTTGGCAATAGGGTGATTTCATCAAAACACAAATCGCGAAGGTGATTAGGAAGTAAGGTTCCTTTAATTTTTTTGACATCCGCTCTAATTTTTAATTCAACTAGCAAGGTAGCCCGTGCTGATGCGCGGGCATCTTATTTAGCGGTGTTTGAAATTTTGTCACGAATGTTTATATATATGTTTTTTAAAAAACAATATTCTCTCTTCTGAATATGTGTATATCAATAATTTTTTGGGGATTGTTTTAAAAGTTAGTTTCGATCACTGGACGTACGGACGTGTGCTAAGAGGGGACATGTTTCTGGACATTTCTCTATACGCATATATATTGGACCGAAGGCATTTGTCTATACGCATGTTGGACCGACGCGGATGTCAGGTCCTTTGAGGGGGTGTCTGTAACATCCTTGTTCGATTAGGATGTGGCCTATGTTTTATTTAAAGGATGTAATCTGTGTTGTCTATAAGTGTTGTGTGCACTTCAGTAGAACCATCTTGCTAGTTAAGCAAGAGTACAACCAACTTGTAAGGCATTGTCTCTTTAACCATATCATTTTCGTGTTGACTATTTTATATGAAGCACGAACGAAAGTGTAAGTGGGGTAATATTTGGGCATGCTGGTTGAATGGGTTGGGATGTGTTGTGTTCTAGAGGACAGGTTGTTATAAACTGTAAACTAAAATTAATTGAATCATGTCGTCTTAAATTTATGAGAAAAAATGTTGCAACAATGGATCTGGTTCAGATGAAACTATCATTTATACTACATGTGTTTTTCTTTTTAAAAAAATTAGCATCTTCATTTAAACTTTTAAATAATACTTTTTCTTGTATACTAAAGATGTATTTATAGATTTTAGGATTATTATTTTAAGAAATTTCCTATTAAAAATATGATAATATGACTTCTTCATCTAATTAAAGATATAATCATATACTTCTATTTGTTTCTATTACCTCCATCCATAAATTGAAGGATGCAAATTTTATCCTAAGATATAAGGGATTTTAAATACTACTCATCACATCCAACCATCAATTATTTCAGTACTCTAACCATCTTCTAACTCTGCGCATATCCCTTATTTAATGAGCCTTATTTAGTGAGGGGTATCTTAGTTTTTTTTATTCTTTCTTAATTACTATAAAATTTTAGGATTCATTATAGGACGGACATAATAATTAGAAAGAGCTTCATTCATAGATGGATTTACATATTTATTTGTACTTTTGTTGATTGATTTAGGTTATTTGTATAGGTAAATAGATCTCATATATATGTTTAGAGATATAATTAAGTTAGTAGATGTCGTTAGATGTCTAATGCTATAAAGTAATGAGTCCACCTTTTTTATTAGAAAAAATAAGGTGGATATTTTTTTCAGGGATAATTTTTAGGAGTTTTTTTTATTCAGTAGTGAACTTGATTGACGTAAGGAAAAAAAAGAGGCGAGAGCCGATGGGTTCGTCTCATCCGTGAGGAGGGAAGTGGATACGCGTATTGTACATATGGATTTTGATGGCCTGATCGCTCGGTAGGTTTTATTTTTAAGATATAGATCTAACATTTTAAACTAAGGTCCACCGATTTGGGTGAGATGATTTTTTCTCAAATGTTTTTATATTAAGACATATTAAAGCATCATGTGGTGATTTAGGAATGTTTATAGCACTACAAGAATATATTTAATTTGTGACGAAATTTGACGAAATTTTCGTGATGTTTTCAGAGATCGTCACGGATATACAACTATGGATACAAGGCCCATAATACCGTGACAATTTATTGATTTCGTCATAAACCGGCCTAAAACCTGTGACGTTATAGCAATTTCGTCGCAATTTACAAATATAATATTAAATAATTCAAAACCAAATAAGAGATGTGTACATTTTGTGATCAATGTTACCAATCGCTTTGTCGGATGAAGAAATGACCCAAATAAAAGTTATAGATCTTGATGAGTTATACCACTTTGTTATTGATGACTTTTTCAGTTGAAATCATCTAGTACTTGTAAATGTTGTTTGAAGTTGTCATAATTTGAAATTCAAATTCATACTGTTCAAACAAAGTCATATAGAAAAATGACCAAAATAAAAGTTATAGATATTGATGAGTTATACAACTTTGATGTTGATGTCTTTTTCAGTTGAAATCATTTAGTATTTAAAAATATTGTTTGAAGTTGTCATAATTTGAAATTCAAATTCAAATTATTGAAACAGAGTCATATAGCAAAATGACCAAAACAAAAGTTGTAGATATTGATGATTTATGTAATTTTATTGTTGATGACTTTTTCAGTTGAAATCGTTTAAGTATTTGAAAATATTGTTTGAAGTTGTTAGAATTTAAAACTCATATATTATATAGGTCAATCAAACTCAGATGGAGAAATAACCAAAATAAAATTGGTAGATATCAATAAGTTATACAACTATATTTTTATAACTTTTTCACATATATATATCTAGATTTATTAACATATATATGAATGTGGGTAATGCTAAAAAGACTTATATTATAAAACGGAGGAAAGGGGAGGGTTAGGGGGAGAGAGGGAGTACGTACATACATGTGCACATTTTTTTCCGTTTTAAAACGTATTACGTGAACTTGTGATCGCGGAGAGGGGGAACGTACAGATCTTTTTTGTAAGATAAGATTTAATGGTGAAAATTAATAATCTAATGATTTAAAATATTGGGTCCACCAATTTAAAGGAAAGTGCCACGTGACGGTATAGGAGCATTTGTAGGAGTGCAATGTGGCGGCTTAGGAATATTTGCAGGAAGTTTAATGGACTTTTAGTATATAATACATTCTATAGGGATATAAGTCGTTTTTTTCCTTCCTCAAACTAATCTAGTGGATCACTTAACCCCCGAAATTGTTTGGTTCATTTTATCCCCTAAACTATTGAAAATGGTTCATTTTACTACTTAATAATATTTCTGTTTTTTAACTCTTTATACAGGTTGTATTAAAGTTCAAAAATATTTTCAATTTTATCATGGGTATTTGCTTGAACTTTCAAATTTTCATGTTTAAATCAATTTTAAGCGCTTTCAACCTACGCAACTAGTGAGAGAGTTTAGCTATTGCTGTTTTTTCGAGTAAAGCCGTGATTCTTTAGATCGTCGTTTTCTCATTACGAAGCCCCCATTTATCGTATTTGCAAATATATGATTGATTTTTGGTTGTTATTGCTGGTTTCTTCAATTTCAAGAACAAGGCTGATTTCCCCGCAAAAAAAAAAAAAAAGAACAAGGCTAATTTATAACAGCAAGATCAATAACCCATGGAAATATGTATCAATCGTTAAGGCGTAACACAACAATATCTCGTACGATTGTAGTAGAGTTGTCAACAATCCATTTAAATATTCCTTCATTTCCAAATTGGTCATCGTATAAGTTTATGCATCAAGATCAAGGATAATTTAAATAACATCAATCAATATACAATGCACACATTCTCCCACAATACATGCATGGATTAAAACGTCATGCTAATTACACTTTAGCATACACACATCCTCACATGTTGCATTAATTATATTATGATGAAATCTGTGTCCACACGGTTATATGATGATCAATTTGAGAAATTTTAAATTCCATCAATTTGGGAAGGAGGGGTAATTATCATCAAGTCAAATAAAGATCGGACCAATCAGAACCGTGAGCTTATCAACTGGTATCACAGCTTTATCGACATGTGAGTTTTCATCTATCTGTAACAGGAAAAAAAATAAAAAAAAAAATCGTACGTTATGCCTATATTGTTGTACGGAGGGAGTACAAGCTATCTTTGTGCCGCTGCATCGTGACCAAGTTCTAAACCCCAACAAATGCCATGCAGCGATCCTTCAACTGAAAAAGTCATCAACAACAAAGTTGTATAATCCATCTGTATCTACAATTTTTATTTTGGTCATTTCTTCATCTGACAAAGTGACAGTAACATTGTTCACAAATTTTACATATCTCTTATACTGTTTTATAATCTATAAGAGATATATGTAAATTTTGTGAACAATGTTACTATCACTTTATCGGATGAAGAAATGACCAAAATAAAAGTTATAGATATTGATGAGTTGTACAACTTTGTTGTTGATGAATTTTTCAGTTGAAACCATTTAGTATTTGAAAATGTTGTTTGAAGTTGTCATAATTTGAAATTCAAATTCAAATTATTGAAACAAAGTCATATAGCAAAATGACCAAAACAAAAGTTGTAGATCTTGATAAGGTATACAACTTTGATGTTGACATTTTTTTATATTTGAAATCATTTACAACCCAAAAAATTATTTGAATTTCTTATATTTTAAAATTCAAATTTTATATTGGTCAATCAAACTCAGATGGAGAAATAACCAAAATAAAATTGGTGTATCTCAATAAGTTTTACAAATTTGTTTATGACAACTTTTTCACATAAGTTCATTTAGTATGATAAAATTTGATTCAAAGTTTTAATATTTTGAAATTAATTGAGAGGAGGGAGGCAAAGTGGACTTCTCGGTGAGGGAGGAGGGGAATGGGAAGCCGGCCCAGGAGGAAGAGAGAGGCTGCGGGCTGAGGGAGGGAGAGAGTTACACTTGGGCCAAAAATGGCCCAAGGACTGAGAGATATTTTACTTTGTTTTCCATTTATTTTAATAGGTTAAATAAACTTTGTGGTATTAAAATTAGTTATTGGGCTCTGAAAATTCATTGAAAATTTCAGAGAATAATTTAGACTACGTAGAATATTACAAAAATATTTCCGGTATGATTTTTAAAGGAAAATTTTTAATTTCCTCATTAATTCACTTGATTAAATTGCTTTAACTTTTAATATATTTCTTGTAGTGAAAAGTATAAGTGAGTGCATACCTAATCAACTAAAAGAAGTAGCTATGAATGTTGCTGGATAACTATAGGTGTTAGGTTAAATTCCTACAAGCTCCAAATATTTTTTGTTCGCACACTATATATATGCAAATATTTTCAGTTTTACCATATGCAACATATACGAGTAACAAATAGTAACAAAATAATTTAGTTCAAAAACAAACTGGCTTTTGGGTTTGATTCGTTTTGCACTGCCTGGCCTTGCTGACCTCCTCCTGCGCCGACTGGGCATTCGCCTTGGCCTGCGCCGCCTCTCGCCGCGCCTCCTCGAGCAGTGCACCCAACTTGGTCTCCACGCTGCGCTCCTTTGCTCTCGCCTCCTGCGCCGCCGTGAGCGCCGCGGTTAACCGGCTCAGCTCCTCCTCGAGGGACGGGATGGACGTCGCCGAGACTCCATCTCTCCGCCGCAGAGCGGCGAGCTCCGCCTTCTGCTTCTCCAGGTCAGCGCTCAGCGACGCGGCGGCGACGCGCAGGCACTTGGCCTCGTCCTTGGCCTTATCCACGGTCGCCTTCACGTCCTCGAGCTCCTTCTTGGTCTTGTCCAGCTTCGCCCGGGAGCTCGCCGTCGCCGCCGCTGCCTCTTCGCCGATTGTTCCTTCGACGGCGTGGGCGAACAGCTCGGCTCTTAGGGCCGCCAGCTGTTCGGAAGCCGCCTCCACCTTGTACTCGAGATCAGCCGCCGCGATTAGCGAGTTCCTCAGCTTCTTCACCTCCTGCTCGGAGACCTCCAGCACCAGCTGCCATTGATCCTTGTCCTGCTCCAACGCCTGAGCCAATCTTATCCTCTTCTCCTCCGCTTCGTCATGCGCGTGGTGCGCAGCATCCAGCTCCTTCTTCAGCTCGACGAGCTCGGCGGTGAGCTCCTCGACGACCTTGACGGCCTCCTGCGACGAGGAGACCATCCTCCGCGCTCTCGCCGCGGCGGCGTCCGCCTTGGCGGCAGCGACCGGCTGCTCCATCCGCAAGATCTCCAGCTCCGCCGTCACCGACTGCAAGTCGGCGACCGCGTTGGCGTGGCGGTCCCTGGCGACGGCGAGCTCCGCCTTCGCCGCGGTGCTCTCGCTGACGCCCTGCTGCGTCTCCCGGAGGCGCAGCTCGGCGATCTCCGCGTCCTGGCGCGCTCGCGCCTCCTCGGCCTGCGCCTTCTCCAAGCCTAGCGTCAGCTCATCGATCACGCCATTGGCGCCGCCTAGCTCCTTCACCGCCTGTGCCCTCCCGGCTTCCGCTTCTTGTGATCTCTTCAGGCACTCGCTCACCTCTTCCTGCACCTTGTCAAGCTCATCCTGCGCTTGCTTGCGCCTCTGAGACACAGCAAATCACAAGAAAAAAAAAATCAAAATGCTAATCCCACATCGATCAATGGCAATGGAGATCGATGTAATTAAGTTACTTCTCTCAAATCAAGACTTCCTCCGAACTTGTTGGCGGCGCCCTTGACGGAATCGATGGGCGCCGTGGTGTCGATGCGCGTCTGAACGGAGCGGTTGGCCATCTGATCCGACGCTTTGCTGCTGCTGTCATTGGAGGCTGATGCATGGCTCCGATCAGCTTGCAGTTGGCATTGATCTCCCTCTGATTCTTGGTGAGAGGCGGATGAACCCAGAGGTGCCGGAGCTTCGTCCATCCCACAGCATAGGTGTAGCACAAAACTGAAGATATATCTGACGGCAACATATTGTTACACACAAATTATTAAGCAAATTAAGTTGTTCGTGCTTGCAGATATGGTCCAACTGTTTGTTAATTGCTAGCTTAGCTGCACCAAAGCTGAATGGACAGATGAACATACATATTGAAACTTGTATATCCATGCTCTAATTACGGAACATATATAATAATAAACCAAAAGATGGAACAGGTTGCAATGTTGCAGTAGCACGATTAATTGGAACCTGCACAAACCTCATGGCTTGCAGTTGTAGTGACAAAGAGCGCAAGAACCGATCCTATTGTTCAAGATTTCGTCATGCTTATGACCGCAAAACCGCATGATTAGAAAAAAAACAAAGGAGGGGGGAAATTCGGTGCCAGTTGTGAACTCTCAAGAGACGAATGCAGAAGAAGAACAGGAGAAATAATTGAGAAAGAAGCAGCAAAGGTACCTGGCCTGAATCCTCCCCGTCGAGTTCCTTCCTGGGATGAGAGCGTGGCGAAGAGAGAGAATAGGAGAGGGTGAGCGAATTGGAGTTGGAGGAGGAGCTGGTTAGCATAGCTAGCGTCGATTTGGCCGTTGCGGGAGAGTGTGGTTGGGAGAGAATGTCGCGCGCGAGCCGCGGACTCTCTCTCTTCTCCTTCCTTTCTTTCTTTTTTATTTTTTCCTAATTTAATTGTTTATTTTTGAGGCCGTGGTTGATTCGATGGAAAATCCCAGCCGATTTGGTACTAGTTTGCCCGTGTCTCTGTCCGGATATGGGCCTCGCGTCGCGGCCCGGCCGGCTCAGCCCAGCCCAAGGAGGAGGCGAATTTTTTTCATTTTTAAATTTTTTTCTTTTAATATTTACAGAAATAATCCATGGGCGCAAAAAATTACAAAAATAGACCCTGCCGCCCTCCACTAGGGCGGCAAGCTGACGTGGCAAACGGGGAGGGACGGGCGGTGACGGCAGACGGAAGA